>CM039468.1:21545976-21972734 GCA_022433065.1 Begonia loranthoides | reverse complement strand
TCGTTAATTACATACTCAAGGTTAAACACCTAGTTAACATGCTCGATTAATTATCCTTTAGCTAGGTTGGTTGACGAGTAACGTGCTGGATATAAAGTAAGATGACCAAATGATAACAGAACAGTAATGGTGGAAATATCAGTTCATAATTACTAACTAAACAATTGCAAGAATTAGGTCGGCACTCAATTGTCCAACATTTCAGACTTAACTTAACTCATTTGTCTAAGCATTTCTCATTCGTCAACTGCTTATGTCTAAGCATTCATAACAAGGCTAATAACAAGGACCACAGAAAATAATAGAGGAAATGACAAGGAATCTGTGGACTACCAATAGGGAAACATTACAGGGCAACAATACTCTATCAAACTAACAAGGAAATATCACAGAGTTAGAATTTATCCACAACATACTAGCATTCTACACCATCTATCGAGAAATCATTTAACTACTAATTAATTTACATATGGATAGCTAACTATCAGAGAGGAAATTGACTCACAGCAAATAGGAAAGTAAACAACAAGACTAAAATTAACATAAGCAAAGGAAATCATAGTTCATTCCTACTCGTCTCATCCTCTAGCTTGTCATTCTTTGTTTCACATTCTACTCTACGCTTCACTACAATCATTCATCAACCAATAGCACTTATAAATAACTAATTACAGTACTACTAACTACTAGAGCACTCAGGAAATTGTCACAGAGCACGAAAATATCACAGAGCATCAATAAAACCACATTATCCATTAACGAAACACACTCACTCACCCATACTTCTGGTGTAGGGCCTCAATGGCCAAAAGATCCCTTAATCCTTACCACTTTTGATGACTCTAAAACCAGGGAGAGCTCTCCTCACGGCAGTTCCAGCTCCAGCAGCTCACAGAGCTTCACCACTTCACTCCACTTTTCTTCACTCATGTAGCTCACCCCTCACACTCGCGTAGCACACACCTCACTCTCACACACTCTTCCTCCCTAGAACTCTCTTGCTCTCTCTCTCTCTCTCTCTCTCTCTCTCTCTCTCTCTCTCTTTCTCTCTAAACTCCTCCCCAGGAAGAAGAATGAAACGAAGGGAAAGGAGAGGGAAGGTTATTACCTGGAGAGACACAATGAGTGCCTAAAGTAGAGAGGAAGATGGCTTGATGCAGGGGAGGCATCCAGCTACGGTATAGGGGGCGACTTCGTCGTCCATGGAGGGGGAGTCAATTTCCTTGTCTCCCACGCAGCATTTATTTACTAAACGATAAGGATTTCTAATTATTAACCCAAAATTTACGCAGAACTGGGTCATTTCGGATGAGTACAGACGCATAGGTCTCGTCCGCATTCGTCCACAAAGCTAAATTTCGTAGGCTAAAACTGAGACTTCGGACAGGAATATGCGTCCCCGTCATGTCCGTACCGTCCGCAGGTGAGTTTCGAACGTGGAGTGGCGTCCGCACTATCATCCGAAAGTGTCCTAAAATTGGACAGAGGCAAATCGGATGATACTTTAACTCGTCTGCATTCGTCCGGAGTCGTCCAAAACTGTCCAAGATAAAACAGATTCGATGCAGACGCATGCTTCCTCGTCTGCATCGTCTAGAATCTCTTCCGCAACACAACAACATAGTGTACTCAGGATGCCAAATCAAGTCCTCGTCCCAACTCTTCCCTGTGTGTACAACGTGAGTGCGGACGATACATCTCGTCCGCGGTGTCATCCACATGACGTCCCAAGCCTAATGCTGTTGCGGCTAAGCACTTGCGGATGACAATTCACGTCCGTAAGTTCATCCGCATGTGTCCGAAAGTCCATATTCAGACAATTTAGGACGCCTCTTCTCATCCTCACTTCGTCTCCATTCCTAAGGCATTCCCACAATATACACATGCAGACGACGATTTCTCATCCTCACCTCGTCCGCATGCGTCCACAACACACAATTTCCCACCTTTCTCTATCCTCTCCAACTTAACTCGCATCCCCTAACATTTCCCCCATAAATACATGTCATAAGATGACACATATAGATACGTCATGTAATATCCCCACGACTCCAACACTTCGATTACACAACGTATATTGGGAAAAGGTATCCGAATCACTCCTCGACTGAACGCTCTAGAACGTCCTTGGTAATAGCCCGATAGTTGACTAACTTAAAAAAGTCAGGGTGTTACATTGGTGGCTCCCATGGTTTAGATTTCTGGACGTTTGATCTTCTCCGGAAGAAAACCACCACACAGCCCACCAGGACGGCGATCGATGTGGTCAAAATCATTACATACACCCGGTTACCTAAAATAACTATGGAAACTTCACTGAATGCATCCAACGAACCATTCGATGGCTCCAATGTCCCCTTCATCACAGCAGACATTAGCTCAAGCGGCAAGAACTTCATAGAGCTAGACTCCGATTGCATACTGCTCCAAAACCTTGTCCAAACAAACAACACAACCGACAATGCAAAGTTCCACCACCTTACCATTAAAGTTTTGTTGGAAATTTTGAAATAATGTATAAAGAATAACAATAAATATACAAGAAAACCCTAGGGCGACGTTCCCCCATCTCTCTTTGACCCCCTTTTCCTTCATTCTACACAGTACACCAGCAAAACCTAATTCTATGTCTAATCATCAAAACTTAAGAAGTCATTGTCTTCCTTGCCCTAGATGAACTTCTTTGTCAACAGTGGGAAGAAATTAGCAACGCCTTCCTACTCCCCTCTACTTCTCTTGCCTAATGGAAGGAAACCAGAAAACTTTGGGTATTTAATCGAACCAAACAAAGATGAGAACCTGAGAGCAGAAAAAGTGAAGACAAGTGAATCAGTGAGAAAAAGAAATGATGAAGAATAAGGTAAGATTGAAATTCAAGAGGACCCAGGAAGGGTAGTTCGAATTAGACAAAAATGAAAACCTGAGAGCAGAAAAAGTGAAGAAAATGTAAATAGCTGAGAAAAAGAAATGATAAAGAATGAGGTAAGATTGAAACTCAGGAGGACCCTAGAAGGGTAGTTCGCTCGGACGTTGTGCCACAAAGAATGTTGTAGAAGAAGAGTCATGATTGAAATAAAAGAAAACAAAACAGAGAGATTTGACCTAAAAGAAATTAAAATAAATGAAGAAAATGTTCCCTTTTAAGAATAGAATGATAATGCAACCCTTGTACGTCATTTCTCACCCAAACCTCTAACTACTCGTTGAAAAACAAAGAAAAAGGAGCAGATCCTTGATCACAACAGGCTTAATTTCGGCTATCATGTTGTCCCTAGGACTTGAGATGATGCCGGTTTGTGCATTTGCCCAACAAGAGTCAAATGTTAACCCCGAAGCATATATGGAAGAATGCATTATGAAATTGACTCCAAAGTGCTCAACATAATTTTTTGTTAGCATTTTGGAAGACTATGAAATGGAGATCATCTCCGAGTACTGTTGTGAAAAGCTCATTGCAATGGCATAGATTGCAATGAAGCACTGATGAGTAACACTATGGAAACTGTCACCGAATATGGGTTCAACCACACTAGTACTCGAGATAGAAGTGTCCAAACATGGAATCGGTGCATCTTTGTCGTGGATAAGCATATCCCGTAATTTCTTTTATTTTTTGTTTTTCCTTCCAATCATGTCTCTCTCAATAGGGGTCCATCACAGCTTTGCTAGTGGATTGCATTGCTAGTGAAGCACATTATTAACATGTTGTTAGTCCACATATTTGTTTTTGATGTGAGGATTGCTCTGTGTATTATGAAATCAAGCCTATCTGAATATGTTTTAACTTTTGGGAACATGACGTGTCATAACTCAAGTAGGTAGGTGGGGTAGAGACTTTATGTAGGAGTTGACAATTGTGAGGAGTGTTCCTCGTCTTCAGACAAGCAATTACAAGCAACTACCATTCTTAAATTTTAAACACCACACGGCATTTCCTTCCTTTAAAATATGGTACAACGCTCCCATTATCTGCTGCATAGAAAAGAAGTCAGTGAGAGGAAAAATAAAATGCAGAGAGATGCTCGACAGTTTTTATGAATGAGGTGTTGCGAGCTGATCAATATTGTTGAAGCCGTTGATTCATTAGCCCTTGTTGTGACTACTTTTGGACACTTCAGCTTTCTATTGAGGTAACGAGAAAATTTTCAGTTCAATATATCAAAGAAAATATTGGAGATTCTGTTAATTTTTTGATGTAGAATGTCTTATTGGATTTAAAGTTTTCTTTGATACCTGAATGGTTGGAGACGTTTCAAAGTTGAAGTTTTGAATTTATGAAATGGCACAATTGATGATCTGCAAGTTGCTGGATGAGATAAAAATTATTGGAAAAAATAATAATAATAATAATAAGAGGTTAATAAAATAATAATCATATATATATATATATATATATATATATAAAATATATATATGTAGGAATCCCTTGCATTGAATATGATGTCCGTTGTAGTGGCAATGGAAGTCCAACGTGATGAAATAGACGAGAGGGACGTTCGCATGTATAAGGGACGTCTAACACAGTTTCAAATATTCTTATTTTGGGATTATTTTGAAACATCTCCAACTTTGAATTTATCCCCGTTATGAATTCAAAGCATATTCTTACGGAAAAATGTTTAAAGGAAGTTTAATTGAATATCCACAAATTTGTATAGGTTCACCAGATTAACGTGGGATTTGAACCAATTTAATTTGTCAACTGATTGAGCATATCCCGGCCATTGGTAGGTCAGCTGAGGTAGGGGTTTTATTTTATTTCCAGCATATCATCGTTTTCCAAACGACTATTTTGAGACGTGTTCTCATATAAAACGACGGGTCCATTTTTGATCGTCTATTTTTACAATATTATATTTATTATTTTCATTGGACATGTTTTATTTCAAGCATGCACTTTCTTGACCGTGATATGGTCATGTTTTTATATATGCACATTCGATAGTTTTAGAATGTCTTTTTATTGTTTTAAATAGAATAATGGGACAGTTGACTGTGCCGTGTTCCTAGGTGTGAAACCCTAAACCTGATTAGGGTAATTTATTTTGCTTTTGCGATCGCCAAGTATCGACTTATTGTATGTGTTCGGAGCCTGTGAGTGACTCCCTTTTCGCTGAGATTGTGTGAGGCCTTGTTTCTGTATATACCACATTATAGTGTATGTCTTCCACATTTTGCCTCACTAATCGATTTTATTTCATATAACTGTTTTATTTATAGCATGCTCCCTCATTTATTTTATTCTCATTGTTGAATATAAAATGTTACCCCTATTGAGTTTCGTCAACTCATCCCAAATGACATATATGTTCAGGTGTTAATTTGGATGATTTCCGGTTTCCGTCGCAGGAATGATCTGACAGTTCTTTTAATATTCCAGTATTTTATTTCGAGTCTCTGTGAGGATAAACTCCTTTATTTAAAAGTTGTAATAATGTATGTATGAACTTTCTGCATCTTTATTTTGCACTTATATTATCACTATATCTCAATGTCATTATTGGACCTTTGGTATAGCCCATTTGGTCGGGCCCTGGCAAATATTAGAATTCCCTAAAGACTTCCACTGCATAAATAATTAATTCAATAAATAAAAAGGTCGGGCAGTTTGGTCCGACTTTAGGGCCGGGTCGCTCCCCGTTCTGTCTCGGGTCCCCACTGGGACGTGATAGAATTTTTGGTATCAAAGCCAGGTTACCATCTTGAAAAGTGACATCAATAACATAGATAGAGTGATAATATAAAAGTGTTTCATTTATGGTGTCTAAGGACGAAATCTGACATTTACTGAAAATTTTTCAGATTTTTTGAAAACTGTCTCCAAGAAGAACTCCTAGAAATTGGGCACCTACTGCACCGACTGCACAGACGGCTGAGTCTTAGCCAAAGGATCCTGCTGTAGTACACAATATGCCTAGAGATGGCAGAGTTCAAAACCCTATGCTTTGTCGAATGGATTATTTCAGGGAATTGGGGCGTTTAAACCCACCTGTATTTGAGGGAGGACCAGACCCTCATATTGCAGAAAATTGATTGGGTGTTTTGCGGAAGAATATGGATGCTCTAGAGGTCCCGGGTGAATATTAAGTGGGCCTTGCCGTATTTTATTTTACCAAAATGGCTGAAATTTTGTGGAAATCTTTGAAATTAAATCCTCTAGTCAACGAGATGACTTGGGAACAATTTGAAGTTATCTTTCAAGGCAAGTATTGCAATGCGGCCCATAAACAAAAAATGATATGTGCCTACCATGAACTATCACAAGGAGATCTTACTGTCCTTGAGTACTATGCAAAATTTATGGAATTCGCTGAGTATACAAAGGATGTGGACCCCGTGGAGAGAATGGTGAAGTTTCGGATGAACATGAGGCCCAAAATCCGATCTCGCCTTTCGATTCTTCAATTCAATGATATTTCAGAAGTAGTGGCTACCGCTCAACTTGTGGAGGCTGATCTAGATGAATTTCTCGAAGATTACAAAAACAAGTCAAAGAAAGAGCATCAAGCTGGTGGTAAAATTTCAAAGAAGGACCAGAAAAAGGGTCCTAACCGTGGAGGTCATTCTCAGGGTTGTTCTAGAGGACATTCAAGTGGAACTCCATATGTTGTGGGGCAATCTAGCTCCTATGTTTTCCATACTTGCGGATAGCCTGGACATTTGCGGAGAAATTGTCCAGCAAATCAGAGGTCTTCTCAAGGTGGCTCTGCATCTGCTTAGTCGGCCCCACCTAGGCCTAGTTTTGGAACTGGCCGAAGTTTTCCCTATCAGGGTCAAAAATCATATTCTGGACCCTAGATTTTATTCCTCAACAGTCCACCAGTTATAGGCTGCCTTATCAACATCAGTATCAACCAGTTGGTATGAACTCTCAGAGACCTGCTGGGTACCAGCAGACTTATGCTTCTAGCCCAACTCTTGCAGGGTCGTCTGGCCAGTTTGCGAGACCCACTCCTGTCCAATCCAGAGCTGGTCGTGGAGGTGGCAGGAAAGGGAAGGAGAAAGTGTCGGGGCAAGCATATGCAGTTGTCGGATCTGAGACATTTGATCCGCCTAGCCAGAGTGTTGTTGGTGGTACGATCCCTATTTTCTCTACTGCTGCACATATATTATTTGACACTGGTGCAACTCATTCCTTTGTTTCTGCATCACATCCCATTATATTGAATACCCTAATTGATAAAAGCCATGACATGAACTTTTTCGCGGAATCTGTCAACCTTGTCATTTGTGGGCATGAATTATCCGGTGATTTGATTGTGATACCCATAGATCAATTCGATGTGATCTTAGGTATGGATTGGCTGAACAATTATAAAGCAAAAATTGATTGTCATCGGAGGACGGTAACTCTGACGTTAATGAATGGTCAAATTATTGTACATTCATGTGGTATTCCTATATTCCCTGTTGATTCTACTTTACGAGTCTGTTTTGGTGGTCGGAGAAAGTTGGAGCACTATGAGAGTATTTTTGCTATTAGCGGTGACCGCGTTTCGGTTAGGTAGGATTCAGAGCTGTTGATAGTCTCTGATTTTCCAGATGTTTTTCCCAAGTATCTGCCTGGGTTGCCACCCGACCGCGAGATTGAGTTTTGTATTGATTTAGTGCCCGGCACTACTCCAATTTCTATTGCTCCATATCATATGGCTCCTGCTGAGTTAAATGAGTTGAGGACTCAACTGAATGATTTATTGCAGAAGGGATTTGTTCGAAATAGTATTTCGCCTTGGGGTGCGCCGGTTTTATTTGCAAAGAAGCAAGATGGCTCGCTTCGTTTATGCATAGATTATCAAAAATTAAATCATGTTACAGTAAAGAATAGGTACCCGTTATCGCGAATTGATGATCTTTTTTATCAACTTGGGGGTCTATGTTTTTCTCAAAGATTGATTTGAGATCTGGCTATCATCAGTTGAAGATCCGTGAAGAAGATATTCCTAAAATTGCTTTTCGGACTCGATATGGACATTTTGAATTTTTGGTGCTTCCGTTCAGATTAACTAATGCACCTGTTGCTTTTATGGATCTTATGAATTGAGTCATCAGACCATATCTTGATCAATTTGTGGTGGTGTTCATCGATGTCATCCTTATATACTCACGATCTAGAGATGAACATATGAAGCATCTGAGACAGTACCCGATGAGACTTTACCATATGCAGTGTTTACAGATGCGTCAGGTGTTGGTTTGAGTTGTGTTTTGATGCAATAGAACAGAGTTATAGCCTATGCATCTAGACAATTAAAGGCACATGAACAAAATTATCCTACCCATGATTTAGAGCTTGCTGCCATTATATTTGCTTTAAAGATATGGCGAAGCTATTTATATGGCACAAAGTTTGAAATATTTTCCGATCATAAGAGCTTGAAATATTTATTCACACAACGTGATTTGAATCTTAGACAGTGCCGTTGGATGGAGTATATGGGAGATTATGACTTTTCCTTAGAATATCATCTAGGAAAGGCCAACGCTGTGGCCAATGCCTTGAGTCGTCACCCTCAAGTTTCACTTGCCTGCCTTGTGATAGAGGAATGGAATAATTGTTTGATTATTGGGGATTATGAACTACATTATCAAGAGGATGATCAATCAATTCATGTATTTAATTTGATAGCAACTCTTGCACTTTTGCAACATGTAAAAGATGGCAGAAGTTCGATGATAAGCTGAAGAAGCGATTTGACCAAATTCAAGCCAGTGAACAGTTTAAGGATTGGAAAATTAGTTCCAATGGCTTCCTTTATTTCAGGGACCGTATTGTTGTGCCAAATGATTCAGAATTACGACAGGAAGTTTTATCAAAGAACCATAAATTGAGATTTGCTATTCATTCCGGTAGCACTAAAATGTATCATGATATGAAGCATCAATTTTGGTGGGCAGGAATGAAGCGACATATAGCTAATTATGTATCTCGATGTTTGACTTGTCAGCGAGTCAATGCTGAACATCAAAGACCAGCTGGATTGTTGCAACCTTTACCTATTCCAAAGTGGAAATGGGATAATATTACTATGGATTTTGTGACCGGTTTGCCAAGAACCACAGAGAGTTTTGATGCTATATGGTTCATACTTGATCGATTAACAAAGTCTGCTCCTTTTATTTCAGTCAAAATGAATTTCTCTTTAACAAAGTTGAGCAAGTTGTATATCAATAACATTATTCGTCTTCACGGTGTTCCTTCAAGTATAGTGTCTGATAGAGATCCAAGATTTGCTTCTAGATTTTGAAGAGCCCTTCAGGAAGCTTTGGGCACAAAACTTCATTTGAGTACCGCTCATCACCCTCAAATGGATGGTCAATCTGAGCGTACAATTCAAACTCTATAAGACATGTTGAGATGTTGTGTCCTGAATTTTGGTGATAGTTGGATAAATTATTTGCCCTTGGTGGAGTTTGTTTACAATAATAGCTACCAAACTAGTATTGGAGTTTCACCTTGAAGCTCTTTATGGAAGACCATGTAGATCACCACTTTGTTGGGTTGAGGCTGAGGTGCGTGTTGCTCTCGGGCCAGATTTAATCCAAGAAACAACGGAAAAAGTACAATCAATTAAAGCATGACTAAAAATAGTTCAAAGTCGTCAAAAGAGTTATGCAGACCTTCTAAGAAGAGAAGTGGAGTTTGAAGTTGATAATTTTGTGTTCTTGAAAGTTCGGCCCCGTCGGGGTGTTAGTTGTTTTGGCATAAAAGGAAAGTTAGCTCCAAGATACATTGGCCCTTTTCGGATTCTCGAACGAGTTGGTGCTGTGGCTTATAGATTGAAGTTACCACCGCAGTTGAATTATGTCCATAACGTCTTCCACGTTTACATGCTGAGAAAATATGTCTCTGACCCATCTCATATTATCTCTTGGACGGACGTGCCCATTCAAGAGGATATATCTTACGAGGAGGAGCCAGAAAGAATACTTGACCGTGAGATCAATGTCTTAAGACGTCGTGAAATTCCTTTGGTTCGAGTTCAATGGAAAAACCACAGCGAAAGAGAAGCTACATGGGAGATAGAAGCATAAATGGCAGCAAAATATCCCTACTTATTTGGCGGGACTCTAGAGATTTTTCTAAATTTCAGAGATGAAATTTCCTAAGAGGGGAGGAATGTCATAACTCAAGTAGGTAGGTGGGGTAGAGACTTCATGTAGGAGTTGACAATTGTGAGGAGTGTTCCTCATCTTCAGACAAGCAATTACAAGCAACTACCATTCTTAAATTTTAAACACCACACGGCATTTCCTTCCTTTAAAATATGGTACAACACTCCCATTATCTGCTGCATAGAAAAGAAGTCAGTGAGAGGAAAAATAAAATGCAGAGAGATGCTCGACAGTTTTTATGAATGAGGTGTTGCGAGCTGATCAATATTGTGGAAGCCGTTGATTCATTAGCCCTTGTTGTGACTACTTTTGGACACTTCAGCTTTCTATTGGGGTAACAAGAAAATTTTCAGTTCAATGTATCAAAGAAAATATTGGAGATTCTGTTAATTTTTAGATGTAGAATGTCTTATTGGATTTAAAGTTTTCTTTGATACCTGAATGGTTGGAGACGTTTCAAAGTTGAAGTTTTGAATTTATGAAATGACACAATTGTTGATCTGCAAGTTGCTGGATGAGATAAAAATTATTGGAAAAAAATAATAATAATAATAATAAGAGGTAAATAAAATAATAATCATAGATATATATATGTAGGAATCCCTTGCATTGAATATTGTACTTAGAGATGTCCGTTGTAGTGCCAATGGAAGTCCAACGTGATGAAATAGACGAGAGGGATGTTCGTCTGTATAAGGGACGTCTAACACAATTTCATAGATTCTTATTTTGGGATTATTTTGAAACATCCCCAACTTTGGATTTATCCCAGTTATGAATTCAAAGTATATTCTTACAGAAAAATGTTTAAAGGAAGTTTAATTGAATATCCACAAATTTGTATACGTTCACCGGATTAACGTGGGATTTGAACCAATTTAATTTGTCAACTGATTGAGCATTTCCCGGCTATTGGTAGGCTAGCTAAGGTAGGGGTTTTATTTTATGTCCAGCATATCATCGTATTCCAAACTACTATTTTGAGACGCGTTCTCATATAAAACGACGGGTCCATTTTTGACCATCTGTTTTTACAATATTATATTTATTATTTTCATTGGACATGTTTTATTTCAAGCATGCACTTTCTTGACCGTGATATGGTCATGTTTTTATATATGCACATTCGATAGTTCGAGAATGTGTTTTTATTGTTTTAAATAGAATAATGGGGCAGCTCACTGTGCCGTGTCCCTGGGTGTGAAACCCTAAATCTGATCAAAGTAATTTATTTGGCTTTTGCGATCGCCAAGTATCGACTTATTGTATGTGTTCGGAGCATGTGAGTGACTCCCTTTTCGCTGAGATTGTGTGGGGCCTAGTTTCTGTACATACCACATTATAGTGTATATCTTCCACATTTTGCCTCACTAATCGATTTTATTCCATATAACTGTTTTATTTATAGCATGCTCCCTCATTTATTTTATTCTCATTGTTGAATATAAAATATTACCCCTATTGAGTTTCGTCGACTCACCCCAAACAACATATATGTTCAGGTGTTAATTTGGATGATTTCCAGTTTCCGTCGCAGGATTGATCCGACAGTTCTTTTAATATTCCAATATTTTATTTCGAGAGTCTCTATGAGGATAAACTCCTTTATTTAAAAGTTGTAATAATGTATCTATGAACTTTCTGCATCTTTATTTTTGACTTATATTATCACTATATCTCAATGTCATTATTGGACCTTTGGTATAGCCCATTTGGTCGGGCCCTGGCAAATATTAGAATTCCCTAAAGACTTCCACTACATAAATAACTAATTCAATAAATAAAAAGGGTCGGGCAGTTTGGTCCGACTTTCGGGTCGGGTCACTCCCCATTCTTTCTCGGGTCCCCACTGGGATGTGACATGACACCTAGCAGCGTGTTGATAGACACTGCATCACTTGAATATAGGATTATAATTGATAAAGGTAAGTAAACAAAACCATTTCCATGTGTTGATTTAGTGTCAGTACCAATGTCCAACAAGAACTTAGAAAATTCTACAGCAGTTGATGGTCTCGCGTTGGTTTTCAATCTAATCTTTGTTAATGCCGACCATAAGATGGATTTAAGTAATGAGGCATCAACAATTGCATCCTTGATTCTGTCGGTATCATTAGTAAAACTTGACAAAACATCCCTCAGAAAACAATAATTCTTCCATCAAATGGTAACATGTTTTTGTTCAATAGCTTCTTTTAGACACATGGTTGCTTCATCCCAAATTATAAATCTAGTCAAATGTAGTAACATTTTCAATGTAAACAGCAGCTCATAGAGCTTCACCACTTCACTCCGCTTTTCTTCACTAACGTAGCTCACCCCTCACACTTGCGTAGCAAGACCTCAGTCACACTCACACACACACACACACACACACTCTCTCTCTCTCTCTCTCTCTCTCTCTCTCTCTCTCTCTCTCTCTCTAAACTCCTCCCCTAGGAAGAAGAATGAAACGAAGGGAAAGGAGAGGGAAGTTTATTACCTAGAGAGACACAATGAGTGCCTAAGGTAGAGAGGAAGATGGCTGGAGGCAGGGGAGGCATCCAGCTACGGTATAGGGGGCGACTTCATCGTCCATGGAGGGGGAGTTGTTTTCCTTGTTTCCCATGAGCGCATTTATTTACTAAATGACAAGGATTTCTAATTATTAACCCAAAATTTAAGCAGAACTTGGTCATTTCGGATGAGTGCAGACACATAGGTCTCGTCCGCATTCTTCCACAAAGCTAAATTTCGCAGGTTAAAACTGAGACTTCAGATGGGAATATGCATCCCCGTCATGTCCGTACCGTCCGCAGGTGAGTTTCGGACGTGGAGTGGCGTCGGCACTAGCGTCCGCACTATAGTCCGAAAGTGTCCTAAAATTGAACAGAGGCAAATCGGACGATACTTTAACTCGTTCGCATCTATCCGCAGTCGTCTGAAACTATCCAGGATAGAACAGATTCGATGCAGACGCATGCTTCCAAGCCTGCATCGTCCGGACCCTCGTCCACAACTCTGCAACATTGTGTACTCAGGATGCCAAATCATGTCCTGAGTCTCGTCCCAACTCTTCCTTGTGTGTACAACGTGAGTGCGGACGATACATGTCGTCCGCGATGTCGTCCACATGACGTCCCAAGCCTAATGCTGGAGCGACTAAGCACTTGCGGACGACACTTTACGTTCCGTAAGTTCATCTGCATGCATCTGAAAGTCCATATTTAGACAATTTAGGATGCCTCTTCTCGTCCTCACTTCGTCCCCCTTCCTAAGGCATTCCCACAATATACACATGCGGACGACGACTTCTCATCCTCACCTTGTCTGCATGCGTCCACAACACACAATTTCCCACCTTTCTCTATCTTTTCCAACTTAACTCTCATCCCCTAACATTTCCTCCATAACTACATGTCATAAGATGACACATATAGATACGTCATGTAATATCCCCACGACTCCAACACTTCAATTACACCACGTATATGGGGAAAACGTATTGAAATCACTTCTCGACTGAACGCTCTAGAATGTCCTTGGTAATATCCCGATAGTTGACTAACTTAAAAAAGTCAGGGTGTTACATTGGTGGCTCCCATTGTAATATCCCGAATTTCTATAATATAATAATTCCACTTAAAAATAATAATAATAATGAAGAGTAATCAAATTAATTGGATATTCATCGGGATATTACTAAGGACAAATCCCGTTATTTTACCGTCCCTAGGAATACTATCAATTCCCTAAAAAATAAATACGTTATAATACAAGATAACATTTATCGAAATTATATTATGAATGAAGCTTTTGTAAAAATTTCATTTATTGAAATTAAATAAAATTTACTATATATATATATGTTTATGGTAATATGGCGAATTAAATTATGATGTGGGAATTATTTATAATCCTTTTAGATTAAAGACTTATTGAATGAAAAAAAATAAGAGATGGATTAAATTATTAGGGATTTAAAGTAATGAAAATGTATTTTAAAGTTAATTGAATATATTAGATTAAATTTAATTATCAAAAGATTTAAATAATAATAATAATAATAGAAATGGCCAAATGGCCATTTCTTTTGCAGCAACAAAAATGAAAAAAGAGAGGGAGATAGGGGAGAAAGAGAGATGGACGATCGAAGGAGAGAGAGAGCTCTCGGATTCTGGCAAGACGACGAGCGAGCAGATCGGGATTAGAGGAGAGGAGCTCGCCGTTCGACGTTCAGACGAGGCAGTTCAATGCGGGTTGCGAGATTCTAGGGTTCGGGATCCATTTCGGCCGGCGATGTCTTCCAGCTTCGGAGCTCCTGCCGTGGCGTTTTTCGGCGATGAATTGGAGGTATGTTGGTCGGGTTTTCTTCCTTTTTCTGTTCTAATGATCCGGCATTGCCTAGGGTACTCGGAACTTGGCGTTCGACAGGATGCAACTTGATTTGGCAGTGGCGAACTCGCTATGGGCATCGAGTTTGCCGACGGGTTCGAACGGTGAAACGCGACCCCAAATTTGATTGGGTTCAACTTCAGGTTCGGGTTAAACAGAGTGGCATGAATTTTCTAGCTGGTTGTCCCCTGCCGACAGTAAGGAATTAATGAGGAGACTGTAGGTGGTTGACAATTGAAAAAGTTGTCGGGTGTTTGTTTTGATAAATGGCAGATTTCAAGGTTGAAAACGAGAGAGGGGAAGAGAAAGGTGAGCTCTTGGGTGGGGGAGCTCTCTGTGCTGGAGGCTGAAGATGGAGCTGTTGCCGTGAAACTGTCAGAGCTGGTGTTGTCCGTCCCAGTTTTAGGTTCGTCAAATGGTAAGGAATTGTGAGTCCCACAAGTATTGTGTTTGTGTTTTATTGATTGGATTCTATGATAATCTTCCTTGATTGAATGTGAGTGTTAATTAGAGATATTCTTGCTTATTCTTGAATTGTCTTTAGTTTATTGCATGTAACTCCGTTTGGAGTTTGGAAATCTGGTTAGGAGTTAGTTTTAGTATGAGTGTGGTTGTTAGTTGATAATTGTGTTATTCTTATTATTGTTTGATAATGGTGCTATTTCCCTTATTGTTCATGTTCATAATCTTTAAGAAATGTTATAGTTTCGTTCTTAAATGTCAAGCATGCTATAATTCTATTTTATGATTTTATTCAGACAAATCTTGAAGCATATTGTATGTCAAAATTATCAATAGAATTGTTAGATTGTTAATGAGATCGTGAAGCATGAAAACTAGTGGAATGTTGTTATGATCGTTAAGTAGTTGTGGAAATTGTAAAAGTATAATATAGCTGCTGATCCGTATTTAATTTCTGATAATTTCGAAGTATGTTCGTATGTTTTATTCGTTGTTTACCTCACTGTTTTGTTGTTGTTAATTCAATCGATTTCAAAGTATGTTTAGCACGTTTTAATTGATTAAATTCACTGAGGAATCGCTGCTGTTTCGTAGTTCATTTCCATCAATTCTGAAGCATGTTTATTATGTTTTAAATTGTTGAAATTGCTGTTGCATTTGTTGTTGTTCCGCAGTTTGTTTCCGATAATTCCAAATCATATTCAGCACATTTTAATTGCTTAATTTCACTGTTGTTCGCTGCTGTTCCGTAGTTTTTTTCCGTCAATTTCAAAGAATGTTTAGCACGTTTTACTTGCTTGAATTCACTGTGGAATACGTTGCTGTTCCGTATTTAATTTCCTTCAATTCCGAAGTATGTTGGCATTTTTATTCGCTATTTAGTTGTTGTATAGTCGGCCGCTGTTTCGTAATTGATTTTCTATAAATCTTAGAGTATATTAGCATGTTCAATTATCGTAGATTCATTGTGATTTCATGGCTGTTCCATGTTTAAATTCTACCAATTCCGAAGCATGTTAGTATGTTTTAATTATTGAAAATGTAATGTTATTTCACTGTTGTCCCGTAGTTATATTTAATCAATTTCGACGCATGTATGTTCGTGTTTGTTGACAACATATGAAGCATGTATGTTCATTTATTTTGTTGTCATATAGTTCGTAATTTACTGTCAATTTGTCAAGCATGTACGCTCGTTTTATATTGTTGCTATATTAGCATGTCTTGTTCGTTGTTACTAGTTATTATTTATAGTTCCCCTTCAAAGCAGGATAATTGTTCTAAGATATTATTAGTTCCTTATTAAAGATGAGATTTCTATTGGTATGTGAAGTGTTTCAGTGTTCTGGAGGTGCTAGTTGAATTGTTGTTCTTCCATTGTTAGCTTCCATAGGTTTCGATATTCGTTGCCGTGGTTGTTGAATGTTTTAAATGAAGTGAGTGTATTTCCGTGATTGTTGCCATAGTGCATTCCTTGATGAATTGGATTGTAGTTCAAATCTTAATGGTTGTTTGAAGTGATTGTTTGTATAGGATAATCCTTTGAATTATCGAATGTTTGCTAGTATAGATTTGCTTGCTAGAGTCGCTAAGTTAAACGTTCATAGTCTTAGAAACCCTTAAGAGATACCACGTCCAGGTTGGTATTCATGATATGAGCTAAAATGAGTAATAATGAACGTAAGGGAATTAGTGGCCGGGTAAATGGTTCGGATCTAAACGGTAGACTCGGTAAACCAAATTAAGATCTTCTCGTCCATGGGATAGATAAGCTTGTCTACTATAGGGTATTAGATGCCAAGTTTCCCCCCATTTGCCTATAGGGTGTCCTAATCTCCCAACTCGATAGTGGCCGGGTTAATGGTTCTGATCTAACCGGTAGACTCGGTAAACCAAATGAGATCTTTCCATCCGTGGGATAGATAAGCTTGTCTACTATAGGGTGTTAGATGCCGAGACTCGAGTATGATATATGTAACAATGAGTAAAGAACGGTTGGGTGAATCCCATTCCGACATAATGAGTTAGAGGCATTCTTGTTGTGTTTTCAATTCCTTACTAAGCCTTTTTGGGCTTACAGTTTACTTGAGGTGTAGGTACTCGTGATGATATGATTTATTTAAAGAGGAGCGGTTGATGAGGAATTTGCATGACTAGCATTGTGGTTGGCAAATTTCAAGGCTAAAAGTTAAAGATTTAATGGTAAAGATTGAAAGGCTACAGAGCAATTAGTTTTGTACATATAAATGTAATTAGTTATTTGTATTCCGTAAATAGTTATTTAAGCTTCCGCTACGTTTTTAAGAAAAGGTACTTATACTCACATGTCCATGGTTTAAATAACGAGTCTAAGAGAAAGAATTTAACGGTTCGGTTTTTAGAATAAGAAGACTCTGATTTCAATTAATGACGTTTTAAGTTGTTGTTTTTAAAAGTTTTAAATTTATCGTATTTTTAAAGGAAAAGAAAAACCGAGTCGTTACACCCATGGTTTAGATTTCTGGACGTTTGATCTTCTCCGGAAGAAAACCACCACACAGCCCACCAGGACGGCGATCGATGTGGTCAAAATCATTACATACTCCTAGTTACCTAAAATAACTGTGGAAACTTCACTGAATGCATCCAACGAACCATTCGATGGCTCCAATGTCCCCTTCATCATAGCAGACATTAGCTCAAGCAGCAAGAACTTCATAGAGCTAGATTTTGATTGCATACTGCTCCAAAACCTTATCCAAACAAACAACACAACCGACAATGCAAAGTTCCACCACCTCGCCATTAAAGTTTTGTTGGAAATTTTGAAATAATGTATAAAAAATAACAATAAATATACAAGAAAACCCTAGGGCGACGTTCCTCCATCTCTCTTTGACACCCTTTTCCTTCATCCTGCACATGTGCACACCAACAAAACCTAATTCTATGTTTAATCATCAAAACTTAAGAAGTCATTGTCTTCCTTGCCCTGCATGAACTTCTTTGTCAACAATGGGAAGAAATTATCGCCTTCCTACTCCCCTCTGCTTCTCTTGCCAAATGGAAGGAAACCAGAAAACTTTGGGTATTTAATCGAACCAAACAAAGATGAGAACCTGAGAGCAGAAAAAGTGAAGAAAACGTGAAACGGTGAGAAAAAGAAACGATAAAGAATAAGGTAAGATTGAAACTCAAGAGGACCCTTCGAACCAGACAAAATTGAGAACCTAAGAGCAGAAAAAGTGAAGAAAACGTAAATCGCTGAGATAAAGAAATGATAAAGAATGAGGTAAGATTGAAACTCAGGAGCACCCTAGAAGGGTAGTTCACTCGGACGTTGTGCCATAAAGAAAGTTGTAGAAGAAGAGTCATGATTGAAAGAAAAGAAAACAAAATAGAGAGATTTGACCTAAAAGAAATTAAAATAAATGAAGAAAATGTTCCCTTTTAAGAATAGAATGGTAATGCAACCCTTGTACGTCATTTCTCACCCAAACCTCTAACTACTCATTGAAAAACAAAGAAAGAGGAGCAGATCCTTGATCACAGTAGGCTTAATTTCGACCATCATGTTGTCGCCAGGACTTGAGATGATGCCGGTTTGTGCATTTGCCCAACAAGAGTCAAATGTTAACCCCGAAGCATATATGGAAGAATGCATTATGAAATTGACTCCAAATTGCTCAACATAATTTTTTGTCAGTATTTTGGAAGACTATGAAACGGAGATCATCTCCGAGTACTGTTGTGAAAAGCTCATTGCAATGGGCATAGATTGCAATGAAGCATTGATGAGTAACACTATGGAAACCGTCACCGAACATGGGTTCAACCACACTGGTACTCGAGATAGAAGTGTCCGAACATGGAATAGGTGCATCTTTGTCGTGGATAAGGATATCCCGTAATTTCTTTTATTTTTTGTTTTTCCTTCCAATCACGTCTCTCTCAATAGGGTTCCATCACAGCTTTGCTAGTGGATTGCATCGCTAGTGAAGTGCATTATTAACATGTTGTTAGTCCACATATTTGTTTTTGATGTGAGGATTGCTCTGTGTATCATGAAATCAAGCCTATTTGAATATGTTTTAACTTCTGGGAACATGACGCCTAGCAACGTGTTGATAGACACTGCATCACTTGAATATAGGATTATAATTGATAAAGGTAAGCAAACAAAACCATTTCCATGTGTTGATTCAGTGTCATTACCAATCTCCAACAAGAACTTAGAAAATTCTACAGCAGTTGATGGTCTCGTGTTGGTTTTCAATCTAATCTTTGTTAATGCCAACCATAAGATGGATTTAAGTAATGAGGCATCAACAATTGCATCCCTGTTTCTGTCGGTATCATTAGTAAAACTTGACAAAACATCCCTCAGAAAACAATAATTCTTCCACCAAATGGTAACATGTTTTTGTTCAATAGCTTCTTTTAGACACATGGGTGCTTCCTCCCAAATTATAAATCTAGTCAAATGTAGTAACATTTTCAATGTAAATAGTTTTCTCGCGCAACAAAAAGCTTGAGTCAATTTCAAGTGGCATTTTAAAGTGAGGAGGAGCAGCGCATCCACCTAGAAGAATTGAAATGTCAATCGCAAAGGTGGCAGTTGTCAATGCTACTAACCCCTTTTTCTTGAGATCTGATATAAAAATATCTTTCCAGTCTCCCTCGGTCCATCAATAAAAAAGCTCTTGGCTTATTACTAAGTACTCTTTCAAATATCTATGTATATGCATACAATTGAGCTTCATTTACCAAAGAAACAACAGTAACAAAATGAAGCATGATGCAGATATTTAACTTTTCTGTTATCTCTTCATCCTTATCATGCACTGGGGTATACAAGACATGGAATGGTACCAGTCTCAACTCGTAAACGAATTGTCAATGGATGAAGATTTGACCCAAGTTAATCCTTAGAGAGATGACCTTCATGGGTATCACATAATTGTTGAGGATTGTTTGGTTAACAATATGCAAGAATAGCGGCAAATAGTCTGGCATTTGAAATGCACTAGCTTCTTCCATGCAATGTGCTATATAATCATCGTCTTGCAATATGCCGTGTGATAGAGTAGATTCTCAAAAATGAGCGCACCAAGGTACTGTGAACTGTCTTTAGGTCTTCAAAAGACTTGCTTCCTTTGATGTGATTAAAAAGCCAACGTAGATAATGTCCTGTTGGTGATTTTAACAACACAACTACATGTTTCGCCCTTACTAAAATAATTTAAATAGTTGTGAATAAATGTCTAATTATCAATATAGTTTCAACTCGGTTTTATTCAAACACCAAAATTTTCGTTTATATTAATTTAAATTACTAATAAAATAATAGAACGTTTCATTAAATAAAACCTAAGATTACAACTATCCATCTACACTTCACCTAATTTAATAAACTACATTTTTCTATTAATTAATTTGTACGAATTCATTAATCCAGGAACCCTTATTCTTTAAAAGTTTCTTTTTAATGATCAATTGGAAATACTCACCTCATTGTATTTTAGGGGTGGGAATCGGTCTAGTTCAAACTGGATAATCAAACCGAATCGAACAATTTTGGTCGATTCGGTTTGGTTTGGATCTATTAATAAAAAGAATTTATGTTATAACCAAACCAAAAATTTATGTTCGGTTCTCGGTTTTGGATGGTAAGAACCGGGTAACCCGAACAAACCCGATAATTTTTAGAAAAAAAACCCCTTGGTCGTCACTCTCTTAATCTCTCTCGACTCTCACTTTGTCTTTCTAGGTTTTGTAACGACCCGAATTTTTCAAAAATCCCTTTTTAAAATGCGTCAAATTTAAAACTTTGAAAATCCTTATAAAATCTCTTCTTTAAAATAATATCAAAGTGCGACACTAAAGCCGGACCACTACTAACCCTTCCGTTAAACTTGTTGTGAAAATCCAACTAATAAAATTCTTTATTGCGGAAGCGTTATAAAATCTTTTATTTAAAACATAGCAGAAGCATAATTAAATTTTCTTCAAAAACGTAACGGAAGCGTAAATAGTGATTTAATTTATAAAAATCTTTTTTCTTTAGAAGCATAGCGGAAGCCTAATTACTTCATCTAAAGACAATTAATAAAATGTTACTTTATATTTCACAATTGCTCTTTACACTCACCAGCCTGACCAACCGCAAGTGTCATCGTGCAAATCCTTCATCAACTGCTCCTACATCTGTTCGTCATTTTTCTCTCGTTCTTATACCTACATTGCAAAACTTAAACTATGAGTCTAAGGCTCAGTAAGTGATAATACCTATCATACTATAATACTACATGCAGTTTCAGTTTTCGTCTTTCTCTTATCTTCTTATCTTTGACGTTTAATCATCGTTTTCGTTGTTTTCTTCTTATCTTTTTATCCTTTGCATTCGAAATCATCGTTTTCGTCTTTTCTTCTTATCTTTTGTCTTTTGCCTTTGGCATCTTAATTATTATCTTTCATTGGTCGTTATTTTCATCATTGACCTCCGATATAGCAGCGATGACATAATCCGAAAGCCTACTAATCATTGGCCATTTGTCCCTGCATAATCCAGTGACCTTGCAACAGATATGAGCAGCAACAGCATAATCCGAAAGCTTGCTAGAGACGATGTCATAATCCGAAAGCTCGCTAGTGGCCGTGCCACAAAGGCTTAGCCACAAAGGCTTAAACGGCCTCACGTCATATCGTTGCTTTGTTCTTTTCTTTACTTTAATTACATTTGTTATTTCTCATTTTTCTTTACTTTTTATGACTTATTATTCGTTCGTTTTCTGTTTTTTCATTCGTCATCTGTTTCTTCGTTCGTTATTACTTTTTATGACTTATTATTCATTTGTTATTTGTATCTGTTTCGTATGATGCTCGTGAATGCATACAATTTCTGAAAGCATAAATAAACATTCAACGTTCGATTCACCAAAATGTGCCATAAGTACTGTAGACATGCTGTAAACATTCAACGTGCGATTCACCAAAACGTGCTATAAGTACTGTAGACATGCTGTAAAAGTAATAACCAACGAAGCGTGCTATTAAAATCTGTAGACATGCTTGGAAAGTAGTAAACAACGAAACGTGCAATTAATAACTGTAAACATGCTATAAAACAGTAAGCAATGAAACATGCAACTAATAACTGTAAACATGCTAGGAAAGCGGTAAGCAACAAAACATGCATCTCTAATCTTGCGATGTGGGGTTCGAAGACCAAGACACATGCATATCACTTATCTCACTTGCTTAAAGCGTTCAATGCTTTGACCGTTATTCTTTTCTTCTCTTTTAGTACCTTCATAATTAAAAACTTTCATTCATTAATAACATCATTTAATCTACTTATTACATCTTAACGTCCTTTTATCCTAATTTCTCGTTACTTAATAAAATCTTCTAAATGAGATCGCGTTACTTACTACTTAGCTATAGAATCAATCCTCACATTCATTTCCAATTATCGTCATACATTCGTCCGAATTAATAACTCAAATCTAAACCGTTATATCCAAATGCCTTAACCTTATATAATCATCCAAACAATAACCAACAATATAACACTTCCAACATTCATTAATGTCCGACAACCGATTAACAATTTCAACTTCATTCTCTGTAGAGCCATTTATAAACCAAGCAAGGAAACATCATTCAATAACAGATTAAACACCCAACAACAGGTTAGCACATTCTCTTATAGCATTTTTGATAACTATAATGGTGAACAGATCCACTTAATACACACTTCGAGTTAACAGATTATCTCATCCTATAAATTCATGCTTCACAAAATACCAAGGCAGTAACCAACAGAGTATTTTCATACATTAGTAATCACCCAACAGTGTACAACAAACGTACATGCACACCACTATAGGATATCATTAGCATATCAATATTCACCATTACAGAAATCAGTCAACAGGTCCCTCTATCCAATATACACATCCAGGAATGCAACAGAGGCTAAATTTACTATCACAAAGCACTAAAGGCAGTAGCTACATCCAACATACTCACAGTTGCAGAATTAAACCAACAACATTGAACTGTAATCGGCCAACATCCAAATAATACTCAAGAACGGAATCATCCAAAAATCCAGAAAATAGAGAAGAAATCCTTCTCACCGTGAAGACCCAAGGCAGCAACTCCACCTCCTCAGCCCATTCACAATCAACAGACACCTCCAACCTTCTGCCTCCTCAACTCACCTAAGAGCTTTCAGCTCTATGCCATTTTATCCTTCATTCATGCCCGACGGCCTCTTCAATTTTTCTACTGGGGTTGACAACTTCAATTCATCAACCACTTGTTGTCTCCTTTTCAATTCGTCAACCAACCCCAGTAAATGTGCTCCCCATCGTGTGTCGGCAGAACCACACAGCTGGAAGGGGAGAGTTACGTGGAAGATTCTTCTCGCTGGGCATGGTTCAACCCGAACAGCGAGCTTGACCCAGGCCTTTGGACGGTCCAGCGCGAACCGCGAGCCATCAAGCTCTCCCTCGCGAAATTTTCAACCCCTACATCCTTCACAAATCGTCGATTCTGTTCTTGCCATCACCTCTAGACAACAA
Source organism: Begonia loranthoides (assembly GCA_022433065.1). Lineage (NCBI taxonomy): Eukaryota > Viridiplantae > Streptophyta > Magnoliopsida > Cucurbitales > Begoniaceae > Begonia > Begonia loranthoides. The sequence goes on along the minus strand of CM039468.1, from coordinate 21,949,215 downwards.
CCGGTCAACAGAACGTGAAGGAGAAGAAAGAATCGGTTGCCTTACCTCAAACCGACGCCGAAAATCGCCGCGGGTAAAAAACTTGATACCGAGCCATGCCCGTGTTCCACCGAACGAACCTGCGCCATTCATCGCCGCCAAACAACGCTCACCACAAACTCGCACGCCCAAGCTCTCCAGACCTGTTGCCTCACTCGCCGTCACCGCCCGGTCTCCATCTCCCTCTTCCTCCCTTCTTTTCAGGTCTCTCTCCCTCTTCGATTCTTCCCTAACTCACAACCCTAATTTCCATTCTCTCCCTTTCTTCTATTTGATTTTTTTTTTTAACCGGACCAACCAAATCCAGCCTGAACCAAACCCGTTCACTTCCTATCTTTTCTCCTTTTTGATTTTTCTTTTAATTCTTTAATTCCAATTAATCCATTCATTTAATCCTAATTAAATTCCCACTTAATCTTTAATCCAAATTAATTCTTACTTAATTAATAGTTCCCATAAATTAAAATCTTTCGAATAAGTCTTTGGCAATACCCCGATAATTATCCAATAAATCAAAAATCCCCAATTTCTTTCCAATTATTATTATTAAATTCTAAAATAAAAAGTCGAGGTGTAAAGACCCGGATTTTTCTTGGTAAATCCCTTTGAAAAACGCGTTAAAATTTATGAGAAATATCAGAGTGCAAGTCTGGCCGTTAAAAACAACACTTAAAACGTTGCGGAAATAAAATACTGTGGAAGCGTTAAAATCATATATTTTAAAATACTACGGAAGCATAAAGAATTTAAAGGAAATAAACTAGACATTAAATTACAAATTAAGAAGAGAAAGCTTAATTTAAATTAATTACAACTCAATATATATCCTTAACTTCTCGTAGCCTGGCCAACCATAAGCTCGTAGGTGCAAATCCATCATCGACTGCTTCTTCATTGATCGAGGATTCCACGCGTCATGTGTACCTACACCGCAAGTGTAACGACCCAGATTTTCGTAAATCATTTAAATGACATAAAAATTTGAAATTTCTTTCTTTTTAAAACGAAACGTATCAAAGTCCGTAAATCCAAATCGCTACCAACTCTTTCTTAAAACTCGTCGTGAAAACCATCTTATTAAATATACGGAAGCGTAAATATTGTAAGGAAAAATCATCTGTTTAAAGTCTTTGCAGAAGCGTTATAAAATAACCATTTGTAAATCGTGGCGGAAGCGTAAGAAATCTTTTAAAGGAAATACTAAGCAATTCAAACATTTCATCTATCAAATAAATCTTGACCATTACTTCATTGATTCACAACCGTTTACTTTCTTTTGTTTTTGCCTTGCCAGCCTGAATCCCGTGTGTGTGAAATCATTCATCCTTGTTTCATTATGTGCTTCTCATCTACTTCTTATCCTTTTACTATCTGTTCGTCATTGTACCTACACCACAAGTAAGGACGTGAGCTTACACCCAATAAGGAGATGGGAGAAAACAATTTATGCATTTCTCTCTTTAGTTCTTCTTGGAATGGGGCCACCCAAACCAAACTCTTTCATTACATTCGTTTTCTTTGTTCATTCTTAACTCGTACATCGAGCTGGAGATTGAGGTTGTCCTTTGAGATGGCATAGCTGTATGGATTCTAACCTCCTATGTGCATACTAGTCCCTTTCCCAACTTTGTAAGGGTGTATCCTAGCAGCTAGGCTAGATTTGGACTACCCATCTACCTCAACTCCCTATTTCCTGCATATACCCACCTTTAGGGTTCTTTCTTTTTCTGGCATATACCCGCCTTTAGGGTTCTTTCTTTCTTTTCCGGCATATACCCGCCTTTAGGGTTCTTTCTTTTTCCTCACTTATGCATGTGGGTACCACCTCGAAGGTTATCCCTTACTTGGTTTCTATTATCATGAACTCAATCTAACTTCTTCCTGATAAACAAAGCACATATGAGAAATAATATACTTTAACGTAAACTGAAATGCATATTGAATTGAACATATTATATTGACTTCACATAGATAAAGAATCACAATAGTTGATGTACATACGAGAAACAAATATGATATCGAAATGTAACAGCGAGCGAATACAATAAGGTAATAAAATCTATTTACCGTTCTATTGAATTCAATAATGAACATGCTAAATAAATCTATAAAACTACGAACCAAGAAATAACATTTACGAGTCAAGTTTGTTATTCATCAACTAGTTCACAACTCACATTTAAAGAAAATAATGGAATCCGAAACGACTTACAACATTCATGCATCTTAACTCCTTAAACCCTTTTTATTCGTTTGTTTAGTTAACTAAACATTTTTCCTTCGTTTGTTTTGCTAACCATTTATCTCATTGTAGTTCACATCTTATTCATGCTCATCACACATTCTTGCTTTTAGATCATCATTCTCTACCTTTCCATGACTACGTCAAGACTCATTTGTCAACTAAAAACATCTACGTGACTATGCAACAATATTTTCGTTTAACTAACTCATATTCTAAATTAATCTTGATAACAGGAAACTTACATACAACAATCATGCTAACATACACTTTTGATGGACAACATACAGCAAATGAACTAGATTCAGGAAGATTACCATTTATTAGGCTAATAAATTATTAACCGATTTCATGCTTAACCCATTAGCCTACTTAGTCGGTTTATATGCTCAAGTGTTGATATTGTTAATTTGATAGTCATACATGCTTAAGTAATGAGACATGCTAATTGATTTATTACATGCATAAGGAATTCAAACTATAGCTACATAGCAAGTAAATCAATAACTCTTCTAACTCACTTTCATACATTCGTTCACTTAGGCATTTTCACATAATGTAACTCTTTCAGCCACTTTCATACCTTACCTCATACCTTATCATTTACTCGTTTCACTTTCGTACCATCATTCCTTCATTTGGTTAGGCATTTTCATCACATAATGTAACATAGAACAAAGCTAAACATTACAGGAAGATATCACAGATTCACAACAATTCCTACAGAACATCAACAACTATCAACATCCATTTTAAGAACACTAACTCTAACTCACACACACTTTACTTGGGTGTAGGGCACAAGGCCAAGACAAGTCATTTCCTTACCTTGAAGCTTTAATGTGACTCGCTTAATCGTTTTCTTTCTTCTCTTTTAGTACCTTCAAAATATAATAACATTTAATTATTAATCAAATCAATTAATCAATCTATTAATTCTTGTCGTCTTTTTCTATCTTTAATTCTTATACGTTGCTTACTAGAGTTTCATAAATGAAACCGTTTCGTTATCTATAACTTGGCTTAATTAGTTAATCTCAATCAATAACGTCTAGAAACTAAGCTTATCGTATAGCGAAAACCAACAAGATTCTATCCATAATTTATTGGCCTAAAAACCAAAGCCCAATAACAATATCTGAATCGAGTCATAAACTATTTTATCCAATTCTCATGATATCTTTATTCCAAATAATGAATCGAAACCAAAACCAACGGCAGTTAAACTTGTCTAAACATGTAGAGCAGTTCATATAAGAAACTAGTCATCTAACATTTGATCCCATGGATTGATACAACAGACTACATATATACCATATTTATATCCAAATATTGCACTTTCAACGTTCATAAATGTCCAACAACTGATTAACAAACCAAGCAAGGAACATCATTCAATAATAGATTAAGCACCAACAATAGGTTAGCACATTCTCTTTTAGCATTTTTGATAACTACAATGGTGAACAGATCCACTTAATACACCCTTCGAATTAACAGATTATCTCATCCCATAAATCTATGTTTCTCGTAACAACACCCAACCAGAGACTTCATAGATATTTAATCAGATCAACAAAGCATTATCCAATAAACGTTTTATCAAACTACCATAACCAGCATCCAGAAGATCCATACGCAACAGAGAAATAGATCCAAACAATAACCAACAGATTATCATACCAAAACAGATCATCCAACAACAACATTTCATGACACACTTCTTACTATTACAGGTCATATATTTCAGAATCAAACCAAACAACAGCTTATCATCCATCCACTAAGTATTTCAAATTATAATTTCGGGCAACCAAGTATTAATCCAGAGATACATCTAATGTACTTAAATCTTTTCTTCATAAAACCAAACATATTCCAGAACTTAAAACCAAATCCATCAGAATGTTCCAACAAGTTTCATAGAATATCTCCTAAGTCATCATCCAATTAATAGGAAATATTTCCAGAACTGAAATCACAAAACAGAGCTACATCTAACATGTTCACAGGTTTAGAATCAAACCGACAGCAGAACATCTCAACGTTAACTACAGCTTCCCCACAATACTACTCAACATCAAAGTGGGGTTTATCATCTTAAAACAGAACCAACTAATTAACAATAGAGGGGAAAGCTCACCAGAAACCAAGTGCACCCAAGTCCTTCAGAATCCTCCAGAATACTCGGCCTTCAGCTCTTCACAGAGAAGAGTTCTCCATTCCTTCTCTCTCAATTTCTCGCTGCCCATTTTATCCACTGGCGTCAATTATTGCTCCCTCGACAGCCTCCTCAATTTGTCAACAACCCCCAACCACTGCGTTAATTCACTCCTCCTCAGCTCAACAATCTCACCCGACAGCATCTCCCCATTTCTTCTCTGCATTAAGAGCTGCCCCTTCTCCTTTAATGTCCTCCACCAATCTAGCTGGAAGATTCGTACAAGGCAGCAACGACTCAACCCGAACCACCAGACCGAGTTCCAAACGGATTCGGGTCGGAGCATCCAAGTCGCGGGTGGCTGGCAGCAGTCCAACCCGCCAGAATCACCCCTGGCCAATGCGAAAATACTCCATTCCATTCCTGCCATGCCCGATTAATCAAAAGCAAAGGAGGAGGAAGAAGACTCGGCCAACCATACCTCCAAACTTTGCTGGAAATCTCATCGCAAAAGCTCGCCGAACTGTGATCTGAACGGTTGAGCAAACCCGTGCCCTAGCTTCGCCGTTTCGCGCCCACGGAAGCCGCCAGGAGGTCCCCTGCTCGGACGTTGCTCGCCTCGTCGCCGTCGCTGGCCTCGTCGCCGTCCCCTCGTCCTGCCGATTCGTCACACCCTCGCCAGAACGAGCCCGAGCTGGCCTCTCCCCTCTTTCTTCTTCGGTCTCTCTCGTCGGGCTTCAACTCCAGCAAATGGCCAAAGGCCATATGTATTTTTATTATAATTATTTAAATTCTTTATTTCATTTAACTTTTAACTCATAAAATTCTTTATTTCATTTTACATTTAACACATGTATTTTCATGTGTAGGTTATACGTACAACATATGAGTCCACCCGAATTGTAATTCTCGACTTATTCCAAATGTCGTTAAAAGATTATTAAAGGTCCAATTTAAATTTCTAAATTGATTTCCATCAATTAAACCTCCAATATATTCTCTTAAATTATAACCTAATGGTTATATCCTTGGTAATACCCCGATAAATATCCGTTAAATCCAAATGTCTCTAATTAATTTCTGATTATTTTTAATAAATTCTGATATAAAATTTCGGGGTGTTACAACAAGTAAGACGTGAGCCTAAAGGCCCAGTAAGAAAATGGGTTTATGCATATGAAATGCCGCTCTTTAATTCCTTGGAATGGGTCCGTCCCAAACCAATAGTTTATTTACGTATTTTAGGAACAGTTACGTGTTTTAGGAATTACTCATATATAGGACATGGAGTTTGGGGGATTCTATGATTTCTAGTTAATTAGGTTAATTGGTCTGGTGAACCCGATAAGGGAAGGATTAATTCTTTTCCTCACTCAAGACGTGTGATCACCCCATGGTGATGTTCCTAATTGTGTCTAGCGGTATGAGGCTCTCCTAAAAGAGCATACAAGGAACTATCCTAACAGCACATTCAAGGAATTAAGTAAAACCACAATGAACATAAGAGTGCACGACAATAATTAAATGCCAAACAAAATACAACATGCTTGGGAGGTTAATAGCCTAATTATTACATGCTTATATTAATTAACTTGGTTAGATTAACTAAATTGATTAGATTAAAACGACGAATAAAACATGCTTTTATATGAAAGAAACAGTAGCAAGTAGTATCAACTAAGGTGGCGAAACATGCTTTTAAACATCCAAATATAGCAGCGAATTACATCAAATTAAAATAGCAAAACATGTTTTTTAAACACCAAAAAAACAGCAAGGAATTCACCTCAAGACAGCAGCGAAATACGAGAACAGAACACCGAAATGTGCATTTTTAACAGCTAAATTACATCAGCGAATTATCGGAATAGAAGGATTAAATATGCTCCTGAACAGCAAAGAAAACAACAGCATAGAAATATTGAAAATAAAACAGCGAAGACATGGTCTCGGATAACTAAAATTACAGCAACGCATTATCAAAGTTAGGCAGCAAAACATGCTTCTTAATAACCCAAAAACAACAGCGGAGCAGTAGAGAAATATGGCAAAACCGAACAGCAAACACATGATTTTTAACCACTAATTTATAGCAGAGAAAATGGCAAACGGAACAGCGAATACATGATTTCTAATGGCTAAAATACAACATTGAAATGGCGATACAGAAGAGCAAAGATCATGCTCGTTATCGACTAAGGACAGCAGCGAAAACATCAAAATAAAATGACGAAATCATGCTATTAACTAGATAATACACAACAGTGAGAACATCGAAATGAAACAACGAGATCATACTTTCGACTAGAAAATAAACAACGTTATTTAATAGAGGACTAACAGATAACAACTAAGCATCACTTAATGGAGAGCTACTAACAAATATCTCACAAATCTAACAATGCATTGATGACTAAACACTAACCTAACACATATCACAGAGCAACTCACGGAATATTAGTAAGCTCATACCATCAGTTAAAGAATTTATTTACTAATCATCAACAAAGAACATATATACGTGAACAGTAAGCATGGAATGTACAGAGCACCAAGCATGGAAACACACAACAACAAGCATGTGAACAAACAACAAATAAATGTATAAACCTCTATTCTACCACTCACGCACACGTTACTTGCGGTGTAGGGCTTCCTTAAGTCAAGACACACTCAAGATCTTATCATTAACGAAGCAACCTTTAGCTCACAGCAGCTTCACGGACGTCAACAGGGCAGCAGCAGCTCCAACACCTCAGCTTCATCAGCTCACGTTTTGGCTCCATCTCCTGGACAGTAGCAACTCATCCATCTCTTCTCTTTACTCTCAGCTTTCCCTCGTGGCTCACTCTCACCCTCTAGACTCTCTCTCTCTCGCTGGAAGGAAGAGACGGGTAGGAAAATGGAAGAAAATCCAAGGAAGAAATTGCTTATGCAAGAAGGAGGAGGGAACAGCCGCACATGTGGGGAGCAGGGAAGGTTGGCCATCAGCTGGGGGAGAAGATTTTTGTCGGGGTCGCGTTCGTCCATTGGCTGTGTGTCATTTTCTTTCTGATTTTAAATCTGTTATGTCGCTGATCTAGGTTGATTCGAATGGGTGCAGACACAAAGGGCTCGTCCGCATGAGCAAAATCCCGTATGCTAAAAGGAACTTCGGACGAGGAATGGTGTCCCCGTCCAGTGTCCGTACCATCTGCAGACCACTTTCGAACGTTGTTTAGCGTCCGCAGCGTCCGAATTGTTCCTAAAATCGGATAGAGGCGTTGCGAACGAGACCTCACCTTGTCCGCACTCATCCCCGAATGTTCGAATCTGTCAAGTTCTGGACAGATTCAATTCGGATGCGACCATTGGCGTCCGCAGTCTCGTCCGAAGCTTTATTGAAGGAAGGGGGTGACTTTGAGGACGTGAAAACGGCATCCCGAGTCGTCCCAAAGTTCATAGTCAGCACTTTTCTCACATTTTCTCGCCTAACTTCTATCCCGTAACAATTTCCCCTATTACATGTCATTAAATAATACGTAACCATGCGAAATGTAATATCCTAACTACCCTATCATCACCATTACATCGCATATACGGGTTGAAAGTACCCTTAGACTTAACCCTCCTAATACACTCTGTAATATCCCGATGATTAAAAATATCAGGATGTTACATGGGCTATTATAGGTTTAGCCACACCTCTCTCGATCTTTTGAAGGCCGAAACCACTGCGACACGCCGAAGGCGGACATCGGCTATAACATCTCCGTCCGACAATAGTTACGGGGCTCTAATATAATTTTTAAAGGGGCAGAAGCAAAGGAATGAGAGCATCTTGGTGAAAATATTCTCTTTGTGAAAATTTTCTCATGAATTTTTTGGGTTCTTGCACCATGGATCAAGGTAATGTTTTTTTTTTGTGAAGCGTAAGTCGTGTCACATTTGCTAAATTAGTGAAGTGCTGCAGTTAATACTATCTTTTTACATAAACTAGTTGGTTGCTATATATTTTTTTTGGTGTTTCTCATTTTAACTCGGTTGCCAGATTGCTTGGTTCGTGGTCAATTGATGAAGGAAGTCGAGAAAAACAAGCTAAACTTTATTCCGGCGGATCTTTTGGGTCAGTATTTTTACTCAGATTGTGCAACTTGTAGCTTTTTCTCTTATCTACTGAACATGTTTCTAATTATAACTTCATAGATCGCACTTGTACATTTACGTGTAAAACATTGGAGTTTCTCAATTTTGATTAAATCTGCATTCTAATACTTGTGATTTTTCTGAAACATTGAAAATGACTAACTGCCTAGTGAAAGTTTCATGAAATTTTGGTATGGACATGGATTTACTCTTATGAGCTGTACATTTGATCAACCTACCTGCATCTTTGACAAACAAACATACTTCATTATGATTAACTCTATTTCATATTTGTGGACATGAGAAAGTTGTAGTTAAATGTAAAGGATTTTATAGAATTAGTGTCATACCTTATCTCTAAATAATTTAATAACCTTGATATTATTTCGTCGTTGGTTGTTTGGTGCAGGAAATCTAGGTTATACTGGCAATTTTTTAAAAAGAATCTAAGCTTGTGCAATTTTTCTAAGCTTGTGCAATGAGTTTGCGTATTTAATTTATTGAACTTCTAAATTGCCTTCCTCACTGTTTGTTTTTCCGCTTTCATATCTAGCTACAAGTAATTGAAAAAACTTATTATTCGCAATGTAATTCTACTTCCTAATTGAAATATATTTTCTCTTTGCAAATGGAGAGCCCGATTTCAGATTACTTTACTTGTCCATGAGAGCCAATATTAGAATGTATTTTGATCATTCTTTTTGCATTACAAGTGACAACTTATTTTTCACAATATATGTACGAAGTAATATTGACATATCACGGGACTGAGTCTTTCTGTATTGGCTGATTTTACTTTGGTGGTGTAATATAGGTATAGTACTTTCTCACTAGAGGCTGTGAAGCAAATGTCAAAGTCTAATCCTATGATAGACTCAGACAAATGGGTATCAATAGTCGAGTATTTGGAAGGGTATTTAATGGAGAGGAGTAGTAGATATGGAAAGAAGATAGAGGTGCTTGAACTAGGAATACTGGAGACTAGAACCTATTTTAGGTTGTTTTTGTTTTCCTCTATTCTATTATTGTTCATGTTCTGTTTCAGAATTTCTAAAAGCAATTTGGACAAATGTTATTGTTCGCCAATCGCCGCCAAACCACGGCTAGAAATCTTGTTCGAACAAAATGGATATGCTCTCACTGGGATCCAATCTGGCATCGATGCTATGATGTTTGTCCCATTCTTTACCAAGTGAGGAGAAGCTGACCCAACAGAGAACCATCATTTCCATGTAACATCCAGTTTCCACCATGGAAATAGTTAATCTTCACATGGTACAAATAGGGGTGTGCAAACCAAACCGGAACTGAAGAACCAAACCAGAACCGGTCAATTTTGTTAGGTTCGGTTCAGTTTTGGACACCAAAAAACTGAATTTTGGTTCTTTTTGTTAAGAACCGAATAATTTGGTTCAGTTTTTGGTTTTGCTTTCTCAAAACTGAAAATCTCGAACTGAACCGCATATTAGCATATTAGGGCTTTCGCTGTTTCCACTTCTTGCGGCGTTGCGGGTGCATTTGAGATTCATCGTTCGCGTCTTCGCGATGCGATGGCTGCAGGAGAGATTGCATAAGACTTCAACTCTTTGTTGCGCCCTAAAACTTCAACTCGTTGTCGCTACTCTGTAGCGGATCTGGAAGTACAAACGCGGCCACAGATTTCCATTGCAAACACAACCAAACTGCATATAGGGGCTTTCGTTGTTTCATCTTCTTGCGCTGCAGGTGTGGTTGAGATTCATGATGCGATGACTGCAATGTAGATTGTAGAAGACTTCAACTCTTTGCTTCGCCCTAAAACTGCAACTCGTTGTCGCTGCTCTGCAGCAGATCTGAGAGTGCAGACGCATCCACGAATTTCAATTGCAAACACTTTGCTGCGTTGCTTTGACTCTTTTTCCCTTTCCAAAGCTCGTTGTGTCTTCTTCTTTTTCTTCTTGTCGGCCAAGACGATAGTTGTAAATACATTGCTACTTCCGTCATCGACTCCATTAATTTGCAATTATGTTGATTTTTGTTTTGTTTGGATTGTAAATGCATACTGTAGCAGAGAAGAGAGTCTGAATCATCTCAGAGCCCTAGATCTCCGATTTTGCAACTGTAGCTGGTAGTTTCAATCACTGATCTTGTCAAATTGGGTAATGGCATCCAAGCATATATCTCCTACCGTGTTATCACCAAGGTATCTCCTTCACTAATCCTGCAGCTGAGTGATGAAAACTTGATTCTGATTTTGGTTGAAGTTATTATTTGAGTCTCTGTATGAAAACTACTTGAATATGATTTAAGACTTTCTGATTGTAGGAGGAAGTAGTGTTTAGTTGGATTCAAAATGCTAAAATGTTATATTTTTATTTTAGCTATCTTCATTCATCTAGGTAATGTAGGAACAAAATGGTTTTGCAATTGAAAGAAAAAAAAGTATGCAAAACCAGAACTGAACCGGAACCAAGATTTTGGTTCGGTTTCGGTTCTCTATACAACCGGTTTCGATTTTGAAATTACAAAACCAAAACCAACTGGTTTGGTTTGGTTCCACGTCAAAATCGAACCGAACCAAACCATGCACACTCCTAGGTACAAAACTGAGAAAACCGAAAGAACCAAACCAAGAGATTGACCTCAAAATCGAATACAAAACAAACTTAAAAATAAAAACAAAGACTTAAAAAACCGAACCGAAATCGAAACTGAAACCAAAACCGATGAGAACCGAAACTAAGGTTTGGTTTTTCATTGTCCTCGGTTAGGTTTTAGTTATTCAAAACAAAAACCGAACCCAATTGGTTTGATTATAATTTAATCAAAAATCAAACTAAATCGAATCGATTCCACTCCTAATGTATATGTTATACCCGGTCCATAATTAAATTAAAAAAAAACAATTTAAAAGGAAAAACAACACCATTTCGGGAAGAAGTGGGGGTGGTCTCCCCACTTCATTGGATCTCTACCTTCCTCCCTCTACTATCCCTTCCTCCGGTGAACTGTCGGTGAGTAGAGGATGAAAATTTATCTCGCGTTGTTCTTCGCGGTTCTTCGTCAAGGTAAGCTTCAAAAATTTTTGGGGCGTTTTGTGTTATGCTTTTCACAAGGCAGAGTCTAATGGGACAGTGATTTCTTCAAGGTCTGGAAATTTAAAACCAGTGTTGCGAGAACGTTTCTGGCAAGGCAAATTGGAGCGTGGGGTTAGTTCTTCAGGTAAGAAGAAAAAAAAATTTGATTTTTCGTTTCTTTGAGAATTCCTGGTTGGTTGGTTGGGATCAAGGATAGTGATGGTAATTCATAGTACCGTGTTGCCATGAAAAGTTTAAATTTTTCTTTGGAAAAACTGTGTTCTTGGCTGAATATTGGATTGTAGATTCGATTGATTAATTCAGAATGTTTCTGTTGGGTTTTGGGGCTTGGCTGTGAAGTTGGAAGTTGGGAGAAGAATTTCGTCTGGAATTCTTAAACTTTGCTAACAGGAGATTCGGTTGAATCGTCGGAGTTGGTCGCGACTTGATGTAAATCGCGCCAGGAGACTATGTCCGTGAGCAATGCTTTTTGCCGCGGACCAGAGTGATTTGTCTAAAACAATCTAATTGGGTTGGACCCAAATTAGTTTGGGTTGGGTCCATGTTGTTGGGTTGAACCCAAACACTGTTTGGAGCATGCCCAGAACCCATTTTCGAACTAGATTTAATTTTTACTCTCAAAGTTTTGACCCGATCGTTCTTGGATCATTTTGGAGGCCGTATTGAACTGTATTGGGTCTTCGACCTTTGAGTCGTTCTCTTGTAGCCAAAAATTTAAATGATTAATTTTAAAATTTCAAATCATAATTCTAGTAAAATTATGATTGATAGGTTCTAAAAGTTAAGAAGTTATCAGACTTGCTACTGTTGGATTTTGATTAGCCATTGCTGGTTGGGCCTTAGTATCGATTGACTCAAATTTTGAGGTAAAGATTATTTTATATTTAACGCACTTAAGTTTCTAAAATGTAAGTATTAATTTAAATTGAGCATTTTAATTTTAATATTCAGTTAAATTACATTCATCTTTGTATTTATTTCTTTTAATGTTAAAATAGGTAATAGGACAGCTATATATGTCGTGTCATTGGGTTTCGAATCTCTAAACCTGATCAGGGTCTGTTTGGCTGTTTGCGATCGCCTGAGTATCGCTATTATTTAAATTCTGTTATTTAATTTATTATTCGTTATTATTTCTTCACATATTGATCTGTTTAAAATATATAATTGAAATGTCTGTATAATCCATATGATAAAAATGTTGAATGTAAAATTAAATCCCTACTGAATTGTTTGACTCACCCCTCATTTATTTTCATTTTTCAAGAAATAATCAAATTAGTCCCCAATTCCTATCACAGAAGTAGAAATTGGAAGTTTTTCTCGTTTAAGTTATTTTTAATTCCTTTTAGAGAGACTTAGACATTTTTTAGTGAGGTTCGTATTTAGTTTCTATTTTTGTTTTATTTTCCTTTCATAACTTCCTAATTTAGACTTAATAATTTCACGTTATTTGTCAGTCACATTTGGCCCCCTATCTTTAGACTAGCTTGTAAGTTTAATTTTCACTAAATTCCACAACTTATAAATTTTGGATTAAAAAATGGGTCGGACGATGCAGTTCTTTTGGGTCGGATCGTCCCCCGTTCTATCTCAAGTCCCCTTTGGGGCATGTTAGTATTCCTATATAAATGAAAATTACAATGATTTATTATGTCCAGAGTCTTCAATAAATTACACACGTTATGCAAATATATCTTATCCAATATAAGCTTATAGTTTTCACTAGATGATTGTATGTTATTCTATTTGTATGTGATATGCAAATCTTTTTCTCAAATTATTTACCTGAAATAAAATTAACCAGTTAATTAGATTTACAGTTAGAGCAAAACAAACAAGCACACTCAATACAAATCAATAAAACTTAAAATGATATAAATAAATCATACTATATGTGAGTTCAAATCGTAACCTTATAAAAGAAAATTGGTTCATACTTGATTGAAAATGGAAAACAAAATATATTGACTAACTATATCCGTGAAAATCACAACAAAAATAAAGAGTAGAGATTAAGAAAATAAAACTAGTTGAATGCCTCTCTGTCTTGATGTTCCATCATGCGTCACTGTAATCTCCACGAGAATCATCAACAAATAAACGGGAAGAATCTCTATTTCTAGTCGTGCTCTGCTCTCGAGTCTCTACCCCTTTTTATTGTTTGATGTATCCTATATTTATAAATTATCATTGAACAACTCAGTTTGACCTAATTTTCCATTGTCAGTGCTATATCACTCAATAAGTAGAACTCTAGCACTGCTTGGAGAGTGCTATAGCGCTCTAAGGTGACATTGTAGTGCTCCTCTATAACTTTTAATTTTTTTGCACAAGTGCTATAGTGCTCAGAATGGGTGCAGCGTTGCGAACCTGTTTCTAAAAGTTAGCATGTGAGTGTTATAGCTCTAAATTCATGGTTTTGCTATCATTGCTTGGTCTTACATATTATCTATTTATTAACCATGTCAAGCAAAAAGCACACAAAAAATGAATTCAAAAGATTTAGAAACTCTTAAACTCACAAAGCTTATAGTTGAAAATACTCAATTCATTAGTATAAAATCAACTCATCATCTCTCACCTTTAGTGGGTTTTGCTTTTTGCTGAGACCATCATTCTAATAACCTTGCCTTTTCCCGATATTCCTACATTCTATTACGCTTATTCCATACAAAATGTTGTGGAAACTCTCTTTATAAGAGGTTTTGAGGGGTCTAGAGTTGTAACGACCCGATTTTTTATAACATTTTTTTTAAAATGCGTTAAATTTAAAACTTTTCATTTATAAACAGCGGAAAACCTTTTGTTAGAAATATAATTAGAGTTTCCTTCGAAAGTCGGACCGTTAAAACTCTTTTCGTTCTACCTGCTATGAAAATCGTTATAAAATCTTTTATCAAAATACAGCGGAAGTCAAATCAAGAAATATAGCGGGTTTATCAAAACATAGCGGAAGCGTAAATGATTCGTTTAATGAAAAAATACTAAACAAGTATAACACGTTAATTACAAGCCACTTTATCTTTTACTTCTCTTAGCCTAACCAGCCACAAATCTGACGCGTGCAAATATTTCATCCTTACTTCTTGATCTATGCATTGTTTTCACGTACATGTACCTACACCAGACGTGAGCCTAATGGCCCAGTAAGGAAAAGAGTTTATGCAGTATGATATGTCTCTCTTTAGTTCTTTTGGAATGGATACCGCCCCAAACCAATCTTTTCATTACGTTCATTCGTTCGTTCTTACTCATACATCGAGCTGGAGACTGAAGGACCCATATGAGATGGTATAGTTGATCAGATCTAACATTCTGCTTGCAACTAGGTTCCCGTTCTCGACAAGGTAGGGGCTTCGCCTAGCCGCAGACTAGATCTGTTACCCATCCGCCCTCGAACTCCCTATTTCTTTTCTTTTCCTTCATTTTCTTTAATATTTTCTTCACATAATGCATGTGTGAGTACCACCCTAAGGTGGCACTCCCTATTTGTTTCTATTAGCATGATGCATGATGATATAGTATGACATAATTGAATAACGCATAGAAATGAAAGTAACAATCATTGAATAGCGCATAGGAATGAAAGTAAATAATTGAATAACACATTGAAATGAAAGTAAACAATAATTGAACTGCTCACATATATGAATAACGGCGCATAAATGAAGGTAACCATAACGAACAGCGCATATAATGAATAAAAGTAATTGAAAGCGCATAATAAAGAACAATTATAATTGAAAGCGCATGACAGGGAACCCTTATGAAAACGAATTGAAACAACAAATGGCATACATAATTTCAGGACAGAAATGTTAAACAATATGTGATTAATTACGATTAACTAAACTTGCTCAAACACTTAGAAATGGAACATGCTCAACTATTAATTAAAAGGAATGGTAGAATAATTGTGCTAATACTTAATTAAACTAACATGCTCAAACAATTAGAAAAGGAGACACGCTTAGACAACAATTAGCTCAAGGAGCATAATGGAAACGTGCTCAGACAATTATAGATAAATTGACTAATGATATCGTACACATTAATATTAAGCATGATTATTAAACATACTCAATCAATTAGTTAATATGTTCAGTTAGTTAAACCTACTCAGAGTGATTAGTTAACATGCTCAGAATAGTTGGTTAAACATACACATATTGATTTGTTATCCTACTTAGATTAACTAGTTACATAAGGAAATTACAGCGAACCATGTAAGGAAATTAAGCAGCGAGCATTAAAAAAATTAAATAGTGAATCACGAAGGAACAACAGTAAGGAGATCACAAGACACTTAACAATAAAATAGCACTACACATTCACGCACTACCAGCATTCAATGTTTGCAGTCAGAAAAATACAGGAAAGTAACGACAAGGGAGTTAACATCAACAAATTATAAACATACATTCATGGTAACATGCTCGGATTTGTTACAATTGTTTCACAACTTGTTACTCTAGTTAATTAGATAATTAAACATGTTCAACGAAAGATCACGATTATTATTTTAATTAGTTATTCTAATCAATTAACATGCTCACGGAAGATTACAATTATTATTCTAGTTAGTTATCTTAATTAATTATCATACTCAAGAATTAATTACAATTATTATCTTAGATGATTAAACATGTTTTTATTCTAGTTAATTAAAACATGCTCAAGAAAATAGTTACAATTAATAGCCTAATGGATTAAACATGCTTAGCTAGTTAATTAATCATACTTGGGTTACTTAAACATGCTTAGAATTCTAGTTGATTAAACATGCTCAAGTTAGATTAGGATTGTTACTCTAGTTAATTATCCTAGTTATTTGCTTACCCAAGCAAGTTAAACATGCTTCTAGGTAGTCATCCTAGCCAAGTTACATACTCAAGAAACATGTTTCTAATTAATAACATGTTCAAAGAATATTATAATTATTGTTCTAGTTAGTTATCCTAGTTATAGTTAATGAACATGCTTAATAATTTATTCTAGTTAATTAACATGCTCAAATTAAGAGGATAATAACTTTTAAGTAACACCGAAATTCCAACAACAATAGTAGAACAAAATAGCATTAATAACAATAACTAGTTATCACACAATAATTGCTCAGAATAGAAAGGAAACTCTTAGTTAATTCATGATCATTCTACATTCCACATTCCATTCTACAAGCTTAACTCATTCATCCAAGCAGTAAACATTAACAACAAGTAAAGAACACAAGTAAAGAGTTTAGCAAAAGAAATTACAGGGAACTAAACACAAAATTACGCACACTACTTGTGGGTAGGGCCACCACTGGCCAAGACACACCCAAGTCCTTACCCTCTATGACGAAAGCTCTCGCGGACAGTAACTCCCAGCACTCTACAGCTCGCTCCAGCCTACATAGTCTCCGACAGCACTCACGTAACACTTAGGGGAATCACACATACTCACACCTAGACAGCAGAACACTCGCGAGCTCTAGAGGAAGCTCTCACTCACACTGGGAGATTTTTCTCTAGGAGAAACTCTCTCTCGCAGGAAGGACTCGCATAAAGGAAAAGCTGGACCACAGAAATGGGAGAGGCATGGCTTAACATCAAAGGCCATACTTGGGAGAGGGACACCCGTACGTAGAGGGGAGAGGGAGAGGCGTCCAGGTGTGGGCTTTGGCGTGGGAAGATGACTTCGTGTCTCCAAGAGTGGAATTTTAATTGCTACTCGACAAACTTTCCTATTTTAAACCCTAATTTATTCGTAGGTCTGGGATGTTTCTGACGTGAGGATTCGTCTGGGCCTCGCCCACATGCGTCCAAAGTTCACTATTCCTAAGGCAGAATTGCACTTCCGGAAGAAGGATAGCATCCTTGCCTTCGTCCGCATCGTCTGAATCCGTCATTCGGACGAAGAATGGCGTCCTCATTCATGCGTCCGCACTCGTCCGAAAGAGTCCAGAAATTGGACATATTTGAAATGTCCGCATCCACATGCATCCACCTTCGTCCTCATGCATCCAAAACTTCACGACACAGGCAAAGTTAGGACGCGAAATCACGTCCTAAGTCGTCCCAAGACTCAGGGGCGACGTCCCATGCGTTTTTAGATGACATTTCTCATCCTCATGTCATCTGCATTTGTCCGAATTTGTCAGAATAGCCTTCCCTTCACATTTTCCTAGTTAACTTTCATCCCAACATATTTTTCCCATAAATATAGGTCACAATTTAACATGTATCAATACGCAATGTAATATATGATTATCACGTGATTTAATTACATCGCGTATAGGGGGAAAACATTATTGGGGTGTTACAAGAGTGGTGGCATTAGTTCGAAAGTATTCAATAAACATTGTTTTTGCAAATAAAGTGTCCACAACAACATTACATAAATAACTTTATGAAAACAATAACTTGTTGATATTGTAGATGGAGTTACATAGTTACAACATTAAGGTAAATATTATTTAAAGGGAATGCATAAACACACCACATAGCCTCTGGAGATGAAATCAAACATGTCATCTAGAATTGTTGGATTTCAACAGTTGGTATGATGTTTTCCTCAATTAAGATATTTAAAGCAATGTGGTTGTTAACGCATCATCAATATTTTGGATATAAATTATTCTTGTGTAGTGAAACTCAAAATGGATTTTGGATACTAGTTTTTACAATGACCATCTTTGTTCATGAAAGCATTTTGAGAGTTTAGAATAACACATTATCCATCATCATATGACATACAACTATTTGAAGTAGGAAAGGATATCTATTTTTTTTTTGTCAATTCAACAAAAAAAAAACCATATTTTAAGATTTTTGAGCAAGTAGTTCATGGTTTGTTTTTTCAAAAAAAGCAAGAAATGTACATGACACAACCCACGTTCTTGGAACTCAACAACATATGCATGTATACATGCACAGCAAGATGTGTGAATATTTTCTTTTAACAACTTTCTCTTTAACTCTTCAAGTATGGCTTTAAAAGCTCGAGATAAAAGATCTAGCCCATTATGTGATTTTTTTTGTATGGTTTCAATTCATCTTTGATCTCAAGCCAGTTGGGATTGCATGTCATAGTTACAAATATGTTTGCTTTTCAAAATTTTGCCCCAGAGCAGTGACATCCAAATACCACCTACGCATATCTTTTGGAGAACCCATAAATGTAGCATGAAGAATTATTGTACGATGTACATTTGCTGTCGTAATTTCGCCTAAATGAATGCTATCAACTATTCCCTAATATAATTCTGAGTGGATTTTCTTTTTGCTTGTTATGACAAACTCTAGGTGAGTTGTTTCGATTCTGACATACATGTCAATAACATAGTGTCTTAAATTTGGCCTCACTGTAGCCACACTGTAGCCAATATGAGTAGTCAAGAGCTCTGATTTGTAATTTATATGGATAATACTCCCAACAAGATATAGTTAAGCGTTTCTTGACTTCAATTAAAGCTATAACACCAAAACAATAGAAAGATCAACCCAAGGTATGCATATTATTATTTTAAGATTGAACTTGACAAATATCTAGTTATTCTACTCTAATTAACTTGTTGAGAGATGTAAATGCATTGCCAGTAGGTAGGTAACATTAGATATGTGTTGTGACATGGATGTAAATGATCATTTTGGTGCATCCCTTGATGCCAACTGTTTCACTATAAGGAAACAAAACGAGATATTAAAGTGGATCGTAGCGCTCATAATAATGTTCTACTTGGTCTATAGCTTTTAAATGTGCAATAACAAATATTCTCACATGGAAATTGGCTATACCAAGTTATCATCTAACCATACAGCTACAATTGGGAAGTATAGGGTACATTATAAATATGTTGATCTTTGAATTTTATAGAAATTACATGATTTTTCAAATTAAAACCTCTCCTAGATTACAAAAAAAGAAAAAAAAGAGTTGCATATGGATTCAATACTAATACTTGCGACAACTCTCAACTTTTTGCGTACCTAATCTTGTTGTTAGTTGCTAGTTGCATTCTTTGTTCAAGTGGGAGATTTGTATCATAGAAATATAACTGATGGTAGTGAATCATTTAATGAAAGTAGACTATTGATGAAGTGGCAAACTTGGCCTTGTATAAGAAATGTGTATATCCCTTTGGTACAACGTGCCAACAACTTTTCTTCTTGCACCAAAAGAAGTAAATGCAACTGTATTACTATAAGTGCGCACATATGTGCAAAAGTCAATACTTGATGTCATTGTAGATGTCAAGGAGTGTTTATGACATATTGTTTGTCGATAATACAACTTCTCCCAAAGGTAGCAAAACATATGTGACTTATGGATAAATATTTATGCTGAACCAAATATATAATTAGGAACACACTATAGAATTGCAGTGCCATTAGAAGCCAGATGTTATGCAAACCAGATTACAACTAGTCTTCTCAAAGTATAGTTGGAAGTCCCTCTACATAAAAGAAAGAGATCATCTTTTTGGGCCTGTGTAAGGGGTGAAAAATTGACATTCTATGTTAGAAAATGTAATTGTTAGAAATAAGCAAAACCATTGGGGGAAAATATCAACATAATTGAAAGAAGCACTTCGTGTAATCTATCTATTATAATCAACGTAGAGTCTTGGGGTGCACGAGTGCTAGACTAACTAGAAGACCATGAATTTTAAAAGGGAAAATGACAAATCAACCAACGTACTTTGTGAATAATGACAAGTCAATTACTAAAGTATTTTCGCTAACAAATAACCACTTAACTCTAGAAAAAAGTGACAACAAATATCGTTATCACGTTTTCCGTTAAACATATTGATTTCTTTCTGCCAAGGAAAAATATTTTTAAAAATAACGTTCTAATTTTGACCGTCCACCACGGAATGACTACGTTCTGCGACGGATTGACTATGTTCCATGGCAGAATGATAATGATCCACCGCGGATCATCATGTCTCGTTCTGCGTTCCTGTGCCCTAGTATATAAGACTCGACTGTGCGCTCCGACAAGTTCACTACAAACGACGAAATACTCGACGAACATTTTAACTCTTAGACCTTTAGTACTCATTGTTTTAGCGATACCAATAGATTCCCGGGCAAAGAAAATGCCGCTCAAGGGAAAGGGTGGTAAGTTATTTACTTTTTACATAAAATCCATTATTTACTTTATTTGTATGCGACGTAATAACGTGTCTGAAATTTGTAGCACCATTGCCCTCCAACACCAACCTTCTCCTCCTGTCGTGTTTGCCAGGGTCTAGGAGATAGTTGCTCCCACTGTGCGCTTGATACATTTTCGATTTAGTTATCCATGTGTGTCTGCACTTATTCTTGCTTTATTAGTTTTACCATCTCTTATCAATGTTTTTTGCAGCCAGGTCAACTGATAGATCTTTTTAAGAAGTATGTTGCTGGAAATACTCAGAAGAACCTAGAGACGTGCATAATTCTTTCAGGAAAGCTGGCCTACGATGAGTACAACATCACTGAGATCATCTTCCCGCAGCAAGAAGGGATGGAAAACACGGCGAAAATTACATTATGTTACATTAAGTTGTTCAAAAGCTTTTATCTTAGTACTCATTCTTACTTTGTTTTTTTTTTTATGCAGTACTATGCGTTGAACAAAGAAGAATACTTTGAGGTTCAATATAAAAAATTGCTATTAACATTAGGGTGGATTCACGGAGGTAAACATCTTGCTTTTCTGATTTCTTGTTCATGTTTCAACAATTCTAATGTGTGCTTCCTTTGCATTTTAGTCCCACCCAAAGCAAGTCTATTTTTAGTCGTCAGTTGACCTGCACACTCACTACCCTTACGAATTGTTGCTGCCTAAGACAATTACGATCGTCGTAGTGCCCATTGACAAAGGGAAGTACATCTTTTTTCTTGTGTAGATTCATATTACTTTTCGCTTATGTGCTGATTTTTCTCTTTGTATTTCAGCTCGTACAACATCTTTCGGTGTACGAGTGAGGGGATAAGTGTGATCCGAGATTGCAAGAAGGTCGACTACCACCATCACGATGATGTACCTGTGAAGGGTCTGTTGTTCGCCAAAGTGTCCAACGTATACATGGATCCGCAGTTGCCATTTGAGCTCATGGATTTGCAAAAGAAAATTGGCAAGAAGGCGGCTTAGGGTAGTTGATATGTGTAGGGATACAAATTGAGATACTCATTTTGTTGTACATCATAAAAAATTCATTGTTTCTTCATATGTTTACTTAGTGTACTTGGATAATATATGTTGATGTTTATGTTTTGTTTTATTTTGTTTACTTTGATAATATCTATTTGGAAAATATCTGTTTTGGATAATATCTGGTTTTGATAATGTCACAGGGGAATAGACTAAAAACAAGAAAATTTTTTGCAAATTTTCCAATTTTTTTAAAGAGAAATTGACTCAAACCATTTTATTCATTATCAACAACACAACTAACATGTTCATTGCAACAATTTAAGTAACATGTGCATAACACTGAAATATACAAGGCAAAGGAATATTGACGTTCCACGGTGGAATGTTGACATTCTGCCATGAAACTTCAACTTTCCACAACGGAATGTCAACTTTTTGTTGCAGAACGTCAACGTGGAAGATGACTCTGGTTCTGTGTGGTCGAACATAGCTATGCGCGGTCAATCAACCTTTGCATTGCGGTCGTTCGTAGCCTGCACAAATTCAAGCAAATTCAAACGCGGTCGATCAACAAGTGAGGGGCGCTCGAACGGCTAAAGCACAGATTCAAAATTTTGATCGATTAGCTTGGGGAAAAGTTTCTAATTTTACAGTTTCATACTAATCAATTTCCATTCATCATCCAAATTATCAATTTCATTATAACCATATCATGTACATTTGCATTACAAACGCAAACAAATTTATCAATTCAATTACAACCATATCGTGCATATGTGCATTATAAATGCAAACCAAATTATCAATCATGTATTCTTCATCTTCATATATCTTTAACTTTTCTTGATTAGAAAAGACAATGCTCAATCAAAGTGACTTTTAACTATTTGTCGAAACCAAATATACATCATCTACAATAGGCTACCTTGAATAAACTATTATAGATTATGTATATCTGGTTTCGATGCATAGTTAATAGTCACTTTGATTAAGCGTTGTTGTAATTATTAGGGATTTATTTGAGATAAAATGGAGTTGAATTAAGTGTTAAATTAATAAATTAAAATTAAGGTGATTGGGATTAATGGTTTAAAATGAAAATTAAGGGAGTATTGGGGGAAAAGTCTAACCGGTTCGAACCGGTTAGGTCTGTTTTTTTAGTCAATTGGGTCATAGCCATTTGAGAAGGGAGATGGGATCGAGAAAGAGAGAGGGCGATGGGAGGGCGACCGGGAAGGAGCTGATCGATGGACGTCGCGAGGGAGAACGCAATTTCCGTCCTCGCGTGCTCGGGTCGACGGTGTCCCGCTGGCGGGCGACTGGTGACGTCGAGGAGTGACGGGTTTCGGGAACTAGGGCTCGGAAACGCTAGGTCACAGGATGGATTTGGCCGAGGTTCTATGTGCTACGAATTCCAGCGCCAAATTGAGGTAAGCAGTTGAAATTACACCCTGTTGAATTCGGTTGCCAGTGATTGGGAGGATTGCAGCGACTCGCGATGGATTGGCGATGAGAGGGGGCTTCGGTTCACAAAGGAGTCGGCCGGCTGGAGGTTGTGGTCTGGCTGCGGTCCAGTCTTGTTGGGTTTGAACTGGTGATGGCAAAACCGACGTGCAGCGCGGAGGACACTCTGAAAAGTTGGGCAGTGTTAGTCGGACGTGCTGGAGAACTTCGCTCTCTGCCTTTTAGGAATTGGCAGAGAGTGTCCCTTTATGGTGTTGATTTATAGAGCAGAGACAGGGAGCTTGAAGTGGAGGAAGCTCTCTGGAGAGCTGGAGCCGAGAGCTGAAGGAGAGTTGAACTATCGAGAAGAAAGGAAGGGCAGAGAGTGAAGTTGCTCTCTGGAGATTTGGGGGAGCCGAGAGCTTCCTTGTATACTGGTATGATTCTTCTCTGTTGTTTCAATCCTTGGATTCTGTTTTTTGGGTGTTAAGTTCATCATTAGTACCAATCTTTGTTTGGGAGTTGTCTGGTTAACCTTGAGATGTTCTGCTAATGGCTGTTGTGGTTTTTTGGACATTGGTATTGATAAATATTGCCTCTGTAGTTGGATTTATTTCTCTGTTGATTGGATTTTCTAGATACTGGTTATGGTAATTGCTAGGGAGATATTGGATAATGCTTCTGTTGGGTTGTTAATCTGTCGTTGGAACTATGCTCTGTGTACTGCTCTCCTTGTTGAGTGTTATGGATTATCTACTTTTGGTTCTGTGAATTGATTACTAATCTGTTGGTTCAAGTTGGAATTTAGTTCTGTGACTCTATTTAAATGGTTCAAGTTAAATCTAGATTGATACTCTATTGCTCGAATTAATAGTTTGAAATGTTAAGTTAATAATTAGATATTGTTTTTGGATGATCTGGTTGGATGTGATAATCTGTTGGTGATTGTCCGGATGTTAAAACATGGAATCTATTTGGTTGCTGGGATTGCTATGCATGTATGTTAGATTAAATTCATGCATTGGGAGATTTAACAGTATTCGACACCTTAGATGTATGCTCTGCACGTTTGGACGAGTTTAATTGTTGTTACGTTGGTTTTGGTTTTGGTTCACTAATCGAAATAAGATATTATGGAAATTGGGTAATATAGTTTTATGATTCGATTTGGATATTATTATTAAGGTGTTGATTTATGGGCCGATAATTCAAGGGCGAAATTATATTGGTAATTATGAATCTATAATTTATGGATAGGATTATGTTAGTCTTCGCTATGTGTTAAACTGAGTTTCTAGACGGTATCAATTGAGATTAATTAATTAAGTTGAGTTATAATTTATGAAGCAGTTTCGTTTATGAAATCCTATAAGCGATGTATAAGAATTAAAGATAGAAACAAAGACGACGAGATCAATAAGTTGATGAAATGATTAGATTATTAACAAAACGTTGTTAAATTGTGAAGGTACTAAAGAATGAAGAAAAGGATAACGAATAAGCGTTGAACGCTTTAAGCAATTGAGGTAAGTTGATACTTACAGTGCTTTGGTCTTCAGATCCTACATCACAAGAATTAGGGTTGTATGCTGCGTGTTTACTGCTTTCATAGAATAGTTAGGTTGTTTAGTGCTTTACTACAAATTGAGCATGTTCCGTATATTGTGCTATTATTCCTGGATGTTTATTAAATTTAGATTTTTTTAATGATATGTTTCGTAGACGAGCATGTTTAGAGATAATTGGAAAGATGTGATAGAATTGTATGCATTCACGAGCATCATGGTTTTCAAAAGCTACGAAAATGGTTTTCATGCATGGTTTTGAAAAGGAAAACGAAAAGTGGTGGAATGGATGCTCATACATACTAAGTGAACGGCGTTCTCAAGGGCTGATCACCAGAGCGAACAACTATCACTTAGCTGTAGGAATATCCATCGTGTCACTAAATAAACGTAAATAGGAGTATGGGGGTTCGGGAGATTTAGTGACTGTCCATCGGTCGGGACACTATATGATGTATCTCCTTATCGAGGTGACGGTTAACTACGTGGACTCTAGTGTTCATTATTTCTCTTGTACGGAAATTCCCAACATCTTCAACAAAAAGAAAATGGTGACGGTCATGGTAATAAGGCCATATGATGTATCTCCGTATAGGGGTGACGGATAGTTACATGACTATATGATGTAACCATTCCCTCGGTATATGGAACAGATAGATTCCCTTCCAGAAAATGAAATTAAAAGAGAAACGGAAAGGAAAAGATCAAGTAAAGTTAAGATCAAGAAGATTGAAAAAGAAAGGAAATGAAATGAGAAACAAAACCGGAAGGAAAAGGAAAATAAATGGAAATGAAAAATGAAAAAGGATTTCAAAAATGCATAGCATATTTATTTTATTTTATATCACTTACTGAGCATTAGGCTCATTAGTTAAGTCTTGTGATGTAGGTATGTACGAGAAACAATAGAATAGGTCAAAGACAGTTGATGAAGGATTTGCACGAGTGGATCTTGTGGCTGGCTGGGCTAAAGAAGTAAATGAGAATTTATGTGTAAAAGGGTTGTAAATTAACTAAAATTCTTTAATGCTTATTTTAAATTCTACTGCGTTTCATAAAATGATTTTATTACTTCTGCTGCAAATAATAAGTGTTTAAGTGAATAATTTTAACGGTTGGGTTTTATAAAGGAAAAATATTTTGACATTTTTATAAAAAGAAAAGTTTTAAATTTATATATTTTCAAAAGAAAAAAAAACTGGGTCGTTACAATTGTCTTCTCTAATCAAGGAAGATTAAGGTCCACATTTGTGTTTGTTTGTGTTTGTGGACTTTGCGCATCATACTTCTACATGACATATTGCAAATAAAATTAGCATAGTTTAAAACGTAATACATGAAAATGTAAACGCAATAATGTGCTCACTTACTTCTTAGGAACTATGTCAAGAATTGTCTCAGGGACTGTCTCGAGAACTATGTTGGGAATTGTCTTGGGGGCTATCTTAGGGACTCTGAAACCCATAAATGTGTCCTGCGAGCTTCCTTTGCCTCCTCTGCCTATGTACCGACGGCCACCACATGCACTAGACTCTAGGCCTTCACATGTGCGAGAATTGTGCCCAACACCGGCCACATGTCATGTTCAGATGTCTACTGGGCAGCATTGTCTGGCTTGATACCTCGTCCACATCCTGTATTCTTCATTTTCGCGGCCTTCCAAGACGTCTCTTTAAGGCCGGTAGTGTAATTAGATCAAAATCTGTCACAGGAGGCCACATGATTGGTCCACTGACGGGGCAAACAAAGTGAGAGTTCATTGCGATGTATGTTTCTCGGTGGTAGCACTCATGCACAAAGTCCTCGAGAGATGTCCTCATGAATTGCATACACGGGACTGCATGGACACACGGGATGCCAATTAACTCCCACCGGTAACAATTACAAGTACACATATCCAAATCAACATGGTACTATTTTTTACCATTGCTGACCCCATACTAAGAATCGGTTTGTCTCGGGCTAGTAGGATGCAAGCATTGAAGGACTTGCTCAAGTTGTTAAGGCTTATGTCGCACTTTGGGATGGAACAGAAGACATGTTTGACCCAGCATCTCCCATCTATTCCTCGTAAATAGTTATGGATTGCCGGGTCAAGCAAAAATAGTTTTGTTATCTCTCTCTCTCAATGTGCGCCTTTGTTGTGGCTCTAGAAGCGGCCCATGTTGCATCCTTGAACAAACTGTCTTTAAAATATTTTTGAAAATTGACATATAGGTGTCAGATGCAAAATTGATGGTCCGTTTGCCCTACCACCTCTATGATAGCTGGCACTAACCCCTACAAAGATTCACAGGATGAGTCAAACATTGGCACACAACACATAACATGAACATAGAATGCAAAAGCAATCAACTGCACATTTTGTTGGTCAGAAATGATTGCCCAACCATTGTCGGACGGGGTGTTTAGATCTTTGAGCAACAATTCCAGAAACTAGCTCCAAGAGTCTCTATTTTCTATTTCAACTGCTATTATAGCAATCAGATACATTCCATCATTTTTGTCGATGCTAACAATGGTGAGCTGCTGTCCCAGAATTGCTCCCTTCAAGTGGCAACCATCCAAACAAATAACCGGTCTAGCACAGTTCAACATGCCCATCTTATATGCAGCCAAACACATGTACATCCCTTTAAATGCACTCATCTCTAGCTGAAAACGCAGCTAGCTTCTAGGATTAGACCTTCGAATCTCCACGGCATAGGACCATATGAGTTCGTATTGCTTATTGTCATCCCCTTTGTTAATTTTTTTTTTGCCGCAATTCTTGTCCTTCTAGCAAGGTTAGGTGTGATGTTGTCATTAAAATTCTTCCTGACTGTCTAAATAATAAAAGAAAGGTCCCAGTCAGCCTGACTTTTAAATCCATCCAAGTAATATGTTGCCACCCATTTGGCAGAGGCATGACGGCTTTCCATCTTTCTTGAGCAAGTGTGAACGTTGTTATAACACTTTATTTGAAATATCATTTCACCTTGCATTTTTTAGGCGTGCATCCACTACGTGCATCCTTTTTGGCAAGCAACCTTCAATCGATGAGCGTCACTGTGAGTGAATTTTATCCTATACCCATTCTTCAACACATGATCAAAATTTCTTCTTTAATTTTATTCAGTGAACTATACTTTTTGCCAATACCCATACCAGCAAACATGCATTCTACTTGTTGTGGGCGTGTAGGCCTACGCTCAGCCATGTACATGTCATCGTCACTACTAAATTCGGATAATGAATAGAGCTCCTCCTCGTCTAGAGTAGTGGAGATGGAATGCACCATTATAGCAACTTCATCTCCAATTGCACGTACCTCATTTGTTAAAACTATGGACATAGGCCCCACTTCAACTTGACAGTTAATAATAGATTTTTCGACACTCCTAGACGCCATTTGGTGTTCAAAAAATGCTTCAACTTCGCCAAAATGTGGTATACTTCAGCTCTCAAAAATCTCTAGAGTTCGTTAATCGCTAACAAAATCACTGAGAAAATCGCAATGAATGTAGTGTAAATTTATACAATGTAGATAAGGCACGATGATTCACAACGAATTATTGTCATTCTGCCATGGAACATAGTCAATCCACTGCGCAACGTAGTCATTTTGCGGAGGACTGTCAATAGTAGAATGTTATTTTTAAAAATATCGTTCTGCGGCGGAACGAAATCAATACACTTTTATTTCGCCACAGAACTAAATCAATACGTTTAATGGCAAACGTGACAATGATATTTGCGCTGACTTTTTTTCATAGTTTAGTGATTAATTTGTTAACAAAAATAATTTAGTAGTTAACTTGTCATTAATTATAAAGTAGAATGGTTGTTTTGTTATTTTCACATTTTAAAAAATGGGTGCAGTCAACTGATGAAACCCTATTTGAAATATTACTAAGAAAGACCATATAAGGACAGATTTCATAATTTATCAAAGCAAAGAACAAAGTTTGAGAACTAACTCCGATTGTTGTGTATTTTTTGTCTTTTACCCTGACCATAAAGTTGTCATTGACATGAACAAATTGCAGCTTTGGTTGATTCTGTTTGGCGTGAATACCATGACCTTCTTCTCCATATTTTTCAATATTCTTTCTACACACAATGACAAGTAAGCTGACAAAAATATTGCCTTAACAAGTAGTGAAAAAATCACAATTAAGTAAGTGGTTTAAACAAAAACGAATGATGTTGAATATTGAATATAATATGTAATCAACAAAAATGAGGTGCCAAAAAAATTAAAAAACCTTCGATGCAAAATCACAAACAATATAAACACCAACCACATTAGTGTAAAATGAAGCACCCTAACAATAATAACGTGACAGATTGACAGCCCACCCTGTGAAGCTGAGGATGACCCAAAATAAGGGTTCGACTCATACTAGTGGAGGTACACAATCCCACATTGTTTGGGAGAGTGGAAAAGACATAGTTTATAAGTAGGGTTCTCCTCTCTACCTAGTACAATGTGTTTTGGGCGTTAGCCAAGAAAAAAACCATACAGGCTTGGGCCTAAAAGGAACAGTATTGTATTATAGGGTCTGGAAACTCCACAAATGCTATCAAAGACAAAGTCCAACAAGAAGTGTGGCCGACGATGACGTCAAACCCTTAAGAGGGTAGATTGTGGCAACCTGCCCTATGAAAGAGAGGATGACCCAAATGAGAGTTCAACTCATACCAATGGAGGTGCATAATCCCACATCATTGGGGAGAGTGGAAAATGCATGGTTTATAAGTAGGGTTCTCCTCCTGACCTACTACAATGTGTTTTGGGCTAAACCCAATAACAAAACCGTGCAGATTTCGGTGCAAAGCGGACAATATTGTACTGGGAGAACTGGAAAACGCTACAAATAACATAATTAGACAAAAATTGTTGTCACAATCATACGTGCATGATCAAAATACAAAATTCATACAAAACAAAATAAAATAGCTTCCTTCAAGCATTGTATCACAAAAGCAAAGCAAGATATACAAAATATAAGTAGGAAAGCTTATAAAAGAGAAACATATATCCTAGGGAGGCCAGGCACATAGGGATGCAAGATGCACAATCTCGAACAACTTCAAAGTTGCAAAGTGATAATTGCCTGATCGAATAATGCGTGATGAAGTTAAAAGGACCTCAATTAACACTTGTTACAAAGAATTTGTATTGATAGTTCATCCATTATGCACATCACATAAAATTTAGCAATTTAAATATTTTGAAGGTTTCTCTTCTCTACTCTGATATTGTAGAGTCGAAAGGCATTAGATGTATCATCAAACCTTTCGCTGACTTCTGCAAGTGCCTCTTGATGTATGAGTGGAGTCATGAGTTGTATGGGTAATTAACAAGTAAAGAATTCATTGGCACAACTTCACAAAATCATGATTTGACTGAAAAAGGTAATCCATAATACACTACTAAGCATTAAACAATAGCATAATTTGAGGAAAAAGGCCTACAAGACAAAGGAAATAATGTATGACAATCTAAATGATGGCATACACAAATAAAGCCTAATGCATAGGAAAGGATGCACAACTCATGTCTTCTTCTAGGTCTCTTAAGGACTTGAAGGAGTGTGAACATTGATGTAGGCACTTAAGTTATCATCATCTTCTCAGAGTCATCTTTTAGATATGCAGCCTTAAGGCATGGACATGGAAGGATTATATTGTAGGTGAGATGAAATTGTACGATGGCTTCAATAAGGGAGGCTCGAATTTATTGATTGGGTTATGCGATGAGTGCACATGTCACAGCCCAAAATAGAACCTGAGACAAAACGGAGAACGATCCAGCTCAAAATCGAATCGAGTTGTCTGACCCTCTACCTTTACATTAAGTGGGTAACATAAGTCTTAACTGAAATTAAATAGTCAAGACCCAACCAACTAGGGTAAACCAAAAATCCAATAATGACATTAAAATAGAGTAGTGAATATAGGTCCAAAAATAAGTGTCACGAAAGTAAACATTTAAAAATTATAACAAAACTTAAATCAAGTCTCAACCTCACAAATAAAACGCTCGAAAAGAAAATACTGAGATAAGACAAAACCCAATCAGCCTCACTCTTGCTTCAACAAATGAGGATCCCCCAAACTAAGTCCTGAAGGAAAATGTAATACCCAAGAAAAATAAGTATTTTTGTTTGGAAAAGTTGAAATATAAGAGGATAGATAAAATAAAAATTATAAATATGTAAAAAGTTGGAAAAATTACCACAAACATTTAGATATAATCTTGTATTAGGAAAATAAATTGTTAATGAGAAAAAGATGACAGTGAAGAAATGTTTTAGGATGAGAGAATGAAAATCGTTAGATAAAAGTAAAGGATGGTTAAGATTAAAGATAAATTGAGGTGCTGAAGGCAAACATTAGAAGGAAGGCCATGTAGTGATCAAGAGATTGTTGGATCAATTGATGAGAGAAATCATAGTCATTGGAATGAGAAGGAATAAGAAAGATTCTTCAATAGAATGATGCTTTTCAGAAGAGAAAAGGAGTGCGATAGGAAGGATAACTATCATATTAGATAAATGGATGCGTTTTAGCCATTAAATTAGAAGGCGGGGTAGGAATATGCTTCCACGAAAAGATGCCTTGTGGGAGCAAAAGATGTTGCACAAGAGGATAGATGGTTGTTGGATCAAGTTATCAGATTAAATAAGGACCGTTAGATTAGGAAAAAAAAAGCTCTTGCAAACGGGAAAGATTCCTTGTGGAAGGAGATTTGGTCATGCATTAAAGGAAACGTCGTCATTTGGGATAAGTAGCGATGTTGAACAATGGAGCCACGTGAGTCTAAGAGTCCACAGAAGGAGATTAAAGGATAAAGCATCGCCTTTTTGGATAAGTAGTGAGGTTAAACAGTGGACTCACAAATAGAAAGGCGTCTGCAATAAGAATGCATGGCGTTGTTATGGATAAGTACTGACGTTGAATAGTGGAGCCGTGGGAGTTTAGGCATCCGTAGAAGGAGATTAATGGATAAAACGCTTCCATTTTCGATAAGTAATGATGTTGAACAGTGAACTCATGGATAGAATGGCGTCCGCGGTTTAAAAGGCATCCGCAATAGGAAGTGAACGATATCGTTTTAGATAAGTGGAGCCCGTTATACAGTGGACCCATGGAAGCGTTAGCGTCCGCATATAGAAACGCGTTCGTAGTGAACAATATTTGAGTGGAATGCAAGTAACTACGCTGCGACATGACAATCACCGATTGGCAGATATTGGGAATATTCGCTGGAATAGATGCTCAGCAGGAGTGAATGTGTCCATGGACGTACAGGTGTCTGCAAATGTACAGAATTCACATCGAAGGATATTTAAAGAAACTATTTTTTAGGGCTATTTGGACATTAAACAGACACCTCTGATCCACATAATTACAATGGATTAGAATGATTATAGTGCTTGCAATTAGTTATGTGGTTTCGTGGCCAATTGTGATTTGTGGAGAGGATAACTCACGGGTATAGAACATCAACTTAAAACTCTATATATAGAAAGGGTTCAACTCTTCAATTTGGACAATAAGAGAGCCACAATTTTTCAGCTTTCCACTAAGGTGTAAAGTAGTCTTTGAAGGTTAGTGAAATTATTTAAGTTTAAGTGATGTTTTTATTGGATAATAGTGAGATGAAAATAGAGTATGCTCGGTAATGGTTTTATTCATTAAACAGTTTTATATACTATTATGAATAATTAAATGAGCATTGGAATCATCACAATCAAAGGTGTATAATTCAAGTTATGATTTTTGGAAGGAGGATTTTGGGCAATAAGAATAATATGCTCTGTTTGGACAATTAAGTGCAATCTTTGGACAATAATATTATGTCTTGTTTTTGGACGATACAAGTATGACAAATTATGAACAATTTTATACTCTATTTTCAGATGATATAACAAAAGTGGTTGGACTTATAAATGGAATTAACGGAAATTAATTAGGGGAAATGAAGTTTAAGAATCAGCAAACGAAAAAGATTATTAATATAGATGCTAACATATATTGTGATACATTTTAGTTCCCTCAACTCAAGGAAATAAATCGGATAATTGCTAAGACCCCAAGGTAAGTAATGACCGCATGTGCTTGGTCTAACAGCCTATATCACAAAATGCTAGGGATTACATATTTGGTTGATTAAGGATTTGTTATGCTGTGTTAGTAGTATTAATGATTGAGATAATATATTGTTTGAAAATGTGATGATTTATTAGTGCTCAAAGTTATATTATGATTATGCATACACATGTTTTTTGTATAAGAAAGACTAAAATTGAAGTAAAGAAAAATAAGAAGGGTTGAATTTGCTGAAGTTCACCACTCTTCACTAAATGGTAAATGAAAGTGTAATGGCCAAAGTTCACCATCATGGCCAAAGTTCACCACTCTCCCTAAAGTATGAAACGGTTTGAGTCAGCCCAAGTTCACCACTCATTCCTAAATGATAAGAAGGGTTTGAGTTTACCACTCTTCCTAAATGATAAGAAGGGTTTGAGTCGGCACAAGTTCATCACTCATTCCTAAATGATAAGAAGAATTTGAGTCGGCCGAAGCTCACCACTCTTCCTTAAATGATAAACTAATAAAGAAAAGGAAAGAGGAAACAAAGAAAGAAAATTTAAATTCAAATGTTCTTATATGATGTCTTTATTTCTCGTTACTTACTGAGCGTTAAGCTCATAGAAGAATCTTATGATGTAGGTAAACTTGGACAAAGAGACTGATGATGAAGGACCACATAGTTGACAGAGCATACTAATGAGGAGTGCTTGGAGTTGTTATGAAGAAATAGATTTATGGATGAGAGACGTTTTGTGAAAAGAAAATGATTTATAATAATTGATATATTGTAATAATTGATGAATGATTTATGATTTGATTGCCATTGAATTGTTAAAGAGAAAAGACTTTTGCTATGCTAAAGGAAAAAAAAATGACCAAAAGGACTAAAATAAAAGAAAAGAAATTGGGGCGTTACATAAAATGTCATTTTGATGAGTCAACTAAACTCAATAGGGGTAACATCTAAATATTCAACAATAAGGAATATTAAAACAGAGGAGTATGCCAGAAATAAAATATCATTTTTAAAATTTGTATAAATAATTAGACAGTAGGGCAAACATTAAAAACATTCCACTATAGTGTGGTACATACATAAAATAGGCTCTATAGTATATCAGTGAAAATGAAGTCACTCACGGACTCCGAAAACACCATGCCATGGACACATAGTAACGACGATATTCAACGATCGATAAAGCCACAAAAATAGACCCTAATCTGGTTTAGGATTTTTTGTCTAGGGACATGACACAGACAACTGCCTCATTACTCTAGTTAACACAGACAAACACATTCTCCAGTGGTCAAACGTGCGTAAAGAAAAAAAGACCTCCTCTCGGGTCAGTCAAACTTGGTTTACTCGACAAGGATAATCAATGAATGAAAACATGCATGCTCAATAAAATATGTTCAGTGAAAAATACATATTTGAATAGCATTAAAATCGATTAGCCATAAAATGGACTTACCATTTTTTTATGTGAACATGTCTCAAAATAACGTTTTTAAAACTATGAGATGTTGGACATAAAATAAACTCCTACCGCAAGTGGGCTTACCAATCACCAAGCCCAAACCAACTCCGAGAAGTCACACGATGAGTCCAAACTCTAAGTCTCACGACCTAAGGATAACGATATTGTAAAGTTAGCGTGGACGATCCAACTTAAACTCCGAACTTTAAGTTATAGAAAAAGACTTGAAAATGATCAAGTCCAAGGCTCATAACGATTCCAAAAATGGGCATAGAAATGTTATAAAAACAATTGAAGTGAAAAGTCCGAATCGACCCAAAACTGGGGTCTAGATCGTGGCCCGAACAGTTGGGTTGCAGCCAAAGTTTGGACTTTACCCAAGAAACCTAGGCTGTAGATCGACATGAGCTGAGCAACGGCTCAACATGAGCTGGGTCGTGGCCCAACCCTCCTAACATAAGTTGGGCTGCATATTGGCCCTTCGAGCCTGGTGTCATCTTCTCTAACGTTGGTCGTGCTATTTTGTAGAAAATTCATTCCTCTCAGACAAAACACATCCCAACAATCCATGAAACATTGGTTTACCATTATCTCATGCTTAAAGTCTAATAATAGGCAACTCACAATCTCAAAATAGGCCTTTAAACTTCAATTTGTTAATAAACTCTTTCAACAGAAAATCCAAGTCTCAAAACAAAGAATGGTAAATAGGAGGTCAACCTCATACCTCTTGATGATAACTCAAAATCTCAAGTACTCAAATCCTTAATTCGGAAAAATCCAATCCAAACTCACAACATGAACTACTAAACCAAATAGTTTATCCAAACATAAATTTTTCCACTAGAAACAACCCTACAATAAGGAAGATGAAGCTTACCGTAATTGTCTCAACCCAAACTTCAACGCCCCATCCAAGCCTCTCATCTATTAGCGCACCTCCGTTCAAGGTTTCTCAAATTTATAGAGGGTATGCCATTCACTCGAAGTTTTTAAATGGAGAAAATAAGCATTTTAGGAAACAGTAATGTGGAGAAAGTTTTTTGGAAAATTTAGTTTCTGTTAGAGTTCGATGTGACCCAAATTCTAGTTGGGTCGGGTCAGGTCGGGTCGAGTCGAGTCAGGCTCATATCCGTTATTTGAATTTTCTATTTACTCTATATAGTGATACTTGAGTCGCAAAACTCATTGAACATTGATTTCTTAATAGTAAATTTCTTCTCTGTTCGTGGTTTTTTTCCATAAGGGTTTTCCATATAAATCTTGGTGTCCATATTTCCATAGTTTTTCTTTTTCAATTTCACTTTCAATTCTCAACAATTGGTATCAGAGCGAGGTCAAGAGTTACAGTACTCAAATCAAAAAATTTTTGGGATTTGCAATTCTGTAAAAAACTATAATATGGAAAAAGAAGAAAATTAAAAAAAAATTATTTGATTTTCCTTTCTTGGCAGAAGGAAATCGCTGCCTACAGGGATTTCTCTAAAATAAAACATGGGAGCCTTCTTCTGCAACGAAGAAGTAACAAAAGTCTTGCATCGTCGGTCGATCCAGAATAGCGAGAGGAGGAGCTCATCTGCTGCACACGCTGTTGTTGTTCACTGCCGAAGGAACACATTGTTGTCGTTCAGCCACTGTTGAACTTCAAGTTAACACTGAACTCACGTGCCTCTATCTCATCACCAAACACCAGACCGCACGACCATCGCCAATCATCATGTGTCCAACGTTCGTCAAAGCACCAATTGTCATAAACCCACAAGTTTGCCAGTCCGTCGTCCCCTACAGAACGCAATTTGTGGATCCCTCTTACCAGTGAACTGTCAAAAAAGTTGGCAAATTTTTTGAATTTCTGAACTGGGATGCTTTTGATTTAGTATATTAAAAATTTTGTTGAATTATGGGTTTTGCAAGTTGAGAGAAATATTGGGATAAAGATCTATTTTTTAATGAATGGATTTTTTAGAAAAAATTTCTAAAATATGGTTGGATTATTGGATCTAAATATTTTGGTTGGGATATCTGATTTTTCTGGAATTATTTTTGAATTTTGTGCTCATATATTTTATCAGATTTTCGGGTAAATTCTGAATTTTGGGAGATGGTTTTGATGAGATATGATATTTTGATCCTAGATCGAAATACAAGGTTTCAATTATAGCAAGTAAAGATGCGAGATGTGCTAGCACAAATGGATTTAGACAACGAGTTGTTAGGGCTCAATAAAATATCCACATCATGGAGTCAAGAGGAGAAATGTTGAAAGCATAAAAAAAATCATATCTTTGATAAATTTACATTTTTTAAATCAGATTTTGCAAGATATTTTGAACAAAAAATCAATGGCAGAATTATGGGTAAAATTAGAACAGCTGTGTATGAAGAAAACTCTGACTAGCAAGTTGCATATGAAGCAATGACTTTATTCTCATCAGTTGATGAAATGAGCTTTTATTACAGAACAATTGACCACATTCAAGGAGTTAGTTTTACATTTGGAGATTATGAGATACAAGTACGATGAGAATGATTTAAGGTTGATTTCTTTATGTTTGTTGTCTGCTTCATATGGTACTTTCAGATACTTGATCTTGTATAGTAGGGAAAGTCTAACTTTGAAAGAAGTTTATGATACCTTGTTATCAAAGGAAAAGATGAAGTAGATTGTTGTTATATCCAAGTCTTAAGGTGAGGAATTCATTGTTTGGGGAAGAACATGAGAGTTAAACAACAAAGACAATGATAATGTTAAGGGTTCGAAGGGTAGATCAAAGTCAAGGAATCGTGATAGAACTTGTTACTTTTGTTAAAAGAAGTGACACACTAAATTTGAGCCCTGTAAATTACAGAATGAAATAAAGAGTAAGAAGGGAAGACAATCGAAAATATCCAGTGAAGTTGTTGTCATAGAAGAAGAAGACTATAGTGATGGAGATCTTTAGTTGTGTTTGAAGGAAACTCAAAGTCAAACAATGATTGGATTATTTTTTATTCAGCTTGCTTGTTTAATATGTGTTACAATCGGGATTGGTTTTCGACATATGAGACCGTTTCAGGAGATGTTGTGTTAATAGGTAATAACACACCTTCCCAGATAGCTCGTATTGGTATCATCAGAATCAAAATATTTGATGGAGTTATCAGGACACTAGATAATGTGCGACATGTTTCTGATTTGAAAAAGAATCTAATCTCGTTGAGTACTCTAGATTCAAAGGGTACGAGTTTAGCGCTGTAGATGGAGATATGAAGATCAGTATAGATGCTCTCGTCATGTTAAAGGGACATTGAAGGTTCTACAGTGACGGGTAATAAGGCTGCAAAGTTTATGAATTCACATTCTAAAGGTTTTTTTGGAGAAGACTTCGAAGAAATCAAGTTTTAAGGTGAAGTTCAAGTTAAGATCTGAATCTATATCAGAGTCGATATATCAGCTTATTATAGATGTTCAGGGTGACACAATCACAACATTGTCACCTGTTTCAGTTTTACGTCAGAGTGGTATTATCAAAGATAAAATCAAGAGGAAGGGTAAAGCTCCACAAAGATATGGTCAAACTACTTCAATTAGTTATGCATTGAGTGTGATTGAGGGTATTGATTCCAATGGGGAGTCTTCAACATATTCAAGTGCAATTTGTTACGACAACTCTGATAATTTGGTGGTACCATAAAGGAGATGTGATTTATTCCTAAGCGTGTCTCTCAAGTTTAAAGATAGCTTAAACTTGTTTGATATCAATTATTAAGTTGACCCTATAGGGGCTTTGTGGAGCTTTATAAATTTATTTGTCTTGCATTGAAATTCTTTGAAGAGGGAGATTGTCAGAGTTTAGTGTTTTGGATTCATTTTGGGGTGGGCCAAGAAGCCTGCATTGGATCTCTCATGTGAAATTCCTGTCAAGGTAAAGATTGTTAGAGTATGGTGTGACCTGAATTCTAGTTGGGCTAGGTCGAGCCCGTATCCAATGTTAGGATTTTCTATTTACTCTATATATTGATGTTTAAGTAATAAAACTCATTGTACCTTGATTTCTTAATAGTAAATTTTTCCTCTGCCCGTAGTTTTTTTCGTAAGGGTTTTTTCATGTAAATCTTGATAACCATGTTTTCGTAGTTTTTATTTTTCAATTTTGCATTTGATTCTCAACAATTCCCATAAATATTAAATTAACTAACTGGGAAGACGTTACAGCACAAATGTACATTTTATTAGAAATTAGAATTCTTATTTTGATTAAAGCCTGGAGGGAGATGCAAGGACGTTGAACACGTATCAAGCAGCTAATTGACTAACAAATATCTCAAAACAATATTGCATGCCACCACTTTAACAGCCATGTGAGGGCGATGATGATAGTAAAGTGTTCGAGAAGGCTTTAGGGCCTAACTAGAGTGAGTAGGAGAACAATAGCATTGGAAAAATTGAGCTTCATTTGTGGAGCCAATGTTAGATTAACTAAATGATCTAAACATGCTTTTAATAACCGAATAAAGCCTTTGGATCAATTGCCAAAGAATTTTCATAATACCTCTAGCCATTGACGTTAAAATAGAGACAGCTGCTTTCCTTTCTTGAAAAATCTCTTCTAAACCTTTCTAATCTCGTAGTGATGGTGTATTTTGTTTCTGAATAAGATTATTAGCTTAGGGGACATCCAGCATAAAAAAAAATCATTCTATTTATCAACTTCTTCCATCATGAAGTTGAGTTAAGGATCATGGATAGCTTCTTTGATAGAAACTGTCAAAAAACCAAACCTTAGGAAAATAAAAACTAGACCATATATCATGGGTAGTTATAATTTTGAAAAGAAACTATCAACATTCTCCTACTTGGTCTATGTTTTACATTATTTATGTAGTAAGAAATCACAACACATAATCATTTTCTCATAATAAATTCGAGTATTATCTTCCATGTATCACTATCCATTATGTTCATTCTTAATTGCCCATAATCTTAATGAATAAACCCTATGTTTATTCTAGGTCCAATACTTAAATATATTTCTCAAATTTAATGTGTGCACAACAAATATAAATATGAGAAATATCTTAAGAAGAGTTACATCAACATTCGTTCTCACAACAAAAAATACATAAAAGAACTAAGTCCCATTTTTTCTACATGATCTTTAAATTTCAATGGTGGCATGCCTTTAGTCAAAGGATAGACTATCATCAATTCAGTGCTAATGTGTTTGATGACCATTGTGGCATCCTTAAAACGTTTCATTATGGCTAAATACTTAATGTTGATGTGTTTACTTCGACTACCACTTTTGTTGTTTTTAGTCATAAAAACTACAGTTGAATTGTCACAATATATCTGCAATGGCTTAGAAATAGAATCTACGATTCTAAGCCTTGAAATAAAAATCTTCATCCATACAACATGTGAAGTAGCCTCAAAACATGATACAAACTCAACCTCCATAGTAGATGAGGCAGTCAAGTTTTGTTTTGCACTTCTCCAAGATATAGCTCCACTGATTAACATAAAAAAAGTATCCAAATGTTCATTTATGTGAATCAACGCAGCCAGCAAAGTTTGAATCAGAGTAGTCAATCACATCCAAGCTATCAATCTATTTGTACATAAGCATGTAGTCTTTGATTCCTTGAAGATATCGTAACACTTTCTTTGCAGCAGTCCAGTGGTCCTTACCTAGATTACTCTAAGTTCTTCTTAACATCCCAACAACAAATGCAATGTCAGGTCTTGTGTAGACCTAAGCATACATTAGGCTTCCAACAACCAAAACATATGGAATGTTCTTCATTTGCTCCCTCTCAAAGTCGTTCTTCAAGGGTCACCCTTCACAATTGGAGCAATACTAGGTGAACAATCTTTCATCTGAAATCTTTCTAAAACTTTATTGATATAAATTTCTTAAGAAAAACCCAAAATGTCTTGAAATCTGCCTCAATGAATCTTAATACCAATGACATAGGAGGTGTAACGACCGAGTTTTTATTTACCTTTAAAATCGCACAAAATTTAAGACGTTTCTTTTACTTATATCATTTTCTTTGCAGTTGCGTAGCAGAAGATTATTTTATTCTTAAAACCATTTAAAAGACAATAATAAAATTCTTTTTGTAAAATATTTTGTTAAACACAGCAGAAGTCCTTTTTAAATAAAACAAATATATAGTTTAATTACTTTACAAAGTCCTTGACAAAACTCTTTTACAAACTATCTTTCTTTCAATTCCTTTAACCTAACCAGCCACAAGATCTGCGCGTGCAAATCCTTCATCCATTGCTACTTAACCTGTCCTCCTGTGCATATACCTACATTGTAAGACTTAACTAATGAGCCTAACGCTCAGTGAGTGATAGAACTTAAATGCAATATGCACATGTTGTGCCATTTTAAAATATGTATGCAATTTCTCTTTTCTTTTTCTTTCTTTTATCTTTTATCTTTTCACGCATTTGTTCTTATCTTTCTGTTTCTGTTTCCTTTCTTGTTTCTGTATTTTTTCTGTTTGCGTTTCTTAATATAATAGGCGTCACTTTTGATGATAAGTGGGTAATCACCAGGCCCAATAAGATATTGTCCACCTTGGGCCAACTTTTGTGCCCTCACAGATTTTTTTTTGGCACCAAGCCTTTTGGTCAACCTTTGTCCATCTTCTTGGCCCATAACAGGTCTTATAAGGTCTGTCTGCTTTTGGCCAACCTTTGTGCCCTCACGGATTTGTTTCTGACACCAAGTTTTTTGGGCAACCTTTGTCCCTCGTCTTGGGCTAGTACGTATCTTACAAGATCTGATCACCACCCACCTAGATCTCATATCACATTTCTCTTTACTCTTACCTTATTCTTTATGTATTCATTTTCATTTATTTCTGTTTACTTTTTATGTTATTTACTTTACTTCACTTGATCATTTGCTTTGCATTTATTCGTCTTTCGTTTTGTTTTCCGTTTTCTTTTCAAAACCGTGCATGAAAACCATTTTCTTGATCTTTAAAAATTGTGTTGCATGATTCTCGTGAATGCATGCAGCCTCTATCATATCATTAAGAGAATCTAATAACACAATCAATATACAATTCACAAATCATGCTTCATAAAATGGTAGACATGCTATTAATATTGTAGATTTGCTATTAATACAATAGACATGCTTGTAGAGCTGTAGACGTGCTATTAAACCAGTAGACATGTTCAATATCTAATAAAGCAGTAAACAAGCAAACGTGCATATCCTATTCTTGCGATGTAGGGCCTGAAGACCAAAGCACACATATATCACTTACCTTTTCCTTTAAGCGCTTAACACTTAAACATTATCTTTTTCTTCTCTTTTAGTTCCTTCATAATTCAATAACATTTAATTATTAATCCAATCAATTAATCATGCAACTATCATCAAAACGTATTTCATTAGTTCAACCATATGAACCCTATTCTCCACCCTTTCTCTTCACTTCACTGACCGAAATGCAAAACCACTAAAAAATCCACTTCTACAAGTATATATCTCCATTGATCAAAACTAATAACCAGCAGAATATAACTATCGCAGCAATAATTCATTCTCACATCCAATAAAAGCGTGCAACGATCATAATACTTTCATCTCCCACTATTATCATACTCATAAAAATCCATAAAAATTCGTAACAGACACGCACCCAAACATACAGAACCCAACTTGTAATGACCCGGTTTTTTTCTTACATTTAAAAACACGTGAAATTTAAAATTTAAACAATTGAAAATCTTTATTAAAACCTTTTATATTGAAATCAGAGTACTTTTCCTAAAACCGGATCATTACAAACATTTGTTTAAAACTCGTTACTTAAATTGTTATTAATAGTAAAAGATTTATTATAAAATTCTTTTTCTCAATTTACAACGGAAGCATAAATCGTTTCTTTGAAAAGACAATAAATGAATAAAATATTACTTTACATTTACAAAAATTCGTTTTCTCTTTACTTTCATTTAGTCTGGTCAGCCACAAGTCTCGTCCGCGCAAATCCTTCATCGACTACTCCTTAATCTGTTCATTATATCTCTCGTACTTGTACCTACATCACAAGACATAAACTATGAGTCTAACGCTCAGTAAGTGATAATACCTAATATGCTACATATAGATGTTGTGCCATTTTAAAACAATTTCTATTTCTGTTCTCTTTCTTTTTATCATTTATCTTTTCACATTTACATACTTTCTTTCTGTTTCTATTTCCGTTCTTGTTTCTGTAGCCATTTTGGTATCTGTGATCATACGCATTTCCGCATCTGTTCTCGTGTCTGTTTTCGTAATATCTGTTTCCATTTATGGAAACTCATTTCCGTTTCTATTTCTATTTCCATTTCCGTCCTCGTTTCCTTTTCCGTATCTGTGCTCAAACCGTTTCTGTATCCGTTTTCGTTTCCGTTCCCGTATCCGTATTCGTTTCCGTTTTCATATTCTTTTTTTTTACTTTACTTCACTTTTCTTTTTGTTCCTATACCGAACTTGGCCTACTAGTCCACAAGAATTTTCTTCTTTATCTTTTCTTTTCTTTTCTTTTGTTCCTGCGTCGGGCTTGGCCTACCGGTCCACAAGAATCTTCTTTTTTCTCTTTCTTAATCATTCATTTGTATTTTCTTTTCGTTTTCTGTTTGTTCGTACTTTTTTTCATTTTCCGTCTTTCTTTTTCAAAACCATGCATAAAAATAATTTTTCATATTCTTTAAAAATCGTGATGCTAATAAATGCATACAACAGTTCATATGAAAGCGTAAATAAACAAACAACGTACGATTCACAAAAACATGTTATAAAAAGGGTAAACAATGAAACGTAATTTAAATACTGTAAACAACGAAACATGCTCTTAAAAATTGTAAACAACGAAGCATGCTTTTAATAACTGTAAACATCGAAACGTGCTATTCAAACTGTAAACAACTAAACATGCTAAGAAAGCGGTAAGCAACGAAACATGCATCTCCTAATCTTGCAATGTAGGGTCCGAAGACCAAAACACATGCATATCACTTACCTCGTTTGCTTAAAGCGTTCACACTTAATCGTTATCTTTTCCTCTTCTTTTAGTACCTTCACAATTGATAACATTCAATAATTGGTTTAATCAATTAATTAACTAATTAATCTCATCAACTTTTTCCTATCGTTAATCTTTATACGTCGCTGACTAGAGTTCTTTAAACGAAACCGTTTCATTAATTACAACTCAACTTAATTACTTAATCTCGATTGATAACGTCTAGTAATTAAACTTAACATATAGCGAAAACCAACGTGATTCTATCAATAGTTTATAAACCCATAATTACCATCGTAATTTCATCCTTGAAATATTGGCCCATAATTCAACACCTAATAACAATATCTGAATCAAGACATTAATCCAATTAGTGAACCAAATCCAAAACCAACAAATAATCTTATAATTCGCATTACAGAATCAAGTAGCATAATCAAGTAGCAGAATAATAAACTCATTCCCTGAACATGATTATCCATAGTGACCGACATGAATGGCTAGACAGGATTAACAGAACAATATCACCCAACACTGTCAATCATACTCAACAAATTATTATCCAAACAAAACCATCCAACATATAATAAAAATGGGCATACAAAACAACCCTTCAATATTGCATAAATCCACCTTCCATACCACAAAACAATCAACTCCAATAGTTACATATATGTATATCACTAATTATCATTCCCAATCAAAACTGTAACTTAACAATATTTATCCAGGGCATCAAAACTAACATTATCTCCAACAGATTATTGATTCCAAACAGCTAATCATTCCTACAGAGCATAACATCCAACCTACACACCAACAGAGAATACATCAATA
Source organism: Begonia loranthoides (assembly GCA_022433065.1). Classification (NCBI taxonomy): domain Eukaryota; kingdom Viridiplantae; phylum Streptophyta; class Magnoliopsida; order Cucurbitales; family Begoniaceae; genus Begonia; species Begonia loranthoides. The sequence goes on along the minus strand of CM039468.1, from coordinate 21,905,005 downwards.
TTTGCAATTACAGGACAACCCCAAAAGCTTACTTGTAATGGGCCAATACAATTTAAAATAACATCTAAACAACCTCCAATTGATTAAACAGCAGAGGAGAACTTCACCAATAGAACATTCCAACATATTATATTTGTCCTTTCAAAGTGTTTGATTGACAGAGATAAACAACATTTATCCAAACATACAACAACAATCCAGAGCAGCAACCAGAATTCTAATCCAATTACAGAGCAGATTGTTTACATAATACTTAACTCATCTGACCTCTCCCTTACCTGAAGACTAGGAGCAGGCTTCCAGCCTCCCTCAGCCTCCAGGAGAAATTACCCAAGAGTAGACACCCTTCCTTCTCCTTCTTCCTTTTTCTCGGCCATCATCCTTCACTGTATTTATACACAGAAAGCAAATTGGAAGCGCTTAACTGCTCATCCCGCAATTCAAGTGATCTATGCTGATTTTTCGAATAAGCTCTCTTCTAAACAGCCAGACAAGAAATCAAAGGAACGGACCGGATTTGACTGAACCGTGAGCCAGACGACAAGTCGTTCCCCCGCGAACTGACACTCCCGTGCGAATCGTCCAACTCGCCCTTGCAATCCATCCCATACCAATGCCCAGTTGCAGAATCAATATTCAAACCCTAAATCAACCGAATACTCACCTCGATTTGGCATGGCGAGCATCGCAGCTCCCAAATCGTCCGATTCTACAAACATGTGCCCAGCAAATCGCGGCTATTCCGAGCCCTAAATCGGACCCCGTGTCGCAGTAGCTGCTCACCGGAGCCGTCCCTTTGCCGCGGAGAAGCTCGCCTCGCCGCCGCGAACATCACCCACGAGCTCCCGATCTCGCTCCGATCTCTCGTTCGCTCACTCTCTCCCTCTGACGATCTCTCTCTCTCTCTCTCTCCCTATCTAATTTCGTCTTCAGCAGACCGCAAGCCAGCAAGCATCTTCCCCTGTCTTTTTTTTATAAATAAATCGGATCAGTCACAAACCGAACCGGTTTTATATCTCCAAACACCATAAATTTCTAATTCCACAATAAATCATCCCTTAATCTCTAATTATTCCCTCTCTTAATCCTTTATTCAACAACTCTTATAAATTTCCTTTTATTCTTCAACAATTAACTAAAAAACGAACCATTTAATTACTTTCGAACCGAGCTAGACCAAATTGGTTCAATCCATATTTCTACCCTTAAATTAATAATTATCACCAAATACTTTTCCTCTTAAATAATTTAATTAAATTATCCTCAACTCAATTTAAATTCTTAATTTATTCTAAATATCGCTTGATGATAATTATGTCTTTGGTAATACCCCGATAATTATCCAATTAATTCAAATATCATTAATTACTTTTCAATTATTTTTATTAAATTCCAATATAAAATAAATTTGGGATATTACACAACTCCTATGAACATGACATATTTATCAAGCTATCATTAAGCAAGGAGCTAGTATTTGAAGCATTCTTCACAAACCAACAACAATATCCATATCCTTTATCCATCATATACTTCACTATATTATTCCACTAAAACTCATAAAAGAAAAGAAGAGGGCTCACCTACCAGGAAAACGCCCGAGGAGAACATCCGAGAGCAATCTAAGAGCTTCACCTCCTCCTCCTGCTTCATCTTCTTCATTCAATCGGCCAAGCACTCCAGAATACTCGGTATTTCCTAGTTTCTTCCTAAGTCTCTCCCTCACACTCTGTCTTTCTTAGATTCCCTTCTCCTTTCTCTCGGTTCCTCTCTTCTTCTTTTCTTTTCAGGTTCCAATTTCTCACTTTCTAGAGAGCACTTTACTCACTGCCTCAATCACTTTCTCTCTCTGTGTAATTTAGTTCTTTTCCTCACTTCTCTTTTTTCTCTAGAGAGGTACGCCAACCATTAAGAGATGTCTGTCATTCTCTTTGCTGTGAGGGACGTCCGTCCCTCGTGAGAGACGGGTGTCGCCTTAACATTTTAGTCATCTGTCAGTTTCTTCGCTGCAACGGACGTCCATTCCACTGCAACGGACGTCCGTTCCTCATGAGGGACATCCGTTGCCTTAACGTTTTAGTCGTCCATCAGGGATGTCCATCAAACCCAATGGATGATCGTCTTCTTTCGTCATGAGGGACGTTTGTTTTCCTATAAGAGACGTCCATCTTCGTTCAAACAATGTCATTCAATATAAAACGTCTGCCACTAACCAGGGACGTCCACCTTCCATCAAACGACGTCGCATCCAATATATAAAATGTCCACCTTAGCTAAGGGAGGTCCGTTTTCCTATAAGGGACGACCACCCTAGCCTCAAACGACGTCGCGCCACTTCCATAACTAACGTCCGCCATCCATAAAATGTCCGCCTCCTTTCCACCATGAAGGACATTCATCCCACCTTGAAGGGCATCCACCTTGCTATAACAGACGTCTGTCCCTCAATTAAAGGACCTCTGTCATCCACACAAAATCACCATTGTTATTATTTGCCACTCGCTGCTCTTTTCTCTCTTCACTTTTAATTAATCCAACACTTTAATCACCGCACCCTTTTAATTAATCCAACACTTTAATCACCAAAAATACTCCACTTAACCACTTCTAATAATTCCATCAAATAAATCTTTAATGATTATCCAAATAATCCAATTACACCCAAATAATTTTTCAATTATTCTTTACTTAATTCCATTACGAGAAATCGGGGTATTACAGGAGGCATCACCCATATCCTTCACATCAAAGTTTTCAGAGAGAAATTATTTCACCTCATGCAACAAACCTTTATTATTAATTGCAAGTAAAATATCATCCACATATAGAACTAAGAAACAAATTTTACTCCCACTAACCTTCTTGTATATACATTGATCCATAATGTTCTCAACCAAATCGAATGAAGAGATAGCATCATGAAACTTTAAATACCACTGACGGGAGACTTGTTTCGATCCATATATGGATTTCTTAAGCTTGCATACTAACTGCTCACTATCATTAGAGGAGAATCCTTTGAATTGCCCAATGAGTCTTTCTTAGTCTAAAAGACACATTTACATCTAATGGCTTTTACACTATCAGGCAACTTGACAAGATCTCAGACTCCGTTAGAATTCATTTCATTTTTCATGGCATCATACCATAAATTTGATTCACTACAACTTATAGTTAGTGAAAATATTTCATGATCATTTTCGACTTTAACATTATAGTCTGATTCTTATAGATATGTCACATAGTGACTAGGAATAACTGATTTTCTTTCTCTAGCAGATCTTCTTAGTGTTGTTCCAACATTTTCTTGAGAAATTTGTTGCTCAATTGGTTGATCAACATTTTCTAGAACTTCTTTAAGAATTCGATCTACTGGATTATTATCAGCAACTTGTGGAATATCATTTATTAATTGTTCAACACTCGTTTGAACTTGAGGAGTGTTATAAACAACAATCAATCTTTTACTTGAGTTAGAAGGATCAACATCAATGTGATTTCTTTAAGAAACGATATCCTGAAATCGTTCACTCCCACTAATCAAGTCATTTTCAAGAAATTTTGCATTTCTTGATTCCACAATCCTAGTGTTGTGAGAAGGACAATATAATATATACTCCTTAAACCTTTCATCATATCCAATGAAAGCCACTAATGATCCTTGGGTATAGTTTCTTTTCTTGTGGATTATAAATTCTAACTTTAGACAGACATCTCCAAATGTGTATATGTCTCAAACTTGATTTCCTACCTTTCTATAACTCAAATGACGTCTTTTCGACAGCCTTGGTTAGAACTTGATTTAATATATACACTGTCAACTTAAGTACATTAGGCCACAAGAAATCAAGAAGTTTGGAGTTACTACGCATACTTCTCACGATGTCCAATAATGTTCGATTTCTTCTTTCTGTCACACTATTATGATATGGAAAACCACGTATAGTGTATTGAGCAACAATTCTATGCTCTTGAAGAAATCTAGCAAACAGACTAGGTGTTTGACTATATTCAATATATCTACCGTAATATTCTCCACATCTATCAATCCGCACGATCTTAATTTACTTACTGCATTGTTTCTCTACTTATTCCTTAAAAACTTTAAAGGCATCAAATGCTTCATTTTTATTCTGAAGCAATTAGAAATACGTGTATCATGAGTAATCATCAATAAAAGAGATGAAATATTTGGAACCATTTGAATCCATAACCGAACTACAAATATCTGAATGTATGATCTTTAATATTTCTGTACTCCTCTTTGCATCTTTATTTGATTTGTTGGTCTACTTACCCTTAATGCAATCCAAACAAGTATCAAAATTAGTCAAATCTAAAGTCCTTAGTATTTTATCATCTACTAATTTTTTAATTCCCTATATGAAGATATGTCTAAATCTTCGGTACCACAACATAGAAAAATTCTCATTTATAACACATTGTTTCATACTAGTGTGAACATGCATAATAATATGAGTGGTGTCATTTTGTAAATCAATAGAGAAAAGACCATCAGACATTGTATTATTTCTAATAAGATTAGATTTATAAAATAAACTAAAATTTGATTCTGAAAAATTAAAGGAAAAATTGAAAGATATAAATCTTGAAACTGAAATTAAATTCTTAGAAAAACTAGGAACATACAAGGTCTTTTCCAAAATTAAAATAAAACCACTGCTTAGAACTAAACTCCATGTTCCAACAACTTCCACATGTGAACGCATTTTGATTCCTGAATAGAGGCTCTGTTCACTTCTCACTAGTATCTAAAGATTTCACATACCCTAGAAGGTATTCAAAATATTGATTGTAGAACCCGAATCAATCCACCATGTGTGATAAATAATATCAACCATATTAAATTCATAACAAACATAAAATTGGCATACCTTTCTTTTCAAGCCATAACTTAAATTTTGTGCAATCTTTCTTCATGTGTCCCTTCTTGTCATAGAAAAAACACTTAATCTCTTTCTTGATTTTACCACTTTGAATTGATATTTTACCTTTCATTTTATCTTTCTTTTTGGTTTGATTTTGTTTCTTTCTATGTGTCAACATGAATGTACTATGACCTCTCTCCATTATCAATTTTTCTTCCTCTTGAACACACATAGCCAATAATTCATTAATTGACCATTTATCTTTATGTGTTATAAGAGATCTTAAAAGAATCATATGGCTATGGAAGAGTGTTTAAAATATAATGCACGAAGAAAGAATTAGACACAACATTAAATGTCATAAGTTGAGTCGCAATGTCTCTCATCTGCCTGATGTGTTCACGCACACCTGTCATTAAAGTGAGCCTTAAGGATGAAAATTTCATAATGAGGGTACTGGCAAATGTTTTATCTGAAGTCTCATATTGCTCATCGATAGCCTTCAATAATGCAACGACATCGTTATGTTGATCGACAGAACCATGAATACTAGCAGTGATCTTAGTCTTTATAAATACATACTAAAGTGATTTGAACGTTTCCAACATTCATAAAAAAACAAGCTTATTAGGAGTGTTGGTCGGAGTAATAATTTATTTGTCTTTTTGTATAACATAATTGATATCCATACACCCCAAATGAAGAAGAATCATCTTATTTCAGACTTTATAATTATCAGCTCGTAATTCATGAATATCGCACTTAATATCAGAGTAATTCATATAAGGTATAGCTGCAAAAATTAAATTACACACGCCCATCAAATTGAGATAAAATATATGTCATGTTTTATAAATGTAAATCATGTTTATAATCATGAATCTAGTGGCATAAAAAATTTTTGTGAGCTAAAGCTCTAACTCAATAAGATCCATCTACAAATAATAACTATCAAATTATATTCATTTTCTTAATTCCTATAAGTAAATTAAGAAATATAACTTGTTATTTTATTTTAATTAATCATGTAAATACAATAAAAATTCATGTATGATTAAATTTAGGGTAATTATCAATTTAGCCACTAAAGTTTGAAAATTCTTTCAACTAACACCTTAAACTTTAAATTGTTATATCTGACACCTTAAATTTTGGGAAGTAATCAACTACCACTCTACCATTTATTCACCATTAAATGAGTCATTCCTCTCTCACTCTTTCACTCAGCAAGTATACTAAATATCAAACTGAAAGTCTTTTTTCTTTCTAAGTTGAATTTCAGATTTGGATATAGGGTAATCGCCTGCGAGGAGAAGTATTTCAAAGTGGAAGATGGAAGGAAAAAATTAAGTTTGTCGTCAGGATCAAGGAGCGTAAAATCACTTGGAAATCTCCCAAAGCCGCCAGTGAGATCATTTGTTACTTTGGTTTCGAAATGGATAGTCGTGCCTAACAAAAAATCCATTCTTGGAGACCTTAAGTTCTCCTTCTCTGTCACGACCCGAAGACAGGCTGGATAGAACTGCAGGGTCAGGCGACCCGATTCTCATAGAGAACCCGATCACCCAGCCCAAGGTGTATGTTTTAACAGAAGACTTATTAATATTTAGTTCGACCCAAAAGATATGAGTCTAGGTCCGAGTAGGGATCACGAGAAAATAACGGTGCCTAAAATAAATATAAATCCAAAGTACAATGCAACAAATCCAATCCAACAGTATTAAGTTTTACCTACCAAATAGAAATGTCAATGTCATCACCACATAACGATAAATCACTCAGATCAAAATAGTAAAACACTTCAGCTTCTGATCCTCAGCTGCTCTTGTCTTTACCTGAAGTTTTGGAGGAGTCGTTTGGAATAAGTAACTGACTCAGTAAAGTATAACTATACTAAATGCACCGCATGTAAAATTCGTTTTTCTCTATTTTCGAAAACAAGGTTATGTTTCTCATTTGTACCGTACATGGATTTTTAACTAAAATTTCTTTATCATATTATAAATTTGCCTCAAGGCCATCGATGAGGATTTTATCAAAAACTCACTGTATGCATAGACAATTATACCTAGTAAAGTAGGTCATCATCATTTTCCAATTTGAAAACGTCATAAGTGAAAAGAAATGGTCACTCAAAGACCCACCTGACACTCATCATAGAATAGGTGGTCACCCGTCGGCGACAACACCTCATGAGGCAAAAAAAGTACAAATGACGGTGATCTGTAGATCCAACACGCCCCCAGGTTGTCGGCGAGAACTCTACAATGATACAGCTAGTATAAGGGCTTCAAATAATGGCTAGAACTCTGGAGCAACAACCCGTACGATCAAATAGAACGGATACAATTGCTCGCTATATATAGACTTGTTTAACAGTTAAGATGCCTAGAAGCTCCAAATGGACGAGGGTTGCCGACGAGCAAGCTCGATCGTCAAGCCACCCGTAAAGTGAAACGGTACTTAGGTTAAACAAATCTCAACAATTGACAACCGTCTGATCCATGAGACAAACACTTGCCAAATTTAAGGGCTTGCGACCCAAGGAGACGCCATCACTCTCTCATACTATTTACAACTTTTAGGAGTTTCAACCTAAGGACACGTTACCAATGCCCCACCAGTATTTTTCGCACGTACAACAAATCAACCTTCACGCAGCAGAAGGTTTCAAAGGAGACAGTCTTGTGATGCTTTAACGCTAAAGTGCCAAGGCATCAAAACGATTCATCCCCTAGTATATGCACAATAACTTCAAACCAAGTACGAAATTAAACGTGTGAAAACATACTACTAATAAAAACTAACGTGCTGTTAAACAGTCCTTGTCATTTTTCAAGTGTGGTATTCCACAAAATAATTATTTTGAAAATGGTATGCAATGCAATGCAATACAAGAGGTATAGAAATCCCTACCTCGACGGCGATTTTTCTTGCCAACCAGAGCAACTGTCTCCTTGGGAATGGTAGCACACTCGCCGAAATCGTCCAAGCCTGACAAGGGTATAGACACATGAATTTATAAATAAATTCTAGGAAATAAGTGGAGGGTCCTATACCGAGAATATGAACCTAACAGACGTGTAACAACTCTTCCAAGAATTCCAACAAAATCCCAAACCTTATCCCTAAAAAAATCCAAAGTGTAACCACTATATCTATCAGTTCCAATAAAATAACAACCGTAGAACATATTCTGCAATCACAATGGAATTCCAACTTAGCTAGTAGTGCAACAACAAAACCATCATCTAAGTCTCCAAAATTTTCCTATCATCAGCATATTATCAGGCACAAAACAATAACAACAACTAAGTAGTGTCATTCATCGGGTCTTAACAAATAAACTGATAGCTAATATTCAAACTTATACTCCTCAGATGGCCAAATTAAACAGGGAGCTTAGATCAAAATGAACACTACTCGTAAAACAAAACCGAACCGAAGGCAGCAAGACATAACCAAATTTTCATGGCAACCAACAATGGGTGTAAACAGGACCCAAATGTAGAACCCACTACCAACAGGAAACAGCCCATACTCCTCAGTAACCCAAGTCAACTGACAATTCAATCCAAAAAAATGAGAGCAGGGACTTAGCATCACAACTTTTATCCTCGGTTTTTATTGGCATTGCAGGTAAACATGATATAACCGACTTAGCAATAAACAGAGACCAAACAGAATTCTCTCACCAAGCCAAAACATAACAGAATCGACATTTCCCAAAAGACAGCAACAAATCATTTAATTTTTCAAGAACAAAAATCTAAATCCAACTTGCACCATTGTAAAATCCACAACATAAATCAAACAACAGCATCTCAAAACAGGACTCAACATCCAAAGCAAAAAAATCAAACCAAAATGCCTCACCAACAAAACAGAATCGTGTGTTCTGTTTTTAGCTTACCGGAATCAGAGGCTGGCAGTGGGTAGCTCTCAGTTAGGAGCTGTCCTATCGCTAGTGGTCGGAATGCTCGCTGCTGGACGGAGCGCACGAACCGTCCATGGTTGTCTGTCCTTGCTCCGGCCAACGTCGTTTGCTCAAAACGTCGAAGCTGCTTCTCGCACAGAACGAGGTCACTTGTTGTCATCGGTTCTTGCCATTGGGACGCTGCTCTCGTCAGTCACTCAGGCGGTTTCCATCCCTCTCGTGAAAATTGCTCAGCCGAAGCCTCTCTCCTTCTCTCACGAATTTTCTCAGCTAAATGCAGAAATGAGAGTCAGAATGTGGATGGAGAAGAAGCAGTGCTGAGAGAGAGGATAGAGAAGTGCAGAATCATTTCATTATCATTATCAACTATTACAAACGGTTATATAAATATAAATAAGGTGGTGCCAGGCTGTCACATGGTGTGCGCATGGTGTGAACGTGATAGTGGAGCTACTCTGACATCCCCCCTCAAGCTCAAGGCAATCCTGACGCTGAGCTTGGATAGTAGCGGAGAAAAGATGTTGTCGGAAAGGGCATCGTTAGGATAGCAACAAACAAGATAAAGATGAAGAGGAGGAGAATGTAGAAAGGGAAGGGAATAGAGACACTACAGAGAGTTTTGGAGTTTAGGGGCAAGAAATTGGATGGAGGAAGCCCACTCATTTGAAGAAAGAGGATAATAGAATAAGAGAGAGGAACAGAACAAGTTCGGCTAAAGCAAAAGGAAAGAGCGGATCCTTGTCTGATTTCACGGTATCGGTGATAGAAAATTTTCTAAATGAGAATGAGAGAAAAAGAAAAGAGAAGTCGATATCAGCTCTTGCTTTTTTTAGTTGAGAGATCTGAGTTAGGGTTGACGAAATGAAAAAAAAAAAACAGAGGATATGAAGAGGGAAAGAGTGGAGAATCTGAGTGGGTGCTTGAAAGGTTGAGCACCAATATAGAGGAGAATATGAGAATACAGAAGAGGGAGGAAATAGAAGTAGTTTTGAGTTGAAGGGCCTGAGAGAGGGTGTAATATCCAGAATTTCTAAATTGAAAAATAATTAAAGATATTCGAATTAGTCGAATAAATGATCAGAATGTTACTAATGACGTTAATAATGACGTAATTGTCATATATGCAATAAATCAATTTTAGTTCAACTTGATCTGAAGTATTAGAGTAATTTGGTTTTACGTACTAATGAAGAAAATAATAAAGTGGGATCGAAATATATGAGAAAAGATTAAATGATGGATTAAGGAAACTAATTAAATAAATTATATAAAGATTTGAATAATAGGGAGTTGAAATTTAAGGAAATTAATTAAATAAATTATATAAAGATTTGAATAATAGGGAGTTGAAATTTAAGGAAATGGTTAATTATTTGGAAAACCCATTTAATTTGGTTTAATTTTCTTAATGGCCATCGGCCATTTGAATTAGAGAGAGAGACAGAGGAGAGGCGAACTGCGGGGAGGCCGAGAGAAACGGGGGAACGATTGAGAAGGATGACGACGAGCGACGAATCGGCGATGGCGTGAGGGAGACGTCGGCGATGGCTTGAGTGCGGCGTGCGACTCCGGGCTCGGAGTGCTGCTGGCGCGTCAGGGGTGTGCCGCGGCTAGGGCATGGAATTGGACCGTGTCGATTTTGGTTCTTCGAATCGCCGGTGGAGGTAAGTTTGAACGATTTCATTCTTCCCTTGACAATTGTTGATCGACAGGTTTGAATCGGCATCGGCTGTGGCGAAGTGAACGGCGAGGTTGGAGGCAGGGGGCTTGTCACGTGTTCGGGTCTGTGATTTCCAAATTGGACCGACTTTTTCTCCTTCCAAAACGATAGCAACTTTCCACGTGGAGTTTTAGCAATGGACCACTCTTCTTGGTGTGGGTGATCTCCCTGTCAGCTTTGTCGTCATTCTTCCTGCTGTCTATAAATAATGGCAGGAAGCTGGGTGTGATGTTGCAAAGTTGTGTGACAGGGAATGGCCGAGAGTCAGGAAGGAAACTGGCAATGAAGGTGCAAGTGAATGGTGTTAAGGTTCTAATCTCGGGTTTGTTTCTGTTTTCAGCTATTGAAGTTGAAGAATAAACTCCCTGTTCCTGACTCCTTTGGGTGAGCAATTTCCTTTCCTGTTTAATTAGTGAAGCATACTAGTGGAGATGTATATATATTAGGTGTTGTGGATTGATTGTTGAACTGCCCTGTTGAATTGGATTCTTTCTCTGCAAAGTATGGATGAATAGGCATAAGTTTGTTTTGTAAACTCTCTGTTGAACTGGTGGATTTTATGTTCTGTTAAGGGAAGATATTGGACTGTCGATCATGTTATGTTGTTGAAATTAGTCAAAGTTATCATATGAAAAGTTGATTACTACTACTAGATCCTTATTGGGAATTTGGTGAGTCTTCCTGCTACTAATTGGTTTTGTTCAGTATTTAAAGTGTTGTAATTGTAGTCATCCATGATGTTGTTTGGTTGTTAAGGTGGAAAATGGCTTGCTGTTTGATTATGGTTAGTTAAGTTAGTTTAGGGGAATGGATGTTGTTTCAAATGGTTTATCTACTAGCTTCTTAAATTGATTCAAAGGATGAATAAATATGCTTTGCTTATCATTGTTTGGACAGCTGTGAGTATCTATGCTCTACAAATATTATCGTTGAATAACTGTCATCTATAGTTTCGACAAGTGATCTAAATGATATTTGGACTGTAAATTCTGCTAAGTGGATGAATGAAGATAAGATCTATGCTTTTAGTAATGAGAATGTACGTGACTTTGGGTAATAAAGCTAAATAGATGTTTCATTAGTTTTAATGGATTTTTCATTTAAAAGATAGTGAATTGTATTGTGAAGTAAATTCTCTATTATCAGGGCACATGGATGGAATAAGCAACCTTATGAGGTTTGCTATTCCGTTGTCCATGTGCAGATTGTGAAAGTGTGAGTCGTATAAGTACGGTTAATAATACGTGAATTTAATGGTTTAGGTATTAACGAGAAAAGAATAGAGTGTTAAACCAAACGCACCACCGACTGCAGGTAAGTGATACGCATGTGCTTTGGTCTTCGGACCCTACATCGCAAGAAATAGGAGATGCATGTTTCGTTGTTTACAGTATTTTAGAGCATGTTTCGGTGTTTCCAGTTTTAAATAGCATGTTTCGATATTTACAGTTTTAAATAGCATGTTTCGATGTTTACAGTTTTAAATAACACATTTCATTGTTTACAGTTTTATAAGCATGAATTGTATGTTGGTTGCGCTATTAGATTTCCTTAATAGAGAATGTATGCATTCACGAGCATCACGCATCATAGTTTTCCAAAAGATACGAAAATGACTTTCAACCATGGTTTTAGAAAGAAAGGAAACAAAGAAGAAACAAAATGATTACGAAACATTAAAAAGGAAACAAAGAAGAAACGAAACAATTACGAAACGATTGCGAAATGTTAAGAAGAAACGAAATGATAATGAAAGTAAATGGGTGTGATGAGATGTGAGGTTGGGTTAGCCGCCCCTCCTCGTCAAGTTTAGACATCTCTAACACTTTTAAGATAAAGACAACATAAACGGGGTCGTTCGGAAATGTGAGGTTAAGTTAGCTATTCCTCCTCGTCAAGTTTAGACATTTCTAACGTCTTTCAGGATTAAGACAACAACAAACATAAATGGGGTCGCTTGAGAATGTGAGGTTGAGTTGGCTACTCCTCCTCAAGTTTAGACATTCTCAACGCCTTTCAAGATAAAGTAAAGATAAAGAAAAAGATAAAGATAAACGGAGTTGTCTGGGGATGTGAGGTTCGCCTCGTCAAGTTTAGACATCTCCTGCACCTTTCAAGATAAAGTAAGGTAACGATTAAGTAAAGAAATGAACAATAAAGTAAAGTCAAGAAAGCTAAGTCAAGATCGAGAAAACGGTAACAGAAAATAAAAGAAAGAAAGAAAAGAAATATAAATAGTTATAGAAAAGAGATTTAAGAATTTCATGACATGTGCATCATACTTTTATTCTATATAACTTATTGAGCATTAGGCTCATTAGTTAAGTCTTACGATGTAGGTATATGCACAGGTGAACAGGTTAAAGACAGGTGACGAAGGATTTGCACGAGCGAATATTGTGTCTGGCTGGGCTAAAGAATTAAAAGAAAATTATTTGTAAAAGAATTTGTAAACTATTTAATATTCTTTAATGTTTTACTTTAATTCCGCTGCGTTTTCATAAAATGATTTCATTACTTCCGCTAAAACGGATAAATGTTTTAAGTAAAGAGTTTTAACGCTCGGGTTTCATAAAAGGAAAATACTCTGAGGTTTTTATAAAAAGAAAAGTTTTAAATTTTACACGATTTTCAAAGTAAATAAAACCGGGTCGTTACAGTTGGTATCAGAGCGTCCCGGGTTTTAAAACCAATTCTGTATATATAAATGTATGTACACATCATATATTGTATAGCTTATTCCAATTCCCAACTTATTCTGAACATTACCCGACAACGTTATAACCCTAATTGAGCTCTTCAACTTTGTTTCCGAAATTAACTTTCTGTTCAGAAATTTCTAATTCCACCAATTTGACTCATTAACCAAATTTGCATACGTGGTCGCTACGCGACAATTTTGATAAACTTTTCAACGTTATGACCGATTTTAACATTAAAAATTTACAAATAGAATTTCTTATTTAAAATTTTCATGGGTTTTACAGTCTCTGACCTCCCCTATCCTCCCACTATATTCAGAAGGGTTTTTTTATTTTCTTTCCCTCATGTAAATATTGACTCCATTGTCGCTGTTCTTAAGCGCGGGTTGTCTCAGGGACTCTCTCATTTAAAGGTGATCCAATTAGAATATAGAAAGATCTACCAACGTGAAAGAACATTCACGCACTTGACCCCCAAGCCATTCCAACCATTGCACCCATGCAAAAGTGCGAAGATTGTGGTTGATAGATTGATAGAGAGGCAGAAGGCTGACAATGGAGAAAAATACCCAGAGACTGTTGCTCTTGTATTGTGGAGGACAGATAATATCAGGAAGTTGGTGCATAAATTTTTAGAGGCCAATGGGTGTGGATATTGGGAAACTTCAGAGCAAAATATTGAGAAATTGAGGCAATTATTGTAACAACCCGGTTTTTATTTACTTTAAAAATTGTGTAAATTTAAAACTTTTCTTTTTATAAAAACGTCAGAGTATTTTCCTTTTTATAAAACCCGAACATTAAACTTTTTGTTTAAAATATTTATCAATTTCAACGGAAGTAATAAAATCATTTTGTGAAACGCAATGGAATTAAAATAAGGCATTAATGAATATAAAATAATTTACAAACTTTTTTACAAATAATTTTTATTTAATTCTTTAGCCCAGCCAGCCACAAGATCCACTCGTGCAAATCCTTTATCGACTGCCTCTTAGCTGGTTCACATGTTCGTGTACCTACATCGCAAAACTTAACTAATGAGCTTAAGGCTCAGTAAGTGATATAAAATAAAAGGTATGATGTACATGTCATGCAACTTTTAAAATCTCTTTTCATTTTCTATTTCTGCTTCTTTTCTTTTACCACTTTCTTGATCTTAACTTTGCTTTATCTTGACTTTACTTTACTGTTTATTTCTTTATTTGATCGTTATTTTACTTTATCTTAAAAGGTGTTGGAGATGTCTAAAGTTGACGAGGAGGAGCAGCCAACTCAACCTCACATCCCTAGACGACCCCTTTATATTTTTCTTTATCTTGAAAGGCGTTGGAGATGTCTAAACTTGACGAGGAGGAGCAGCAAACTCAACTTCACATCCCCAGACAACTCCATTTATGTTTATTATTGTCTTAATCTTGAAAGGCGTTGGAGATGTCTAAACTTGACGAGGAGGAGCGGCTAACTTAACCTCACATCCCCAAACGACCCCGTTTATATTTATCTTTATCTTGAAAGTGTTAGAGATGTCTAAACTTGACAAAGAGGGGCAGCCAACCCAACCTCACATCTCGTCACACCCATTTACGTTCATTTCTTTACGTTTCATAATCGTTTCGTTTCTTCTTTGTTTCCTTTTTAACATTTCATAATCGTTTTGTTACTTCCTTCTTTCTTTTTCAAAAGTATGCATGGAAACCATTCTCGTATCTTTTGAAAACTATGATGCATGATGCTTGTGAATGCATATATTTTTTATTAGAGGAATTTAATTAAACAACCAACATACAATTCACAGATCATGCTTATAAACTATAAACATGCTTATAAAAACTGTAAACAATTAAACGTGCTATTAAAATTGTAGATATGCTTGGAAATCGGTAAGCAACGAAACATTCATATCCTATTCTTGCGATGTAGGGCCCGAAGACCAAAGCACATGCGTATCAATTACCTAGTGTCCCTAGCGCAATTCAGAAATTAACGTTGTCCTTCTTCCCTTTTATATCTTCAAAATAATTATCGTTTATTTATTAATATTTTTATCAATCATACATCTTAACTTTGATACCATTATTCCTTGTTTATTATTTAATAATTTAATTATCGGTTAACAAATTTCTATTAATTTATCTTCATTAATTCCAAGGTCAATAAACGAATAACTTTAATTTATACTTTTCCCTTAAATTACAATTGTCCAATTTAATCGATATTTATTCATTAATAATAATCACTGAATTTCCATAAATCTTAACGCTTAACAAATTCTCATTAGTCAACTTAATTACTTAGCCACCTTACAATAACAATTTCAGTAACTTAACATGTGCAACAGAATAACCATAACCCACAATAGTTGCTCATTCCATCAATGTGACCTGATAGTAGAGAGAATTTACTTCACAATACAATTCATTACATTTTAATAAAAAATCCATTAGAGCAACAAAGCTTTTATTTAACTTTATTACCCAAAATCACACCATGCACATTTAGTTTACTTACTAAAATCATTACTAAAATCTTCCAAACTTAGCTTCATAATAAATTCCAATAATCATGCATAACCTATTAACAACTCGTCCTCCAGCAACATAGTTCAATTCTACAATTTAACTTCCCAACAACAAAGTACATCAACAAAGTTTTAACTAACAGGTTTATATATAAGAAATCAACACTTCTAACATCCAACTTCCAACAACAGTTAATAATACCATTCACTGAATCGAAAAGTAGAATCCAACAGATTATTCCTTCCTAATAAATCTATTAAGAAATCCAACAGAATATAAAACTAGAAAGCTGTACATAACACGTTCACATCCAAATAAATTAACACTTCTAACATATACCCAAGCAAGGAAACTCCATTCAATGACAGATTAAATATCCAACAACAAGTTACAACATTCTTGATAACTATAGCAGTGAATAAATCCAACCTAACACACTTTTGGTTAAGAGCATATTCCTCCCCATTAATTCATACAGAAATCCAACTAAACCTCTTATTTCCAAGTAGCATAACCAAATCTGACATAGGGATGCATCAAGAGGTTTCACAGAACATTTAATCCAAATCAACAGGGCAGTCCAACAATCAATCCATAACACAATATATATATATATATCTCCATTAGTATGCTTCAACTAATTAAACAGGACAGGAAATCGCTCACCCAAAGGAGTCAGGCTCACGCAGAACTAGGAGGAGTCAAGAACAGGGAGTTCGCTCTTCAACTCCAGTAGCTGAAAACATGAACAGCCCCGAGAGTGTTTGTAATACCCTAAATATTTAACGAATTAATTGGGTATTATTAACTAATTGATTGTGGACTATTTAAATAGCATAGTTAATTAAATAAAGAATTAATTAAATTAAGAATTATAATGAAAATAAAACAAAAAATATATATATATAATAAAATAAAAAAAAGTAAATAAATAAAAAGAAGAAATGGCAGAAGCCATTTCTTCTCTGGATGAAAATCGACAAGAGGGAGAGGGAGAGCCAACGACGGCGAGAGACGAGGCGACGGCGAGAGGCGATGGCGAGAGGCGAACGACGGGTCCGGCGTGCGACTCTGTCCCGGGGGCGGACTGCTGGCCGTCGACGCGGCTTACGTGGGCGCGAAACGGCGGAGCTAGGGCACGGTTCGCTCGGTCGCGAATCGGCGTTCTTCCACGGCGACGATGTTCCGGCGATGATTTTTGCGGTAAGCTTGGTCGATTTCCCTTCCCCTTTACGTGTTATTGATCGGAAGTGGACGGGATGTGTTGGTAGTGGCGATTTTCGCAGGGGCTGGGTGATCTCCGGCGACAGGTTGGGTTGCTGCCGGCGACCCGCGACCTGGTTGCTCCGACTTGGGTCCAATTGATTCTGAATTTGGATGCTCCGACCCGAATCCGTCTGGAACTCGGTTTGGTGGTTTGGGTTGAGCAGTTGCTGCCTTGGACGAATCTTCCAGCTTTACTTTCCAACTGGAAAGGTGGTGGAATTAAATGAAAAAGGGGTCAACTATTAAATGCAGAGAAGAAAATGAAGAGATGTTGTCGGGAGAGATTTATGGCAGTGGATGGTGGGATGTTTAAAAATGGCAGAGGTGGGTCTTCTTACCATTTTCCCCCTGCGAATCCAGCTTTGGAAGAAAAGAATAGCTGAGTGCTCTCTGGGCTGTTGGCCGAGAAGGATGAGGATTTGAGGGCTGAGCTTCGGGTCTGCTTTGTTGGTGAGCTTTCCTCTCTGCTCTTTGGCCATTTGGTTCTGTTTTTGAATGTTAAGTCCCACTTTGATATTGTGTGGTATTTTGGGGAAACTATAGTTAACTTGGAGATGTTCTGCTATTATCAATGTTGTGTTGGTTTGATTCTGAATCTGTGAACATGTTGGATATAGCTCTGATTTGTGATTTTGGTTCTAGACATATTCCTATTATTTGGATGATGACTTAGAGGATATTCTATGTAACTTGTTGGAACATTATGATGGATTTTGTTTTAAGTTCTGGAATGTGTTTGGTTTTATGAAGAAAAGATTTAAGTACATTGGATGTATCTCTGGATTAATACTTTGTTGCTCGAAATTATAATTTGAAATACTTAGTGGATGGATGATAAGCTGCTGGTTGGTTTGATTCTGAAATATATGACCTGTAATAGTAAGAAGTGTGTCGTGATATGTTGTTGTTGGATGATCTGATTTGGTATGATAATCTGTTGGTTATTGTTTGGATCTATTTCTCTGTTGCGTATGGATCTTCTGGATGTTGGTTATGGTAGTTTGATAAAACGTTTATTGGATAATGCTTTGTTGATCTGATTAAGTATCTATGAACTCTCTGGTTGGGTGTTGTTACGAGAAACATGGATTTATGGGATGAGATAATCTGTTAAATTGAAGGGTGTATTAAGTGGATCTGTTCACCATTGTAGTTATCAAAAATGCTAAAAGAGAATGTGTTAACCTATTGTTGGTGCTTAATCTATTATTGAATGATGTTTCGTGCTTGGTTTGTTAATCAGTTGTTGGACATTTATGAATGTTGAAAGTGCAATATTTGGATATAAATATGATATATATGTAGTTGTTGGATCAATCCATGGGATCAAATGTTAGATTACTAGTTTCTTATATGAACTGCTCTACATGTTAGACAAGTTTAACTGCTGTTGGTTTTGGTTTCAGTTCATTAATTGGAATAAAGATATCATGAGAATTGGATAAAATAGTTTATGACTCGATTCAGATATTGTTATTGGGCTTTGGTTTATAGGCCAATAAATTATGGATAGAATCTTGTTGGTTTTCGCTATACGATAAGCTTAGTTTCTAGACGTTATTGATTGAGATTGACTAATTAAGCCAAGTTATAATTAACGAAACGGTTTCGTTTATGAAACTCTACTAAGCGACGTATAAGAATTTAAGATATGAAAAGACGACGAGAATTAATAGATTTATTAATTGATTGGATTAATAATTAAATGTTATTATATTTTGAAGGTACTAAAAGAGAAGAAAGAAAACGATTAAGCGAGGATCACATTAAAGCTTCAAGGTAAGGAATGGGTTGTCTTGGCCTTGCGCCCTACACCCAAGTAAAGTGTGTGTGAGTTGCTTCGTGTTGAAGTCGATTATTCTTATTGTTTTACTAGGATGATACTAGGAAATGAAAATGAATTAAGTTAGAAAAAGTGCGAATGAACTATATGAATAATGAAAGAAATGAAAAGAAAACGTATGATGAGAATGATAAATGATGAAATGAAAAGAAAAGTATGACGAGAATGATGAATGATGAAATGAAAAAAAAAGTATGATGAGAATGATGAATGATGAAATGAAAAGAAAACGTATGATGAGAATGAATGAACGAAAGAACGAAAGGATAAGGGTTTTAATAGCATTGTGTAAGTTGTTTCAGATTTTACTGTTTCTATGGATTTTGTACATGTTATTCTTGGTTCTGGATAGGAACCTTCTGGTTCTAGGTTATACATATATATTCAATTATTGACGCTTAAGCATGTTTCTATGATTAGACTGTTTTCAAGGAAATGTTAGCTTTCGATAATAAGTGTTGCACGTTACTTTATATTCATGTCATTTCAATTATTCTTTCTATGCGCGTTTACTTATCATTATATCTTTAAGTTATTGTTATGCAGTGTGTTTCATGATAATAGAAACCAAGTAGGGGGTAACCATCGGAATGGTGCCCACATGCATGAGTGAGGAAGAATGAAACGAAAACGAAAGAACCCTAAAGGCGGGTATATGCCGAAAATAGAATGAAAGAACCCTAAAGGCGGGTATATGCCGGGATAGAATGAAAGAACCCTAAAGGCAGGTATATGCCGGAAATAGAATGAAAGAACCCTAAAGGCGGGTATATGCCGGGACAGAAAGAAAAGAACCCTAAAGGCGAGTATATGCCGGAAATAGGGAGTTGGAGTGGATGGGTAGCCCGAACGGATAGGCCATCTCAAAGGAAAACCTCCAATCTCCAAGCTCGATGTACGAGTAAGAAACGAATAAAGAAAAAGAACGTAATGAAAGAGTTGGATTGAGTGGCTCTCCATCCAACAAAGACTGAAGAGAGAATACATAAATTGTTTTTCCCCATCTCCTTACTGGGCGTAAGCTCACGTCCTTTCTTGTGGTGTAGGTACAATGACGAACAAATAGTAAACGAATAAGAAGAAGATGAGAAACGCATAATGAGGCAGAGATGGATGATTTCGCACGCACAGGATTCGGGCTGGCAAGGCAAAAGACAAATGAAAGTAAATGGTTATGAATCAACGAAGTTAAAGAAAAGTAAACGGTATTGAATCAATGAAGAAATGGTTTGGTTTTATTTGAAAAACGAAATGATTAAATGGTTTAGTATTGTTTAGTAATTCTTTTGAAAGAATTCTCACGTTTTCGCTATGATTTAAAAAGGGATATTTTATAACGTTTTCGCAAGAATTTAAATTGATGATTTTTAACGCTTCCGCATAATTGATAAGTTGGTTTTCATGATGAGTTTTAAGAAAGAGTTAGTAGCGATTCGGATTTACGCACTCTGATTTGTCTTAAAAAGAAAATTTTAAATTTTTACGCATATTCAGGATTTACGAAAATCCAGGTCGTTACAGTGTTGCTGCCAACCTCTCCTTCCTTTTTTTCTCCTTTCTTCCTGCCTAACACACGGCCATTTCACTGTCCAATTCCCCTACCATTCCTATATAGGCAGGGAAAACTGCAATGCAGGAGGATTGCCCACTTCAAGGAGAGTGGTCCAACCACCAAAAGCCCAATGGAAGTCCAACTTGTGCCTGCTAGGGCAATTGAAACAAACAGGTTCAACAGTGGACCAACAAAACCGGACCTGAACCAATCCCCAGCGAACCGAAGCCCAACCTCCATCGCCATTCTTGCCACCGCCGAAGCCAAAACGCCGCTACCGCCAAATCAACCATAACCGGAAGGCAAGAAGAAAAACACTTAACATAGACCATCGACTTACCTCCACTGAGAATTCACAGCTTCACGGTTCCAATCGGCAAAACCCGTCGAGCCCTAGCTTGCCGTTCATCGAGTCGCCCGCAGCCACACGTCGCCGCCATGCTCTGGACAATGCGCACCCGAGCCTCGCCATCGTCTGTCGCCTCCTGCTCGCCGTCGCCTTCTCTTCTCCCTCGATCTCTCTCTCTCCCTGTTTTTCTTTTGTTCGTCATAATGGCCATAGGCCAAAATAATTTCTCCCTCATTTTGTTTTCAATTGACCCGTGACCCATAGACCAGCCCTGAATTAATTCACAAGCTGAACCAGTTCAGCTCCTTCACTCCACCTTATATTCATTTTTCTTTCATTTAATGAAGGAAAAATGACAAATCAACCAACGTGGTTTGCGATCAATGACAAGTCAACCATTATGGTATATTTTTTAACAAGTTAACCACTGACGTATGGGAAAATGACAAAGCTAACATCGGTCTCACGTTCCCCGTTAAAAATGACAGGGAGCCATGGCGGTTCGTAGACAAAATGCTGCGGCGCAGTGATTTTGAAGGCAAAAATCAAGGCGTTGTCTCGGGATGCCGCGGCGGCGTCCTGGGAAACCGCCACAGCGACCCGGAACACCGTAGCAGTGTCCTAGGAAACCGCTGTGGCGTCCAGGGACAACGCCACGATTTGAGCTGGAAAAATTTTTAATTGCAAATTTGAGGGCTTAAACGATTGATTTTGGGCTCAAGAGGGGGGCATAGGGTTTACCCTATGATACGTGATAGATCTCGGAGAGAGGTTCAATTTGATACCTTTTGAAGCTGATTCTGACACTTGTAGACAAAGTTCTGGTCTTTTGAAGTTGAAGAGGTTAAAAATCTAATAAAAACATTGGATTCGTAAAACATATACATAGAGACTCTATTTTTCATACATGGCTACTTCAAAGTCCGCTGTGGTCCTTGATTTTTAGTGTTTCATGGCTACTTCAAAGTCCATATGTATATGTTTTTCAAATCCCATGTTTTATTAGATTTTTGACCTCTTCAACGTTAAACGATCATAACTTTTGCTACAGGTGTCAGAATGGGCTGCAAAAGATATCAAATCGAAACTCTCTCATAGATCTATAACTTGCCATGGGTTAACCCCACCATCCCCTTTTCCAAGTCCCAAAATCAATCGTTTAAGCCCTCAAATTGGCGATCAAAAATTTTTCTAGCTCAAATCGTAGCGTTGTCCCGAGATGCCACGGTGGTTTCCTAGGACGCCGTCGCGGCGTCCCGGGACAACACCTCGATTTTTGCCTTCAAAATCACTACGCCATGACGTTTTGTCTACGAACCGCCGCGGCGCCCCGTCATTTTTAGCGGGGAACGTGACACCGATGTTGGATTTGTCATTTTCTCATACGTCAGTGGTTAACTTGTTAAAACATATACCATAGTGGTTGACTTGTCATTGACCGCAAACCACGATGATTGATTTGTCATTTTCCCTTTAATTAATTCCTTATTTTACTTTCTTTTAAATAATTAAATTCTTCATTTAATTATTTTCATCCCAATTTCAATTTTCTTTTCTCCGAATATTACTTGATGATAATTAGGGTTCAATTTAAATTATTCGATTCGGTTTCTCAAATTAATTTCTCGTTAAATAAATCATTGATTATTATCCAAATATTCTCCCAATCAATTTTCTTATCAAATAAATCTCAATTATCCCTAATTAATTATGTTATGAAAATCAGGGTATTACAATTATGCTCTGAAGTGGAAGACAAGATTGAAGGAATTAATAGGTGAGATACAAGATAATTGCCTAGAAACTGTAAAGGGGAAGAGAATAATTTTTGTTTGTCTTTAATTTTGATAAAAAAAAATGGAGTGTTTGGCGAGAAAGAGAATCACTACACTAAAGTTTCTTTAAGATTTGTATTTCACTCTCTTTTCTCAAATGAGCACAATACAATATTTATAGACTCAATAAGGCTTTTCAAATTCGTACAATAATTGAAACAATAAACATTCTTAAAGATATTAAAGATAGAATACGAAACATCACAATTTCTGACCTTTGGTTACTAAAACTGTCATAACTTCTTCTAGCAAACTCCAAACAACTTGAAACTTAAACCTTAAAAAACTAAACATCTGAGGCATCGAAATCCATAGGTCATACATTTAATTTGGTTGCCATTTGACCCTTCAAGTCCTTGATGAAAAATGACCTAGAATGTAGAACGTTTTGAGTTTAATTCTCAACAAATTCCTCCCTTAAACTCAAACATTTCAGCTCTTCTTCGTCATCAGATGCTTGAGAGATTGTCGATGTGATTATTGGTGCAGCGGTTGATGGTTTTCCTTCATATTGTGTTGCCTCCTTTTGGTTCTTCCAATCCCATATCATTTCTTCATTCACTAGTACATCTCGGCTAACCACCACTTTTTTGTCAATCGGGTCAAACAGTTTGAAGCCTTCGTCTTCTCGTCATACCTGATGAACACCTAATTTTTGCTTTTATCATCAAGTTTGGTTCTTCTTTGATTTGGTACATGCACGTAGGCTACACTTCCAAACACCTTAAAATGTGATAAGGTTGGTTTATGGCCGTTCCAAGCTTCTTGTGGTATTTGATTTGCCAATATTGCATGTGGGCATCGATTTTTGAATATGTACGGCACATTGCACTGCTTCAGCCCAAAACTCCTTCGCCACGTCTTTGCTCTTCAACATCAACCGAACCATATCAAGAATTGTACAGTTTTTTCTTTCGACCACCCCATTTTGTTGAGGTGAGTAAGGTGTGGTAAAAAATCTTTTTATTCCTTGTTCCTCGCAATAGCTTGTGAAAGTGGTTGATATGTACTCTCTGCCTCAATCCGACGGTAAAGCCTTGTTGTAAAGACCGATTGTATTCTCGACTAGCACCTTGAATTTCTTAAACACCTCGAATACTTCTAACTTTTCCTTTAAGAAATAAACTCAAGTCTTCCTTGTAAAATCATCAATGAAAGTAATAAAATACCTCTTCTCACTAAAGGACTTCGGTGTGATTGGGCCGCACATGTCGGTGTGTACCAACTCGAGAGATCTCCTTGCACGATATTCCGCTTTCTTTTGAAATGTACTCCTTGCTTGTTTGCCGAGTACGCATCCCTCACAAAATTTCTTCGTGTAGTCTATGTTCGGTAGCCCATAGACCATTTTCTTCTTTGCTAACTCTTTTAGGCCGCCGTAATGTAAGTGCCCAAACCGTAAATGTCATAGCCATGTTTTGTCCTCCATATTTACTTTCAAACACTTTTCTTGCACATTCTTTAAGTTGAGTTTGAACATTCAATTCTTTGCCATCTCCACGTGTGCGAGTAAGCAACCAATTTTTGTCCTTCAAGTGCAACATCCAGTCTTTCATGAAGATCAAACATCCTTTCTCCAATAATTGACCCATGCTAAGAATATTACTCTTCAAGTCGGGTACATAGTAGACATCTTCCATTATTTCTTCATTTCCATCCTTTTTTGAAAAATGTATTTTTCCTCAGCCTTTAACTAGAACCTTCGACGCGTCTCCAAAAAACATGTGTTCATCTTTAATCTCTTGCACATCAACAAAGAGATGTTTGTGTCCACACATATGATTGCTAACACCGATGTCGAGATACCATACCATGTCGTTTTCCAGATTGATGTCCTTTTGGGCCATCATGAGAACGTCATTGTCTTCTGTCTTATTTTTTGCAACTAGATTCATGTTTTCTTCCACCTTCTTCTCAAAGCAGCATTGTAACATCCCTTGTTTTTATTTTCTTTAAAATAGTGTGAAATTTAAAACTTTTCTTTTATAAAATCAGAGTAAGCCTTTCTTTTTAAAACCGAGTGTTAAATCCATTTCTTCAAATCCTTTTCCAATTTATCATGTTAAGAAATATACTCATTTAAAACATTTTAACAGCGAAATAACTTTATTTCAAAAATCATTTTTCTTGAAATATAGCGGAAGCATTAAATAAAACAATTATTAAACTTAAACTGTTTTCTTTATTCTTTACAAAACAATTTACTCTTTAGCCCAGCCAGCCACAAGATCCATTGCGTGTAAATCATTCATCAACTGCTTTGCATATTGTTCATCTGTTTTCAGGCGTATACCTACATCGCAAGACAGTAAGTTATGAGTCTAATGCCCAGTAAGTGATAGAAATAAAACTCTACAATATTCATGCTATGCTCTTTTCAAAACCATATGTGTTTTTGTTTTTAGTCTTTCATTTATCTTTTACCATTTTCATTTACATTTCCCGTCACTTTTGGTATAGCAACTTCGGCTCTGACCGAAAGTTTAGTTGGCGGCTCGAGCTCCGACCTCTACTTACTAATAGTCGTGCCAAAAAGACTTAACGGCCTCACTAACCATTGGGGCGGTACGTCTCGGCTCCAACCAAAGACATATATGTGACAAAGGATTCGGCTCCGACCAAACTATCTATTAGCTATTGTGCTCACACAACGATTATCCTCAGGAATAAGCAGCTCTGGATACAACCGAAAGCTTTACTAGCTGCTGTGCCCCGTATGAAGCTCGGGCTCCGACCATCGCTTACTAGTGACTGTGCCATTAAAGCTTAAACAGTCTCATATATCCTTTGGTTAACCAGTCAAAAGACCAACTAACAAACTCATCGTTTTATTTTATTTCTCTCACATTTATCTCTTTTCGTACCCTTTTTGTCTCCTTTTCAAAATCAAGCATGTAAACCATTTTCGTATCATTTAGAAAACCGTGATGTATGATGCTCGTGAGCTCGTGAATACATATAATATAAAATCTCTAAACATGCTTTTCTATTAAACGTATCATTAAAAGAACTTAATTTTAATAAACATCCAGCAAACAATAGCACCATATACGGACATACTCAATTTCTGGTAAAGTAATAAACAACCTAAATATTCTATGAAAGTAGTAAACAGTCAGCATACAACCCCTAAGTCTTTGCGATGTAGGGTCCGAAGACCAAAACACATGCATATCAACTTACCTGTGGTTCTTAGCGTGTTCCTTTATCCTTTTCCCGTTTAATACCTTCAAAATAAGTATCATTTATTTATTTTTATATTTATTCAATATAAACTCTAACTTTGATACTGCTAATTCCTTAATTACTATCTATCGTATTTCTTGTTTATTAATTACTTCTTACCGTATTTCTATTTACTGCATTTATATTTACCACTTAATATATTTCTATTTGTTTATCTTACACATTTCCTCTTTTTATTTACTTATCTAATTTATATATTTTCTATCTTCTTAATTACGTTTAGTAATTTTATCCCTCAATTATTATATCTAAGCATATTAGTTAAATCCATAATTATTATAATTACTTTATTATCATTTTTCCATTAATTATTTTATCTCTTTATGAATAGTACTGATCAGAATATTTCTAGGAAAAGCTGGCGGTTCTCAACAGACCACTTAATACCAGTATTCTAGACAGAATATCCTTTCTAAATAAGTTCTCATGACAGGCTGGTGGGTCATAACGGTCCACTAAAATACCAGTCTCCTTAGACAGAACTTATTTGCACAGTACAATTACAGCACTAATAATATTCATTAATGCGATAATAATAGAACTAATAACAATAACTCTTAATGAATAATACTGTGATAATATTGGTGTGATAATAATAATAATGAAACTAATATTTAATCACATCAATTAATTATGGACTAGTTTAAGGATAGAAATATTACCAAAATAATCCAAAAGCTACCGCGTAACTTCTCCCGATTCCCGAGTAACTCCTCCTCCACACTTTCACCCTTAATTATCCGAAACCCAACAACAACACAGAATGTTCACAGGATGCCTTGGAGATTCAAACGGATTAAGAGTTCGACCCGTTATCTATGGAGCGATAAGAAACAAAACTACCAAAAAAAGGAGTTTGACCCAAACTAAACTTGTTGGTTGAACCAAAGCTATCAAATTTGATCTCTTCAAACAAACAATTGAAGAAGATCAAGTCATCAAAGAGAACTCAAGAAGAGAATCACTCTCTAAGCCAAAATGCTCTCAAATTTCAAGTTGTAAGTTGTGATTTATATTGAAGGTTTGTCCATCTATTTATAGGTAACTCAAGGTGACATGAATACATTATAAAATTACAAAAGAATTGATAAAATTCAAAGTTAGGCGTGCAAAATGGTGGAAGACACGTGGAAGACATGTCTGGTCGGCTGTGGCCGCTGCAGCAGGTGGGCGGCGTGCGCAGTGTCGATTAGGCAGGTGTGTACGCATGCTGTCAACATGCGCGTTGTCAGCTGCAGACTGTTGGCGGTGTCGGTGCCTAATTGTTAGCGCTATCGGTGCCTAACTTGTTAGCGCTGTCGGTGCCTAACTTGTCGGCGCGCGCTGACTTTCTGGAGGGGCACCCGATGGGCCTGGCCGTGGGCTAAAACGATCCAACTTCAATTTTACCCATTGTCTATTCAATCCATTCCCTTCTTGGGCCTCCATTGAACACTTCTCAATCTCTAATACCACATGGCTCTTGACTTGCCATTAAATGGGTCTTTAACTTGGACTTCATAGATCAAAACATGTACATTTTTTTCCATTTTATTTGTTATGGATCTTTTCATTGGTCTTCTCATATTACGTAATGTATCAATTGTGATATTACATCCCGATTAATTTTTGGGATATTACAAGTATTCCTTTTTGTAGTGTCCATACTTACCGCAGTTGTAACACTCGACAGTTGAACGATTCGACCAACCACCTCTTCCACGACTGTGTCCTCATCCACCCCAATTTTGTTGGCTGGTCTCGCCCTTCTCTTCACGATTATTTTCACGATCACGCCCTCCGCCGCGACCAAAACCATGGCCTCCACGGCCACGTCCTCTTCCTCGATTGTGTTGTGGGTACATTACTTTATCCTCCTTGATATTTGTCTTCATTTGTAAGGCCTCCTCCAAGACTTCTTGTACATTATTCTTCTTCCTTTGTTGATTTGCCTCAAGAGAGCCAGCAAGTTCATCAACGGTCATCTCTTCCAAATTCTTCGACTCCTCGATTGCGCATATATCATTCTCAAAATTCACAGTCGATGACTGAAGAATTTTCTCCATGAGTCTTGCATCCATGAGGGTTTCTCCATTGCATTTACGTTGATTCACCACTGTTTGCACACGCGTGATGTAGGTTGATATGTCTTCCGATTCCTTCATCTTCATGGCCTCCAACTCGCCACGAAGAGTTTAAAGCTGCACTTGTTTAACTCGGTCGCCATCCTTGAACACTTTTTGCAAAATGTCCCGTGCTTCCTTGGAAGTTGTTGCACCAACAATCTTCTCAAAACCCGACTCATCTACTGCTTGAAACATGAGATAGAGAGCAGTCTTGTCCTTCATTCGCGTTTCTTTCAACACTTTCAATTGATTTGCTGTCATGGTGCCAATGGCTTCCGTCTCCTTGAAACCGGTTTCGACTACTTCGCACGCATCTTGTGCACCAAGCAATGCACGCATTTGAATGCTCCAATTGTCGTAGTTTTCTTGGTGAGTCGTGGCAGCGGCATTTGTCCCAACAATGTGCTCCCATGGTTTGATATGGCTCTGATACCAATTTGATAAAAAAAAATGGAGTGTTTGGCGAGAAAGAGAATCACTACACCAAAGTTTTTTCAAGATTTGTATTTCACGCTCTTTTCTCAAATGAGCACAATACAATATTTATAGACTCAATAAAACTCTTCAAATTCATACAATAATTGAAACAATAAATATTCTTAAAGACATTAAAGACAAAATACGAAACATCACAATTTCTGACCTTTGGTTACTAAAACTGTCATAATTGCTTTTAGAGAACTCCAAACGACTTGAAACTTACACCTTCAAAAACTAGACATCTGGGGCATCAAAATCCATGGGTCATTCATTTAATTTGGTTGCCATTTGACCCTTCCAATCCTTGTTGAAAAATTCCCTAGAATGCATAACGTTTTGAGTTTAGTTCTCAACAAATTTAAATGAATCTTGTGTGTTCATCCTCGTGTACTTAGTTCAAAAGTATTGATTCATAAGTTCTTCTATTGGTTTGCCAAGAAAGGAAGAACAGTAAAACTCTTGGCTTATTCATGTAGCAATTACTAATCGGAGTTAACTAAGGAAATGGAAAAACCCCAACATTATCCAATACAGGGCCACACAAATGGCCGAAGTCTTTGTGCTTTGTGTGATAGTACAGACTGAAAAATGTTATCTTTGTTTGAGACAAAGTTGCTTTGAACTTGAAACTCCCAGTTTTTGAGCCACCTTTTCCGATATAAATGTAAGGAAGCTTGAAAGTTTGTATGCCTGCAAAAGCATGGATTTCCATGGCGCCATGGCAGTTGTTGTTTGCATCGCCAATTGTGAAACTAAGGTTTAAAACTTATTGGGAAGTGTGTTTATGATTTGGGCAATGGCGCTTTCTCTTCTTGCAATGAGTTCGACAACATAGTTTCCACTGGGGACGAAGAAATATTTTATGTCGATGAATTTAACTGGTTTGACGGACTCTATTGTCCATCCTGGAACTGGAGAAATCAGGTCTTGTTTTTTTAGGAGGAAGAAGAACTCCCGCAGAGAAGTTTTTGAAAGTATGAGGACATGTTTCAAACCCTCCATTTTAACAAGGTTTCCTGCAAAAAAAAAATGGCGGAAACAAAGAGCCTCTTTGGTGCATACTTTACACAGGATGATGTTAAACAAAAGTATATACTTACCTTTAGCGTACCCAATAGGCAAGATCTATTTGATGGAAACAGCATCCAAAAAGGGTCCACAAGTAGGATCCTCCTGAACTCCATTGTTATGAAAAGTGAGATTAACAACTCCATCAATGCCCTAAAAGCCCAACCATAAGTATCACCCCCATCGCTGGTATACAAGGTCTGAATAGGCAGATCAGCCGAGTGGCTGCCCAGTGCCATTGGCTAGAGACTTTGCTTGTTCCAAAGCATGTTTTCTGACATAGTAGTTTTGATCTTCCGGTTCATCTAGCTCAGCCACCATCTTCACAGCTTGGTCGAGGAGATTCAGTTGTGACTCATTTAACGAAGAATAAATAGCAGGGTGTTAGTTTATAACATCTCAAACTCTAAAGTGTTAGTTGAAGAGACTCCAAACTTTTAAGGATCAAATTGATAATTATAAAAAAATTTATTATATTTACAAGATTAATTACAATAAATATCACAATCGTGATTTTTAACATTTAATATATAAATTTATTTAATTAAATATGTTGTAGTTATTCTTTAATATAATAAAATCACTTTAATTACTAGCTAGTTAATTCACTTTAATTTTAATTTTACCATTTACATTATTTTAAAAATAAATATAAAATTAAAGTCTAGAATCTTATTTTAACATTTTGTACGCATAATATACTGAAATATGCATTCAAAATAAAAAAATAATTATGTGCAATTAAATATGTAGGTAAACATATAAATTTAATTAACATGCAAAGTTAGATCATAATATAATATTAAATTTAACTTTTAATTATGTAATTAATTTATTAAAAAAATTAAAAAAAAAAATTGAAAACTTCAATGGGTATAGAAAACAATA
This sequence comes from Begonia loranthoides, assembly GCA_022433065.1. Lineage (NCBI taxonomy): Eukaryota > Viridiplantae > Streptophyta > Magnoliopsida > Cucurbitales > Begoniaceae > Begonia > Begonia loranthoides. The sequence goes on along the minus strand of CM039468.1, from coordinate 21,874,603 downwards.
ATAACAGAGTGACCACCAACTCTGCCCTAAATGCTTAGGTCCTGGGTTCTAATCTCTGGTAGCATAGTTTTTCAAATTTTAAAAATGATTACTCATTAACTTAAACACAGTTTATAAAACAAATGAATCTAAAAATTTTAACAAAAAACAATGGGCCTAGTGGCGACCCACTCATGTTTGCCTTCTAATGGGCGTTGGTTAGACTCTTGGCAGATGCAATTTTCCATTTAAATGGCTGAAATTCAAAATTACATGCGGCATGACCCGATTCGACTTGTACACGTACCTGCTTCAAATTTAACGTTTTCTCATCATTTTTAACACCAAAAATTTGATTTTAAAAACATCAAGATAGAAATTTTTACTTGCTTTGATACAAAATGTTAGATTAATTAAACGAGCTAAGCATGGTTTTAACAACCGAATAAAGTCTTTAGATCAATTGTAAAAGAATTTTTAAAATACCTCTAGCGATTAACGTTAAAACATGGATAGGTGCTTTTCTTTCTTGAAAAATTTCTTCTAAACCTTTCTAATCTTGTAGTGATAGTATAGTTTGTTCCATAATGAGATTATTAACTTAGAAGACCTCCAGCATAAAAAATATTTCTACTTATCAACTTCTTCCATGAGGAAGTTGAGTGAGGAATCCTGAGCAATTTCTTAGATAGGAATTGTCAAAAAACCAAACTTTAAGAAAATAAAAATTAGAGCATATAACGTGAGCAATTATAATTTTGAAAAGAAATTGCCAACAGCCAACACTTTATGAATGACCCACGCATTCCCAGCGGCTTGAGTATGAGGAAATCCTTTGTTAAAAAAGAAAAAAAATTCTTTTATTTTTTTTTTCTCGAAAGATAGAATTCTAATCTAGCACTTTGACTTCACAATGGAGTTCAAGAAAAAGCTGGTTCCCCGTTCAGATTAGTAGATGTATAAATCCTTATAAGCCTTCTCATGACATTGTTCTTGTGTGAGAACCATAAAAGTTAAAAAAGAATTAAAATAAACCATGAAGAATATACATTGATGGTGGAGTAATTTTAGTTTGTACAAATACCTCAAAAGCATTGTTTTATTGATGCTAAACGTATCCCAAAATATGGTACATCCAGTAACTTCAAATTTTGAAAAGGTAAAATGACAAATCAACCATCGTATTTTGCAATCAATGATAAGTTAACCACTAAACTTTTTTTGCTAATAAATTAACCATTGAATTATGAAAAAAAGTCACTGCTAACATCTCTGTCACGTTTGCCGTTAAATACATTGAATTTGATCCACGGTAGCTTGTCTCCTAATCCGTCACGACTCAATATTTTTAAAAATAACCTTACAACATTGATGGCCAACCACAGATCATATACGACCCATCGCGGGTTGACAATAAACCGCAACGGATTAATACTAATCAACTGTAGGTTGACTATAAACCGCTGCGTATTAATATTAATCCTCTGCGATTCATTGTGCATCGTTCTACATTCCCAGAGCCATAGTATATAAGAATCGCATGTGAGGTCCGACAAGTTCACCACGAACCACAGAATCATCGACGAAGTTGGAAGCGATGTTGGAGTAGAGTTCAATGGCGATGTTCTGAGGGTTCAGTACTACGGTTTTTCTGGCAAGTAAGATGAAAGTTTTCAATGTTTTTGAAGCTATAAAGAGGTGACAGATTTGGAGGCTAGATTTTGGCCATTGTCGATACAGTTACAGGACTACGAGTGCTTTGAGGCAGTCGCATACAACGGAGCACCTCAGAGCACTCGGAGTCCAATAACTGTACCGACAATGGCCGAAACCTAGCTTCCAAATTTGTCACCTCTTTACAGCTCTCAAAACATCAAAAACTTTCGCCTTACTAGTCAGGAAAAACATAGTACTTAACACTCAGAACATCGCCCTTGAGCTCAATTCCAACATTGCTTCCAGCGTCACCGAGGATTTCGTGGTTTGCGGTCAACTTGCCGAAGCATCAGTTGAGGGATGTCTGCTAGGAAGATGCACACCTAAAAAAAGAAAGGTGATGCCTACCAAGAAGGATGTTTATCAAGAAACAATACAAATGCTTGATGTGGTTAGAGCACACCAGTTCTTAATGCACATGTACATGATATGATTGTAATGGAATTTGGTTTGTGTCTATCATGCACATATGCACGATATGGTTGTAATGAAATTGGTAAATTGGTTTGCAGTTGTAATGCACATATACATGATATGGTTGTAATGAAATTAATAATTTGGTTATTGATGATGAATAAAAATTTATTAACATGAAACTGTAAAATTAGCAACATTTCCCCAGCCAACTGGTCAAAATTATGAATCTGTACGTCATTTTTTGATCGACTGCATTTCAATTTGCTTGAATATGTGAAGGCTAGTTATACATAGACGATCCGCGGCAGATCAGTATTAATCTGTCATGGTTTATGGTCAACCCGTGGTGGCTTAATATTAAACTGCCACAATTTATTGTCAACCCGTGGTGGGTCTCATATTATAAAACTCGAGAAATTTCAAGAGAATAAATTCTACGTGTAAATTGTTCATGTTAAAATTTGGTCATAACTTTGAAAAGTTGACTCGAATTGTCGCGCAGCGGTTATGTACGTAAATTTGGTCAAATTAGTAGAATTAGAAATTTTTGAATGAAAAATTTATTTAAGTAATGAAATTTGAGAATTAAATTGGACTGGTAAATATTTTGATTGATGTTAAGAATAATTAGGGATTGAAGTTGGTAATAGAAAATGAATTAATTAACATGTGATATGTATATTTTAATAAATATGTGTTTACTTATTAATTGAATCAGTATAGTTATTCTGTAGATAAATAAAAGATTAGAGAGTAAATTAATGGAGTAAAGAAAAAAAAAAGAAGGAAAAGGAGAGAAGAAGTATCGCGGAGAATTTGAGAAAAGAAAAGAAGAATAAGAATAGAATAAATAAAGGATTGAAGAATTGAGAAGTGGAAAATAGGTACGAAGCAGGTTGGCAGGGTAGACTTGGAAATAAAAGGAAGAAAGATTATAAATAAAGGAAAAGAAAATCTAAAAGAAGAAAGGTGAATCCAAGGAGAAGAACTCGCAGCAGGGTATGAGAGGGAAAAAAAATAGGGCAAGTTCATTTATTCTTCCTTCGGCCGATAGAGCGAGAGAGGGAGACTCGCGACGACGAAGCACAGGCCGCGAACTCGAGCGGAACGCGGCAAGCAAGCTTCTAGCGAAAAGTCGGCGAGAGGCGAGCGAGCGACGGACAGACACTCGGGCCGATGACTGTCGATGGCGGGAGAACGAAACCGCGATTGTGAAGGTTTTCGGGAGCATTCCAGCGGACAGCAGCTAGACATTTCACCGGTTAAGGTGAGGATATCGTGCATTTCGCCTCAGTTTCATTACAATTCTGTTACTGGATGTTGCTGTGATTTTTGGACTGCTGCTTTGGATAGAAAGAAATGCTGATAATTATGTTTCTTGTTTTGATGTGTTGAACTGAAAATCTATAACTGTATGAGAGGGATATTTGGGATCGTTGTTAAAACATTGATGTCAGTTCTGTTCTGGATGGAAAATGCCTATAACTTACCTCTGTTTCATTTCGGATTTTGCTGAAGAAAGTTGTTGGGAGTTGCTGTCTTGGATAGTGATTTTGGTCCCTGTTTTGGAGTGTTTGTTTGTTGAATGGAAAAGACCCGAGAATGAAATTGTTGTTGTTAGTTCGAAATGGGTTCTTTGTTGAAAGCCCGTGATGAGGACATATGTTCTATCAAATGAGTTTTAATCGACATCTGTTGGTTATGGCTTGATAGACACTGTTATGATATATTGTCCTATTCAATGAGTTTAGCTATTATTGTTCATTTGCTTGATGGTTTGTTTCTTCGCGAGAGCCATTGTGAGAGTTATGGTTCATTGATGAACTTGAATATTTTAATTCTATTTTGTACTTTAGTTTGTGAATCCAAGGACGTATTGCTTTGTTTGGGATGAAACTGTATCCTGTGATTTTTAAGAATCAATGATTTGATTGTTGGAGCTATTTTATATTTGGCGAAGCGAGTTGGATAATCTGTTCAGGGAGTGATAGAAAATGATCTATATGGTCGACTATTTATAATGAGAATATTACTGAGGATTTGTTTTATTATTGATTTAAATATTGCACATTGTTGGTGACCAATAGATGAGTTAGAGTCCTCTTTTAGTTATTAAGGATAGTTGTTGGACTCTTATTCCTGGTGTAGGACTTTCCCGCTTATTCGTGGAATTAATTTATGAGATTTCCCATATTTGACATATTGTAGGCTCGGACGAGTTCGAGAACTTCAAGCCGGTATCTACAGTTATTGCTCCTTCGTATTCGAGGAAGGACCGCCAACGAGGTAGGAGCTTTATACTTAGTTGTTTACATCGCATAACATAGTTGTCAAAATAAAACTGTATTTTGTGGAATACCACATATGAAAAACCTGACGGGAACTGTTTGACAACACGTCAGCTTTTTATACTATATATGGACAAAAGTTTTACACGTTTACTTTCGTGCATCAGATTTCATGTTTTTATATGATGATTATAACATGTTTTGGGAGTGATGAATCCTCCTGATACTTTGGATGGTTTCAATTTTAAATTATCAGGAGGTTATCCCCGGTACATCTCCTGCTACGTGGAGATGTTTTTGTTTGTGCACTGTGTGAAATATTAGATTTAGGAAAGTGATGACGCTTCCTTGGGTTGCAAATCCCTAAACCTGATCAGGGTATATATCATGGGTGTGTCGTTAACGGAATTTGCTCATGACACCCCGGAAGACGAGTCGAGTCTTCAGACAATCATCATTCTTCATCCAGGCTCATGAGGTGTTGCCTGCGTTGATGGCCACCGTTCTGTGTATGTGTTCGGAGGAGTACTTGAGTTACCCTCTTATTTCACGAATCACAATTTCGGTATAAAATACGACTAGAGTATTTAAACCTATAGATGTCTATGTATACAACTAGGGGTGTTCAAATTCAGGTTCGGTTCAGTTTTCATATGAAAGTGAATCGAACCGGTCGGTTTCGGTTTGAAAATTTTCAAATTTTCAAACCGAAACCGAGATTTTGGTTTTGGGGAACCGAACCGAAATTTTGGTTCCGATTTAATTTGTTTTTATTTTTATTTTTTATTTTTTAGTATATATATATATATATATATATATATGAGAGAGTCTCAATTTGCAATGTTTGGTTTTGTTTTTTATACAAAAATATGATGTTTTTTTATACAAAATAAACACATTAACAAATGAGTGGTTGATTTTTCAAAAACCTGGTTGGTTGCTGCGACCAAGCATTCACTCAATCGCTCAAACCAAAATCAAAGACGTCATCCTCGGTATTTTTGTTTTATCAATTGAATATTATTGAAAGTTAACAATACATTATTGATGATAGTGCATAGATCAGCAAAATTGAAATCAATCTATAGAAATCAAATTGGAGTACTATGTTAATAATCCAGAGTAGAGATGAGAGAGAGAGAACTATCCTCGGTAATTTTTTTTATCAACTGAATATTATTGAAAGTTAACAATACGTCGATGATGGTGCATAGATCAGTAAAATTGAAATCAATCTATAGAAATCAAATTGGAGTACTATGTTAACAATACAGAGTTCAAAACCGAGGAACAGATTGAAATCAGAAAATAGAGAGAGAAGAGCTATCCTCTCCTCTTCCCTACCAATTGAAATAAAAAAATAGATTAGCAAAATTGATCTATAGAAAACTAACCAGAAAACTTACCCAAGATTGATCAGCGAGCTCGACTGCACTCCCATATTTAAGCGGCCACTGGAGTCTGGATTGTTGGAGACACGAAGACGAAACAAAACCGCACACCCTATGAGCTGAGGAACGAAAATGAAAACTTGGGGTCCTGGACTGCCTGCAGAGGAACCAAATTCAATCCTTAGTTTCAACCGAGGAACGAAAATGAAAACCTAGGAGCCGTCAACCGAGGAACGATTAACAAACAGGGATAACGTGTAGAAGAAGTGAGGACACTCTGAACTTTGAAGTCTGAAACAGAATTGAACAATGAAAATTGAAAAACCCTAAAACTAAAGGTAAAGGACTCAGCGGTTTCGGTTTTGCCGGTTTTGAGAAAATAAAACCGGGAACGGAACCGCTAATAATCGGTTTGGACACATTTCATCCAAGAATCAGTTTTTTTTTTTCACAAAACCGAACTGGTCCGACCCAAATTGCTTGGTTCCGGTTCGGTTTGGCGGTTTGGGTTCGGTTTGCACACCCCTATATACAACCATGTTTTCTTAAATCTCTTTGGAGGTCTTTGGGCCTGATTTCCTTGAGATGAAAAGTGTAGGATCGATATACGCCTATAAAGGGGGGTGAATATAGCGTTTTTAGCTTTTTCGTGCGATATTTTAATCTCTAATTACCCTAAGTGATTTAATGCATATAATTAAAATATCGATAACATTAAATGCGTAAATTAAAGAAAAGGGTTAGAGCAATGCACACAATATTTGTTTACGCGGTTCGGCAAACTCGCCTACGTCCGCGCTCCAAGTTTCACTTGGAGATATACTAAATAATTGGCTTACGGGTGCCAATAAAACCGTTTACAAGTTGACTATTAAACGGAGCGTAACCCTTGACTAATTCTTAGGTTGTCAACCTTTGACTCTAACGAGTCGTCACCCCAAATTTGACTATTTCGGGGTGTCACCCAAGTGTGATGAATTCTAAGGGTATCACCCTCTACTATCAAGCACAATACTAAACTCAGAAATTTAAGCTTAAATCTAGCTAATCCGAATTCTCCCAAAATATAACTCGCAAGTTCGGAATAGAGAGAATTGGATTTACAACGCAATTAACAAGCTCACTGAGTAGTATTCGAGTGTTGATTTTGTCAGGGCTTCGCCTCGAATATCCGATTCGTTAGTTCTAGAGAGCTTAGAGTGATCCTCTATTTATAGACTCTGCTCAATCAGTCGACCTTATGCCTAAATGGTCGACCCTTTTCACTAGCCGTTGGAATTCTGGCCGTTGAGATTTGACCGTTAAAATATACCTTCGGTGCGGTCGACCCTTTCCTTCGTGCAGAAATTCTGGAGCAATCTGTCCATTTCGCGGTCGACCGTGCGGTTGACCCTTTCCTTCGTGCAGAAATTTTGGAGCAATCTGTCAATTTCGCGGTCGACCCTTTCCTTCTTGAATGCATGACAGGGTCGACTCTTTTGTTCTGTTCGTCGACCTTTTGCTCCTTCTTCACCTTCTTGATTTTTCTAAGTTCCAAAATGATATGCATTCACTACATGGACTTAAATAAACATGTTAGCACACTTTAATACCCTCAATATGAGTATTTTTGATAAATTGGAGTATAAATATAATGAATAAAAACATTGAATACATTATCAATAAAAACACAATTAACCAACTTATTATTTTCATTACATTAAACCTTTTGGTCATCATCAAAATAAAACTAAGCCTAACAAAAAGGCTAACAATCTCCCCTTTTTTGATGATGACAAAATCCTATAAGTTGGTTATACTTAAATCTAAACATGTGCATCAAATATTGCATATTAGATTTATCCAATTTAGTTATGCAATTTATCAACTAATTAATTCATGCAACATATTATAAAACTCCCCCTAAAATATATCACAACTTATATATCATTCTCCCCCTTTGTGTCATAATCAAAAAGTAATTCTAAGGGAGGGGAGTCCAAACATAATCAAGAAATATTATCAAAATAAGATTATCAAAAGATTCATCGAAGAGATTCTCCCCCTTAAACATTAACAACATGAATAAATTTAGGGAATATGTATTAGAATCCAAATACAATATCAACAATAGTTGCAACAATTAATTCTACCAAAAACATATTTCTCCCCCTTAATCAAAGAATCTATCCACATATCAAATAAGGATGGGAATCAATCATTAACATTCATTTCTAAGTTGTGGTTAAAAAGAGATATCAAATGTAGAAAATAGAATCCACTTAAGAGCCAAGGATTGTAACCAAATTGACAAGTTCTAACAAGTGATACCTACGTAAGAGTTAAGAAATTAACTAAGCATATCAATTGATGATTCACAATTAGATGCAAAACAAGTTTTTCATAGATTTATACCAATTGTAGATATAAAAGTTAAAATCAAATCATTTTTGCAAAGTATTGATACCAATTGTAAATTCAATAGAGATTTCTAAGAGAGATACCAATGTAAATAATCAAAATCAATTCAATTATCTCTCCCTTTATGTGATTCACAACAACCTATTGGGGATATACTCTAATAACTTAATATTTCTCTCCCCCTATAAGATTATCAATATGGATATATTGAGAGAAGATCAACCAAAATTATGAGTCATCCAACTTTAAAAAAAAAAACCAAATAAGTATCAATTGACAAACTCCATAGATGAATTCATGGTTAAAATTAAGTTTCGCCCCCTATCTTTATGCACAAATCCATATTCTTCTTTTCTTTGGACAATAGCAAATAAATATAGAAACAGAGAGAAATTTTTGAAAAATTTTGGCATGGTTTCCTTTGTTTATATACTCCCCAACAAAGCCATAAGTTCCTGCATAAACTTACAATATACCCAAAACAGTATTCACGATCAAAAATGTTATGCAGTATCCAAGACATACCATTCACAAAATACATGATTGAGATTAGAGGTAATCTAGAAAAGAAAAACCGAAGTTAATGTACTTTTACAAAATTTAAAGACTAAGACTAAGTAGTGTCTGCAGAAGGATCATCATTAGCGGCTGGAGGAACATCATTGGACTCAGGCGGAATGTTATGCTCACTGAAGAATTGGGTGCCATACATCGCATTCGACACTTCGGTGACTCCACGTTGAAGTATTTCCAATTTTGAGTGGACATCTGATTGGAACGCGAGGTTCTCTTCGTGATGCGAGCGAATTTGTTCCCGAATCTCAGAATGAAAAGCAAGGCATTTGTCTTGAAAAGATAAGAAATAACCGGTTAATAAATCAAGTCTCTCTTCAACGGAAGTTGGATAGGTGGTAGAAGAGGAGGAGGCATGTGGAGAGGGTCCGGAAGAAGAGGGAGGAACCGATGGGCCGGCTAAAGCAGATGGACCGGGCATTGGAGCGTCGTCATCATCATCAGAACTTGATGTTTGGGCTGGGACGGCAACCCTCGGTGCTCTAGTGACCCACACACCATCATCACCCATGGTAAAACCCATACGTGCCAATGTATGCACAGAATAAGTATCCACCGAACGGAGGGGAAGTTCGGGCACCGAATGAGGAATTTGCACACCTTGAGATTGAAAAACTCTCATCAACAAGAGATTGTAGGGCAATGAACGAGAGTTGCTCCCAGAGGTTTCGATCATCACTTGAAGAATAATATAGCCAATATTGAACGGCTGATGATCATAAATGTGCTTCAGCGCATAAAGGTCCATACAACTGACATTGTCACGGTGACCATCTCTCGGAACCAAATTATATGATAAACTGTGATGAATCACACGTGCCTTCACATTTAAATCACGTGCCTTGGGTTTGATCAAGAAACCTTGCTCCGAATCTTTAAGAATCTGCCGTAAGAAATATCTATCAGCATATGAGCGAATAAAAGTCGGATCCCTCGAATTTGTATAGAATTCCTCATATCCTGAACCTTGCTCAAAATCCAACAAAGAATTGATATGGTTGGGAGTTAAACAAATGGGCTTGCCATATACCATGCTTGTCGCTTTTAATGGTCTTGGACTATATTCAAGGTTAGAATAAAACAATCGGATAGGATCTTTAGAATAGGGACCGTCAAAATTGAAAAGTTGAAACAACCCCATCAATTCGTAAAGTCTCTCTAAATTCAAATTTCCTAAACGATTCCAAGAGATTTTCTGAGATAAAATCAGTGGTCTATACTTATAATCATTGTCAAATCTAGCCTTGCATCCAGCATTGATAAACAAACGGGAAGAAAAATCTTCGGAATGGGACTGAGAGGATTTACCTCGCCTAATACGTTTTCCGGTTCGCCTAGACATTCTGGAGGCGGATTGAGGGACGAAGATGATGAAACGGAGCTGGAGCAAGGAAGAGCAGGAGAGAATCGCCGGAAATCGAAGGACAGGACGGAGGAATTGCCAGTAATCGCCGATGAGGTCGTTCGAAGTTAGGGTTATGTCGACAAATCTGACTTAAAATCGATGAAAGGGTCGACCTTTTGTAAGTATGCGGTCGACCTTTTCCTTCTAAGTGACAGATGAAACGAATCTGTCATTTTTTGCGGTCGACCGCACGGTCGACCTTTTCCTTCTAAGTGACAGATGAAACGAATCTGTCATTTTTGCGGTCGACCGCACGGTCGACCTTTCTGATCTGAACAGATTTTTTATATTTTATTTGATTTAAATTCGATCTAGTTGGTATTGAATATCCTTAAACTATATTGAACTCTCATTCTTCACTAATTCAAATAGCACCATGTGATGAATTACAACTATTTTCAATTTCAAACAACCAATTGAAAGTATAGAGAAAATATACACTAATGAAATTGGGGAAACCAAAACATTCTACCAAGCAAATTCAATAGCAACAATTTCTATTGAATGAATTAAACTAAAAAATTTCAACTTATATGCAACTGATCCAGAATGACCATCAAGAATACCAATAAAACAATTAAATCCAATGAATATCCATAGTTGAAATAAAATCCAAATTCACAAAATACGAATTGATATAGTCTATCTTTTAAAGATGTTCACGTTAATGATCATTTTCTCTCCCCTTAAATCATTGCACATAATTAAAACATTGGGGATGGAAATCCAAGATAGATACCAATTATAGAAGTTTAAAGCAAAATCAATTATTGATATCAATTGAATGATTTCAAATCAATGGAGAATATTGATATCAATTTGAAAAACAACTATAAAATTTCTTCCCCTTTATAAATCTCGAAACCAAAAACATTTGGGGATTATATCAAGGTTTAAAGTTTAAACACAAACGGAAGTAAATTTATCAAAAATTAAAAACCTTGTACAATTTTTCAAAAGCAAATCAAAGATCTCTATTCAAATTTAACATCTCTATTTTCTCCATGTACAAAATTTAATCCAAGGGAGAAACCAAGTTAGAAAAATCAAAAACAAAAATCTCTAAATGATTTTATTTTCTCCTTCTATTTCATTATTCAATTTACAACTAATGGAGAAATGTCAAAGTTTAACCTAGTGAAAGTGAAATTTATATAAAAAACAACTGGAAAACTTTGAATAATTTTTAAAAGCTAATCAATGAGTGCTATACAAGTTTACTTTTCTCCCCCTTTAGCATTAATCAATTTGAAAATCAAATGAGAGTTATCAAAGTTACACCTAGAAAAAATAAAATCAACATTTAAGACTAAGTCAATAACCTCCATACAAATTTATTTTCTCCTTTTTATCAAAAGACAAAAACAATCAAAAGGAGAATTCCACAACAAATTTTCGAAAAAGCAAAATAACTTAGTCCATAGCAATAATCTCTCCCTTTAAAAAAAATCAAATCAAATCAAGAGAGTGTTCTAAATTTTCAAGAATTGAACAATTTATGTCTCCCCATTTTTATCTATAGCAAAATCAATTCATAGGGGAGACCAACAAATCAAAATTGATATCCAACAATTCAATATTTGCACTAGCATGTTCAATTTAGAAACTAAGTTGTTGGAATAGACACCATTAAAATATACATTGAAGGAATAAAGACATCTTAGTTCCTAGATATCAAGTGAAGAAATAACCAAATTTAAAACCTATGATATTTATCCATTCACTCCAAAAACAAAATCAATTTATTTCAATGCAATCTCAAATCAACAAAATTAAACATCCAATACTCTTTCAAAGATATGCAATTTATAATCCTATTGTTTGAACCATTCATCAAAATACTAATTGCATGAATAAAGCTTATTTCAATCTATATAAATACAAAAAGATTGAAGCTAACAATTAATCCAAGTAAATGTTCTACTAATCAAAGTTAAACAAATTCAAGAATCAAAAACAATTTAATCTAATGCAATTCCTAATCAAAATCCATAGAATTGATTCTAAAGAAATTTCAACCAATTAAAGTCTAAATAATCATCCAAATCAAATTTCACAACCAATTTTAATCAAAACAAAAAGAGTTGTGTACCTCCAAGATAATGTCCATCTTTAAAGCATTGGAGGCATTCTTGAGGCTTCTCCCCTTGTATTGGATATTCAAGTATCCAATTCCTTTTCAAGCTCCTTGGGAGAACCTCCAATCTACAAAACAAATCAATTCGATTTCTTTGGTACCCAAACCATTTTGGGTCCATTGGTTATAGGTTTGGTTCCTTTAGAAACCCACACAAATTTAGAATTTAAATTGGATTTAGAATTTAAATTAGACTTATATTTAAAATTCACATTCAAAGAATAAGCAACTTTAGAATTAAAGGTTGATTTCACATTAGTATTTAATTTTAAGGGATAACAAAATGATTTATGTCCAACACAATTGCAAGAATTACAAGTAGAAGATCTAACAAATAAATTATTGTAATTCTTCTTTTCAAAGGGTTTATATCCAATACCGGCTTTATCAAAAGTAACCCTTTGAGAATTCAAGAGCATATTTAAATTTTTGCTCCCATTAGTGAATTTAAGTATAACCAAGTTTAAATCATCATTTTTAATTTTCAATTCACTAACATTAATCTCAAGAGATTTAATTGTATCATTAGCATCTAAAATAGATTTAGATTTAGCATGTAAAGATTCAATCTCTTTTTCACGTGATTTGATCGAAACATTCAATTCATCATTCCTAATTTTTAAATCACAAATCTCATGCTCAAGACAATTATTAATAGAAATCAAATCACAATTTTTGCAATTTAATGAATCAATTTCATTTTCATGTGATTTGATAGTACCAATAAAGTTATCATTCAATAATTTCAAATTATTACAATCATGTTCAAGAGATTTAAAAGAAGCATTAGAACTATCAATCATGCTTTTTAATTCTATAATTTGATCATCAAGAGATTTATTCAAAATAGTATACTTTTCGATTAAATTATCATTTTCCTTTTTCAATGATTTATTTTTACCTTTTAATGCATCCAAACTTTCTAGCAATTTATTTACTAAATCACCATTATCATTACTACTAAAATTTGAATTGCTAGAAGAGTTTGTTACCTCTATTTCTTTATTGGCCATGAAGCATGTATTGGCCACTTTCTCCTCATTTTTGGAGGATGAACTTTCTTCATTTTCAAGCCTTTGAATTGTGCCTACATGTGTTAGCTCAAGAGATTTCCAAATATCATACGCACTAACACAATATTTAACTTTATCAAATTCATTTTGACTTAAGGCACTATACAAAATATTCATTGCTTTGGCATTTAAATTTCAATTTCGTTTATCTAAATCATTGAATTCACAAGTTGGTCTAGGAAGAGTTATTCCTTTTGCAATGATTTTCCATAAAAAGAAATCAATAGATTGTATAAACATTTTTATTCTACACTTCCAAGTCAAATAATCATAATCGTCAAAGTGTGGAGGTGTAGATGTGCATTGTCCTAACTCACACATATTGAAATCCATAATATGCAAATATATATAAAATTTTCAATAAATGCAATTTAACAAATATTGACAATGTGCACAAAATATCACACAAAAATTTAAATACCCACGCTGATACCAATTGTAGGATCGATATATGCCTATAAAGGGGGGTGAATATAGCGTTTTTAGCTTTTTCTTGCGATATTTTAATCTCTAATTACCCTAAGTGATTTAATGCATATAATTAAAATATCGATAACATTAAATGCGTAAATTAAAGAAAAGGGTTAGAGCAATGCACACAATATTTGTTTACGCGGTTCGGCAAACTCGCCTACGTCCGCGCTCCAAGTTTCACTTGGAGATATACTAAATAATTGGCTTACGGGTGCCAATAAAACCGTTTACAAGTTGACTATTAAACGGAGCGTCATCATTGACTAATTCTTAGGTTGTCAACCTTTGACTCTAACGAGTCGTCACCCTAAATTTGACTATTTCGGGGCGTCACCCAAGTGTGATGAATTCTAAGGGTATCACCCTCTACTATCAAGCACAATACTAAACTCGGAAATTTAAGCTTAAATCTAGCTAATCCGAATTCTCCCAAAATATAACTCGCAAGTTCGGAATAAGGAGAATTGGATTTACAACGCAATTAACAAGCTCACTGAGTAGTATTCGAGTGTTGATTTTGTCAGGGTTTTGCCTCGAATATCTGATTCGTTAGTTCTAGAGAGCTTAGAGTGATCCTCTATTTATAGACTCTGCTCAATCGGTCGACCTTATACCCAAACAGTCGACCCTTTTCACTAGCCGTTGGAATTCTGCCCGTTGAGATTTGACCGTTAAAATATACCTTCGGTGCGGTCGACCGTGCGGTCGACCCTTTCCTTCGTGCAGAAATTCTGGAGCAATTTGTCCCTTTCGCGATCGACCGTTCGGTCGACCCTTTCCTTCGTGCAGAAATTTTGGAGCAAACTGTCCATTTCGCGATCGACCGTGCGGTCGACCCTTTCCTTCTTGAATGCATGACAGGGTCGACCCTTTTGTTCTGTTCGTCAATCTTTTGCTCCTTCTTCACCTTCTTGATTTTTCTAAGTTCCAAAATGATATGCATTCACTACATGGACTTAGATAAACATGTTAACACACTTTAATACCCTCAATATGGGTATTTTTGATAAATTTGAGTATAAATATAATGAATAAAAACATTGAATACATTATCAATAAAAACACAATTAACCAACTTATTATTTTCATTACATTAAACCATTTGGTCATCATCAAAATAAAACTAAGCCTAACAAAAAGGCTAACAAAAAGGATTTGAAATGTTTTATTAAAATGTGCATAATTACTCGAAACTCGTGGTTTTCCAGAAAAGGTAAAACAAGTTTTACACATGTATAGTATTTCGTATAAATTTCCTACTAAGCTAATCACTCATCCCACGACCCCCAACACTTCAGGTAAAGGGAAGATTAACTAAACTTGTACATATCATATTGAAGACATTGTTCCATTTCTTTCCATTTCCTTAGTTAAACTTTTAATTATTGGTAAGCGTAACAATGGACGACTATAACTTTTAATTTGGATGACTGTAAAAACACTTAACTTGGTTGTTGGATTTATGGATTGTATGCATAGTATCATTTGGACTTTAAAGATTATTATTTTCATAATATTAATTATTCTCGCAACCATTATATGGACTGTGACTCATTACAAATGGGTCACGGCTGGATATTTATACAAGTCTTCCACAATAATTTAAAAAGCCTTGGGCTGAGCGATTGGGTCTTTCACGAAGATTGGGTCGTTTGGCCCTCTTCCAGGTCGTGACACAAGATCGGCGGCGGGCCATCAATGTTTTAAGGTTATTTTTAAAAATATTGAACCGCGGTGAATTAGTAGACTAGTCGTCGCGGATCGAAGTCAATGTGTTTAACAGCAAATGTGACAGCGATGTTAGCAACGACTTTTTTTATAGTTCAGTGGTTAATTTGTTAATAAAAAAATTTAGTATTTGACTTGTCATTGATTGCAAAGTACGTGGTTGGTTTGTGATTTTCCCTTTTGAAAATAACTCACAAGCATTATTTTATTGATTTTAAAATATATGATTTAATTAACAATAAAGAGTTGTGATTTATAGAAGAAGCAAAGGTGTGATTAGCCAAAACCCAAATTTGGTAAAACATTTACTATTTTTCATTAATTTGATAGGAATGGAAAGAGTTTATGGATAAGGTGTATCAAACATCAATAAACTTTCTTCTCCTTGCTTTCATTTTGAAGATGAGGGGAAAAGAAAAAAATTTAAAAAATGCCCATAAGTTTTTAATTTCTAAAATTACAAGTATCTATTGCATAAATAAATTATCGAAACCAATTAACCAAAAATCTATTTTAATGAAAAGAATAGAGAGCTAGTATGTACGTGTCTATATATATAGCCAATCACTTAGAACCAATCTCACACCTAACGAGTTTGAATAGTTTAATCACATGAATCAATTTCAGAAATTCTAATTTTGATTTTTTTAGGGTATAAAAAAATTTAAGACTTAACGTTTAAGTCATTTACAAATTAGATTTTAAATAATTTTTTTACAAATGAAACTCTAACTTTTTAGTTGTCAACAATTTTTAGATTGCCCCCAATTTATTCATTAAATCTTGTTTGTGTATATCACATTTCCTATTTAATAGGGTGTTTTAATTCAATTTCTAATATCTACAATGATTTTTTATCAGATTTCAAACTCTTTCGATTAGGAGTGGAATTGGTTTGGTTCAGTTTTAGATCAAATTGAAACTAAGCCAACTCGATTTGGTTTTCAAAAAGAAAAACCAAAATCGAACTGAATCCACCTAAAAACCGGTTAAAAATCGAACCTCGACTTTTGGTTTTTCTTAGTTTGGTTTCGGTTTTTCACTTCTAAACACAAATAAGAAAAATGCTTTTGATTTTTTAAGAAAAGCGAGGTGTAGACAGAGCTGTGCAAAGCAAAAATAAAGAGAAAAATAGAGATCAATTTTCATAGGAATTACAAAAACCAAACCAAAATTGATTTTACAGCAAGATTGGTCTGTTCAAATACAGACTAATATCTTATTGCATTTGTTAAAATATAGACTAAATTTCACACATTTTACACCAAAAAACAAACTTCACAACAGGATTTCACAAATTTCATATGCAACTAATATGTGAGAACTACAAAGCTCGAAATGAGAATGAAAATCGAAACAATAAAATGTTGAATATATATTTGACGAACCTGTGTGAATTTCACACTGTGAACTTCAACTATCCATAGCGACGACGTTGACTACGAGTTAGGGCTGCGCTGGAAAGGCAATGATGACGCCGACGCCGACGATGCCGCTTGGTAGTTGACACTCAACGAAGAAACGGAACGATGGTCGAGGGTTGAAAAACGCAACTTTTTGTCTCTTCAAATGGCGCATACAAGATGTAATACTTCAATTTTTCGTAAGAATTAAGTAAGGATAATTAGAAAATTAATTGGGCATAATACGATTATTTGGATAATTATTGAAGAGTTATTTGATGGAAATTAATTTAGGAAAAATGGAATTTGAGAAATTTAAATTAAACCCATAATTATTGTCAAGCAAGGTTCAGAGTAAGTGAAGAATTCAGAATTGGGTCGACCAATATATAATACGTATATTTGGTGTGTGTGTGTGTATATATATATATAATTATTTATATATAATTATATATTAAGCAGATAAATTAAGGTAAAGTAAATGAAATTAAAGGAAAAGAATGGGAAGTGAACGGGTTCAGCTCTGGTTCGGTTTAGGGAGAAATAAGGGAAAAGAAGAAATTAATAGAAGAGGAATAAACCGGTTTTCTTCCTTGAACCGGTCTGAAATTAAAAGAGAAAGGGGAGAGGAAATTCATAGAAGAGAAGAGGGAGAGAAGAGAAGGGGACGCTGGAGCCCGAGAGGGAGAATTCGACTCTCGCGCTTGGAAATCTTCTCCGCACAGTGAAAGATGTGCAGTCCAGCGAATGGCATGTGCAACTCGTCCGGTGGTGCAAACGACGAGTGTTCACCCTGCTCATGTGTACTAGATGTAAAGCTAGGGCGAGGAACAACCGAGCCGCAGGATGATTTGGAGTGAATCTTCTGCGGAATGGATTATCGCAATGCCATTTCGAGGGGCGTGATTGTGGCAAGAATTGGACGTGCGAGGTTAGACCCATTGATACTTATCAGATGGCACCATTGCTGAATGCAGAATTGGATTTTGGTGCGTAGGAGTATATTACAGTGGGCGTGTGAGATTGGCAGAAAGGAGAAGGAAATGGAAGAAGAAAAAGAAGAAGCAGGAGAGGTTGTGGGGAGAAGCTTCTCGAGTTTGTGCTTCTCGGGTGCTCTCCTAGTGAGTTATTGAAAAGTAGAGTATTAAGTGTTCAATTGCTGTGAAGGATAACGTTAAATTCAGAAACGTGCTACAGACTACAGGTAAGTTGATACTTACTATGTTTTGGTCTTCGGACCCTACATCACAAGAATTAAGACATTGTTTGCTGATTGTTACTGTTGTCATAGAATATTTAGATTGTTTACTGTTTTACCACAAATTGAGCATGTTCCGTATATTGTGCTATTGTTTGCTGACTGTTTATTAGAGTTAGGTTCTTTTAATGATATGTTTTATAAATGATCATGATTAGAGATTATTAGAATGATATGATAGAACTGTTCTCATGAATCATAGTTTTCAAAATATAGGAAAATGGTTTTCATGCATGGTTTTGAAAAGGAAACGAAAAGTGGTGGAATGGATGCTCATACGTACTAAGTGAACGGGTTTCTCAAGGGCTGATCACTTGAGCGAACAACCATCACTTAGCTGTAGGAATATCCGTACAAGAGAAATGATGAACCCTAGAGTCCACGTGGTTAACCGTCACTCCGATAGGGAGATACATCCTATGGTGACGGTCATCGGTGGTGAGGCCATATGATGTATCTCATCGTCTGAGTGACGGATAGCCTCATGACCATAGGATGTATCCATTCTCTTAGTATATGGAACAGATAGGTTCCCTTCCAGAAAATGAAATTAAAAAGGAAACGGAAAGGGAAAGATCAAGTAAAGTTAAGATCAAGAAGACTAAAAAAGAAAGGAAATGAAATGTGAAACGAAAACGGAAAGAAAAGGAAAAGAAACAAAAACAGAAAACGAAAAAGGATTTCAAAAATGCATAGCATGTTTATTTTACTTTATATCACTTACTGAGCAATAGACTCATTAGTTAAGTCTTATTGATGTAGGTATATGCTTGAAAATAAACGATCAATACAAGGAGCAATTGATGAAGAATTTGCACGGATGAATCTTGTGGCTGGCTGGGCTAAAAAGTAACTGGTTTTGTAATTAATAAAGTAAACCGTTTAAGTTTAATATTTGTTTAATTTATACTTCCGCTATGTTTTAAGAAAAATAGTTTTATAAATGAACCGCTATGTTTAAAAAAAAAAGAGTTTATAAATGAAAGTTATTCCGCTGTTAAAAATATTTTAAACGACTATTATTGTAAAAGGATTTTAAGTAATAGATTCAACACTGAGTTTAAAAGAAAAGTCTTACTCTGATTTTATAAAAGAAAAAGTTTTAAATTTCACGCAATTTTAAAAGGAAATAAAAGACGAGATGTTACACAGGAGGCAGCGGAGGTCGAAGGAGCGAGGAGTTGTCAGGTTTACTTTTACAAGAGGTAGATTTATATTGAAAAAATTAGAATTAAATTAGTGACTCAAATAGGTTTTCAGGTTTAGTTTTTTTTTCGGTTCAGTTCGATTTTTATTTTTTACAACCGATGAACGAACTAAAATGATCAGTTCGATTCGGTTTGGTTGTATATTTTATTTACCGATCACCCAATTCAAACCAAACCGATTTCCACCCCTACTTTCAATCTCTCGATAGAGTTTGAAATTACTGGAGAGGAGATTGTCAAAATTTGAAATTGGATTAAAAATCATCAGAAATGTTAGAAATTAGGTTAAAACACCTAATTAAATGGAAAATGTGGTATACGAGTGTTGAATTTAATAGAAAAATTGACAATAATGTTCAAATTACTAACAGTTGGAAGTTAGAGGTTTCATTTATCTGAAGAAATAGTTTAAAACGTAATCTGTAAATGACTCTAAATGTAAAGGTTTAAATTACATTTTACTTTTTATTTTATGGTGAATATTAATGTTCCAATCAAGTTTGAGACAATATGTAAAAACTATAGTTTTTCTATGCTTTATGAAACTTAGAGAATGAAACATTAATTCTCATTAGTCCCACCACAAAAAAAAAAAAAGGAATGAAACCCTGACCATGTTGCCTAAGTAGCAGCATGAATATAAATTGGATCCCAAGCACAAATACCCAAACTAAGCAAATAAGATCAGATCCCCACTAAATCACCTAAAATAAAATCAATGAGTACAAGAAGAATTTAGGAGTAAAAAAAAAAAAGCAAATGAAAAAGTTTGATGTGAATAGGGAAAGCCATGGAGGGACTACCCCGAAGAAATATTCACAACAATTAAGCTAAACGATTAATATACATGATATATAGTAACTGTCCGCCATAAAAACTTTAAGTAGGAGCAGTGGAAGATCTTTATTTATGAGATCTAAAAATGGAAGATTAACTCAAAATAGAATGGATACATACTTTTGTGCTTTCATCAACCCAGTTTAAAATGATCACAAAACTAACATTTTTAAATGATCTAAGAACCAAGGAACTTCTACTGCTTACAGAAGGGGTCGGTGGAAGACCACATGTCTTATTGGGCATTAAAAAGATGTTAACAAGATAGAATAAGAGTAGCAACAAGAGCGACCATGGTTCAACCAAATAATCCACGTTCCAAATCAACCATGCATGAAAAAAACAATTCAACAAAGAAATCAATTTGCAAAGAAGGAGATTGCCCAACAAGCACAAAACAAAGTCAAGAGTAGATTTACTCTGTGGCTCTAGACTCTTTACACGTAAACATCCACTTAGAAAACTTACAAAAACTAACAAAAGTGAAATAACCTTTATTACCACGCTCATAAATTTGAATGGATAAGCAACACATTTCCAATGAATCTAGCGGACAAGCGAGCTACAACCACGCGAACCCAAAGTTTCACAAAAGGGAGAGGACAAAACTCGAGTCAACTCGAACCTCCTCAAAGAAATCGTGTGGGGAAGGAAGCAAAGCGTATGCTCCGAGCCCACGTAAAACTCTGCCATGGCAGAATGAATGAGATGACAACTTCTATGATTTACAAGAGAGAGAAATGCCAAGTATTGAGAATCGAAAGCAAAACAGAGAAAGAGTTGAGAAAACAGTGACACTAATATTTACGTGGAAAACTCTTTCTGTAAAAAAAACACTAGTAGAAGAGAAATTCAATATTGAGGAAATCAAGGCACAATGAGTTTTGTGACTCAAGTATCAATATATGGAGTAAATAGAAATCTCTAATATTGGGTATGGGTCTGACCTGACACAATTAGAATTTCGGTCACACTTAATTATAACAATGTCCACCTTGATATGAATTCCACATGAAAGATCCAATATAGGCTTCACGGCTCACCCAAAAACAAATCCAAAATACTAAACTCTAACAATCTCCATCTTCAAAGAAATTTCAATGCAAGTCAAACAAAATAGCAAAACTGTAACAAAAAATAATTTCCTTTTCCACAAACATTACATTATCAATTTCTCAAGTGATCACTCCCAGGAAAAGTGGAACCTTGTGCTCTGATACCATAAATTTTGTCACGGCCTAGAGGCGGTCCTAACAGAACCGCAGGGTCAGGTGACCCGATCCTCGTAGAGGACCTAATTATCCAACCCGAAGCATAAAAGAAATGGAAGTCTTAACATGAAATTAAGTTCAAACCCAAATCACATGGATTGGGATCCATAGAGTCATCAACACGAAGCAGGATAGTATAATAATAAACAAGGAAAGTACTGTGCAAGAATTAAACCAAACAACATCAAAACTACAAACTCAAACATAGCCGATACACAGGGATTGACCGACGAACATCCACCCGTCCATGGGAAGATCGATACACCCACGGTATCGGCAATGCCCCACGACGACACGTGAAGATCCCATGCACTGAGCCGACACCCTAACCTAGAAAAATAGAGTCTAAGAAGTGAGTGACAAACTCAGTAAGAAAATTGATACTAAATGCATTGCATGCTAAAAACTATTTTTCTCATCTCTTTTGAAAACCATTTTTCATGCTTCTCATTTACCATACATGGATTTAAATAATTAAAACTCTTTACCATGTTATTAAATAGGTCCCAAGGCTATTGATGAGGCTTTTGTCAAAACAAGCTGTATACATAGACAACTATACCTCAAAATACCCTCATCGTGTTTTCATACTGAAATCAATCATCAATGAAACAAAATGGTCACACAAGGACTCATCCGTCACATATCACAGAAAAGAGGTGACCATCACTGAGCAACACCTCATGAGCTTAGAGGAAAACAAATGACAGTGGTCCAAAGACCCGGCGTGTCACCCGGGTTGTTAGCGATCAAGCTTTGCAATGACACAACCCATATGATAAACAGATGAGGTTGCCGACAACTGATTACTTCTCCACTAGCTACCTCTAGGTTCCAAATTGACAAGGGTAGCAGAAGAGCGGAACTACGAGCTGTCACGCCATCCGTCAAATGGACCGGTACTAGGATAGTCAAAACCCAGCGACAAAACAACCCTCTAATTTGTGTGACTAAACACCTTGATTAGGTTTTGGAGCTCGAAACTCAAGGAAGCGTCATCACCTTCCTATCTCCATTTCAACTTTCAGGGCTCGAAACTTGATGATGTGTCACCAATGCTCCATTTTCCATTTTGTATGTATAAACAATCAACCTTCACGCAGCAAAAGGTTTCACAGGATATCCTCTTCATGCTTTAGCGCCAAAGTGCCTAAAGCATTAGGAAAATTCATCCTCCCAACATATATGCACAAATATCAAACCATTATTTGTGCGCAGAGTAGCAAAATGTATACCATGTATGATAAAGTAAACGTGAGAAAATATACATTTACATAAAAATAGACGTGCTATCAAAATAGTCTCCATCAAGTTTTTAAGGTGTGGTATCCCACAAAATATCATTTTTGAAAACATGATACAATGCAGTACATAAAATATAAAAATCCCTACATCGGTGGCGACCACGACACTCTTACCGACTAGCCAGCTGCACACGCTATTGGAAGCGAAGGTCGCACCACTGACATCTCCGGAACCTATAACAAGGCCGATGTCAAAATCTCAACAATCATACAAGGGATACAACAAGGATCCTAAACTAAAAACTAACATCGACTGGAAGGATCAACACAAGACTTTCCAACTCAAATGAGGAAATACAGGTTCTTTACACCTTGAGCCGAGAATCTACACGAGGGAGAACAAGGTATGGCTAACAAAGTCAAATGGAGTTCGCTAAACCCAACATCGGGAAACAAGTACTGCGATCAACCAAAACACAACCACAGTCGACTTGGCACTCAATAGACAACCAAGAAGTCCCACCGATTGATAAGACACGGTGATGGAAAATGGAATATAGCACACTAGACCTTATTCACTCAGCAGTCGAGAAGACATAACTGAAATCATTCGAACCCACCCATGTTCGACAAGGCATCACAGTGGTCAACCGAGACCACTCAACAGTTGTCGAGGCAAAGCGAAGGTTAACTGGGACATCGCAACCTCGACTAGACTCAATAACTGTAACGACCCGAATTTTTAACTTTCCTTGAAAATCCTGTTAAATTTTAAAACTTTTGCAAAACGATTTAAATCCCATTGGAAATAATATCAGAGTGCGCTATCTCCAATCCTGGTCGCTACTGCAATTTCGCTAAAAATAGTTGAAGGCTAAAATTGTTAAATCCAATATTAAAGATGTAGCAGAAACGCAAAAGGAAACACTTATAAATAAAAGTTTAAGGTTTAAAATGTCACACACTCAAGATAGAGTTAAGGAAAATGCTTAGTCTTTTACAAACCATGTTTTACCCTCAAACTCTTACAAAACGTACATATTCTTTCTTTCTTCAACTATACTCTATTCCGGTCGTGTTTCAGTCGGATGCGCCACAGGCTCCACGGAAAAAACCTCCTCCTCTGCTCCCGATATTATTATCTCATTACCTACACCACAAGTAAGGATGTTAGCACGAAGCCCAGTAAAGGAAATTGGATTTATGCTTATGCTATGCCTTTCTTTAGTTTTTTATGGAATGAGTGCCACCCAAACCAATCTTTTCATTTCTTTTGTTTCGTTCATTCGTTTTTTACTCGTACTTCGAGTTGGAGATTGGAGGACCCTATGAGGTGGTATAGTTGACCGGGCTATCCTCCTAAGTGCATACTAGGTCCCGTTCCCCTCAAGGTAGGGGCTATGTCTAGCTGCTAGACTAGACCGGACTACCCGCCAACCCCCAACTCCCTTTTCTTTTCTTTCTTATCATTTTTCCTTTCCAATGCATGTGAGCACCACCCTGATGGGGTACTCCTTACTTTTTTTCTATTAACGTGAATGCATGATGACACTTTCAAATTAAATAGCACATACATGAAAAGTAATTGATAATAATTTAAGGAATTGACAAAGGGCCATAACTTAAAACAAGTATCATAGACATCGACAGTAACTAGGCAATATGAAGCAAAATAAATGAACACATAGCAGCGTATGATCAACGAATAATGCAATGAAGCATGCTTCTTAGAAAGAAAATAAATAGCAGCAAAATATCAAAGAAGAACAGTGAACACGCATCTTAAATGGTTATCCTATAGCAGTAAAAGTATAGAAAACAAAATAGCGAAACATGCATCTTTACGATTATATATATAGCAGCAACAATGTCAAAAACAGAATATTGGAACATAATTCTTAAACAACTGATATGACAGTAGAAACGAACAGCTAATCGTGCTTTTAAAACGACTAATAACATAACAGAAATGAACACTAAACATGCTCTTAATCGAATAATACAGCAGTAAGCAATAACGAGCAAAATGATTCTTTGTATCTTCGACAGTAACTACGAGTTATGACAGCAAAATAATAGCCAAAACATCCTCTTTAACAACTAAAATCTGTAGCAAAAACAGCAGCAATAGTTTAACATGCTTCTATATAGTAAATTTATCAGCGAATTCGCATGCTTTATGAAACAAAAACTAGCATGGTTTCATTAATGTATACATGGTTGTGATAATTTAACTAATTTATAGACAGCTAACATAACCGTTTAACATATTTTAACAGCTAACATGGAAAGGAATCAACATACTTTTCAATAATTATGCAGAAGAGAAAATAACAGTTTGTATGTATTCAAAGGAAAATTTACAGCAACTCGTTTAGGGAATTGTCATACTTTATAACGAAATGAAACGAAGATTATAACAACGTAAAATAAAAGTGAGCCTAAGCAGTGTTATGTACAATTAAATTACACCAGAGCATGTAGATTCAAGGCTTAAAACAGAGGAGGAGGAAGAAATCGACCAACATACCAAAATCGTCGTCGGAAAACCACTCCGCGGGAGTGTCCCGATTCGCGAGCCCTAGCCGCGAAGGCTGTCGTCGTTCTTCATCACCCGTAGCCACTCGCTTGGACATCGGACAGCGTCGCAGCAGCATCTTGACCTCACCTGTCGTTGTTCACCGTCACCGTTTGCCCGCGTCTTCCCCTGCGCTCCCGATTTCCCTTCTCCCTCATCGAGTCTCTCTCTCTTTCCCTCTGTTCTCTCTCTTCTCGCAAAATGGTTGAAGACCATTCTTTTGGCCTTCAACAAACCGACGTGAACCGGTTTGATTGAACCGGTTCTCATCTCAACCTCCAATCATTCCAATTAAATCCCCACTTATACATTAAATCCTAATTAATCCCATTTATTTAATCTCTCAATTAATCTTCCCTTAATATATTCTAATTTAATCTTTTATTAATTCTTCCCTTATTTAAAATAAATCTAATTAATACTCATTTATTTATTCTCTTTAAATAATTTACCCCAACTTAATAATTTAATTTGTTAAATTAACATCCAATTTATCCCCATAAATACTCGTTATAATAACAAATATTGATACGCAATGTCATATATAATTATCTTCAAAATTTTATTACATCGCGTATACAAGGAGAATGGTATCGGGGTATTACAATAACAGTCAACTGAGACCCTGTAGTGTTGACAACACACGTCGTCGGTCAACCGAAATTTCACAACGGTCGATAAGACACGCCTTCAACCATCAAAGATTCAACAATCAAGGGGACTCATCTAAAGTTAATTAAGTATGACTTTAGTGGAAAGTCAGCTTGAAAACCATAAATCAAACCGAGCCTCAAACTTTGTCAACAGACAAGAATTTCCAACAATAATTTACACGAAATAGGTGGAAGGACCCTATATCAAGTTTAGGAACCCAATCAACGCACAAACAGCTCAACATGGAGAAAATTTCCATTTCTGGCCGACCAGTTTAGCCTATTGGTCGACTTTTGGTCGACCAGATTCACCAAAAATACTTGTTTTCCACGTGTTATGCCCAATTTTTTGACTCCTAACGTTAAATAACTCTGCATAAACTCTAATGCAACCAATATCAACAAGAAATTCCCCCCGAATTTGAGTTTTCAAGTTCGAATCCAAGGCAAAATAATTTCAAAGTTCAAACCCTAAAATCAGAGATAAAAACTTATCGATTCTCAAACCGCCTTGACAAAGATTGCTCGCGCGAACAACGAGAACACGAATCTGTTGTCAAAAGTCAGAGACGCTATGCTCGGCTCTCCCCCTCTCGGCCGGAGAAGAAGAAGCATTCTTCTTCCTCCTTTTCTTTTTGTAAAAATTCTTTAATTAAAGTATAATAATATATATTAAAATATATATTATATATTAAATAAACACGATTGAAATTTTGATTTAAAATCCGACTCATTCTAAATACTAACCGAATATAATTTTTAGGTCAAAACAATTTACCAAAAATATTTTTCACAATTAAATTATAACATGCTAAAATCCAATTTTATCAGTTTTTACTATTAGACTGAAAAACGCACGCCTAGTCACTACTTGACAAAATAGGTCAACTCATCAAACTTGACTAAAAATTTTGTGAAAAATTTACACATGTAAATTTAAAATTATTTAAAAATCATAGATTTTACAATATTAATGATGATCAAGTAATTTGAGAGGGTATAGACCATACTAGAGATAGAAGAAGCGGCATTAAAAATAATAATTTGGGAGGCATTAACTTGGTAAATAAAATAACATTCATATATAAATTCAAGGGTAGAGTGTAATTTTCCATTAACGTATTATCTAATTTATAAATTAGATCTTAAACTATTTATTTGAAAACTTGAATTTTCATTTCAGTTATTAACAATTTAGAATTTGTCGTCAATTTTTCTATCATTTAATTAGATATTTTAACTATTTTAAAGTTTTCTAAAACAATTTCTAACTCTTTCAATTTTTTGATAAAAATCAAATCATTTAAACAGGTTAGATTAGCATTAAGAAAATACAATATAATGTACATAAAATTAAAGATGGTCTAAAATTTACGTCTACGTATACAAATAGTAATGAGAATATCTATCACGTAAATTTTAGTCTAAAAACTCATTCTTGCAGCACTATTTTTGTGTTATATGTTTTTTTTTTTTTATAACATTTGATCATGATACTTGCGTTGAATGTGTAACTTACTCGGAATATAATAACTGTGAATAATAATACATTAAGTGAAAAGGGGTAAAAAAGAAAATGGAGGGAGAGAGAGAGAGAGAGAGAGGCGATGGAAACAATGGGGAAACAAGTGGTAGTTCTTCTTCCTCCATTAAAACTCAGAGAGAGAGAGAGAGAGAGAGCTTGACGTTGCCACGACAATTCAGAGAGAGAGAGAGAGAGAGGAGCTTGACGTTGCTCTAAACCTCGATCTCTCCGACGCCCCCCCTCTTTTTATTTTTCTCTTTCCCACATTTTCCTCTGTATATATTCTCTCTCCCTCTCTCTCGTTTCTGTCTCTCTGATTCATTCTCTCTCTTTCCAAATGGCGACAAGTTTTCAGGGTATCGGAACAGGGACCGCCGTTTTTGGTGCTACCTCCTTTGATTCCAAGAAATTTCTTCTCTCATCTACCAAATCATTTCCAGGTTTGATCCTTTCTTCCTGCTTATTTCCGTATATTAAGTTTCTTACTTTTCGTCCTTGGAAATGTCATCGTATGGATGATCGGAGGAAGTAGTTTTGTTTCTCACTTTTAATTTTTATTTCATTTGGTGTGATTCGATCAGGGAGGAATTCCGGGTTCCTCGTTATCAGGTCTGATGGAAGAGTGACCTTCGATTCGAATCCAAGATCTCGCCGCTCACCGCATTCTATTACAAATGCAGTTGCAGTTAATGTCTTCTCTTTCTCTCTGTTTCTATTTATCTATCTCTATGCTACGTTTTTATTTGATCTTTCGCGAAACATATTTGAATTTTGGAGCGCATTCAACTTACACTCTTTTAATTGGTTTTCTTAGACCAATACTGACGGTTCTTCCACCTCAACGACATCAAAACGAGGGTATATCTCTATACTACATTTCCATTTGTCAATATACCGTGCTTTCTGATGTTCTTGCTGTTAATGCATTATTCATTGTAAGATAGTTTCCTTGTACAGCATAACTTATTTCCTTGTACGGTAGAATTTCTATGTTACTCCAGGCATACATATATCCTGGAATGCACTGTAAAATCATTTTTATATTACTGAAAAGGAATATTCAGAATACAATACTCTCTCCCTCAAAACTTCTCCTTCTGTATTTTCTCAACTTGGTATCAGAGCCACCATGACCTCCTCCAGTGCGGCCATTCCTTCCACCTCCTCGAGCACGGCCATTCCTTCCTCCCCTGCTGCCTCTTCTCTTCCCCCGTTTCCTGCAGTCAACCAGACATTAACTATCAAGCTGGATTCCACAAATTACCTCGTCTGGAAAGTTCAAATCCTCAATGTTGTCATGGCAAATGGCATAGACAACATCTTAGATGGAACCTACCCAGCCCCTCCTCAATTTACCGACTCCCTAACGCTGCAACCAAATCCAGAATTTCATCTCTGGCAAAGGTACAATCGGCTCGTCATGAGCTGGATTTTTTCTTCCCGCTCGGACAACATTCTCTCCCAAATTGTTTGCTACAAGACTGTTGTCGAGATTTGGAGCGCTCTCGGCCGGATGTATGCGTCCTCCTCTATGGCTCGCATAACAGATTTACGAACTCAGCTTC
The DNA here is from genome assembly GCA_022433065.1 of Begonia loranthoides. Classification (NCBI taxonomy): domain Eukaryota; kingdom Viridiplantae; phylum Streptophyta; class Magnoliopsida; order Cucurbitales; family Begoniaceae; genus Begonia; species Begonia loranthoides. Next base: position 21,845,480 of record CM039468.1, on the reverse strand, counting down.
ACAGCATCTCCAAAGACGGTCTCTCTGCCTCCGCCTACATTCAACAAATCACAACGTTATGCAACACTCTTGAAGCTATCGGTGAACCTGTCACCTACAACGACCAGGTCATTTATTTCCTCGGCGGGCTAGGCAGCGACTACAATCCCTTCGTTACCTCCATAACTGGTCGCGTCGATAAGCCTTCTCTGGAGGAGATTCACAGCCTTCTCCTTAGTTATGACTTCAGACTGGAGAAGCAGCAATCCGTCGCGCAGCTACCTTCCCAAATCTCCCTTCAAGGCAACGCTGCCTTCGGCCACTAGCGCCCTCCTCGGCCGCCTCCCTCTCGCCCGCCTCCCTCTTGCCCTACTTCCAACTTCCAGGGCATCCTCGGGTCGCCTAACCCAGGCCCTCCCCATTGGCGCCAGACTCGTTCCAAGCCCCCTTTTAAGCCCAGATGCCAGATCTGTAACAAACTGGGCCACACGGCCCTCGTTTGCTACCACAGGCAAAATCCAGCCTTTATCTCCAGCCCAACAAACCATACCCCTTTTGCTTCTGGCCCACCCAACCATAAACTCTTCCTACCCGGCCCACCCAACCCCATACATTCCCAGCCATCTCCTCAAGCTTACAGCACTGATCTTCCTGGCTTCTTGATAGCGGCGCCACCAACCACTTTACTTCGTCGATTTCTGCCATGACGGACTCTGCTCCTTATCTGGGCTTGGCGCACGTTGTCACTGCCAGTGGTAAGCCCCTATCTATTGCTAATGTTGGTCGAGCTGTTATTCACACACATTCATCTCCTTTACAGCTTAATTTAGTTCTTCACACTCCCTCCATCACTCAAAATCTTCTTAGTATTCATAAACTTTGTCTTGATAATTCGGTGTTCGTTGAATTTCACTCCCACTCTTTTTTTGTCAAGGATCGGACATGCTGCCGGGTTCTTCTTTAGGGTTCCCTTAGTGACGGACTCTACAAAATTATCCAGCCTCATCAAGCCTTCTCCTTGTCCACCTGCAACAATATTCCTTTTTTCGATTTTGGAACATCCAAACTTTGTAATTCCTGTTAATTAGCTACGAATAATCGTTTGCCTTTTCCTCTGTCAATTTCGCATTCACTTACACCCTTTGCTATTTCAAATCTCCTTTTGAATGCTTGTTTGGCACTCTACCGCTCTTTGCTTCTCTTCATGTCTTCGGCTGCTTAGGTTATCCGTTCCTTCGCCCCTTTAATACACATAAGTTTCAGCCTTGCTCCTTGCCTTGTATTTTTCTCGGCTATAGTTCTCATCATAAGGGTTACATTTGCTTCAATCCTACGTCCAACCGAGTTTACATCACTCGACACGTCATCTTCGATGAAAACTCATTCCCCTTTTCCTCTCTCCCCTCACCCCCTTCCCCACCTACTCCAATTTCAATACCTGTATCTACTCTCCCAATCCCTTCCTTACCTATAAATTCCTCCACTACTACTTTGCCCTCTGCCCCACCAGCTTCACCATCCCCTCTTCCCTCCCCTTTAGCTCCCCCTTCTTCCCCACCACCTCCACCAGTTCCCTCCATTCCAGATCAAATTCCCAACACTTCCAACACCCCTAACCTCAATCCCATGCTAACCAGGTCCAAAGATGGAATCTTCAAACCCTAAACCTTCACCGCAACTAGCCTTACACCCTTCACTCCCACCACATTTCTCCAAGCTTCAAAAAGCAAGTTATGGCTTGCTGCCATGCAGGAAGAAATAGATGCTCTACATAAAAATCGTACTTGGACACTAGTTCCACTACCTAGTGGCGCTACTCTCATCAACTGTAAGTGGGTTTTCCCGCTAAATTGACCAGTACTGGATCTATAGATCGTTACAAGACACGCTTGGTTGCCAAAGGTTACGACCAAACTAAAGGTGTTGATTATGAGGAAACTTTTAGTCCAGTTGTCAAGCCAACCACTATTTGGATTGCTCTCTCTTTGGCTTATTCTCTCGGGTGGACTACTAGACAACTTGACATCAACAATGCTTTTCTCAATGGCGACTTAACAGAAACAGTTTATATCCAACAACCTCCTGACTTTGTAAGTCTTTCTCATCCATCTTACGTGTGCCTTTTACAAAAATCTTTATATGGGTTGAAGCAATCGCCACGTGCTTGGTACACAAAACTATACACTGCTCTTCTTCTTTGGGGTTTCAAAGCGTCAAAGTCGGATGCATCGCTCTTCATCTTTCGTAAGGCCTCCTCTATTATCCTTATGCTTGTTTACGTTACCGGCAACTCTTCTTCCCTCATTGACGACTTGATTGGGTACCTCAACACCAAATTTGTGGTCCGTGACATGGGTATACTTCACTACTTCCTTGGTATTTCAGTGACCACTACAGGCAACAGATTGCTGCTACATCAGTCCAGCTACATATCCGACTTACTCCTCAAGGCTAATATGAGTTCAAGCAAACTTGTACCAACTCCTATGGTTTCTGTCCTTGTTCTTTCCAAGCACTCCGACACTCCTCTTCCTGATGGCTCCCATTATCGTAGTATTGTGGGTGCCTTGCAATACTATTGCATTACACGTCCAGACATTGCCTTTACCGTAAACAAAGTTTGTCAGTTTATGCATGCTCCTACTAACATACATTGGATTGCTGTTAAACGGATTCTTCGATATCTTCGGGGGACTACACATCTCGGTATATCCTTTTCTGCTGTCCCTAATTTTGATCTACGCTGCTTCACTGATGCAGATTGGGCCTCTTGCCCCGACGATCGTAGGAGCACTAGTGCTTTCTGCACCTCTTTAGGCCCAAATATTATTTCGTGGTCCTCTGCAAAACAAAAAAATGTCTCTCACTCCAGCACTGAGTCCGAATATCGTAGTATTGCAAATGGGGCTTCGGAACTTCTTTGGATCCAATCACTCTTACATGAGCTAGGTATCTCATCCTCAGCTACACCCATAATTTACTGTGACAACTTAAGTGCTACTTACTTGGCATTGAATCCTGTGTTTCACTCAAAATCCAAGCATGTTGAGATTGACTATCACTTCGTCAGAGAAAAAGTCCAGAATAAATCCTTATTCGTTCTTTTCACCCTATCTGACAATCAAAAAGCGGATGCTCTAATAAAACCACTAGCGTTGAGCAAATTTCGAGCTTTTCAATCCAAGCTTCTCGTCCACCATCCTTAAGCTTGCAGGGGGATGTTAATGCATTATTCATTGTAAGATAGTTTCCTTGTACAGCAGAACTTATTTCCTTGTACGGTAGAATTTCTATTTTCCTCCAGGCATATATATATCCTGGAATGCACTGTAAAATCATTTTTATATTACTGAAAAGGAATATTCAGAATACAATACTCTCTCCCTCAAAACTTCTCCTTCTGTATTTTCTCAACTCTTGCGATGTGTTTTTTTTTGTCTTGTTAGTCCATTTTTCCCTGTTTCGTGTTGATTGTGTATGCTAATTCACCCGATTTATTGCATGTTTTGATTCTAGTTTATAATTTTTCTAGTCTAATAACAACCGCTCTTGTCAGATTAACACAATCATATTGTCATGATTTTATGTTTCTCTATGTGATCAAAGGAGGGGAAAAATGGGTGGGCAGACTTTGTTGAACTGCAATTACAACTTTCTTTTTATTTGATGTTCTCTATATGAACTACTGCTTAATACAGATGCTGTTTTTGAGAAAGCTTTAGTTTATTTTCAATGGATTTGAAATTTGGTTCCAATTTTTTCAGCATGGTTTTCTCTTGAATTGTAAGACAAGAGTTCACTTATGGAAGATCATTAACGTACCAAGGTTGTTGTGTGATTACTGTTTTGAATGTTGGGTTGTCCTTGGCTTCCATTGAATTCACCTGGGAGAGAAAGACATCTAACTTGGCCATTATTGCTCAATTTGTAACAATACAGTACTGTATTAAGTGGTTATATTATAATTTTATGCTATTCTAATTATATTTGGGTCATTTCGAATTCTAACCTCTTTAAACTATGTCGCTCTTATGAAATATGCATTGTAGGCGTGAAGTTTTACTTTTTGAAGCCTTGAAAGAGGGTCTGGAGGAAGAAATGGAGAGGGACTTACGTGTCTGTGTGATGGGCGAAGATGTAGGCCACTATGGAGGATCATATAAGGTGACAAAGGGACTTGCTACAAAGTTTGGAGATCTTCGTGTTCTTGACACACCTATTGCTGAAAATTCCTTCACAGGGTTGGGAATTGGGGCTGCAATGACGGGTCTTCGGCCTGTCGTCGAAGGCATGAACATGGGATTTCTTCTCCTGGCATTTAATCAGATTTCCAACAACTGTGGAATGCTCCACTACACATCAGGAGGACAGTTCAAAATTCCGATTGTCATTCGTGGGCCCGGAGGAGTTGGTCGACAACTTGGAGCCGAACATTCTCAAAGGCTCGAGTCTTATTTCCAATCCATCCCTGGAATTCAAATGGTAGCTTGCTCAACTCCTTATAATGCCAAGGGCTTGATGAAGGCTGCCATTCGAAGCGAAAACCCGGTAATACTTTTCGAACATGTTTTGCTTTATAATCTGAAGGAAAGAATCCCAGATGAAGAATATGTTTGTTCTCTCGAGGAAGCCGAGATGGTTAGGTTGGGTGAGCATGTGACGATTTTGACATATTCTAGAATGAGGTATCAAGTTATGCAGGCGGCTAAGACTTTGGTGGACAAAGGGTACGATCCAGAAGTAATCGACATCAGGTCGCTCAAGCCGTTCGATCTTTACACGATTGGGAATTCAGTGAAGAAGACACATCGTGTGGTGATTGTTGAAGAATGTATGCGAACTGGCGGAATTGGTGCAAGTTTGACTGCAGCGATAAATGAGAATTTCCATGATTACTTGGATGCTCCAATTGTATGCTTATCGTCGCAGGATGTGCCAACTCCGTATGCAGGGACGTTGGAAGACTGGACCGTGGTTCAGCCGGCTCAGATCGTGACAGCTATCGAACAGCTCTGCCAGTAGGAGAGGAAGTTTTTTTGACTGAAGGTTGCATTTCTACCATAGTCATTTGGTGTTAATTTAATTTGTTTGGGGTGAAACTAGTCTTTTGAATCTGTCATTTTTGGTTTGTGATTTCCCAGAAATTGCTTCTGATTGAACACTTTTTCTTTGGTAGTTCTTTCTTATTGCCCAAAATTTTCTCCACTTATAACATTAAGTTTCCTTCAATTTTCTTGTGTTCCGTCATCTTTTTTTAATTTTATATATAATATAAATATAATATGATAATAGGGAAATTAACAAAACAATCACTGATTTATGGTATTAATGACAAGTCAATTACTAAAAATTTTTTGTAAACAAATAAAACACTTAACTATAAAAATAAACCATGTAAATATTGCCGTTCACAGTGAACTTACTATGAAAACAAAATAAAAGAAAGATTCTTTTAAAAAATATCTATTTTCATGTGTTTCGAACACCTTATTTTAATATTTGGCTGAATTTTTCAAAATACAAACTAGAGATTACCACATATTTCTATTTAGAGAATATGATAATTTCCATTTGAGAGACTATAGTTCTTTGGTTTCCATTTGAGAGTCTGATAATTTCTTGTCTTCTTTCTCGTATCCGAATTCTTTCTTGTATCTTGTTTGTTTGACAATGAAACAGTATAGTTCGACGTTTCTCTTTTCTGATGTACCATTTTCTTTTCTTCCTCAGGATTACTCTTTCCCATATATGTCAAATTACTTAAAAAAATTCACAATTTGATTGGAAAGACGTATTTTCTCTGAGAAAAATAATCTTTCCTTAGTCATATTCCAAGGACTTACTTTTTGCAGTAGAAAGACAACGTTTCGTAGTGGAAAGAAAACATTATTTAACGAAAAATGTGATAATGACGTTTCTTCGTTCATTTTTCATAGTTGAGTGTTTTATTTGTTAGCAAAAATTGTTTAGTGGTTGACTTGTCATTGATCTCATAGTTCCAATGTTGTTTTATTAATTTCCCAAGATAATAGTAACTTCATATTTTAATATCACATCTTGATGTTGCTTATGAGTTCTTGAGTCATTGATGGACTTGTTATAGTTGAGAGTTGTAACACCGAAAACTTTTTATGCATGATTTCATGGTATTTTAGATTTGAAAGATAGATAAAGTGTTGATTTGGATTAATTTAAAATTGTTATTTAGATGGTAAAATGAAGTGACATCTTAAGGATTTGGATAGGTTGGTATGAAAATTAGGGTTTAATGATATGAGGATGAAGAATATAGGATTTTATTATTTAAGTATGTTGAATGGATGAATTATAGTCATATTGGTGAATTAATATGAGAAATATGAAGTTTAACCTTGTCGCGGATGACCTATGAATTGAGTACGAATGTTTGGAATTTTAGATTGCTCTTGCAAAGTTTTGTGGCTAATCAGTCTTTAACAATGATCAATCGATACAAGGCAAAATCATAATTTGAAAACCCTCTAGTTATCGTGCTGTAATGACTCAATTTTTCTTACATTTGAAAACGTGTAAAATTTAAAACTTTTTCTTTTCTTTTATTGAATAGCGGAAGACTTTTCATATTAAAAACCCCTTTTTAAATAATACGATAAATAGAAATCTTTTTTGAAAATATTTTATAAAGCACAGCAAAAAACTAAATAAATAAAATAAAATATTTTAGAATACAATAAATAACTTCTTTCATTTTTCAATTTAAATAAATTTACAAAACTTTTACAAATCATTTCTTTTACATTAATTAGCCTAGCCAGCCACAAGATCCGCCCATGCAAATCCTTTGTCAACTGTCCTTGACCTATTCTATTGTTTATTGTACATACCTACATCACATAATAAAACAATGAGTCTAACGCTCAACAAGAAATTAAATGAAATGTAATGCTCATGCTCAATGCGTGCTTATGCAGTTTGTCTTATAGAAGAACATATCTCCTCCTTTTCATTTCGTTAAATAGAAATGATATATCCTATAGTCATATGGCTTAACCGTCACTCCGACAAGAAGATACATCAATTACGAGTGTCACCATATGACCGTCACTAATCTATTGTGTTGTGCAAGCAAGGGGGATTTCTAGTACAAGAGAAATGATACATCTTATGGTCCATGTGCCTTAACCGTCACTCTCGCCCTACGTGAGAGGAAATACATCCATTAGGGGTGTCACCACAATGGACCATCACCTATTCTCCTGGACCCACACATGCTTATCTACGTTTATTCATTCATTTAATTAACATACCATGCATATGTCAACATTTTCATAAATCCTAAGCATGATTGATGTATGTCTTGTGATATACAGTTTACAACAATGTACAGAGTATACAAAAGGAAACATATTATTGAAGTCGTACAGTGCATGCGTAACTAAATAAAGATTAGTTCATATACTAATTGACAGATTTATGCTTCAAAGTAATTCTTACGTTTAACACTTCACGGTTACTAACCATTCACAAGGCATTTCTAAGTTATCCATCACACTGTAATTAATAGAGACTAACAAGACCAAGAATATCACAATACTTCTCAACAAACAGACAACTCATACGTAATTCAGTATCACAAACCAACAACATATGGCAATCCCAAAATTGGATAGAATAATTCATTTTGCATCCTTACAGACGGCAGTCTTCATGTTTCTTTTATCCAATTATCATGACAGTATCTGATTTCTTTTATTCACACTATACTAACAATTTACAGGGAGTAACCAAGATAGCAATCAATCATCAAACAAGGTAGTAATCAACATAGCACCAAGGAATCAAGACAACAATCAACTCCAAAAAAAATCCTGTAATGTACGGCCTCCACTGGCCAACTACACCCTATTTCTTACCTCACTTGATGATTTCTTACAACCATACGCTTTCCCTCACGCCAAAAGCAGCAACTTTCTTTCTCTTTTTCACGTTCTCTGTGCCTTTCTCCCTTTCTCCCTCGCTCTTTTCAGAATATCCTCCTATTTTACTTTTGTCTTCATTTTAATAAGGTGAGAAATCTCCTTGAGACGTTTCAATGTCCTCGACCTTCGCCAATAACTCCTAGGTGGCACCACATCCAAATACCACATATACCAACTTATTGTTTAAGGAGGATTATGAAATCGAAATGCCGAAACACTCATAGAAGGAAATCCAAAACACTTGCTAGAAGAGAGTAGATTCCTTTTTGAAAGATTTCACCACTACCATGATTTGCGCTCCCATAAATTAAATGTGAAATTCGCTATGAAGGACGTCCGTTTTCCATAAGGAACGTCCAATTTTATTCAAAGAGTTCACTGTAATATTTTCTACATGCAATTTGCTATGAAGGACGTCTGTTTTCCATAAGGAACATCCCTCATCTCGAATCCTACGATCCTATTTCGTTCGCTTCCTTATCCGACGGTGATAAAATGCGTCCATTTTTATTTTTGATTTCCATGTGCCTTGCACGTGGCCCCGTCCTTGATTCAATGACGGACATCTCCTATGAATGATGGACATCACCCTTGCTAATCTAACAGCCCACAATTCATCCGATATTCCTTAGGCCTCATCTAACGGTCTATAATTTGTCTGATGTTTATTATCCCTCGTCCATTATACACATCTGTCGTCTGTTCCTCACATCTATCGTCCATTCTTCGCTATGAGGGACATTCGTTCCTCAATAAGGGACGTCTGTTCCTCAATAAGTCTTTCCTTCTTTTGTTCCAAGCAACATCGTCCCACTTAAATCTTAACACTATTCTCACTACTTCTATTTTGGATGTCATTTGTCCATTAGGGACGTCCCTCGCATCAAAACAATGCCGCTTTCTAATTACTCTTAACAAACGATGCCGCCTGCTTTCCATCTTCTATAACGGCATCCATTTTCCCTTGAGGGATGTCCAACATAACCCAAATGATGTCGCGTTTCCTCTCCCCTGCATTTATGCTATTCAATTTTATTTTAATTCCATTTCCTTTTTAATTTATTCCCCATAAATTATTCCTCAACAATTTATAATTTACTCCCTCAATAATCTTCACAAATTAACATTTTCTCTAAAATCCATTAATAATTTACGTTTTACATTTTAACAGAAATCCACACTTAGCCACTTCTAATAATTTCATTGAATAAATCTTCAATAGTTATCCAAATAATCCTATTACACCCAATTAATTTTTCAATTACTTTTACTTAGTTTTGTTACAAGAAATCGAGGTATTACATGTGCGGTCATCCAGAAGTTAAGTAGAGATCAATCGACATAATTTATTGTCTTCGAAAAATAGTCGTGTGGTCTCCCGAATTATAACTAGCAGTTGACCAATGGATGAGAAATAACCTAAAACCTTCTAAAAGATAGTTTGTCATGCTATGTTAATTTCATGTAATTCATGTCTTGCTTATTAAATAGGAATAAAAAAAGTTTGAAATCTCATAAACACTTGGAAGCATCATGCAAAGTTTGTGACATCTCAAGGGGTTGAGTGACTACTATGAATCTCTATAAATAGAGAGGCTTGATTCTTCAAAATTGCAAGCAAGTGATCCACGACTCTAGTAGCTTCTCTTAAGGTTAGTTAAGCTCTCTTTGATGTTGAGGTAATTTTTAAGAATTTAGTTATGCTTATGCATTAGAAAGATATGGTTATTTGAAGAGTTATTAGTTGCGTTATAGTTGCCTTAAATTGTTCAAGAAATTGGATTGTATGTTCAATTTCTATGGTCAAAAGATACTTATTTATGTCCTAAGAGCATGCTAGTTGTGATTAATGGAAGGAGTTTTCAATTAATTGGTGTTTATGAACCTAATACCAAGCTTGGTTCAAAGCTAGGAAAATCTAAACAGTTTTGGGTTTGATAGCACCAATCTATTTTAATGATTTCCAATTGAAAAACTATTTTAGTATATTTTAATAGACACCTTAATGGAACTATGGGCATTGGAATCTAGGCATTTAGACATGTGTAACAAAAGTTATGAAATTTGGAAATTGATGATATATAGTGAGATAAAAACAGGATATTGGACAAAGAAATAATTCTGTTTGGAATATTTTAACGAGACACAAGTGGTTAGATTTCCAAACTAATTTTTATATGTAAATGAGCTATCATCGAACGGAATTGTTATTTGAACAATTACTTGTAATGGATAAGTGTACAAAAGATTATGCATGTTTGATATATATGAATACTTACATGAAGATTGTCATGTTGTAGCCCATCCAATTCAAAGAGATTAATTGGATAATTGCTAATACTTGTGCTAAGACCCCAAGATAAGTAATGGTTGCATGTGCTTGGACTTTTGGCCTATATCACAAGATGCTAGAATGTTTTTAATTGTTAGTATGTTATGGTATTAATGATAATATGTTGCTCGGGGATATGTTGTGTTCTTTTGATGAAATTGTCTGATAATATATTGCTCTATTTATAATAATGTTGATCGATGATATATTATAATGTTGTGACATGGATAAATGATAATGTTACATTTATTCTCATACATCATGTTTTTCAAGAAATGAACGAAAATGGTTTCTCATGGATATGTTTTCATTAAGAAATATCAAAATGAAAGGAAAGATACGTTCGAAGCTTTGGCGATATGGTACCCAATGGAGCTTTGGTGGGTTTGGCTTCCAATGGAGTTTTGGTGGGTTTATCCCCTAATGATTTTATAGATTTGGTGTCGTGTCCCAATGATAATTCAAAAAAAAAAGAAATGAAATGGGAAATTCGACCACAAATCGACCAGTGAGCTAAACTAGTTGACCAGAAATGGGAAATTTATCCCCGTTTTGTCACGTTGAGCTGTTTGTGCATCGGTTGGGTTCCTAAACTTGCCATAGAGCCCTTCAACCTATTCATTGTGACTCATTGTTAGAAAATTCTTATCTTTTGGATAGGTTTTAGGCTTGGCTTGGTTTATGGATTTCGAGGCGAATTTTCACTAAAGTCATGCCAATTGACTTTAGATGAGTCTCCTTAACTGTTGAATCTTGGAAGGTTATGAAGGAGTCTTATTGATCACTGTGAGGTTCTAGTTGACCTTCGACATGTCTTGTTGACACTAAATGGTCTTGGTTGATCATTGTTGAGTTTGGTCGAAGCTTTGAGGTCCCAGTTGACCTTTGCTTTGCCTCGATGACTATTGAGTGATCTCGATGGACCACTATGATGCCTTGTCGACCATGGTTGAGTTTGAATGGATTCAGTTATGTCTTCTTGACTGCTTAGTGGATCAGGTCAAGTATGTCATGTTTTGTCTTCCATAACAGTGTCTTGTCGACTAGTGGGACTTTCTGGTTATCTGTTGAGTGTCGGGTCGACCGTGGTTATGTTTTTGTTGACTGCATTGCTTGTTTCTTGGGGTTGGGTTTGGTGAGCTCCGTTCAGCTTCACCACCCATACATGGGTCTCGATCTAAGACTCTTGGGGGTATTCCTAGATTTTATTTCTGGTTTGGGACTAGTGGTTGTCTTTAGAGACCGTCCTGGATTCCTAGTCTTGTTTGAGACTTATCTTTCATTCCTTGTGTAGGCTCGAGGTATAGGGAACCCATCGTTCCTTGTTTGAGTGGGAAAATCTTGTGTTAGTCCTTCTGGTTGGGGTTGGTTTCCAATTTAGGATTTTTTTTTTGTATCATTTGTATGATTATCGGGATGTTGACATTAACCTTGTTGTAGGTTCTGGAAATGCCAGTGGTGCGACCTTTACTTCCAATAGTGCGTGGAGCTGACTTGACGGTAAGCATGTCGTGGTCACCTATGAGGTAGGGATTTTTTTATTCTTTCTACACTGCATTGCATCATGTTTTCAAAACTGATATTTTGTGGGATATCACACTTGAAAACTCGATGGGGACTGTTTCGACAATAGATCTATTTTTTACGTATATGTATGTTTTTTCAAGTTTATTTTATCATACATGGCATACTATTTAAGATTGGGTTATGTTACTAAGAAATAAGATGTTAAGTTGGATTTTTGTATGAATTTATGAGGAGGAATATGCTGTTAACCAAAAGTGTGTTAGGTTGGATTTATTCATTGTTATAGTTATCAAGAATGCTATAACTTGTTGTTGGATGTTTAATCTGTCATTGAATGGTGTTTCCTTACTTGGGTATATGTTAGAAGTGTTAATTTATTAGGTGTGAACTTGTTATGTACAGCTTTCTGCTTTATACTCCGTTGGATTTCTAAATAGATTTATTGGGAATGAATAATCTGTTGGGTTCTGCTTTTCGATTCAGTGAATGGTATTGTTAACTGTTGTTAGAAGTTGGATGTTAGAAGTGTTGATTGCTTAGATATAAACATGGTAGTTAAAGCTTTGTTGATGTACTCTATTGTTGGGAAGTTAAATTGTGGAATTGGACTATGTTGCTGGAGGATGCATGATTATTGGAATTAATTATAAAGCTAAGTTTAGAAGATTTTAGTAATGATTTTAGTAAGTAAACTAAATGATGTAGGGCGTTAAGAGTTAGTTAATGAGTAGATTAAATGATTTTAGTAATGACTAGATATTTCTATATGTGAAGGTACTAAAAAGAAGAAATATAGCAATTAAGTGAGAACGCAACGGATCGAGGTAAATGATATGCATGTGCTTTGGTCTTCGGACCCTACATCGCAAGAATTAGGACTTTGTTTGCTGACTATTTACCGCTTTACTAGAACATTTTGGTTTTTACTGCTTTACCAGATATTAAGCATATTCTGTGAATTGTAATACTGTTTGTTGAGTGTTTATTAGAATTAGGTTCTTTTAATGATATGTTTAATAGATAAACATGTTACGCTATTACATAGGGATATTGTAACGACCCGATTTTTTTTTACTTTACTTTAAAAATTATGTAAATTTAAAACTTTTCTTTTTATAAAACATCAGAGTATTTTTCTTTTATAAAACCCGATCATTAAAACTCTTTACTTAAAACATTTATCAATTTCAACGGAAGTAATAAAATCATTTTATGAAAACACAGCGGAATTAAAATAAAACATTAAAGAATATTAAATAATTTACAAACCCTTTTACAAATAAATTCCTTTTAATTCTTTAGCCCAGCCAGCCACAAGTTCCACCCATGCAAATCTTTCATCCATTGTCTCTTAGTATGTTCACCTGTGCGTGTACCTACATCGCAAGACTTAACTAATGAGCCTAATGCTTAATAAGTGAAATAAAATAAAAGGTATGATGCATATGTCATGTAACTTTAAAATCTCTTTTCGTTTTCTGTTTCTGCTTCTCTTCTCTCTTTCTTTTATTTTCTTTTACTGTTTTCTTGATCTTAACTTTACTTTATCTTGACTTTACTTTACTGTTCTTTTCTTTACTTGATTGTTTCTTTACTTTATTTTGAAAGACGTTGAAGATGTCTAAATTTGACGAGGAGTAGCCAACTCAACCTCACATCCCCAGACGACCCCGTTTATGTTTATAGTTGTCTTAATCTTGAAAGGCGTTGGAGATGTCTAAACTTGACGAGGAGTAGTAGTCAACTCAACCTCACATCCCCAGACGACCCTATTTATGTTTGTTGTGTGTCTTAATCTTGAAAGACATTGGAGATGTCTAAACTTGACTAGGAGGAGCGACTAACTCAACCTCACATCCCCAGACGACCCCATTTCTGTTTATCTTTATCTTGAAAGTGTTAGAGATGTCTAAACTTGACGAGGAGGGGCAGCTAACCCAACCTCACATCTCGTCACACCCATTTACGTTTATTTCTTTAAGTTTCACAACCGTCTCGTTTCTTCTTTGTTTCCTTTTTGTCATTTTGTAATCGTTTTGTTTCTTCTTTGTTTCATTTTCAAAAGTATGCATGAAAACCATTTTCGTATCTTTTGAAAACTATGATGCATGATGCTCGTGAACGCATACATTTTCTATTAGATGAAAAACAACCAACATACAATTTACAGATCATGCTTATAAATTGTAGACATGCTTATAAAAACAGTAAACAACGAAACATTTTATTTAAAACTGTAAACACCGAAACATGCTATTTAAAACTGTAAACACTGAAATATGCATATCCTATTCTTGCGATGTAGGGCCCTAAGGACCAAAGCACATGCGTATCACTTACCTGACGTCCCTAGCGCAGCTCAGAAATTAACACTGTTCTTCTGTTCTTTTATACCTTCAAAATAATTATAAGTTATTTATTAATATTTTTATTGATCATAAATCTTTACTTTGCTATCATTATTCCTCATTTATTATTTAATAGTTTAATTATCACTTAACAAATTTCTATTAATTTATCTTCATTAATTTTATGGTCCATGACAAATAACTTTAATTTATACTTTTTTCCTTAAATCACACTTATCTAATTTAACCAATATTTATTCATTAATAATATAATTTCAACGTATCAACGTTTTCCATTACTAAAAACATGGTCCTTTTCTTCGTTCATTCACTTAGCAGAATTTTACAGTCCAAACATCAACAAAGTCACTTAACGAAATAATAGAGCAAAATCCAAACAGTGAACATTATTCAACGACAGTAACCATGGAGCATAACTACTTACAGTTGTCCAAACAACGATCAACTTAGCACACCTATTCATCCATGGTATCAAACTAGAGAGGCTGTAGATAATTAATCCAAAACAAACAATCAACCACTACTCTAAAATCAACCACAGTTGCATATATTCAACAACCACTTGACTCTGTAGCAAGACAAATCCCTCATATTCATGTCTTTGGAATTAACCAACACTAACCAAAGACAAAATATGTATCAACCGAACAACAAAGCTAACAATCAACAACAGGTTATTCCCCTTTTACAGATTACCCAATAGCTAAAACATCCAATAATTCAGTCGTTGGATAAGAGAAATCACTATCTTCACATATATTTCCAAGGAAATATATAACAGAATTAATAATAGGAGGTACACAACTACCTGAAGCATAAGGAAGACCCGATCCCCGGACACTCCCAATTTCTCCAGCAACTTTTCTCTTCTCCCCTTCACTTCACGACCCTCACCTCCATTCTTTCCCTCTCTGACTCTTTACTCTCCTCAAGAACACAAATTGAAGATCACTTGAGTGTCTCCCCCCTTGCAGCAGACGTCCATCCCTTGCCATCCTATATAGGCAGAGAAGGCTGGACAATTTCCCAATTCAAGGAGGGAGGTCCAATGTTTCATCGCCACGTGGAAAGCAGCTATTATTTCGGGAGGAGTAAAAGCCGGTCCAATTTGGAAAGCACAGACCCGGACCGATGCCCAAGTCGATGTCAGCGATCCGAAGCCCTGCAATCGCCAATTCGGACCCGTCGAACGCCAAAACGCAGCTGCAATTCATCCTGTCGAACAACAATTGCCAAGGGGAGAAGGAAATCGTCCAAACTTACCTCCACTGGCGATTCGCGGCTCCAATTCCGACATTGAAGGCCGAGGCATCCGAGCCCTAGCTCCGCGTTCGCCGTTCGTCGCGTCGCCCGCAGCCTCGCCGTCATCCACCGGACAACGCGCACCAGAGCCGCGACGACGTCCGTCGCTCGCCGTCGTCCCGATCGCTTCCTTCCTCTCGCCGTTTCTCACGGGCTCCCTCCCCCTTCTTTGCCCATCTTCTTCAAATTTCTTCAATTAAATTTAAAATAAAACTTGATTTAATAATCAATCCCCACATAAACCAAACCGGTCCCCCTTTAATCCCATTTTAATTCTTTTAAATCTTTAATTCTAATAAATCTTTTTCCTTTATTTTAATTTCTTCTAATTCTATTTAATTAATTCCTCATTTCACTCTTTTTTAAATAATTAAATTCTTCATTTAATTATTTTCACTCTAAATTCTAATTTCCTTTTCTTCAGATATTTCATGATGATAATTATTGGTCCAATTAAAATTCTTCAATTCGACTTCCAAAATAATTATCCAATAATTGATATAATTATCTCCCAACAATTATTTTTCTAAACTTATTTTTATGATAATATATTCCATAATAAAATTTCTCCGAATAATCTAATTATACCCCCAATTAATTTCTCGTTAAATAAATCCTTGATTGTTATCCAAATATTTCTTCCAATAAATTTTCTTATCAAATAAATCTTGATTATCCTTAATTAATTCTATTTACGAAAATTGGGGTATTACAACCCTCCCACCTTATATAAATTTCGTCATCAAAATTTGCTAAATGTAATTATTATTCTGATCTAACAACCCAAATAACTGTCAACTGTCCTAGCATATAAGTGTCCAAACTTTTTCTTATCTCGTACTTATTCACAAATTTCCACAAGGTTTTGCTACTTCCGCTTTCCCAACGTTCCATGGTAATAATAGCTAACGAAATGTGAGAGCAATCAACATACTTTTTCACATTTAGTTCTAACAAAATGTATACACTGCAAACCTCACATTGTTTTTAACATACCACCATAACCACCGAGCCCTAGTGCATTTCAACCATTATTGTCGTGAAGGATACGGTCTCAACTCACTTCACTCATCATTTTTTTTACTCACAATTCATTTTAAACGTCTCATTTTCTTTTTGAAATGAATTGTAACATTAATTTCATCAAATAACAAAATTACAGGAGCAACACTTATATTATATCCTTTTTTTTTACTCACAATTCATTTTAAACGTCTCATTTTCTCTTTGAAATGAATTGTCACATTAATTTCATCAAAGAAGAAAATTACAGGAACAACACTTATATTATATCCTTAACATTTTTACATGCCAAAATAATGATCCAGCATACAACACGACAAAATAAAATACGTACTCGGAAATATCCTTCATGCAACATCTCTACTCCTTAAACAGAACTGGACAATCTTTGGCAAAATGACCACTCTCATTACATTTAAAACACTGCTTCGAGCCAGCAAGACATTTTCCGAAATGATTCCTTTTGCACCTTTGACACATAGGGCTCAACCCTGCATGAGCGGTTTCAACTAAAGCAGCACCTGACTTATTTCTTGCACCCGGAGAGGCAGTGGCTATCTCTGTCATCGGTTGCTTGTCCCTTCACTGTTGTGCTTCGTTGTCTAGTGGTCGTTTAATTCCTTGATTCATCGGCAGACCAGCCTGTGGTTGTTGGTTCTGGTTGTTCTTCCAAAACCTCTTATTTGTCTCTTGTTGTTTTGCCGCAATTAACTCTACGTCTTCGGCATCGAGTGCTCTAGCCACAATCTGCGCGTAGGGGATACCCCTTATACCAACAAGTCTAACTCCTCTTAAAATCTCCACTTTTAGTTCTTGGACAAAATGTTGAACCTTATCTCTACTATCAGCCACCAGATGCAGAACAAATCTTAACAATGATTCGAATCTTCGTATGTATTCATATACGGTCCCTGTTTGGCGTAGTTTCATAAACTCTATAAATTTCTGATTCTGGACGGTAAAGCTGAAGTACTTCTCATTGAATAATTCCTTGAAATTCTCCCATGTGAGAGCTCAGACAGTCAACGTAGTTTTTACAGAGTCCCACCAGAATTGTGCATCGTGGGTCAGAAAGTAAGTAGCACACTTCACCTTTTCAGTTTCTCGTATCTCAGCATATTCAAACATCTTCTCAAGAGAACGTATCCATTCTTCCGCTCCCGTGATATCAGAAATGTTGCCTTCAAAGTTATGAGGTTTAAGTCGTTGGAACTTTTCCCAGTCAGCTTCCACAGGACCCATAACAACACGGTTGCTCCCATTCCCGTTACCGTTCTCTCTCTCCATAAACCGCTCCATTGCATCAACAATGTGATTAAGGGTCTCATCTCTCCCATTCCAAGCACCGACATCCTCTCGCTCTGCTTGAATATTTTCATTTCCCCGACCACTAGGTGCATTCCTTCCGCCACAGTTGCCACGTGCACGTCCCCTTCTTCCTCGTCCTCTTGCCATAATATACTCTGATCGCATGAGAAAACACTTAGAAAATAAAAAGGAATAGTTCTACTAACATACTTACAGTTGATGGAGAATTTTCACGTTGAAGCTTGTGCTGGTAGGCAGTATACAGAATCAGTTTTAAAACCCGGGATGCTCTGATACCAACTGTAACAACCCAGTTTTTATTTACTTTAAAAATTGTGTAAATTTAAAAACTTTTCTTCTTATAAAAACATCAGAGTATTTATCTTTTATAAAACCCGGTCATTAAAACCATTTACTTAAAACATTTATGAATTGCAGCAAAAATAATAAAATCAGTATCTAAAACACAGCGGAATTAAAACAAGCATTAAAGAATATTAAATAATTTACAAACCCTTTTACAAATAATTTTCATTTAACTCTTTTACAAACCATCTTTCTTTAAATCTCTTTAGCCTAACCAGCCACAAGATTCACCCGTGCAAATCTTTCATTAACTGTCTCTTAGCCTGTTCACTTGTGCGTGTACCTACATCGCAAGACTTAACTAATGAGCCTAATGCTTAGTAAGTTATATAAAATAAAAAGATATGATGCACATGTCATGCAACTTTTAAATATTTTTTTGTTCATGTTTCTGTTTCTCTTCTTTCTTTCTTTTCTTTTCTTTTACCGTTTTCTTGATCTTAACTTTATTACTTTATTGTTTTACCTTTGGTATTCAACTCAACCCTCAACCAATGGGGGACTAGTCCACCCAAAGCCTCTAACCATGGGGACCACGTCCACCAAGCCTCTATTTATTGTTCTGCCTTTGATATTCAACTCAGGCATCAACTATTTAACATTGGGATGTAACTCAACCATTTGGGGATGAATGCACCCAAAGCCTCTAACCATGGGGACAATGTCCACCAAGCCTCTATTTATGAGTTACATGTCAAAGCCTCAACTGGTTACCATTAGAACGTAGCTCAACCATTGGGGGACTAATCCACCTAAAGCCTCTAACCATGGGGACAACGTCCACCAAGCCTCTATTTATGAGCTACGTGCCAAAGCCTCAACTAGTTATCATTGGAACATAACCCAACCATTGGGGGGCTAATCCACCCAAAGCCTCTAACCATGGGGACCATGTCCACCAAGCCTCTATTTATGGGTTACGTGCCAAAGCCTTAAACTATGGGAAGCGTGTCAACTAAACCTCTAACCATGGGGGAACAATCCGCCCAAGCCTCTCTAACCATGGGGGAACAATCCGCCCAAGCCTTTATCTTTTTCTTTACTTTACTTTATTATTTAACCATTTAATATTCGATTACGTTTTCTTTACAAAATGATACAAAAATGAGTTTTTAAGCATGGTTTTGTAAAGAAAACGGAATCGAATATTAAATAGTTAAATAATAAAGTAAAGTAAAGAAAAAGGTAAAGGATTGGGCGGATTGTTCCCCCATGGTTAAACAATAAAGTAAAGTAAAGAAAAAGATAAAGCCTTGGGTGGATTGTTCCCCCATGGTTAGAGAGGCTTGCGCAAATTGTTCCCCCATGGTTAGAGGGGCTTGGGCGGATTGTTCCCCTTGGTTAGATGTTTAGTTGACGTGCTTCCCATAGTTTAAGGCTTTGGCACGTAACCCATAAATAGAGGCTTGGTGGACATGGTCCCTATGGTTAGAGGCTTTGGGTGGATTAGCCCCCCAATGGTTGGGTTATGTTCCAATGATAACTAGTTGAGGCTTTGACACGTATCTCATAAATAGAGGCTTGGTGGATGTTGTCCCCATGGTTAGAGGCTTTGGGTGGATTAGTCCCCCAATGGTTGACCTACGTCCAATGGTAACCAGTTGAGGCTTTGACATGTAACTCATAAATAGAGACTTGGTTGACATTGTCCCCATGGTTAGAGGCTTTGGGTGGATTTGTCCCCCAATGCTTGAGTTACATCCCAATGTTAGACAGTTGAGGCTTGAGTTGAATATCAAAGGCAGAACAATAAATAAAGGCTTGGTGGACGTGGTCCCCATGGTTAGAGGCTTTCGGTGGACTAGTCCCCTATCGGTTGAGGCTTGAGTTGAATACCAAAGGCAAAACAATAAAGTAATAAAGTTAAGATCAAGAAAACGGTAAAAGAAAAGAAAAGAAAGAAAGAAGAGAAACAGAAACATGAAACAAAAATAGATTTAAAAGTTGCATGACATGTGCATCATATCTTTTTATTTTATATCACTTATTGAGCATTAGAGTCATTAGTTAAGTCTTGCGATGTAGGTACACGCATAGGTGAACAGGCTAAGAGACAGTCGATGAAGGATTTGCGCTGGTGAATTTTGTGGCTGGTTAGGCTAAAGAGACTTAAAGAAAGATGGTTTGTAAAAGAGTTAAATGAAAGTTATTTGTAAAAGGGTTTGTAAATTATTTAATATTCTTTAATGCTTGTTTTAATTCTGTTGTGTTTCAGATACTGATTTTATTATTTTCTCTACAATTGATAAATGTTTTAAGTAAATGGTTTTAATGACCGGGTTTTATAAAAGATAAACACTCTGATGTTTTTATAAGAAGAAATTTACACGATTTTTAAAGTAAATAAAAATCGAGTTGTTACAGATATGATATGAACTATATGCATTCACGAGTATCATGCATCATGGTTTTCAAATTTATACAAAAAATGGTTTTAAGTATGGTTTTGTAAAGAAAACGGAATCGAATATTAAATAGTAAATAATAAAGTAAAGTAAAGAAAAAGATAAAGGCTTGGCAGACGCAGTACCCATGGTTAAAGGCTTGGGCGGATTGTTCCCCCATGGTTAGAGAGGCTTGGTGGACGCACTCCCCATGGTCTGACGCGATTCCCATAAATAGAGGCTTGGGCGGATTGTTCCTCCGTGGTTAGAGGTTTGGTTGATGCGCTTCTCATGGTTTAAGGCTTTGGCACGTAACTCATAAATAGAGGCTTGGTGGACATTGTCCCCATGATTAGAGGCTTTGGGTGGATTAGTCCCCCAAATATTGAGTTGCGTTCCAATGGTAACCAGTTGAAGCTTTGGCATGTAACTCATAAAGAGAGGCTTGGTGGACATTGTCCCCATGGTTAGAGGCTTTGGGTGGATTCGTCTCCCAATGGTTGAGTTGCATCCCAATGTTAGACGGTTAAAGCTTTGGTGTTGAACTCAAACTCATAAATAGAGGCTTGGTGGACATCGTCTCCATGGTTAGAGTCTTTGAGTGGATTAGTCCTCTATTGGTTGAGTCTTGAGTTGAATACTAAAGGCAAAACAATAAAGTTAAGATCAAGAAAACGGTAAAAGAAAAGACAGAAGAGAAACATAAACGAAAAATGAAAAGAGATTTTACAAGCTGCATGACATGTGCATCATACCTTTTATTTTATATCACTTACTCAGCCTTAGGCTCATTAGATTAAGTCTTATGATGTAGGTATGTACGAGAAACAAGAGAATAGGTTAAAGACATTTGATGAAGGATTTGCACGGGTGGATCTTGTGGCTGGCTGGGCTAAAGAATTAAATGAAAATTATTTGTAAAAGGGTTTATAAATTACTTAATATTCTTTAATGTTTTATTTTAATTCCACTGCGTTTCATAAAAGGATTTTATTACTTTCGCTGCAATTAATAAATATTTTAAGTAAAGAGTTTTAATGATCGAGTTTTATAAAGGAAAAATACTACGACATTTTTATAAAAAGAAAAGTTTTAAATTTTACACGATTTTTAAAAGGCAATAATAAACCGGGTCATTACAATTTGTGTTTGTTTAATAATAAGATTTGCCTATTTCATATCACATGCATTATTAGTATGTACTATATGCATTCAATGTATGGTTAATGAGAATATGTCAAATCATGTATCATGAATATATTTATATGTACAAAAATATTATATAGGTAGTAATATTGGTCACAGAGAAACCCAATATGCTGCACAAGAATATGTATTGTGTGAAGTATGTAAAGTGAGAAAATAGAAGGGGAGTGGCTGAGAGTCCCCTTTGGGTTAAGAGTCTCTAGCCCTCCAAAGGATTATTTGTTCATGGACACACCTATTGGACACAGTGGCTAGTATGGTGGATTTTCACGGTTGTATGTAACTTTACATACGATGGAGTATGACTGCATATTGACATTTAGGAATATGCTAATATGGTACTTATTAAACAGCTTCATCATTAAAATTAAATGAACATTTCATTGATTTATAACATCATTGCATTATGGAGAGTAGAATAGGGGTTGTGTGCTATTCATATTACATATCATATTGATAGTATAAAAATGTTTAGATATAGGCCTAAGAGAAGCGTGTGGTCCTATATTTGTAAATTACATAGAATTGTAAATTTTGAGTATTAGATTTGCTTGCTGATCTTTAAAGCTCATTCTATTGTGATTTTCTCTTTTTAGATTCAGAGTGTAACCAAAAGGACAAGGTCCAGGCAGATCAAAGGTCAGAGGCTAGACACTCAGAGTAAGAATAGAACTCTAACTTTCGGAGTCTATGTATATTAGTTTTAATTTCAATTGTGTATCGTTTGGGGTGAGGGTCACATATAGTGGCCCAAGTGTTGTAATAAAATAAAGAATGTATGGTTCTGAATAACTCATGTTAATATATGTTGAGATAAAAATGTGGTTGTTATAAAAATAAAATCACTTAGTGGTTTTAGTGTACATATTAAATAACAAGAAACATTTTACTTAGACTGAAATATAATGAATTACGATGTGATTACTTCATCATTATCCTTGTAAGAATACCGAGATGATGTAATGGAATGTTATCATACTTCAATCTGAGTAATTATGTACACGTGTTGTTCTCTAGGTGGAGAATCATTATCACAATCCCATAATTCGAGGGGGGTTTGATGTCGAGGTGTGAGACATTCTAACTTGAAAAAGGTTCAATGGAGATTCTACGAAATTGCAACACTCAAACCCACTCCTCTTGAATGATTAAAGTAACGATTCTAAAGAAGCAAACCCCAAGAATTCACTAGAGAGAATTCTCTATTCTTCAAATCAATAATCAAACTTCAACTCCCTAAACAAAACCTCAATCCTACAGTAAATAGACAACCCTAATGGTGAAACTATAAACAAGTCAAAGTTCCAAATTAAACAATTAAAATTAAATAAAATAATGATGTTAGGGCAGGACCCATGGCACATCATTTATGATGCAAAGATTCGGATGCATCAAGGTTTTCAAACCAATATCTTCACATCAGTGAAGAATGAATCAGTTACTAGATGTAGAATCCTTGCCTTAGAACAACCAATGATGTAGGCCACTTTTGAGAATTTATAAACAACTACCATAAATTGACACTAGGTAAGTAGTGTGTGATACCATGGAAAAAACATCCTTCAAGCTTAATAAAACCATCCTTGACCCTGTTGTCACATGTGTCTTGCAAAAGAATCAATTCAATATTAACATTGCAAGGATCTTCAATCCTAGCATTCCAAGAAGCCAATCATCCCATTTAAAAATTAGCATATATCTCTTTGACAAGGCCTTGATTACTTTGCTTGTCTCTTCCTTCGTGTATTTTATGATGTAAGGAAAACCTTCAAGGACTCCACCCTTCTTCTAGTAAGTTGTTCTTGACTTTTACGATGCATGGTTTGCTTCAATTTGTTCCAATAACTTCTTTTTTGCTTTGTATTCAAAGTTTGTTGGTCCTTTGCAATTTGATCTGGACTAAGTGGAGCTAACAACTTATTTCCAAGCTTGAATTAAACCATCAAGCAAAGTCAACCTATCAAATTGCCAAAGTTTTCCAAGTAGCAAATGACTAGCTTTTATAGGCCTTACATTATATAATAATTTATTTTGGTACTTGCCAATTTAGAGATAAACTCTTACTTTCTTCGAAACATTGATGTCCTCCTCATCATTGAGCCACCCTAATTTTTAAGGATGAGGATTGACTAATGACTCATTGTCAAGCTTCTTAACCATATTTGTAAAACCCGTGAAATCTTAATAATAAATTTCAGCATTAATTTTTTGGATAATAATATATCAAGGCATTCAAAATTTGACCCGATTTTTTGCGTAGAAGCCACTTGTGAATTTTTAATCAAATATTCAAAATCGGTAAAATTGAGTATTACCGAGCAGTAAATAAATTTGCAGGAATAAAATTTAGTTCAATAACTGTTGTCGGCTAGCGTATGGAACGAATCAGAAGTTGAATCAAAATTTGGGTTGAGTTTATTTAATATATAAAATATATTAATATATATTTCATGTATTAAATTAATTAAATGAATTAATAAAAGAAAGAAATAATAAAAGAGAAGAAAGGGATTCTTCTCTTTTATTCACGGCCAACAGGGAAAACAAACGCGAGAAAGTGGAAGACCGAATCGGAGAATCGCAGGATTTCAACCTTCGATTCACATTCACGATGTCAAGGTGAACAACTTTTATGAAAGCTCTTTGCAAATAAGTTAAATTTTTGTCTTCGATTTAGGGTTTGAATTTGAGGGACATTACTAGATTATTATGGTATATTTAGAGTTTATGTAGGAGTATTCTTCATTTGGAGGCAAAAATGGAGGAAAACAGCGCATTTTCAGCTAGGAAACCGCACCAAAAATTAATTTTGGTCGATCACTATGCAAGGGCCAATCGACCAGTAGGACCCTGCTCGAGTAGGGCATGCGTTGATCGACTAAAAGGGGCTCTGGTCAACCATGGGTGTGGCAGACTGCCACTGTTCCGTCGACTACGGATGCAAGTCCAGTCGACCGCAATAGTTTTGGTTGATAGAATTTTCGCTTCTGGTCGACCAAAAACGGATAGATTGTGTCACATTGGTCCCTGGTCAACCAGAACACTGTTCTTGGTTGACTGCACAGTGTAGAATCACATACATTTGAGTCGTTCACATGTTGGTTGGGTTCCTAGTCCCGGTATAGGACTATTCCACCTATCCTTTGAGATTTGTTGATAAAAATTCTTGTATTTTGACATGTTTATTAGGCTTAGATGAGTTTGGAGATTTCAAGGCTATCCCTAAGGAGACCGTTGCTTTGAGTAGCAAGAGAGAACATCGTGTAGGTAGGGATTTCTATACCTTTTGCACTACATCACTTCATGTTTTCAAAACTAAAATATTTTGTGGGATTCCACACTTGAAAACCCGACGAGGACTGTTCGACAACACGTCCATTTTTACGTATATGTATATTTTCTCACATTTACGTTATCATACATGGTTTGGTTTATATACTATGCATATGTTGGGAGCATGAATGCTCTTGATGCTTTAGGTAGTATTGGTGCTGAAGCATCACGAGGCTATCATATACAATCTTCTACTGCAAGAAGATTGATTATCTGTATGTGCAAAAGGGTGATGGGGTACCGGTTACATGTCCTCAGGTTTTGAGCCCTGGAAGTCGAAAGGGTGATAGGGTGGTGATAACACATCCTTGGGTTTTGAACCCAGAACCTGGCCAGGGTTTTAGTCACACGGATTGGGGGTTGTCAGTCACTAGGATTGTTCGCCTAACACATTTCCAAGTGACGGGTAGCTTGACGGCTAGTTGCTTTGCTCACTAGCAACCTTCATCAACTTGGATGCAATAGGTGGCTAGTTGAGGAGCAACCCAACACCGATAATCTCATTCATTTTGCCATCATAGATGGGTATTCGGCTTGGTCTACAAATGCGGGTACCATTCTATTCTTTTGCCTCATGAGGTGTTGCTATCGACAAATGGTCACTTATTCTCTGATAAGTGCTGGATGGGTCATTGAGTGGCCATCCTTTTATATGGATGATGTTTTCATATCAGAAAATGGTGTTGGCATATTTTCGATGTATAGTTGTCTATGTATATAGTATGTTTTTTTTTATAAAAGCCTCATCGACGACCTTGGGCCTATTTATAAAATGATAAATATTTTTTGATTTAAAATCCATGTACATTAAAAGAGAAACACGACATTGTTTTTTCTAAAGCATGAGAAAGACTAGTTTTTGTATGCATTGCATCTAATCTAGATTGCTTTACTGAGTTAGTCACTCACCCCAAACGACCTACTCCCATTCCAAGTAAAGGTAAGAGTGGCTAGGACTCAGAGTTGGAGTTTATTTCTTTATTTCCTATTCTAGTTTGGAGTGACTGAAGATTGCTATTTGGAGAGACTATTATTACTTGGTCTATAAATCTATAACTGTTAGATGGATTTGTTGCATAGTACTTAGGATTGTTTATTTTATGCACCATTTATTCTCGTGGTCACTATACGAACCTATGCCCATAATTCTTGGGCCAAGCTAAACTACAAAACTCTTTCGCTAAAAATCTAGCGTTGGGTTGGGAGATCGAGTCGCCTAACCTGGCGATTTTGTTAGGCCTGCCTCTGAATCTTGACAATATCCATGGAAGCCATGCTGACATGTCTTCTTTAATCAATAATCAAAAAGCAAACTTTGCCCTTGTTTAAACATTGGCTATGAAAATTTTTCTCCGTTTGACATTCTTCTTCTTGAGTTTGTAAAGTCAGAACCCTTTGAATCTCCATGAGGAGAGATTCCTCTTAAGCATAAAATACCTCCTCATATTTCATTTCTCCTTCATTAGTTTCTAATATCAATTCATCTCCACTCTCTATGTGATCTCTTGATTTCTTCATTGATACAATTTTCCTCAAATATTTGAGACTCTATAGATACCAATTCCATCATGAGTTGTAGCTCTTCATGAGCATAAATAATCTATTCTTCAAATTGTTTTTCTTCATCATGGATGTTTCTTGAACTAACTCCTTATTCTCCACAACAATTGGAGTAGTCTTCATGTTTCGAAGTTTTGCTTTGGACAAAGTATATTAGTGTGTCCAAAAACAAAAATACTTGGAGTACCTAATATTTGCATCAATCAAACTCAAATTTTTTGATGACTCCTTCTCCTTTAGTTTATAGATACTTGATCTCTTCATTGATTTAATCTTCTCAGAATTTGTAGATGGAGGCATAGACATAACCGACATAAGATATCTTGGAGCAAACTTTTTTCTCATGATTCTTTTCATCATCTCCCATGTGTTTATGGCTTCTTCTTCATCTCTTTTTCTCAAAAAATAAGGTTTCTCCACCACACTGATGCTAGTCCCATGAGTCTCGATGAGGCAATTTTAACTTTGATCTTGTTTAAAAAATTTCCATTTTCAAAAAATGTGAACCTCTTCTTCCCATTCTATGTATTTCTCCTCCCAATTGCCTTCTCTAAAAGATGGAATAGAAATATTCAAGTCTTCTTCTTCCTCAATGGAATCCATAACATTACCTCCACTTCTCGGTCTCCTCAATGGCTTTGATTAAGGCTACTTGTAGCCCTCACACTGCAATTTGTGAATGCTTGAAGTTGTTGAGTGATTAAAGAGAAACTCTTAACTCATCAAGTTGACTTTGAGTACTAATGACACGAGACGACCTGCAAAAGGAAGTACGTGTTAGCAACCCACAAAGAATGACAGGGACGGAGATGTAGACCTTTGATCGGATCCGGGAACTATCTAACGTTAGGTTCACGGATTCTAGATTTTCGAAGAAAATCTACCGATCACGGGCAATGGTTCGGTTTTCCCTCGCTCAAACTTCCAATGGAAGTTTGAAAAGGGAAAACTTACGAGTTAGCTCAAGCACCACGAGCTTGCTAACAAGGAAGTCCTCTACTTCGTCTCGGATTCGAAGATCCGGGGCGGCCGCTCGACGGAGTCGGAATCTCCTCACAGGGAAGGGAAATAGTAATATATTAATCTCGTCAAAAATTGTCTTTCAATGCGTCTAACCATGGAAATTTATAACCTAGGTGATGATGAGTAAGGGTGATGGACGGTCGAGATGAGGCAGATGATGGACGGCCAAGATGAGGCATGTGGGTGGCAATATGCAGGCTCTTGGATGAATGTGGAATGAATGGCCGAGATTAAAGCTGGTGGAAGAACATGCATGGCGTACACGTGGCAGCTCCTTGATGTTTTCTTTGGGCTTGCTCTTTCCTTGGGCTTGAAAAGGATTGGACTTAGCCCATAACTCAATCATCACCATCTAACCTAACCAACAATCTAAATGCATGAATGAGTAAAGCTTATAACCATGCTTTACCCTCACAAAATAGGCGCAATGTTTGCCATGAAAATAAAAATAAGAAATAAATAAAAATATGCAGAATTGAAAGGTTACACGTTTGGGATGCCGGGAAGACAAATTCCCGTCTGATGAAGCTCATAACATTCACGTGTGTCCCAAGTCAAGACATGCACAGGTTGCTCCTTATCCGTTGGGACAACATCCCAAATAGAATCATCCTCGAAGTTAATACCTGCAAAAGAAACAAGATCATCAGTAATTTGGCTAAGTGACAGTAAGGACCTTGTTTGCGATCGAGTAATAGGTCTCGGCCCCCGATGCATGTCAACTAAGCTTGGATTCCTTCAATAGAGGTGGTGTAAATGGTTAAGCATTTGTGTCATGGTTTTGAGAGGTGGTTAAGGAGTAATAGGGTCAAAATAGGCTGTGCTACCAAATGATGTACAACAAATAATGAAATGGTATGAAACACACTACTTGGGCAAGCTTCACAGATTTGGGGGTAATTTCATGTGCAATAATAATGGTCCAAATGGACGAGTTTAAGCATGATTTTTGGAGACAAATAATTTTAACAGAGTGAAAAGGATGCTGGTAAAAATTGGAGGTTAAAATCATGAAGGAAAAAAAGATATAAAATAAATAGTGAAAGATGTTGTGGAATCAGATATGGTGTTACGACAGTTTTAGAGGGTGATTTCTAGATTAAAAAAAAAAGAAAAAAAGGATGAATTTAGGAATAATTTTTCAATACAAGATCCAAAGATAGGTGAAGACTATACCTTCCAAATTTTGTAGACAAACTTGAAAGGGAAACAGAGACATGGTAGAAAGGATGCAAGTTGGTCAGAATGTTGCCTCATACAACTTTATACTCCAATGACTACTTCAAAATGAAGATTTCACTTTGAGAGATTGAATTGAGAAAGTTGTAGTAAACTCTCACAAATGAACAAGAAATCCAACAGAAACAACCAATTTGTAACAATTGATTGAATGTGAGTCTTGCAATGAAGCAAGAACAACCAAAGGTTATAAGTTTTTTTAATATTCAAAAGTAGGTCCAAGCATCCCTAGAGTGACCTTAAATAGTCCTCTAAAATTAAAATAAGATCGTGAAAGCTATAAATATGCCAAATACTCCTTGGAAGTCAGATTGTTGACAGTTTTGGAATGTCTAAGAATCCTTCTAAAGTTGTGCTTAATTTTTCACTTATACTTTATCTTGAAGAACTCCAAAATATATATGGATGCTAGATGGATGTAAATGATATTTTGAATATACTGGCTTCCATGATAACTAACAAAATAAACACTATAATTAGTAAATTATCTCACTTGATAGGGAGTTGTAGGTCCCGGTTGCACATCAAAATGGCCCTTTAAGACCAAGCGTAACTTAAAGGTACAAAGCTAGATTATTGCCAATGGTTTTACTAAAAAAGGTGACGTTGATGACAAAAAGATCTTTTCTCATGTTTCGAAAAATGACTCTTTTAGAATTATTACAACAATGACAACTCACTATGATTTAGAGCTACATCATATGGAAGTAAAAATTGTCTTTCTGCATGGAAATTTAGATGAGTATGCTTATATGTATCAAGCATAAGGTTTTGATGTTGATGGACAAAGTCATCTTGTGCGTAAAGTTCAGAAGTCAATATATGAACTTAAACAAGATTCTAATCGATGGTATATTAAGTTTAATTATACAATTACTTCATTTAGAGTTAAAGAAAACACAGCTGATAGATGAATATATCTAAAGGTAAGTGGAAGTAAGTTCATATTACTAATTCTATATGTTGATGTTATCTTATTGGCCAAAAATGATTTTAGATTACTATTTGAAACCAAAAAAAATTCTCTCTAACAACTTTTAAATGAAAGATATGAATGAGAGATCCTTTGTAATAGGAATTGAATTAATGTGTGACAGATTATAAGAATTGTTAGAACTCTCTTACAAAGAATATGTTAATAAAGTTTTAGAGAGATTTTGAATGGAAAATTGATTTGCAAGTGTATTTTAATACAATGGAGAAATCAGAGTGATTCAAGTATGGAACACTATACAACTGTAAAGAAAGTACTTAGATACTAAAAGGAATAAATAATTATATGTTGCCTTATAAGAGATTTGATCACCTCAAGGTTATAGAATATTCAAATTCATATTTTGATGGATGGGTGGACTCTTGAAAATCCACATTTGGTTATTTATTTCTC
This sequence comes from Begonia loranthoides, assembly GCA_022433065.1. Classification (NCBI taxonomy): domain Eukaryota; kingdom Viridiplantae; phylum Streptophyta; class Magnoliopsida; order Cucurbitales; family Begoniaceae; genus Begonia; species Begonia loranthoides. The sequence continues at coordinate 21,815,184 of CM039468.1, read as the reverse complement.
TTAGCTAAAGAAGCAATTTCATAGAGAAGTACAAAACAACCTGTCACTATTATATCTACCATGGAAGCAAAATTTGTGGCATGCTTTGAGGCCACTATTGAAAAATTATGATTGCAAAACTTTATTTCAAAACTTCAAATTGTTAACAGTATAGCCAAGTTGCTGAAAATTTATTGCTCGCACTAGTCTTCTTTTCCACGAATAACAAGTATTTCAAAAGTTTTAAAGATATGAAATTTAAGTATTTTGCCCTCAAATAAAAAGTACAGAAACAAAGAGTGTCAATCGAACTTATTAGCACCAAACATACAGTCATAGATCTATTAATGAAAGGGTTACTGCTTTAAGACATTTATTGAATAGGTTGAAAGGATGAGAATTATAGAAAACTCTTGTTAATGGCTGATATTAAGGTATTTAGTTCATTATGTTTTGATACTCTAACCTCATTGTTTTTTTTTGTTCACTTACAAATCTTGTTACAATATGTTATTTTGTATACATTATGGAATTATCAAGTAGCTTAATTACTCTTTGTTAAAAGGCATTGTAGTTAGATGATTATAGTATATCTCATCATAGTTCATTATAAGTATTAAATTGATATAGTGATACATAGAAGGGCATATGTCGATTCAAGGCATGTACTTGTTATGATCCTTATTAATTTTATACTTAATGATGATTTACAGATAACCAATATAAAAGTAGATCTCAAAATTTGAAAATTAAAGGTCTATCATTAAATCTTATTACTTGTATTAAGTCATATACGCCAAGTGAGAGAATTTTATACATTATTTTACAATAATATCCCATTACGTGATTTAAATGACTTAATCAATGAAATTACTAAAATAAGTGTAATGAATTAAAGAGTCAAGTCCATATTGGTTTGAACATGAGAATGTAAATATAACATTATCATTACTATCCCACATAACAGATTTCAATTTTCTCCCTAGCCTGATCAAGTTTTCTCACCATTAAGAAATTATGTTACTATCAAGGTCAATGGAGTGAAATCAAGATTGTATAGTTTGTTACATGTACAAGAATTTTAGTTATACAATTATTGAAGTCATAGATCAAGGAACGTTTTCTATATTTAATAATGGCGAGTGATAATTTATATTATTGCATGATCTTGGCAACTAAAGGTTTATGCATAGTCATTATTGGTTTTTGATTTGTGTAACATATTACAGTTTTCAGTATTAAAGTTTACATAATTACCTTCGACATTTCTGCTCATTTCTATCTCTCCCACACAAAATTTTTCATTCGCGCTTTCTAACTCCGAATAGGAGTTGTAAAGAGAACTCAGGGTTTCTAAAAAACACCACATTTAGGGTCAGCCCAAGTTATTTCTTCTTCTGATAAACTAACTTCCATTATTGCCTATAAAAACATTGTTTATTCATTCACCAAAAATGAAGTGAGAAAATTATTTTAAATGTGGAGATTATGGAGGATTGTGTATGTAAACTATTTTAAACTTAGGAATTCATCTAGAGCAATTTAATTCTTCTCATGACATCTTACCTCTTTATAGAGAGAGAGAGAGAGAGCTAGTGTGATCCCTAACCTTAAATTTCTACCTCATTGTACTGGAGCTATCCCTCTAAACAATAGGCCATATAAATCCTCTAAATTTGAAATGGAGAGAGTTGTGACAACACTGAGTGTAAGTAATCCAAGCACAATGTGTAAATGTTAAAGAGTTCAATGGCCAAAAGCTAATTGGCGATATCAATTAAAGAATAGGGAAAAAAAGACATTAGGGTCCTAAATTCAATAGTATTTTTATAATGAAGAAAATGAGGTTTGGAAGGGTTACAAGGATAAAGCTAATAAAAGACAAATTTGCACTTAAGCTAAAGATAATATAATTTAACATCCTTCTTCAAACTCACAATACCGCTATAAAGGCCATCTGTAATATCTCGTATTTTCATAAATCTAAGCATAAGGCCTAAGTGATGATTTTGGGGTATTAGGAGCTGAATTGGACGAGTAAGGCATTGGTCAAAGGAAATGTATTTGGAAGTAGTGCATTATAATACCCGAGTTGTTGAGGATAATAAAGTTGTTAATGTTTAAAGGTATACTGGATTTAGTGTTATTTTTTATGTAGAGCTTGTTTATGTGAGACAAGAATAAATTGGAGGAATTATTAGTTATATACCCTAAGAATACAAAAATAAGTTGAATTTGGTGATAATTATATGAAGAAATAAAGTTAGTGATGGTGGTCGATCCTAAGGAGAAGGAATGGTCGATCATTGATTGTCCAAAATAATACAGTGGTGAGCCAAATTGGAACCGGTCTATTATCCAAGGAAGGATAATTGACCGAGAGTTGAAGTACTTTTGAAGAAATATGGATTTGTGATTGATCATGAGAGGGAAGGTGATTGACTAGCTCCAAAGAGAAAATGTTATAGAAAGCAGCAATATTCAAAGCAGTCAATCACCTAAAGGGGGTTGATCGACCGGGACCAAAGCAGACTTAAAAATATTGAGTCGCGGTCGATCGTTCACTAAGGCGATGATCGACCAACATTGAAGAAAATTGTTGACTCTGAATGTTTTACGATCGATCATGGGAAGGGGTTGATCGACCAACAAACTAGAAATTCACCAAAAATGATAATTGTTGCTTGGAAAAATGAAGGGAACATCGTTTGATGCTTCATGGATGCTTGAAGCGTCAATCCTTTGCCCTTTCATCTTTAGTAGGACACTGAAGGGGTTGAACTCGTGGTCTATAAATAGAGACCAAAAGAGAATTTGTATTATTTTAGAGAAAGAATGCGAGAAATAGGCAGAGAGACAGGGGCAACAGAGAGAGAGAGAGAGAGAGAGAGAGAGAGAGAGAGAGAGCTGCTGGAATTCAAGAGGAATTCTGGAGAAGAAGAAAGGAGAGAAATTCTGGAGGAAGGCCTTTTGGTTGGAATTTGGGTGCTTCTGGTAAGCATTGTTCTACTATGATTTTCTTAAGCATAGTTTCACTCTATACTGTTATACGCTTTGGAAAATGCTATGGATATACTTAGCTGTTAAGTTGGATTTTTGTTGAAGGGTGTTTTGGTTTTATGCTCTTTGAGTTTTGTTTAAAGTTGGAAATCAATGATGTTATATGTTGTTACTTGAATTTGGGTGTTGAGGAAAGTAGATGTTTATGAAGTATGAGATTTGGTTACTGCTATATGCCTAGATTTGGATTTCATAATATGCTTATTTATTGGCAGTTTGGAAATTGTTAGATTGGTTAAGGTTATACTCTGTTGGTTTTAGTTTCCTGTTATACTTAATGTTGAGGTTCAATAAGATATTGAATTGGGAATTTATGCTCGGTTGAATTGGCTTAGTCTTTGGTTTAATAGACTCTGTTGTTTAAGGAAATTTACGTTGTTGGAAGTTCTGTTTGTTGGAAGATCTATTTTTGCTAAACAAATGGAATGGGTAATGGTAGCATATTGTCTTAGTGTAGAAGGATTGAATGTCCACTAGTTGCTGAACTCAATTGTTGTTTATTAAGTTTTGTGGAAACTAAGTGTTAGGGTTTATAAAACTCTATGAATAGTTATTGGAGAATTATTATTGATGATTTCATATTATTGATGAATAGGTCTTGAGAAGGACAATTTAAGTGCTAACTCTCTAAGGACTCTAGATAAGTGATATTGCATGTGTTTTCCCTTTGGGGCTACATCACAAGAAATTATGGTTTGTATACTAACTGTGTTTACTAGATGCTTAGGTTGTTGATATTGTTATCGTTCGATGATGTATTGTTGCTTGATGTTTGATGCTGTGATTTATTAGATTTAAGTTCAGTGCTTTAGGTTAAGGATTGATCATGTTTTGGGGATATGCTAGATAGACATGTATGATAGGCTTGTATGCGTGCATTCAACATCATTGTTTTCGTAAAATATACAAAAATGTTTTCTGCATCGTTTTGAAAATGTAAGCAGAACAAATTGAATAAACGTAAATAGGTGTTTAGAGATATGGGTTCTCAAGTAGCTGCCCCATGTGGGTCATTAGGTGATACTCCACCTTGTGAAGTTGACATCTCTAACACTTGTATGGGTAACTGGAACTAAATGAAAATGGAACACACATGATTCAATCTAATTTAATGTTGTGAGATGTGGATTCTTGAGTAGCTGCTCGTATGGGTTATTAGATGCTACTCTACCTTGTCAAGTTGACATCTCCAACATCAGTAAAGGTAAAGGTAATGAAAAATAAAACATGAAAATTGCATGTGTTTTTACAAAGAGCACAACATGAGCATTTCATATTTATATCGCTTACTGAGATTTAGGCTCATAGTTAAGTCTTGTAATGTAGGTAAGGAGCCTATGATTAGATAGAAGTATATAGTGGACGCAGCTGATGGAGTATTACTGGGTTGGGCCTTTTGTGCTGTTGGCGGATTGACCATGGTGGGTTATGGTTCATGAAATGGCTTTAAGTATGTTAAGTACTTCAAAAACTTTAAGTGACTTATATCTTAGTTGGGACAAATGTTTCAAGTATTTTTTAAGTATTAATGTTTGTTTCCTTTAAATTGTTTTGAACTGGTGAATTGTATGGTTTTATTTTATAAAGACTTCCACATTTCATAGACTCTGATTTTCCCTCGCACATGTTTTAAAAGTGCAAATTTTTATACGGTTAAAATGGAACATAGGATGTTACACCATCAAGGGTTTGCTAGTAAAAAACAAAATTGTGATATAGAATGTGATTTTTGTAAATAAATAAGCAATTTGCACATAAGAATGGACAAAAGGCAATGGGAAAATGGTGGAAAACAATATGACAATCAATCTTAATATGTTTTATTCGTTCATGAAAGATTGAATTACATGCAATGTGAATGGAGTTCACATTATTTTAGTAGTCTAGAAATATTTCATAATCTGTTTTGGAGTCAAACTTTCCTAAGTTGTCATTTATGTTAAGAATAAAACACTTACATCCAACATCAAGAGTTTCTCATTCCATAGCTCATAAGAAGTTTTTTCTAGAATTCTTCTAATTCAAACCTCATTAAGGTCATAGTACGTTATGGCAACGACTTATGCCCCAAAATAGAGAGAATATTTTTATTCAGCATGGTCCTAGCCAAGTCTTGTAGGTATCTATTCTTCCTCTTTGCAACTCAATTTTTTTTTGGAGGGTCTAGGAGAAGAAAAAATGTATTCAATGTCATACTCATGATGAAGAGCCTAAAATTGTTCATTCTCGAATTCTCCTCCATGATTGGTAAAGATTACAATAGTAGAAATATCTTTCTCATTTCAGACATTCTTCCTAAAACTAAAAAGGTGTAACAGTCTCATCCTTTGTTCTTGAGAAGAAACCCAAGTAAATGTAGAATAATTGTCAACAATCACATAGCCCTATTGTTTGCCTCCTAAGCTAGCGGCTTTTGATGTACCAAAAATAACCACGTGAAGTATTTGAAGATGTTTTGTTATAGAGACAATATTTTTAGAAGCAAATAAACTCTTAATTTGTTTTCCCATTTGATAAGTATTACAGATCTTGTCTTTCTCAAATGAGATCTCATACAGGTCTCTATCTAGATTATTTCTTGATATCTTGGCTATAGTATCCATGCCTAAATGTCCAAATCTTCTATGTCAAGTCCAACTATCATTAGTTAAAAAATTAGTTGAAATACATTTCTCATCAAATTTGAATAAGTTATTCAAATCAATACTATAAACATTTTCATTTCTATATCCAATAAACAATATTTTACCATCCATACTATCCTCTATCATGCATACTTTTGATTCAAAAATAATTTTACATCATTACTACATAATTGACTAATACTAAATAAATTATGCTTCAAACTATCAACCAATAAAGACATTTCCAATAATAGGGTTTGAGACATTACCTATGTTGCCAATATCTATAATTTTTCTCTTGGTTATCTTTTTCAAAAGTGGCATGTTATTTTTTTTAATATGGAGGTAAACTTTGTACTATTTGCCGTCATATGTCTAGATTAATGGCTATCTACGCTATTCATACTTTATAGAAGAGCCTCTAACCTACAAGTAAAGTTAAGTGGCTTTTTCAGGTACCCTAAATTTCTTGGGTCTTTTAGTGTTAACTTTGGATCTTTTCAGTAGGGGTGTTCAAAACTAAACAGAAACATATGAACTAAACCAAAACCGATCAATTTGGTTTGCTTTGGATCTATTTTGAACACTCCAAAACTGATTTTTGGTTCGATTATCAGTTTGTTTGATTCAAAACCTACACTAACTGAACTGAACCAACTTAATTAACAATTTAAAAAACCTGGTTTGTTGATGGCAAACCTGGTTTGTTGATGGCAAACCATGAACCATCGAGGCCAAACCCTATTCTAGCTTTAACAATTAATTTGTAGAGTCATAGTGAAAGTTTCACTATGTTTTGTGGCGCTCGGTGCTTACTGTTCGCCTCTCACTAGTCACTTCTTGTTGTCCAACACTCCAATTGTACCTCATTTCCCTTCTATTTTCATCATTCCCTCAAGCCTTGTCAGTTGGCACAGCACTGCAGCTAGTCATTCCCTTGTCGAGTCAGCATTCTCTCAGTCTCGTGTAACCAATTCTATTTATTCTATTTCTCTTTAATTTTAGTCACTATTCTCGCATCGACCGCTATTGCTTTCCTCGACATTGTCTCTTTAATTTTCACCATTTTTAACTCTTCGACTCACAGATCAAACAACTGTCATCCTCGTCTATTCCCTCAACCTATGTTTCATATGTCATCGGCTACTTTCTCCTTGTCTTCTTATTATAAACACTTACTCCTCCTCAATTATGCATGCCAAACTCTCGCGCTTGGACTTCCCCACTTGGATAATTCCAAATAATTTCTTCTACTAGTTGGTGATGTTAGATATTTCTAAAAGAAATTATAATATTCTGAAACGATCTAAACATGCTTTTCATAACAAAATAAAAGCTTTCAGATCAAGTGCGGAAATTTATAGAAATACCTCCAGCCATTGTTGTTGAAATCAGGGACAGCTGCTTTCCTTCCTCTACAGAGTTTCTTCCTATACAATCGATTTCTATACGATGGTGTATTTTTCTGAATGAAATCGAAGGATAGGGGAACCTCTTGTGAATGTTTTTCTCTCGGTAAAAAACCCTATGGAAAAACTCACCTTTTTCTGAATATCTCTTATTCAAAAATAGATTCTCCCATCAAGAATAAATATTTGAATTAAGTTTTGAATTGGGCACTTATCTAATTCAAATCCAGGTAGTTTTTTATAAATAAAAAACTGATTAGATAATTAATTAGAAATCAGACCACAAATTGACATTTTATTAATAAACCAAATTAAATGCCAACATTCTCTCACTTGGTCTGTATTTTCTAACTTTACTGTAGTAAGAAAACATAATACATGAATCATAGCGATGAAATCTCTTAATGTTATCGAGAATTATCTTCCATGTATCACAATGTATTATTTTCCTTCTTTATTGCCCATAAACTTAATGAATAAACCCTATGTTTATTCGAGGTTCACAAACTGAAGTATATTTCTCAAACTGAATGTGTACACTATAAATTTTATAATGAGAAATATCATAAGAAGAGTCATAAATATTCGTTCTTACAACGAAAATCACATTATGGACCCAAGTCCCATTTTAATAACATGATCCTTAAATTTCAATGGTGGCATGCCCTTAGTCAAAGGATCAGCGATAATCAATTCAGTGCTTATGTGTTCAATGACCACTGAACCATCCTTAACACGTTCCCTTATGGCTAAATACTTAATGTCGGTATGCTTACTTCGACTACCACTTTTATTGTTTTTAGCCATAAAAACCGCAGCTGAATTATCGCAATATATTTTCAGTGGTTTAGAAATCGAATCAACGATTTTAAGCCCTGAAATAAAACTCTTCATCCATACACCATGCGAAGTAGCCTCAAAACATGACACGAACTCAGCCTCCATAGTGGATGTGGCAGTCAAACTCTGTTTAGCACTCCTCCAGGATACAGCTCCACTGGCCAACATGAAAATGTATCTTGATGTTGATTTACGAGAATCAACGCAGCCAGCAAAATCTGAATCAGAGTATCCAATCACATCCAAGCTATCCATTCGTTTGTAGCTAAGCATGTAGCCTTTGGTCCCTTGAAGGTACCGTAACACTTTCTTTGCAGCAATCCAGTGGTCTTTACTAGGGTTACTCTGATATCGGCCCAACATCCCAACGACAAATGCAATGTTAGGTCTTGTGCAGACTTGAGTATACATCAGGCTTCTAACAACCGAAGCATAGGGAATGTTTCTCATTTGCTCCCTCTCAAGATCATTCTTCGGGTATTGGTTCTCATGGAACCTGTCACCCTTCACAATGGGAACAATAGTAGGTGAACAATCTTTCATCTGATATCTCTCTAAAACTTTATTGATATAAGTTTCCTGAGACAATCCCAAGCAACTTTGGAATCTATCTCGATGAATCTTTATACCAATGACATAGGAAGCATCACCCATATCCTTCATATCAAAGTTTTCAGAGAGAAATTGTTTACCTCATGCAATATACCTTTATCATTAGTTACAAGCAAAATATCATCCACATATAGGACTAAGAAACAAATTTTGCTCCCACTAACCTTCTGGTATATACATTGATCCATAATATTCTCTACGAAACTGAATGAAGAGATAACATCATGAAACTTTAAATACCACTGACGGGAGGCTTGCTTCAATCCATATATGGATTTCTTAAGCTTGCATACTAAATGCTCACCACTACTAGAGGAGAATCCTTCAGGTTGTTTCATATAAACCTCTTTCTCTAGTTCTCCATTGAGAAAAGCCATTTTCACATCCATTTGTTGCAACTCAAAATCAAAATGTGCAACCAATGCTAAAATAATGCGAAGAGAATCTTTCTTACATACAGGAGAAAAAGTCTCCGTGTAGTCGATTCATTCTCTTTGTGTAAATCCTTTAGCAACGAGTCTTGCTTTATATCTTTCAATGTTGCCCAATGAGTCTTTCTTAGTCTTAAAGACCCATTTATAACCTATGGTTTTTACACCATCAGGCAACTCAACAAGATCCCAGACTTCGTTTGAATTCATTGAATTCATTTCGTCTTTCATGGCATCATACCATAGACCTGATTCATCACAACTTATAGCTTGTGAAAATGTCTCAAGATCATTTTCGGCTCCTACATTATAGTTTGATTCCTGTAGATATGTCACATAATCACTAGGAATAGCTGATTTTCTTTCTCTAGTAGATCTCCTTAGTGTTGTTCAAACATTTTCTTGAGAAATTTGTTGTTCAACTGGTTGATCAACAAGTACTGGAACTTCCTCAAGAATTCGATCTACTGGATTATAATCAACAGCTTGTGGAATATCATCTATTGATTGTTCAACACTCGTTTGAACTCTAGGAGTGTTGTTTACAACAATCAATCTTTCACTTGAGTTAGAGGGTTGAACATCAATGTGATCTTTTTCAGAAATAATATCCTGAAATCGATCACTCCCACTAATCAAGTAGTTCTCAAGAAATTTCACATTTCTTGATTCCACAATCCTAGTGCTGTGAGATGGACAATAGAATCTATACCCCTTAAACCTTTCAGCATATCCAATGAAATAGCCACTAATGGTCCTTGGGTCTAGTTTCTTTTCTTGTGGATTATAAATTCTAACTTCAGACGGGCATCCCCAAATGCGTATATGTCTCAAACTCAGTTTCCAACCTTTCCATAACTTAAATGGCGTCTTTTCGATAGCCTTGGTCGGAACTCGATTTAATATATACACTGCCGTCTTAAGTGCATCAGGCCACAAGGAATCTAGAAGTTTGGAGTTGCTACGCATACTCCTCACCATGTCCAATAATGTTCGATTTCTTCTTTCTGCCACACCATTCTGATCCAGAGAACCAGGCATGGTGTATTGAGCAACTATTCCTTGCTCTTGAAGAATTTAGCAAACGGACCAGGTGCTCGTCCATCCTCAGTATATCTACCGTAATATTCTCCACCTCTATTAGTCCTCACGATCTTAATTTGCTTACCGCATTGTTTCTCTACTTCTGCCTTGAAAACCTTAAAGGCATCCAATGCTTCATATTTATTCTGAAGCAAATAGAGATACATGTATCGTGAGTAATCATCAATAAAAGAGATGAAGTATCTCGGACCATTTGAGTCCATAATTGGAGTACAAATGTCTGAATGTATGATCTCTAATATCTCTGAACTCCTCTTAGCACCTTTCTTATATACGTTGGTTTGCTTTCCCTTAATGCAATCCAAACTCGTATCAAAATCAGTAAAATCTAAAGTACTAAGTACTTTATCATTTACCAATCGCTTAATTCTCTGTATGGAGATATGTCCCAATCTCCGGTGCCACAACATAGAGGAATCCTCATTTATAACACATCTTTTATTACCAGTGTGTACATGCATAACATCATGAATGGTATCATTTTGTAAATCAATAGAGAAAAGACCATCAGACATTGTACCATTTCCAATAAGATCAGATTTGTAAAATAAACTGAAGTTTACATCTGAAAATGTAAAAGAAAAACCCAAAGGTACAAGACTTGAAACTGAAATTAAGTTTCTAGAAAAACTAGGAACATATAAAGTCTTTTCTAAAACCAAAATAAAACCACTGCTAAGAACTAAACTGCATGTTCCAACAGCTTCCACATGTGAACGCATCTTGCTTCCAGAATAGATGCTCTGTTCACTTTCCACTGGTTTCCGAAGGTTTTGCATACCCTGCAAGGTATTCGAAATATGGATTGTAGAACCAGAATCAATCCACCAAGTGTTATAAATAATATGAGCCATATTAGATTCATAACAAACAAATGAGATTGATGTACCTTTCTTTTCAAGCCATGCCTTAAACTTGGTGCAATCTTTCTTAATGTGCCCTTTCTTGTCACAGAAATAGCACTTGATTTCCTTCTTGATTTCAGCAGATTGGATCGGTATTTTACCTTTCCCTTTATATTTCTTTTTGGCTTGTGTCTTTTTCTTTCCATGGGTCATCATGAATGCACTCTCACCTCTTTCCATCATCAGCCTCCCTTCCTCTTGAATACACATGGTCATTAATTTATTAATTGACCATTTATTCTTATGTGTGTTGCAAGATATCTTAAAGGGACCGTATGGCTGTGGAAGAGTATTCAAAATATAGTGCACCAGGAAAGAATTTGACATATCAACCTGAAGTGTCTTAAGTTGAGCCGCAATGTCTCTCATCTGCATAATGTGCTCACGCACACCCGTAACTGTAGTGAGCCTCAAGGATGAAAATTTCATAATAAGTGTGCTGGCAAGTGCCTTATCTGAAGTCACAAACTGTTCTTCAATAGCTTTCAGCAATGGCACGACATCATTATGCTCCTCGACAAAACCACGAATACCAGCAGCAATCTTAGTCTTTATGAACATCACACAAAGGCAATTTGAACGTTCCCAAAGTTCATAAAGAGCAAGATCATCCTGAGTGCTGGTCGGAGTAATAATTGGTTTGTCTTTCCGTATAGCATAATCGATGTCTACACATCCCAAATGAAGAAGAACTCTCTCCTTCCATACTTTATAATTATCACCCTTTAATTCTGGTATATCGCATTTTATATCAGAGAACTCAAAGAATTCATAGCTGCAAATAAGCAAATAAAATGCTTAATTGAGGCAAAAACTGAAATCATGATTTACCAATGCAAATCATGCTGTAATAATGAATCCAGAAACATAAAACTTGCCTGTGGGCTAAAGTTTTAATTTAATAGGATTTATTTTCACCGAATTAATAAAACTATCAAGCTATATCCTTTTTCTTAATTCCTCTGGGTAATTAAGAAAAATAACTCGATACTTTATTCTAATTAATTAAATAAATACAGTAAAATTTCCTGTGGGATAAATCTTACCATATTTATAAAGTTAATCACAATAAATGTCATAATGTGATTTTTAATACTTAATATATAATTTTGTTTAATTAAAGATGTTGTGGCTACTATTCAATTAAATAAAATTATATTAAATCACTCGACATTTAATTAACTGAATTTTGGTGTTATTGAATAACATACACTTAATTTTGTATACATCATAAACTAAATTATGCATACAAAAAACAAACAGGATTTATATTTTCAACTAAATTAACATGAAAAATATAACTGAACTAGCATGTAATTTAATTGACAAAATTTATTGCACCATAATATTTTAACATTTAATTCAAAATTTAGATAGCATGAATTAAACATTAAAACATATTTATTCTGCACTTAATATAATTTATGCAATTTACATTAAAATAGCAACAAAAATATATATATTCAATAAATGCAATTGTACACCAGAATTAACTTTAGATGAGGTGGCAACCCACTTCTTTTACATGCTGCAGGTCTGGGCTTGACAAATTACACGTAATTTCTGACCACCAGAACTACACGTAGTTTTGTCCATTCTATATGCATTTAATAAATGCCAAAACTACATGTAGTTTCTGCTACCAGGACTACACGTAGTTTTGCCCACTGTATAGGCATCCATTAAATGTCAGAACTACATGTAGTTTCTGCCACCAGATCTACATGTAGTTTTTCAAATGTCATAACTACATGTAGTTTCTGCCACCAGATACTACATGCAGTTTTGCCCACCAGAACTACATGTAGTTTCTGCCACCAGAAACTACAAGTAGTTTTGCTACCATAACTACATGTAGTTTTGCTACCATAACTACATGTAGTTTCTGCCACCAGAACTACATATAGTTTTTGCCCAAAAGAACAACATGTAGTTTCTGCCATAAAAAACTACATGTAGTTTAAGTTGTCTTCAACCTCCAGCAGGGTCAATTTGACCTAGTTCGTCCCAACGCAAACCCGTTCAAAAACTCATGATTTTGAACACCGAATTCAATAATTTTTGTTGCAAAACGTTCAGAAGAGAATTCATAGATGATTTTTAACAAAAAAATACTTTGAAATCACCCAAAAATTTAATCTTTAAAATTTCAAAGATTTTCCCTAACTTTGATTTCAACGAAACAAGACAGAGGCTAACAGGCTCCGATACCAAATGTTAGATATTTCTAAAAGAAATTATAACATTCTGAAACGATCTAAACATGCTTTTCATAACAAAATAAAAGCTTTCAGATCAAGTGTGGAAATTTATAGAAATACCTTCAGCCATTGTTGTTGAAATCAGGGACAACTGCTTTCCTTCCTCTGCAGAGTTTCTTCCTATACAATCGATTTCGATACGATGGTGTATTTTTCTGAATGAAATCAAAGGATAGGGGAACCTCTTGTGAATGTTTTTCTCTCGGTAAAAAACCCTATGGAAAAACTCACCTTTTTCTAATTGTCTCTTATTCAAAAATAGATTCTCCCATCAAGAATAAATATTTGAATTGAGTTTTGAATTGGGCACTTATCTAATTCAAATCCAGATAGTTTTTTATAAATAAAAAACTGATTAGATAATTAATTAGAAATCAGACCACAAATTGACATTTTATTAATAAACCAAATTAAATGCCAACATTGGTGATACTACACCAATATTTTCCAACAACTTGACTCTGCAGCTCTAAATCCTTCTTAGCCCTAAATTAATATATCATAAAAATAAGAAATATCCCAAGGCATTACATCATAAAACTCCCCTCATGGTTGTGTTGGAAAGCAAATGGTTATGGCTTGACTTGGAGAATGAGGCCTCTGATTCTGATTTCTTAGAGCCAACCTTCTCTGATTTGGTAGCCTCAAATTTATCAACTTTGACGGCCTTTTGCTTTCTTGCTGTTTGGATCACAATAGTTCTCTTCTTTGGGTAGATTACCCTCCACTTTTCTTTATCTTCTTCTTTACAGAACTCGCTGGCTCTGCTAGTGTCTTCTCAATCATCTTTGCTCTCCTTCTCGGTGTGTTCCTCTCTTTTCTCATCTTCTATCATTCGCTTGCTTTCAACTTTGTTTTATTCTTCTCGCTTGATGCTATAAGTCTTCTTGTCTGTCCTATAATCTTCAAAGGCCTCAAAGATCTCCAATGGGATCTTTGAATAAGGTTCCCAAGGTCTAATAGAGCTCCTCTCCAGGGACAACCCTTGCTTCTTCTCTTGAAAATGTAACATTCACATTATTGTTTCAATCTCCACTTCTTGATAGCTCAAGTGCTCCTCCAACATTTTAAGACCGTTAGCAATGGCCTCTAGTGAATGTGAAATGGTACTTGATTCTGCTTCAGTTAGGTAGGTCAGAAGCTTTGTTGGGTCGGTCATCATCTCCTCTTAAACTTATTCAATGGAGATAAGTGTCATAACATGGAGCGTAATGATGCATGACTCCTTTAATTTTTCCTCTATGGTACGTATAATAATGTCTGCGTGCTTACACAAATTAGTGATTAATGATGGAAACCAAATCTGACCTGAGGTCTTTTTTGCACAAAGACACATCTACTCATGGACACGTTGATTCATTTCCTTCTCAAACGCAATAGAGCAAAATTGCTCTTTTTTTTTTACACTGTTTGTAAGTGCAATGAAGGCATTAGGCGAGACTTTAGAAAATGGTACTAGATTTTTGCCAGTGGCAGCAACCTATTGCGAGGCACTATATAGAATTTTCGTTCTAAAATCTACTAGGTTGTGGATGGATGGCAAAGCACCTCAATGACTTTGGTTCTGAATAGTACAGCCTTGTTTATGAAGAGCATCACATACTCATCACATTTGGAAGTCTGAACAAGTCATTAGTCATGCTTGGTCCCATGGGAACATCTATTGTCTGCACACAAACCATTTTAGTTGACTCATTTGAGAACTTAACACAAAACACATGAACAACGTTGATTATGGCTTCATCAAGTTGGTAAGAAAAATTCCTCCAGTTGTGCTTCTCGATCATCAAATAAACCATCTCTGGGTATCCATGTTTGTTGTATCTATAGCATTTGTCAACTTAGTGGAGCCACATACTTATGAATGTGGGGTTGAGGAGACATTTGTTAATGGGGGGTTGAGGAGACATACATTGCGTGAGACTTTGGTACATGTCTTCTCTATCATTAATGTCTTCCTTCTAGTAGTAACAATATTCATCTTTAAAAGAACCGATTCTGCCTCTGTGTGGTGAAGAGTTTCAGAGAAAAAGGTGAACACTTTGCTGGAGAAATTGTAGTTAGGGACAACACTAAAGAAGGTCAGCTTTGGAAGTGAATTTTAGCACCATAGTGAGGTAATTCTGAGTTCATTCTTAGTTCACTAAATTACAGAGGATGATTTTTCTTGACTCCATTGGCTTTGGATTTGATATTTCAATTTGATGTTGAGGTTAGATTTGTTGGTTTAAATCTGTAAAATTTTGGAAGTATATCACATTATAATCATAACAAATGCCTTATGAGTTTAATCTCTGGAATGTTCTATAGTAAAGCTAGATTCATTGACAAACTAGGAGACTTTGTTGAGTTTAGAATCTGAATTACTGAAATTGGAGTTGAAATTGTTGGTTGAATATTGTACTGGAGGGACGTCTGTTGTAGTGTTAAAGGACATATGTTGTTGAATATTGTACGAGGGGGACGTCCCTTTTAGTGTTAAAGGACGTCCGTCGTTGAATGTTGTATTGGAGGGACGTCCGTTGTAGTGTTAAGGGACATCCTTAGTTGAATATTGTACTGGAGGGATGTCCATTGTAGTGTTAAGGGATGTCCCTCATTGAAGATTGTACAGGAGGGACGTCCGTTGTAGTGTTAAAGGACGTTCGTCGTTGAATATTGTACTAGAGGGACATCCATTGTAGTGTTACAGGGACGTCCGTCGTTGAATATTGTACTGGAGGGATGACCGTTGTAGTGTTAAGGGACGTCTGTCGTTGAAGATTGTACAAGAGGGACATCCATTGTAGTGTTAAAGGATGTCCGTCGTTGAATATTATACAGGAGGGACGTCTGTTGTAGTGTTACAAGACGTCCGTTGTTGAATATTGTACGGGAGGGACGTCTATTGTAGTGTTAAGGGTTGTCCGTCGTTGAATATTGTACTGGAGGGACGTCCGTTGTAGTGTTAAGGGATGTCCATTGTTGGATATTATATTGAAGGGACGATCATTGTAGCATAAGAGACGTTAGATGTTGATAATGTACGAGAGGGACGTCCGTTGTGGTGTAAGGGACATCCGTTGTAGTGTTACACTTCGGGAAACGTCATTTTTTGTGACAAGGGACGTCTGATGTGATGAATTTAGAAGTGAGGGATGTTCGCCTTTATAAGGAACGTCATTCCTTCCTTGGACTTCCAACATAGTCATTAATATTTTTATTTTGGGATTAGTTTTGAAGAATTCTCAACTTTGGATTTATCCCAATTATGGATCTCAAATATAATTTTAAAAATGAAATGTTAAAATGTCATTAAATTGAATGTCCACATATTCTTATAGGTTCGCCAAATTAATGTGGGATTCAGATAGACTGATTTTCATCCGATTGAGCTGCTATTGGTGGGCCAGCTGAGGTAGGAGTTTTATTTTATGTCCAGCATTTCATCGTTTTCCAAACAACTATTGTGAGACGCGTTCTCATATAAAGCGACGGGTCCATTTTTGACCGTCTATTTTTACAATATTATTTTTATTATTTTTGCTGGACATGTTTTATGTTGAGTATGCACTTTATTGATCGTGACGTGGTCTTGTTTTTATATACGCACATTCGATAGTTCGAGAATGTGTTTTGTTGTATTAAAGAGAATAATGGGGCAGCTGACTGTTCCATATCCCTGGGTGTGAAACCCTAAACCTAATCAGGGTAATTTATGTGGCTTTTGCGATCATCGAGTATTGCCTTATTTTGTATGTTCAGAGTCTGTGAGTGACTCCATTTTCGTTGAAATTGTGTGGGGCCTAGTTTCTGTATATACCACACTATAGTGGACGTTTTCCACATTTTGCCTCACTAATCGATTTTATTCCATTTTAAATAAATATTTTATTCATAGCATGCTCCCTCATTTATTTTTTATTCTAATTTTTTAATAGAAAATGCTACCCCTAATGAGTTTAATTGACTCACCCCAACGACATATATATATTCAGGTGGAAATTTGGAAGTTCACATTTTGCCGTCGCAGGATTGAGCCACATTTCGTTAAATAAATATTTTAATTTGAGAGATTGGTGAAGTTAGTTTCCTAGTTTATAAATTTGTAATAAAAATTGTTTGGATTTTGGGCCTTTTATTTCAAACTTATATTATCACTATATCTCGATGTCACTATTATACCTACATTATAGCCTATTTGGTCGGGCTCTAGTAAATATTTGATTTCACTAAAGTCTTTCACTGCATAAATAATATGTAAATAAATGAGAAGCTAAAGGACCAGGCAGTTCGATTCGCTTTCGGGCTGGGTCACTCGCCGTTTTGTCTCAGGTCCCCTTCGGGATGTGACAAAGTTTTTTGGTATCAGAGACAAGTTACCATATTGAAAAGTGACATCAATAGAGTGATAATATAAAAGTATTGCATTTATTGTGTCTAAGGACGAAATCTGACATTTGCTGAAAATTTTTCTGACTTTTAGAAAAATGCCTCCAAGAAGAGCTCCTAGAGATCGTGCACCTGCAGCATCGATTGCACAGTCGGTTGAGTCTCAGCCAAGGGATCCAGACGTATTACAAGATAGGCCTAGAGATGGCGGACTTCAAAATCTTGTGCTTCGTCAAATGGACTGCTTCAAAGAATTAGGGCGTCTAAATCCTCTAGTATTTGAGGGAGGACTAGACCCTCGGGTTGCAGAAAATTGGTTGGGTGTCTTGTGAAAAAATATGGATGCTCTAGAGGTCCCAGCTAAATACTGTGTGGGTCTTGCGGTATTTTATTTTGAAAAAAATGGCTGTAATTTGGTGAAAATATTTGAAACTGGATTTTTCGATCAATGAGATGATTTGGGAACAATTTGAAGTTATCTTCAAGGCAAGTACTGCAACGTGGCCCATAAACAAAAAATGATCTGTGCATATCATGAACTATCTCAAGGTGATCTTACTGTCATTGAGTATTATGCAAAATTTATGGAACTCTCCCAGTATACAAAGGACGTGGACCTAGTGGAGAGAATGGTGAAGTTTCGGATGAACTTGAGGCCCAAAATCCAATCTAGCCTTTTGATTATTCAATTCCATGATATTTCAATAGTTGTGGCTACCGCTCAGCACTGATCTAGATGAATTTTTCAGAGAATACAAAAGCAAAGTAAAGAAAGAGCATCAAGCTGATGGCAAAATGTCTAGGAAGGACCAAAAAAGGGTCCTAATTGTGGAGATCATTCTTAGGGTGGTTCCAGTGGATATTCTAGTGGAATTCCATATGCTGCGAGACAATCTGCCTCCTATGTTTGCCATACTAGTGGGCAACCTGGACATCTGCAGAGAAATTGTCCAGCAAATCAGAGGTCTTCTTAAGGTAGCTCTACACCTACTCAGTCGGCCCCACCTAGGCCTAATTTTGGAGCTGATTGAGGATTTTTCGATCAGGGTTAGCACTCATATTTTGGACCCCAGACTTTTATTCCTTAGCAATCTACCGGTTATAGGCCGCCTTATCAACATTAGTACCAACCAGTTGGTATGGACTTTCAGAGACCTGTTGGGTACCAGTAGAGTTATGCATCTAACCCCACTCCTGTAGGGTCTTCTAGCTAGTTTACGGGACCCACTCCTGTCCAATCTAGAGTTGGTGGTGGGGGTGGCAGGAAAGGAAAGGAAAAAGTGTCCGGGCAAGCATATGCAGTT
Organism: Begonia loranthoides; assembly: GCA_022433065.1. NCBI lineage: Eukaryota > Viridiplantae > Streptophyta > Magnoliopsida > Cucurbitales > Begoniaceae > Begonia > Begonia loranthoides. The sequence continues at coordinate 21,796,284 of CM039468.1, read as the reverse complement.
GCCTATTCTGAGGCTTTTGATCTGCCTAGCTAGGGTGTTGTTGATGGTACGATCCCTATATTATTTGACATTGGTTCAACTCATTCTTTCATTTGTACATCGTTTGTGCATATTTTGGGTTTAACTATGAAGAGACTTGAAAATCCCCTTATTTTGAGTACCCCTATTGATAAAAGCCATGAGATGAAATTTTTCATGGAATCTATCACCCTTGTCATTTGTGGGCACGAATTATCTGTTGACTTGATTGTGATACCCATGGATCAATTTGATGTGATCTTAGGTATGGATTGACTGAATAGTTATAAAGCAAAAATTGACTGTCATCGCAGGATGATGACTCTGACGTTGATGAATGGTCAAATTCTGGTATATTCATGTGGTATTCCTATATTCTCTGTTGATTCTACTTTACGAGCCTGTTTGGGTGGTTGGAGGAAGTTGGATCACTATGGGAGTATTTTTACTATTAGTTGTGACCGCGTTTTGGTCAGGCAGGATTCAGAGTTGTTGATAGTCTCCGATTTTCTAGATGTTTTTTCCGAGGATATGCCTGGGTTACCACCCGACCATGAGATTGACTTTTGTATTGATTTAGTGCCCAGCACTGCTCCAATTTCTATTGCTCCGTACCGTATTGTTCCTGTTGAGTTAAATGAGTTGAGGACTTAGTTGAATGATTTATTGCAGAAGGGATTTATTCAAAATAGTATTTTGTCTTAGGGTACGCTAGTTTTATTTGCAAAGAAGCAGGATGGCTCGCTTCATTTATACATAGATTACCAAAAATTAAATCATGTTATAGTAAAGAATAGGTACCCATTGCCGAGAATTGATGATATGTTTGATCAACTTGGCTGGTCTATGTTTTTATCAAATATTAATTTGAGATTTGACTAACATCAGTTGAAGATCCGTGAAGAAAATATTCCTAAAATGCCTTTTCAGACTCGATATGGACATTTTAAATTTTTGATGCTTCTGTTCGGATTAACATTAGCACCTACAGCCTTTATGGATCTCATGAATTGAGTCTTCAGACCGTATCTTGACCAATTTGTGGTGGTATTCATCGATGATTTCCTTATATATTAACGATCTCGAGATGAGTATATGGAGCATATGAGAATCATTTTGCAAACATTGTGTGAGCATTAGTTATATGCTAGGCAAGAGAAATGTAGCTTATTAATGACTGAAGTAAAATTTCTTTGGCATGTCATTTCCCGCAATGGTATTTCTGTCGATCCTTCTAAAATTGAAGCAGTGACGGATTTGGAAGCCACCTAGGAATGTTCCTAGGTGCGCAGTTTCTTGGGCTTGGCTGGATATTATCGCCGATTCATAGAAAATTTTTCTTCTAGTTCTTTGTTGTGGACCCAATTGGATATAAAGGATGTTAAATTCATTTGGGACGGTAAAAGTCAAACAACTTTTGAAGAGCTGAAACAAAGATTAACTACTGCACCAGTTTTGGCAGTACCCGATGAGACTTTACCATATGCCGTGTATATGAATGCGTCAAGAGTTGGTTTGGGTTTAGTTATGATGCAACAGAACAAAGTTGTAGGTTATGCATCCAGGCAGTTAAAGACACATGAACGGAACTATCCTACCCATGACTTGGAGTTTGCAACCATTATTTTTGCTTTGAAGATATGGCAAAACTATTTATATGGCGCAAAGTTTGAAGTGCTTTCTGATAACAAGAGATTGAAATATTTATTTACACAGCGCAATTTGAACCTTAGACAGCACTGTTGGATGGAGTATATGGGAGATTACGATTTTTCCTAGGAATATCATCTGGGAAAAGCCAATGCTGTGGTTGATGCCTTGAGTTATCACCCTCAAGGTTCACTTTCTTGCCTTGTGATGGAGGAATGGAATAAATATTTGATTATTGAGGATTATGAACTACACTATCAAGAAGATGATCAATCAGTTTGTGTATTTAATTTGATAGCAACTTCTGTACTTTTGTAACATGTAAAAGAAGGGCAGAAGTTCGATGATAGGTTGAAGGAGCGATTAGACCAAATTCAAGCCGGTGAACAATTTAAGGATTGGAATATTAGTTCCAATGGCTTCCTTTATTTTAGGGACTGTATTGTGGTGCCAAATAATTTAGATTTACGGCAAAAAGTTTTATCGGAGAGCCATAAATCTTATTAGCTATTTATTCCAGTAGCACTAAAATGTATCATGATATGAAGTGTCAATTTTGGTGGGCACGAATGAAGCGGGATGTAGCTGATTATGTATCTTAATGTTTGACTTGTCAGCGAGTCAAGGCTGAACGTCAAAGACCAGCTAGATTGTTGCAGCCATTACCTATCCCTAAGTGGAAATGGGATAAAATCACTATAGATTTTTGTGATTGGTTTGCCAAAGACCTCACAAAGCTTGAATGTTATATGAGTCATAGTTGATCAATTAACAAAGTCTACTCATTTTTTCCAAGTCAGAATGGATTTCTCTTTGACAAAGTTGAGCAAGTTGTATATTAAGAACATCGTTCGTCTTTACGGTGTTCCTTCGAGTATAGTATCTAATAGAGATCCAAGATTTACTTCTAAATTTTGAAGACCCCGTCAAAGAGCTCTGGGCACAAAACTCATTACCCTAAGATGGATGGTCAGTCTGAGCATACAATACAAACTCTAGAAGACATGTTAAGATGTTGTGTTCTTGATTTCGGTGATAGGTGGGTGAACCAGTTGGCTTTAGTGGAGTTTGTTTACAATAATAGTTATCAAACCAGTATTGGAGTATTGCCTTATGAAGCTCTTTATGGAAGACCGTGTAGATCGCTGTTATGTTGGGCTGAAGCCGAGGAGCATGTTGTTCTTAGCCTGAATTTGATTCAAGAAATGACCGAAAAAGTGCAATCCATTCAAGCATGACTAAAAATAGTTCAAAGTCATCAAAAGAGTTATGTATACCTTCTAAGAAGAGAAGTTGAGTTTGAGATTCATAATTTTGTGTTCTTGAAAGTTTGGCCACGTCAAGATGTTAGCCGTTTTGGCTTTAAAAGAAAAATAGCTCCCATATATATTGGCCCTTTTTGGATTCTCGAATGTGTTGGTGTTGTGGCTTATTGATTGGAGTTACCACCACAGTTGAATTATCTCCATAACGTCTTTCATGTTTCCATGCTGAGAAGATATGTCTCTGATCCCTCACATGTTATCTCTTGAATGGATGTGCCCATTCAGGAGGATATATTTTATGAGGAAGAACCTGAGAGGATACTTGGTCGTGAGATTAGAATCCTATGGCGTCGTTAAATTCCTTTGGTAAGAGTTCAATGGAAGAACCATAGCGAAAGAGAAACTACATGGGAGAATGAATCAGAAATGGCAGCAAAATATCCACACTTGTTTGGTGGAACATTGGAGGTTGTTCTAAATTTTGAGGACAAAATTTCCTAAGTGGGGGAGATTGTAGCATTTGTCAACTTAATGGAGCCACATACTTATGAATGTGGGGTTGAGGAGACATTTATGAATGGGGGGTTGAGGAGACATACACTGCGTGAAACTTTGGTACATGTCTCCTCTATCATTAATCTCTTCCTTCCAGTTGTAGCAATCTTCATCTTTAAAAGAACCGATTCTGCCTCTACTTGGTGAAGAGTTTCAGAGAAAAAGGTGAACACTTTGCTGGAGAAATTGTAGTTAGGGACGGCACTGAAGAAGGTCAGCTTTGGGAGTGAATTTCGGACACCACAGTGAGATAATTCCGAGTTCATTCTTAGTTCACTAAATTACAGAGGATGATTTTTCTTGACTCCATTGGTTTTGGATTTGAGATTTCAATTTGATGTTGAGGTTAGATTTGTTGGTTTAAATCTGTAAAATTTTGGAAGTATATCACATTATAATCATAAAAAAATGCCTCCTAAGTTTAACCTCTGGAATGTTCTATTAAAGTAAAGCTGGATTCATTGACAAACTTGGAGACTTTGTTGAGTTTAGAAACTAAATTACTAAAATTGGAGTTGAAATTGTTGGTTGAATATTGTACTAGAGGGACGTCCGTTGTAGTGTTAAAGGACGTCCGTTGTTAAATATTGTACGGGAGGGACATCCGTTTTAGTGTTAAAGGATGTCCGTCGTTGAATGTTGTACTGGAGGGACGTCCATTGTAGTGTTAAGGGACGTCTGTCGTTGAATATTATAGTGGAGGGCGGTCCGTTATAGTGTTAAGGGATGTCCGTGGTTGAAGATTGTACCAGAGGGACGTCCGTTGTAGTGTTAAAGGATGTCCGTCGTTGAATATTGTACTGGAGGGACATCTGTTGTAGTGTTATACGGACGTCTGTCGTTGAATATTGTACCAGAGGGACGTCCGTTGTAGTGTTAAGGGATGTCCGTTGTAGTGTTAAGGGACGTCAGTTGTTGAAGATTGTACCGGAGGGATGTCCATTGTAGTGTTAAAGGACGTCCGTCGTTGAATATTATACGGGAGGGACGTCCGTTGAAGTGTTACAGGATGTCCGTCATTGAATATTGTATGGGAGAGACGTCCGTTGTAGTGTTAAGGGACATCTGTCGTTGAATATTGTACTGGAGGGACGGCCGTTGTAGTGTTAAGGGACATCCGTTGTTGGATATTATATTGAAGAGATGATCATTGTAGCGTAAGAGACGTCCAAGGTTGATACTGTACTGGAGGGACGTCTGTTGTGGTGTAAGGGACGTCCATTATAGTATTACACTTTGGGAAACGTCGGTTTTGGTGACAAGAGACGTCCATTATTTATGTCCAGCATTTCATCATTTTCCAAATGACTATTTTGATGCATTCTCATATAAAACTACTAGTCTATTTTTGATCATGTGTTTTTTTGATATTATATTTATTATTTTCGATGGACATGTTTATTTCGAGCATGCACTTTATTGACCGTGATGTGGTCTTGTTTTATATACACACATTCGATAGTTCGAGAATGTGTTTTGTTGTATTAAATAGAATAATGGGACAACTGACTATGCTGTGTCCCTGGGTGCGAAACCCTAAACCTGATCAGGGTAATTTATGTGGTTTTTGCAATCGCCGAGTATCGCCTTATTCTATATGTTCGAAGCCTGTGAGTGACTCCATTTTCGCTGAAATTGTGTAGGGCCTAGTTTCTATACATACTACATTATAGTGGACGTTTTTCACATTTTGCCTCACTAGTCGATTTTATTCTGTTTTAAATAAATGTTTTTTTCATAGCATGCCCCCTCATTTTATTTTTATTCTAATAGTTGAATAGAAAATGCTACCCCTATTGAGCTTAGTCGACTCTTCCCAACGACATATATATATATATATATATATATATATATATATTCAAGTGGAAATTTGAAAGTTCACCGTTTTCCGTCGCAGTATTAAGCCAACATTTAGTTAATTAAATATTTTAATTTGAGAGATTGGTGAAGTTAAATTCTTACTTTATAAATTTGTAATAAAATTTGTTTGGATTTCAAGACTTTTATTTCGAACTTACATTATCACTATATCTCGATGTCACTATTGAATCTTCGTTATAGCCCATTTGATTGGACCCTGGCAAATAATTGATTTCACCAAAGTCTTCCACTGCATAAATAAATAAGAAGCTAAATGATCGAGCGATTCGGTTCACTTTTGGGCTGAATCGCTCTCCGTTCTGTCTCAGGTCCCCTCAAGGATGTGAAAGTATCAATCAGCCTACTACCTTTGTCAAGCGTCAATGCACTCCTGAAGCATCGTGTCATCCTTCTCTCTCACTTCATTTTAAATAAAATCTAGCTTGTTGGATCTACTCTTTGAAGTGGCGTTTGTTGCACTGGATTTCATGTTGCTTTAGCAATCGCCTTTCAAAAGATGAAGAGTATGTAAGTGATGGATTGTGATGAAATGAGATTAATATAACGTTATGGTAAAGATGGAATGTTTGCAATTTCAAATTTTTGAGTGGCAATTGAAATTATGGGGTTAGAATTGTTTGGGAAGAGTAAAAGGCGATGGGAATTTAAGGTGGCAGATTAAAATTAGGTTAGGCACGTGGCTGGGACTCACATGTTAACATGTGCTGATTAGTAATTGTCGTAGTGCTTCTTAGATTGCACCATGTATCCTTCTACGTCACGAGTTTAGCTACTGCACACTCCAATTTTGCTATATCATAATTCCTCATTACAATTTTGATTATGTGCTTTTCGCTCTTTATGCGTAGATTCCCCCAAACTTACTCTCCAAAGTGTTTCATGAAAGAGAAAAAAATATATCAAATAATAAATACCCTATATACAATGCATGAAACTATCCTTAAAAATAAAAATAAAAACCCTAAATTTTATCTTTTCACCCAGACTCTTCCTCATTGAATGATCAAGTTGTCTCGTGCAAGGAGATGGAAGTTTTCTCCTTTGTTGACCATTGACCTTAAATGTGTTCTTTGAGTTTAAATGAAGTACTCTAGTGCTCCCTTAGTGTCACAACCCAAATCGAAGCCTAACATAACCACTGGGTCAGGCGACCCGATTCTCGTAGAGAACCTAGTTACCCAGCCCAAGGCATAAAAGAAATGCGGAAGACTTAATGAGATAATGTCGAAGACTTATTGAGAATTCAAGCCCAAACCCAAATAACATGAGTTGGGTCCATAGAGTGATCACTATGAGTTGATAGTACAAAAATAAACATAGAAATTACTATGCAGGAGTTTAAAACAAACAACTCCAATAAATCCCAAATGTACCAATAACGGAGGGATTGAATCAAAGAACATCCATTAGGGGATAGCAGAATAGTCCCACAACATCATGTGCAAATCCAGTGCACTAACCCAGACCCTAACCTGGGAAAAAAATATATTCGAAGGGGTGAGTGACAAGCTCAGTAGGGAAATCGATTCTAAATGCAATACATGAAAACAGTTTTTCTCATATCTTTTCAAAAACATATCATCTTTCTCATTTTATCGTACATGGATTTTTAACTGAAAACTCTTTATCAGTTTATTAAATTTGGCCCACAGCCCTCGATGTGGCATGTTAAAATCTGCTGTATACATAAACAGCTATACCGTAAAATATGCCAACATCATTTTTTGTACGAAAACGTCATCAGTGAAAAAGAATTGTCACTCAAGGACTGATCCGATACATACCACAGAAAGGCAGCAAGAACAATACCTCATGAGTCTGAAGAGAAAACAATAATTTAAATAACAAAATTAAATAAAGGCGATACTGAGGCGATCGCAAAAGCCAAATAAATACTCTGATCAGGTTTAGGGATTCGAATCCAAGGACACAGCACAGTCAGCTGTCCTATTACCCAAGTAAAACGTACAAGAAATTAACATTTACGCAGATAAAGGTTTTATGGGATTCTCAGCCCAAAACATCAAGAGGATTCACCCACAAATATATAGAGAACCAAAACATCATAATACCATTACGATAAATTAAACGTGAGAAAACATACGTACATATACGTAAAAACAGACATGCTGTCGAACAGTCCCTGTCAAATTTTCATATGTGATAACCCACAAAATAAGGGTTTGAAAATCATGATGAGATGCAGTGCATAAAGTATAAAAATCTCTACCTCAAAGACGACCATGATACTCTTATCGACCAGCCAGCAACATGCGCTATCGGAAGTGAAGATTGTATCATAACATCTCCAGAACCTATAACAAGGTCGAAAATAAAATCCCAACAATCAACCAAGGAATAACAAATAAGTCTTAAACAAAACTATAATCCAAAACGGTTTCTAAGGATAACCCCTAGTCCAAAACTAGAAACTAAACCAAGAATATAACAATTATCCTAAACCGGAAACCAACCTTAACCGTCATAGAGATAAAACGAAGGTCAACGAGGATCTCGCAGTCTCGACCAGATTCAACAACAATCAATTGAGACCTTTTAATTTCAACGGTCACCCAAGACTTTATAACTGTCAAAACGACACGCTCACAATCATTTAAGGCTCAACAATCGCCGAATAATCGAGCAGAACAACTAAAGACATAATCAGGATAGTTTGCCTCTTTTTCGGCCGACATAAATAGTAATCGGTGAATAGTGAATTTCGACGTGAATAGTACATTCTGGCATGAATAGTGTCACTGAAATATGACGCCGGAATATTCTCCCGCCGGTGTGAACAATGATATCGCCGGTGGTGAACGGTGACATCGCTGGCCGACTATAAAAACACTCTGTTTCTGTCCAATTTCGATTTCTAACTACAAATAACCTTACATAAAACATCTATTCTATCAATATAACCCAGAATTGTCCCTCGGATTCGACTTTTTAAGCTCTGAATCCAAAGCCAAAATTTTCAGAATTTCAATTCTAAAATTGGATGGAAAATACTTAGAATTTTGAAAATTACATTCGTGCAAGTTACTCCTATGAACGTCATGAACATGGATCTGAAGTCAAAAATTGAAACGGGCAAGGACGGACTTCCTCCTCTCTCCATTGCCCTCTGCTCTCTGTTCTTTTCGCGTAGAAGAAGCAGGTTCTTTTGCTTCTTCTTTCTTCTTAAAAGAAAAATCAATTTACTTTACTTTTTAATAATATAATATATAATATATAATTAATAAATTAAATTTAAATTACTTTATCATTGTTGAGTGTAAGCAGCGCTAAAAGAAATAATAAATAAATAAAATAATAACAATACTTCTTTAAGTAAAAACAATTTACTAAAATTATTTTCAAAATTTAATTACCACTTGGTAAAATTTAATTTGACCGTTGTTGAAGCATTTGATCGAAAATCACACTTGGCTGCTACGCGACAAAACGAGTCAACATTTTAACGTTTGATCAAAAATTCGCAAAAAATTTACATGTGAAATTTAAAAAAAAATATTTTAAAAAATCTGTGATTTTACGCTTAGGATATGCTTCAAGAACTTGAAAGGGTTTTGACCATCTTGATATAACCATTCTTAGAAATATCTTGAGTTGAGAATTAAACAATAGCTCCCGCTTTGTAGCTTCAAAATTTTGTTGCAATATTCAGTTGACTTGTCATTTCTTTACTCTTTCCTTGTACAATTTTGCATTCTTGTAACTCAACCTTCTAAGTTCTTCTAGTTTACTAAATTGCATCATCTTTTCTCCAACAGCTTGCATGTCAAAGTTTAGTTTTGCTAAGGCCCGCTACGCTTTATGTTCCAACTCCACAAGTAGATGATGCTTTACCACAAACTATACGATACTGTGACATTTCAAGAGGTGCTTTATATGATGTTCTATATGCCCATAGTGAATCATCTAATTTCAAGCTCAATCTTTCTTAAAAGGATTTACAACTTTTTCCAAGATCTTTTTCATTTCTTTGTTCAAACCTTTGGCCTCACTCCTTGATTGGTGATGATATGTTGTAGCAACATTGTGTCTAAATCCATGCTTGGCTAATAGTTTGGCAACTTTTCTATTGCAGCAATGTGTGTTCTTCCATCACTAATGATAGCTCTCATTGTACCAAATCTTGTAAAATTATTTTTCTGCAAAAAGAAAATTACAACCTTAAACATCATTGGTAGGTAATGTGGTAGCTTTAACTCAATTTGAAAATAGTTCACTACTACAAGAACGTACTAATTTCCAAATGAGGATGGAAATAGTCTGATAAAGTGTAAGCCCCAAACATCAAATAATTCCACATCCAAAATATTATTTAGAGGTATTTTCATGTCTTTGCAAGATATTTCCCAACTTTTGACATTAATCACAGTTCTTAGCAAATTCTTGATCATTTTTAAATAAGCACGACCAGTGTAGTACAAATTACAATACTTTGGCTGTGACCCCATTTTAATGATTATGTCCACCAGAAGGAGATGAGTGCCAAGGTTGTAGTATTCCTTCTTGTTCCTCAATAAGCATGCACCTTCGCTTTATCGGATCTACTCCTTGGCTGAATAAGTATGGCTCATTCTATAAATTATATTTGTCTCATGAAGAGGTTTCTTCTGTTGTTGGTTTGACAAGTTTGGTGGAAATGTTCCACTTACCAAATAATTCACTTTGTCTACGTACCATGGCACTTTGTTAATCTGGACTCCTAACAATTTCTCGTAAGGAAAATTGTATATCATCTTTGCAATCTATTGTTTCCTCTAATCTAGATAAATTGTTAGTAATTTGATTTTCAATGTCTTTCCTGTCTCTAGCCTCCACATTGAATTCTTGTAGTAGTAGCATCCATTTTATAAGCCTCCATTTAGCATCTTTCTTAACTATAAAAATACTTGATAACTGAAGGCTCAGTATAAAGGATTACTTTGGTCCCAATTATGTAAGCTCTAAATTTCTCAAATGCAAATATCACAACGAGTAGCTCCTTTTATGTGATTGTGTAGTTTAGTTGAGCATCCCTCAAAGTATTGCTTTCATAATAAATAGAATGGAAAATATTATTCTTTCTTTGGCCCAAAATTGCTCCAGCAGCATAATCGCTGGCATCACACATAAGCTTAAAAGGTATATTCCAACTTCATATTTTGCTCCAGCAATAAGCATAATGCCTTTGATATTTTATAGAAGTCTTTTATGAACCTTCCATAGAAGTCAATATGCCTTCTAAAAGCTTCTAATACCTTTAACTAATGTGGGTGGTGGCAGCTTCTCCATCACTTCTATTTTTGCTTTGTCTACCTCAATTCCCTTCTTTCAAACTTTATAGCCAATGAAAACTTCTTTAGGGACTGTGAGGGGACGTTTTTCCAATTTTAATAGAAGGTTGGTTTCTTCACATCTTTGCAAAATTTTCTCCAAAATTTTCAAACAACTTGTTGTTTTAACAAATAAAACAAAACTATTTTTTTGAAGGAATAGAAAGAATCTGATGCTGCAAAACGCTGATATTAACTCATAAACTCATAATTGAAAGATTACATCTAACAACTATTTAAAAATATAAAAATAAAAAACTAACAATAGATCATATTTTAAACTAATTCGAATAGATCAAAGATTTATTAAAAAACAAATAAACTACACGTGGACCCGAAACATGGATTTTTATTCATAGGAACTAAAGCATATTTTTAACACTCCTCTTTACTTTAGAGACTGCAAACTCCAATCTTCTTCTCTAGAAACTTAAGTTGGGCAACTGGTGCAAATGTATTTGTGTAGTCAACTCCAAATATCTGAACATAGCCCTTCACCACTAATCTTGCCTTGTGTTTATGAACTGAACCATCAGCATTGATTTTAGTTCTAAACACCCATTTGACTCCAATTACTTTCTTGCCTTGAGGTCTCTCCACAAGACACCAAGTCTTGTTTTTCTCTATTATGGGCAGCTCCTCCTTCATTGCAGTCATCCAATTTTGATATTTTTTGGCTTCTTCATAGCTTTTTGGTTCACAAACTGCTATGTTGCATCTGTGATCAATGTCAGAGAGAGATCGAGTACCTCTAATAGGAGCATCATCAAAAACTTCATTTTGCTAGCCATCATCATTTTGATATGGTGTTTCAATATCAGCCTGATTTTGATGTTGCAGTTGCTGTGAAACTTGATTTGCCATTGGTGAAGCCTTCCAATCCAATTTTTTGTCTTCCACAAAGTGCACATCTTCTTGACACAGCTTCTTCTTTTGATTCATAGGAGTGTTTACTTCTTTGTTTTCAACGTCTTCATCAAACCTCTGAGAAGTCCCCATCTCTGAGTTAGGATGAATTTGAGCTGCTTCATCATTACATGCGCTGTTGTCATAGATGTCGCAGATCTCATCCAATAAAAAATCTGAAAACAACATATCCTGTTCACAAATACAGTCTTGAAAATGTAAATTATCATCATTGTTGCCATAGTCGCTAGCAAAAGGTTCCAAGCAAGGATGAACAATATTTGCATTTTCCCCAAGACATGGATACATCTCTTTAACTCCATGATCCTCCATATCAGAGAAAATGTGACTGTTGTAGAAACTCTCAGATGGATTATTACCATTAAGAATTCCACTATCTGATTCATCGGTTAACCACCTATTAATACCTTCCAATTGATTCAGACTTAAACCAAACACTGCAGATTCTTGAACTAATTCTGATGATTCATCAGGAGATGACTTAGTTGTGGTAGGAGATAAGTCAGTTTGTTCCACTTTGTTATACTTGAAAGCAGGAGGCTTCTCATCAGTCTTGTCGAACAAATGACACAGCACATACGCACCTGGCTAGGAGTTGAACTATCAAGATCCTTTTCAGTTGCACGATACTCGTGCATAATCTAGCGGGTGTGTTGACCCTTGGGGGCCTGACCTATGTGAAAAAACTGCAACTTCCTTGAAGCTCTGGCATTTGCTTTCAAAAAAAGTTTTCTACTGAACTTGCCAAATTGACATGCTTTTCAGTTTGGAATTTGATCTTCAAATTTTGGAAAATTTTTTGTCATCCTCTTGGACTTCATTTTCAGCAACCCTTCATAATGATAATGCCCAAGCCTTTTGTGCCAAATCTCAATAATATTCTCTTTAATTGAAAAGGCTGCTTGCTCCTCCTCTAATGGATTTAGAGCAAAACTTTTTCCTTTCATTCTAACTTTAAAAATATCTTGATTGGCTACATCTCTAATTGTACAATATTGTTCTTCAAAAATAACTCTAAAACCTTTCTCAATCAATTGACCAACACTCAGCAGATTTTGTTGAATTTCAGGTACAAAAAGAATATTAGAAATAAGTTTTGTGCCTGCAAAACTTGCTATTGCAACCATTCCCTTTCCCTTTACAGAGATATAATCACCATTTCCAATCCTAACTTTGGTGATATTCGTTGGTTGTAAGTCTCTAAAAAACTTTTTGTCTTTAGTCATGTGATTGGGGCATCCACTATCAATTAACCAGCTCTCATTGGCTTCACTGCCTGGAAAACATGTAGCCACAAAAAGTTGATCCTCCTCCTCTTGATCAGCAATATGTGCTTCTTGACCTTGCTGTTGTTTTTCGTTTTTGCATATGATAGCTTCATGTCCCATGAGGTTGCATTTGCCACATTTTGCATCTAGTCTCTTCCAACATTTGAAGGGAGGGTGACCCTTTTTGTTACAATGTTGGCATGGAGGATAATTTTTCTTTACTTCAAGCCTTTTGTTTTCTGAATTACATTTGCTGCTTGTTGCATTATTCTACCACTTGCTGCTTGTAATTTTTTGTTCTTTTTCTTTCTCGCATCTTGATTTTTTACAAATAAAGCTCCTTCAACAACACCTTCCTACCTCATTAATTGTCTCTTCTCCTGTGCTTGCTAGACACTTAAGAGCTCAACAAGAGAAATTTTCGACAAATCCTTAGTATTTTCTAAGGTTGTAATTGAAGCCTCAAATCTGTCCGGCACTATTACGAGAATTTTCTGAACAATTCTTGAATCTGTCAGAGAAGAACCCAATATTCTAACCTGATTTGCTATGCTGAGTAGCTTGTCAAAATACTCTTTTATGGTTTCTGTCTCTTTCATCTTTTGCAGCTCAAAGTCACGAACCAGATTCAATACCTTCATTCCTTGAATCCTTTTATCCCCTTCATACTCAGTCTTGAGATTGTTAGGAAAAATATAAATAATTAAATTATTACTCAACCCACAAAGCTTAACCTTTTGGGATTGTTGGTAATTTGTCATGGTATCAGAGCTAGAGATCCCAAGTTCGAATCTCAGCAAAGTCAATAATTAATCCCATTAAAAAAATACCTATATGTAACGACCAATAAAAAAAAAAGAAATTGGCCTACATGTAAGGGGAAATGTTAAGAAAAATATAAATGATTAAATTATTACTCAACCCACAAAGCTTAAGCTTTTGAGATTGTTGGTAATTTGTCAGAGATAATCCCATATCTCTTTTCCTGACTTCAGAGACATAATCCGAGTGAAAATGGTTGATGAAACTATGACAAATAAACAAGCTTTTGCCTTTGATTTCTTTGTCTTCTTCTCCTTCTGCGAATTGATTTGTACCATGGTGGGATTGTTTGGAAGAACAGGAACATCATAGTCCTCTTCTACTGCTTCCCAAAGATCCAAAGCTTCTAAATACGTCTACATTCGAACTACCCAAATTTGGTAGTTATCTCCATCGAACATCGGTAGAGCCATAAAGGAGAAATTTGCTTAAGTTTCCATGATAGCTCGAACTCACAGATCCCTAAAGAAGAAAGGCTCTGATACCAATTGTTGTTGTTTTAACAAATAAAACAAAACTATTTTTTGAAGGAATAGAAAGAATCTGCTGCTGCAAAATGATGAGATTAACTCATAAACTCATAATTGAAAGATTACATCTAACAACTATTTAAAAAGATAAAAATAACGAACTAACAATAGATCCTATTTTAAACTAATTCGAATAGATCAAAGATTTATTAAAAAAAAAACTACACGTGGACCAGAGACGTGGATTTTTATTCATAGGAACTAAAGCATATTTTCAACACAACTCACAAACGAATCTCCAATCACCGAGAAGTCATCTATAAATATTTCTCTGGTTTGCTCCACCATATTTATAAAAATTGGCATCATGCACCTCTAGAATGTTAATGGTGCATTGGATAAGCCAAAGGACATTCTTCTAAATGCAAAAGTTCTATAAGGACAAGTAAAGGTGGGCTTCTCTCAATCTTCTAGTGCTATATCAATATGGTTGTTCCCTGAATAACCATAAAAAAAAACTAAAAAATAAAAAATAAAAAGCAGTAGAAGTCCTTCCAGCCAATCTATCCAACATCTAATCTATAAAAGGTCATGGAAAGGGATCCTTTCTGGTTATTTTATTTAGTTTTCTATAATCCATGCATACTCTTTAACCCATAATTGTTCATGTTGGAATTAATTCATTGTTGCTATTTTGAATTACAGTAATTTTTTCCTTCTTTGGTACACATTGTACTAGACTCACTCATGAGCTATTCAAAGTAGGATAGATAATCCTTGCATTCAACCATTTAATTACATCTTTCTTCATGATCGGTTTATGTCTTCTTTGTTGCTCAATGATGTTTCTATGATTATCTTTTAGTAAAACTTTATGCATTCAAATTGAGGGGCTAATCCCTTTGATGTCTGCTATAATCCAACCAAAACATTCTTAAATTTTCGAAGCTCCTCAAATAATTCTGCTTCATGCTTTTCATCAAGTGTTGTATCAATAATTATTGGTAAGATACTATTCTGCATAACATATGCATATTTTAAATGTGTACGTAGAGTCTTCAATTTTAGGTTGTGTGGTTCATCAATTGAGGGATTGAATCATTGTAGCTCCCTTTTTGAGATATCTAGAGACTAAAACTTTATACTAGGATTTCCATAAACCTAATTAGCTTCTTCAATAACTTGATCCAGCTCATCTTCTAGATCTTTGTTAGCATCATCAATCTACTCACTACCTTCATCATCACTATTGTTAGAGTCACAAATCTCTAATGTCGAACATTCCTCAGGTTCCTCTACAAATTTCATCACTTTTACCACAATGAATGGAAACCTTTTGATCATGAACACGCATAGTCAATTCTTGCTTTTGGACATCAATAATTGTCCTACCTATGACTAAAAAATGATTGTCCCAAAATTATAGGTATGTTATAATCAGTTTTGTAATCTAATATAATAAAGTCAGTAGAGAATATAAATTTATCCACTTTAACTAATACATCTTTAATCTTCCCTTATGGATATGCTAGAGATCGTCCAACAAGCTAAAGATTTACTACGGTTGGCCTTGCTTAATCAATATTGATTTATTTGAAAACTAACATAAACATTAAATAGATAATAGCTCCCAAGTAATTGTTTTCCAAATTAGTTGTTTTCAACTGGACAAGGTGTTGTGAAATTGCCTAGATCCTTTAATTTGGGTGGCAATTTATTCAATAGAAGTGCATTGCTCCTCTCAGTCATAGCAACAATCTCAAACTCGGTCAACCTCCTCCTCTTGGATAGAATTGTTAGCCTAATAGACATTAAGTTATTTATTTTGACGATGACGATTTTATTTGTATAATTAAATTGTTTATTACATATTTGTTTGAATTAACTGAATATGTTTATTCGTTATTGAAAATATCTTTAATACGGGTATTGTTGCTTACTAGCGTGTTTGTCTAAGTCCATGTAGGCTATAGAATGATTATTATTGCTTACTAGCATGTTTGTCTAAATCCATGTAGCCTATAGAATGATCATTGGGACTTAGAGGATTCAAGAAATGCTAAACGGGAAGAAGAGGTCGCCTAAAGCGTAGACAAGGTTGACTATTTTGCTATAAAAATAGTGAAGGAGGTCGACCAATTCAAAAGTGGTCTACTAGAATCAAGGTAGAGAGCTTAAGAATTCCATTTTGCAAAGAAATGGTCGACTAGAGGAGAAGGGGTCAACCACAAAAGAAGACAGATTGCTCAACATGCTAAAAACTGCTGAAAAGTTGTCGATTGATTCAGAAATGGTCGACTGAAAAATAAGACAGATTTGAGGTAGTTTCGTGATTGTGTAGAAGCAGTTTACCAGGGACAAAGTGGCCCACCAATCCGACTATATTTCATAATGGTAACATTCCAATGGTCGGAAGGCGCTCTACCAAATAGAGGGTGGTCAACAAGTTTTGCAAAGTTTATAAATAGAAGACACTCTGGAGCTCAAACTAACCAAGCGAGAAGTGTAGTGAAGCTTTGGAAAAATTTATAATTGACTTCTCCATACACAAATAGAGTGTCAAACCTAACTTTCCATACTCCCAAACTTGACAATTAATCTTTGGGAGAGTTAGGTTCTTGATTGTATCTTTCACTTCATACTCTTTATACTCAAACCGAGGGTTACGCCTTGAGAATAGTCAAGTGAAGGGTGACGCCTTGAGAATTAGTCGTTGTAAAGGTTTCATTGACACCCATGAAGTCAATCATCACTAACTGAGGAGGTTGGGTTATTTAAGGATTTCCAAGTCGGGAACTTAGAGCACAGACGTAGGCTGAGGTTGCCGAACCGCGTGAACAAACTTAGTGTCGTATTTCTTTCCCTAAACTCCTTTATAGTTGCGATTGATTGCTTATTTATTATTGATAAATCACTTAGGGTTAAAAAAAATAACTATCACACAAAAAAGTTAGGTCGCCTAATTAACTTCCCCCCTATAGGCGTGCATTGATCTTACAAGAATGTCCCTTATAAGCTTTGTATACTTTATCATTTGCTCCAATGCCTTTACTAACATGACATTGACGTGCAGTTGTTTCAAAATGTCCATAAATCTCTTGAATTACTTATCTTGTTCCTGCTTTTGTAATTTTCTGGAAATAGGGTCTGATCAATTTAAAATGTCATTTGTGTAAACCTTCTTCGATCTGGACTATTGCAAGTGCACTTCTAGTCTACTGCACCATAGTTTTGATTGCCTACAATTGATCATTGTATAAATTGATCGAGTCTAGCCAACCAAAAATGCAACCTCGATCGATCTATAACTGACTTCTATGAAGTCAGTCTCTGGTCTAGAATACCACAATATCCTCTGGTCGACTTTACACTCGTGTTTTCAACTTTGTATAAAAATTAATCTACAATTTCACCTTGAAAACTAAAAAGGGATATAGAAATATTCTGCTAGTGCTTAATAATGTCGTTAGAAGTTTTCAATAACAAACATGAGGTATTTATTTCTAAGTCAAATAATATTAATTGAAGCTTAACACAAATTTGTCAATTTAAGCTTTTAATCATCATAAAAAATGTGCTTAATTTATATTAAGCTAACAAAATGTCAATATAAGGATTATATGTCTATTAAATACAAAAATAGGACAAAGAAATTCCATAAGTTAGAATGAAATATGAAATGCATATGCATTTACTATTATATACAGACAAATAGAAAAAATAAATAAATTTTATCTAGGAACTTGAAATGTTTTTAATGATAGACTAACTACATGCGAATAACATATTAATAATATAGAATGTTAAATAAGTATAACAGTTTTTGGAATAATATGCAGGAGGTTGAGTGCATATTTGAAGGCTATATGTAGAGTTTAAAATATGTGTATTACTCTAGTTATTGTACAAGGATGCTACACATGTACATATTTATAGGAATATGCATACACATACATAATACATAGATGTATGTATGTGTTGTTTGTGTGTGTACACTTGCAATGGTTAGAGTACATAAGTTACTATATATGAATATAATAAAAATGGGAAAATGACAAATCAACCATCATACTTTGTGATCAATGACAAGTCAACAACTAAAGTATTTTTACTAACAAATTAACCACTGAACTATGAAAAAAGTCACCGTAAATATTGTTGTCATGTTTGCCGTTAAATATATTGATTTTCTCACCAAAATGAAAGTGTATTGATTTCATTCCACCTTGGAATGATATTTTTAAAAATAATGTTCTAATATTGACGATCCGCCGCAGAATGACTGCGTTCTGCGGCGGAATGATAATGATCTGCCACTGATCAACATGTCTCGTTCTGTGTTCCTATGACCTAGTATATAAGACTCGACTGTTCACTCCGACGAGTTCACCGCCAACCACGAAATCCTTGGCAAACATTTGAACTCTCAGACCTTCGTTCCTCACTGTTTCAGGATACCAATGGATTCTTGTGCAAAGAAAATATTGCTCAAGCGAAAGGGTGGTTTGTCTCAGACTCAGCCGCGACCATCGTTAAAAACAACAAACTCCAGCCATGAATGAAGTTAGATTGGAACCAAGCTCGTCAGTCAGTTTCATGGCAATGTACCTGCCGTGGTGCAAGGTGGAGCACCCGTCATTCAAATTATAGCAATCGCGGTTGATGTTGGAGGACCTACTATCACTCTTCTTACAGAAGCCGAAGTTGAAACACAACCTCAACCTCAACCTCAGCCTCTAGAATGACCAACAGTAGGTGCATTGATCTGTTTCCAAAGTGTTATAGATAGGTTTAACTCCCCACTCTTCAGGGCAGCCAACACGAGCTAACGATATGACCTTGATGTTAAACACCGTTTAATTATTGTTTCTAGAAGAGTAGACTTCGAGTCATTGGCTGAGTTGAAAATTGAAGAATCATTTTAGGGGGCTGGCTTAGCTGTTTGTGCCGATTGGATGGAAGTTATCGTGAACGGATTATCAAATTATTTTATTCAAATTTGGAATTGTCCACCCAACCACTAGATGTACAGACTTACATGTTTGGACGGGAGTTGAGGCTGACTCCCAACAATATTAACTTACTCCTTGGATGTTCAATGGATGAACCAAGCGACCACTATAACCACATGTCTCGGGAGCCACCTTTCATCAGACAAAGAGATGGGCTAACAGTGTTTGGATTGTTGCACTGTGATCTTGAGATTGAAGCGTACAAGAAGCCAAAGTCCAATGACTTGAATGCCATAGCCCAAGTGATCCACACCATCATGACGCACACCATTTTGCCTTCATATGGACATCGACACAATGTTAGTTACATGGATCTCTATTTGGTGGAGAAAGTGTTCACAAAGAAAAAAGTAAACAGGGCTATGTCATTTTGAGTCACATGTACTAGGTCCTCAACAACCTGGCCAAAAGTATGTCATTCAATTGGCTCATTCAGAGGATTAATGAGCATTGTGGGTATTGATCTCGGATGAGGAGCCAAGAATCAAAGAGAAGGCCACCGACGTCCACAACAAATTGAAAGTAGACAGAATGGAACTCAGCAAAGTTGAAGGGGTATGGATATGCAAGACTCCATCTGAGCCCGCCCCAAAGAAGCAACCTATAGTGTCCCCACACCCCCACCCCCCACTCCTACTCCTCAGTTTTACAGTTTCCACTCCCCTCAGTGGTACAGCCTCTAGCCCCCTCAGAGGAACATCCTCGAGCCACCTTAGAGGAACAGCCTCCAACATCGCCTTTGTAACACATGGAGGATAATGTTTCGCAGTCGATGACTTAACCACCTCCTCAGTCATCTCATTTTACATCGATGCTTGAGGAGATTTCCTGCTGGATACGAATGATGAAGGACCAACTTGTCTGGATGGAAGAGCTCCATCAAGTGGGGCTGCACATAATACAAATGATGGAGGAGCACCATCAAGTGGGGTTGCTCCAAATGCAAAAAAAATGGAGGAGCGAGCAGAGGAGCACCATCATGAGATATTGGCAGCATTGTAGAGAATGGGACAGCGAGCAGCTTCTCCAGTAACCTCTTGAGCATCCCCTATAGCAGCCCCTCCAACAGGCTCTCCAACGGCTTCTCCATTGTCCTCTTCAGCAATAGAAGGCACAGACTGTTTGTAAGTAATTTACTTTTTATGCAAAGTTCATTATTTACTTTATTTGTATGCAACGTATTAACGTGTCTGAAATTTGTAGCACCATTACCCTCCAGCACCAACCTTCTACTTCTACTGTGCTTGCCAAGGTGCAGGAGATAGTTGCTCCCATTCCTCCATCGACCTCAGTGTCGGATGGATCGCAGCCTCCGCCACTTAAAACTGTGCGCATTGTACATCTTTGATTTGGTTATCTACGTGTGTCTGCACTTATTCATGTCTTATTAGTTTGACGATCTCTTGTCAATGTTTTTTTGCAGCCAAGTCAACTGATGGATCTTTTCAAGAAGTATGTTCCTGGAAATACTTGGAAGAACATGGAGACGTGCACAGTAAGAAGGGACGACAAACACAATGAGAATTATGTTCTGTTACATTAAGTAGTTTAGAATCTTTTATCTTAGTATTCATCCTTACTTTGGTTTCTTTGTATGCACTGCTAAGCGTTTTGAGGTTCCATATAAAAAATCGCTATTGACATTAAGGTGGATTCACATAAGTAAACATCTCACTTTTCTAGTTTTTCGTTCATGTTTCAACAATTCTAATGCATGCTTCCTTTGCATTTCAGTCCCACCCAAAGCAAGAATGTTTTTTGTCATTAGTTGACCTGCACACTTACTACCCTTACTAGTTGTTGCCACTTGAGCAATTGCGATCGTCGTACCGCCCACTGACAAAGAGAAGTACATATTTTCCCTTATGTAGATTCATATTGTTTCCCGCTTATATTCTGATTTTTTCCTTTGCATTTCATCTCACACGGCATCTTTCGGCGCATGAGTGAGGGATTAAGGGTGATCCGAGATTGCAAGAAGGTTGACTTCCACCATCACGATAATGTGCCTGCGAAGGGTCCATTGTTCACCAAAGCATGCAACATATACGTGGACCCACAGTTGTCATTTGAGCTCACGGATTTGCAAAAGAAAATTGGCAAGAAGGCAGCTTAGAGTAGTTGAGATGTGTAGGTATACAAATTGAGATACTCATTTTGTTGTACATAATAGAAAATTCATTGTCTCTTTATATGTTTACTTAGTGTACTTGGATAATATATATTGATGTTGATGTTTTGTTCTGTTTACTTAGATAATATCTATTTGGAAAATATTTGGTTTCGATAATATTTGGTTTTGATAATATCATAGAGGGGATAAACTAAAAATAAGGAAAACTCTTGCAAAATTTTCAATTATTTGAAAGAGAAATTGACTCAAACCATTTCATTCATCATCAATAAACAATTAACATGTTCATTGCAATTTAAGCAACCTGTGCATAACACCGAAATATACAAGGCAAAGGAATTATTACGTTCTATGACGGAATGTCGACGTTCTGCGGCGGAGAGTTGACATTCTGCCGTGGAACGTCGACAAGGATGCTGACTCTAGTTCTATGTGGTTGAACTCAGCTATACACGGTCGATCAACCTTTGCATTGTGGTCGTTCGTAGCCTTCACAGATTCAAGCAAATTCCTAAACGTGGTCAATCAACAAGTGAGGGGCAGTTGAATGGCTGAAGTACAGATTCAAAATTTTGACCGATTGGCTTAGGGAAAATATGCTAATTTTACAGTTTCACTAATAAATTTCCATTCATTATCAACAACCAAATTATCAATTCCATTACAACCATATCATGTCCATGTGCATTACAAACGCAAACCAATTTATCAATTCAATTACAACCATATCATGCATATGTGCATTATAGATGCAAACCAAATTATCAATCTCGGATTCTTCATCTTCATATATCTTTAATCTTCCTTGATTAGAGAAGACAATGTTCAATCAAAGTGACTATTAACTATGCGTCGAAATCAGATATACATCATCTATAAAAGGCGACCTTGAATAAACTATTGTAGATTATGTATATTTGGTCTCGACGTATAGTTAATAGTCACTTTGATTGAGCGTTGTCTTCTCTAATCAAGGAAGGTTAAGGTCCACATTTGTGTTTATTTGTGTTTATGAACCTTGCACATCATACTCCTACATAACGCACAGCAAATAAAATTAGCATAGTTTAAAACGTAACACATGAAAATATAATCACAATAATGTGCTCACTTGTGTCTCGGGAACTATGTCAGGAACTGTCTTGGGGACTATGTCAGGACATGTCTCGGGGTCTATCTCAGGGACTTTGAAACCTATAAATGTGCCCTACGAGCTTCCTCTACCGCCTCGACCTCTAGACCTGTGGCCGCCACATGCACTGGACTCTAGGCCTTCACACATGCGAGAATTGTGCCCCACACCCCCACACCGGCCACACGTCATGTTCAGATGTCTCCTAGGTAGCACTGTTTGGCTTGGGGCCTTGTCCACATCTCGTATTTATTGTTTTTACAGACTACCAAAACGTCTCTTAAAGGGCGGTGGCATAATTGGATCAAGATCCATCACAGGAGGCTACATCATTTGTCCACTTACGAGCGGATAATGTGGGAGTACATCGTGATGTATGTTTCCCGGTGCTAGCACTTATGCACAAAGTCCTTAGGAGATGTCCTCATGAATTGCATACATAGGACTGCATTGACACATAGGATGCCAGTCAACTCCCACCAATAATAGTTACAAGTATGCTTGTCCAAATCGACATAGTACTATTCATTACCGTTATTGACCTCAAATTGGGCAGTGCCTGAAAATTGGGGACTCCCATTTCGACATGTAAGTTGTAATCTAGCAAGCCGATTCTTGATCTGTGGACACAAAAGGTCCATCGATCACGCCATCTTTTCATTTTTTTTAACAATCCTACACATGATGCCCTTTCGTATGATCTCTAACATACTAAGAATCGGTTTGTCCTGAGCTGGTAGAATACAGGCGTTAAAGGACACGCTTAGTTTGTTAAGGCTTATGTCACACTTTGGGATGGAGCAGAAGGCATGTTTAGCCCATTATCACGCATCTATTCTTCATAGATAGTTGTGCGCCTCTGTTGTGGCTCTAAAAGCGGCCCACATTGCATCCTTGAACAACCTGTCTTTAAATTGTTTTTGAAAATTAGCATACAGGGGTCAGATGCAAAATCGATGGTCCGCTTGTCCTGCCACCTCTCTGACAGCTAGCACCAACCCCTACAAAGATTCATAGTATGAGTCAAACATTGGTACACAATGCATAACATAAACATAGAAGGCAAAAGCAATCACCGTACCTTTTGTCGGTTAGAAATGATTGTCCAACCATTGTGGGATGAGGTGTTTAGATCCTTGAGCAACAATTCCAGAAACCAACTCCAAGAATCTTTTTTTTTTTTTGCTTCAACCACTGCTTCAGCAATTGGTACATTCCATCATTCTCGTCGATGCTGATAGTAGTGAGCAGTTGGCTTGGAGTTGCTCCCTTCAAGTGGCAACCATCCAAACAAATAACTAGTCTACCCCAATTCAACAGACCCATCTTACATGCAACCAAACACATGTACATCCTTTTAAATGCACTCATCTCTAGCTGAACATACAACAAGCATCCAGGATTAGACCTCTGAATCTCCTCGGCATAGGACCTTATGAGCTTGTATTGCTCATTGTCATTCCTTTCGTTAATTTTTTTTTGCCGCATTTCTTGCCCTTCTAGCAAGGCTGAGTGTGATGTTGATGTTAAAATCCTTCTTAACTATCTCAATTATGGAAGAAAGGTCTTAGTCGACCTGATTTTTAAATTTGTCCAAGTATGTTTTGACACCCATTTAGCAGACGTATGGTGGCTTTCCATCTTTCTCGAGCAAGTGTGAATGTTGTTATAGCACTTTATTTGAAATGTCATTTAGCCTTGCATTTTTTAGGCGTGCATCCACCACGTGCATCCTTGCTAACAGGCAGCCCTCAACTGATGAGCATTACTATGGGTGAATTTTATCCCGTACCCATTCTTCAATGCATCATTAACAATTTCTTCTCTAATTTTATTTAGTGAACTATACTTCTTACCAAGACTCATACCAGCGAACGTGCATTCTACTTGTGGTGGGTGTCTAGGCCTACTCTCAGCCATGTTCATGTCTTCGTAACTACTGGATTTGCATAATAAATGGAGTTCCTCCTCATCTAGAGTTGCCGAGACGGAATGCACCACTATAGCAGCTTCGTCTCCAATTGCACTTATTTCATTTACCAAAACTGTGGACGTGGACCCCACTTTAACTTAGGAGTTAATAACAGATTCTTCGACACTACCAAACACCATTTCGTGTTCAACAAGTGCTTCAACTTTGCCAAAATGAAGTACACTTTAGCTCTCAGAAATCTCTAGGGTTCGCTAATCGCTGCCAAAAATCACTAAGAAAATCGCGATAAGTGTAGTGCAAATTTATACAAGGCAGACGAGGCACGATGATTCGTAGTCATTCCATAGTAGACCATCAATATTATAACGTTATGTTTTAAAAATATCATTTCACGGCGGAATGAAATCAATACACTTTCATTTCTCCATGGAATGAGATCAATACGTTTAACGGCAAATGTGATAGCAATGTTTGCTGCGAATTTTTCCCTTAGTTTAGTAGTTAATTTGTTACTAAAAATACTTTAGTAGTTGACTTGTCATTGATCACAAAGTATGATTGTTGATTTGTCATTTTCCCAATAAAAATATATGATAGAATCTAGAAAAAGTAGATTCCAAAATAGATGTATATGAGATTAGTATAACAGTTATGTGCATAGGAAATATTGTCCATGTGATTGATGGTATATGAGTTTCTAAATAATGAAGCTATGGAATATTATTACTAATATCATATGGATGAATAGTAATAAATACACTTCACATATCAAATACGTAGATAGTAAATGAAATAGACATTTTGTGGAGATGGAGTAGAAATGTCCAACATGACAGGGATTGGTTGGAATGTCTAAAATGGAATGGATACTTGAAAGATATAGATTATAGACTATATGTATACGTGGGAAAAAAGAATAACAAATATGCTAACCCTATAATACAAAATAATTCATACCCTAGTTAACCTTTAAATTAAAAGAAAAATTTTTACCAGGCTTTATATCTGTTGGAATGAGGAAGAGGATTTTTGGAGAGGGTAAGAATAAGGAGAGGAGGGAACTAAACTTTTTCTTTGTATTGCTTTGGCTAATTTGCTTGATACAAAATGACTACACACATATCCTATTTATAGGATTATTTGATACATATATAACACAATATATGAACCACCTATTAACTCTAATACATGGACTAGTCATAATGAATCACCTAGTTACATGAACTACTCATCAATGACTCATGCAAGTACATGAACTAATGTACCCTTGCATACATGAATGAGAACCTTCTAGATGACTCTTCACAAATACATTGACTTTAACCAAAAACATATTAAACACATACATTAACAAAGACACTTATTCAAAACATGCATTAACCAAAAGACACAAATTAAATAGGTTAATGGAATTAAGTTAATAATTTCAACATCCTCCCATAAACTTAATTCCTTGTAACTCTGAGCTTCATTCTTAACTTGCTGAAAGTGTCATATTTGAGAGGCTTTGTAAAAATATCAGCAACTTGATCATCGGTCTTCACATACTTTACTTGCACTTCATTCTTTGTGATACAGTCACGAAGAAAATGATACCTTGTATCTATATGTTTGCTTCGATCATGAAAAACTGGACTCTTTGCCAATGCAATAGCAGATTTATTGTCAACAAGAATTTCTGTAGTTTTCTCTTGTGGCATTTGCAATTCCTTCAATTGTCTTCTCAACCATATGGCATGACATACACAAGATGTAGCAGCAACATACTCAGCTTCACACGTGGATAGTGTCACAATGTGTTGTTTCTTAGAACTCCATGTAAAAGCTGAATTAACCATGTAGAAAACAAAACCCATTGTGCTCTTTCGGTCATCCATATCTCCACCCCAATCGCTATCGCTATATCCGACAAGCTTAAATTCATCAAAATATGAATAAAGCAAACCAAAATCAATGGTACCTTTAATATATCGAAGAATCTGTTTTGCTGCCTTGAAATGAGTCATGGTTGGTGATTCCATAAAGCGACTAACCAATCCAACTACAAATAAAATATCTGTTATTGTGCAAGTTAAATACCTCAAACTTCCAACAAGGCTCTTGAAAGTTGTAGAATCAACTTTTTCTCCTTCCTCATTCTTTGATAATTTCACTCCATATGCCACGGGAATATTCACAATTTGACAATGCTCCATCTTGAATCTTTCTAGAATCTCTTTACCGAAACCTTCTTGAGATATGAAAATGTCATTATCTCTTTGATTGATCTCCATGCCAAGATAGTACGACATTAAACCAATATCTGTCATCTCAAATTCCTTGGTCATTTCTTGCTTAAATTCTTCGTACATACTCTGATTATTTCCCGTAAAAATCAAATCATCAACATATAAGCAAACAAATAAAGCATCTCCATTTTCACGTACCTTAGCATAGAGAGAGTGCTCATATGGACATTTTGTAAATCCATTTTCAATGAAGTACTTGTCAATTCGACTATTCCAAGCTCTTGGAGCTTGCATCAAGCTATACAATGTTTTCTTCAACTTCAATACTTCTTCTTCGAGAACTCCATTCAAGAATGCCGATTTGACATCCATTTGATAAATTTTCCATTTCTTTTGAGCCGCTAGTGAAATAATGAACCGAATAGTTTCTAAACGAGCAATAGGAGCAAATACTTCACCATAGTCAATACCTGGATGTTGACTATATCCTTTTGCCACTAACCTGGCTTTATATCTCTCCACTTCTCCCTTTGCATTCTTTTTTTCTTTAAAGACCCACTTCACACCAATAGGCTTTTGGTCTTTAGGAATAGTAACTAGCTCCCATGTCTCATTCTTTGCAATTGACGCAATCTCTTCATCCATTGCATTTCTCCATTTTTCATCTTTCACCGCTTCTTCAAACACTAAAGGCTTACAATCGACAAAGTGACAAAAGAGAGTTAGATCTTCACTTAAATTTTCAGTTACCTCATAAATATCTTGAAGACTTTTCATGTGTGGCTCTCTTTCACTTGAGCTTCCACTAGAATTTAATGAAGAAGGTGTATCTAATATCGTTGGTGATCTTGGAGGTGTCATGGGCTCTTGTACTTCTCTACTTTGATCCTCTTCATCAAATAAAGGAAAGAATTCATACCTCTTTTTGTCTTCATCATTCCAATCCCAAGAATCTTCTTCATCAAACTCAACATCTCTGCTAATAATTCTTTTTTAAAGACTTGGATCGTAGAGCTTGTAGCCTTTGGATTGTTGATCATAACCGATAAAAATATATTTCTTACTTTTATCCTCAAGCTTTGATCTCTCTTGATCAGGGACATGCACATAACCGATGCTTTCGAAAACTTTTAAATGATAAGCACTTGGTTTTCTTCCACTCCATGCTTCTTGAGGTGTTTTGTCCCACAAGCTTCTCATTGGGCATCTATTTGATAGGTATACTGCACAATCAACTACTTCTGCTCATAACTCTTTTGGCATCTTCTTTGTTTTCAGCATACTTCTCGCCATATTAAGAATGCTTTGATTCTTTCTTTCCACTACGCCATTTTGTTGAGGAGATCGTGGAACGGTTAGGAAACGTTGGATGCCATTTGCTTCACAAAACTCATTAAACTTGTTAGATGTAAATTCACCTCCTCTATCTGATCTCAAACCTTTAATGAAATACCCCCTTTGCCTTTCTACATATGCTTTGAATCTTCTAAAAATGTCAAAAACTTGAGATTTCTCCATCAAAAAATAAACCCAAGTTTTTCTGCTAAAATCATCAATGAAGAGGAGGAGAAAATACCGATTTTTACCGAATGAGAGAGGCTTAATCGGTCCGCATACATCAGCATGAACAAGTTGAAGTGGTTTACTTGCTCTTGATGTCGTCTCCTTCGAAAAACTCTTTCAAAATTGTTTGCCAACAATACATCCTTCACATAGCTGATCTGGTTGGTTTATGGATGGCAATCCCTTTAGCATTCTTTTCTGTCCCAATAGCTTTAAGCCAGCAAAATTCAGATGGCCCAGTCTTAAGTGCCAAAGCCATGAAGTGTCTTTCACACAAGTCTTCAAACATCTAGCAACATCGGCTTGAATATCCAGCAAAAACATTCTATTGTTTGTCATTGGTACCTTCGCGATAACATTTCTGCTATCATCTTGAAGTAGAAGACTACGATCCTTCATGTGAACCTCGTAGTTTTTCTCCAAGAGTTGTCCCAAGCTCAAAATATTACTCTTCATACTCGGAACATAGTAAACATTGTTAATAAGTTGATGACTGCCATTTTTCATACGAATTAGAATTGTACCTTTGCCTTCAATTTGAAGTTTCGAATTATCTCCAAATGTGACTAATCTAGTCACCGAGCTATCAATTTTCATAAATTTGCTCTTATCGCCACACATGAGATTGCTTGCCGCGTTGTCAAGATACCACACGTTGTTCTTGCTTCCTTCTCTTTTGTATGCTAAGAACAAGGTTTCTTCAGCCTCTTCATTTCGAGCATAATTTGTCGTTTCTTTGACATTTTGAGGAGGACTCCAACAATCACGAGCATAGTGTCCATGCTTTTGGCAATTGTAACATTGAACTTTTGATCAATCATTTTGTCTTGAGTGATTTCCTCTACCACGCTCTCTTAAGAAATGGCTCTTCTCTTCATTATCGAGATTTTGATGTCCTCGACCTCTTATTCTACCTTGTCCACGTCCACGTCCACGTCCACGTCCACGTCCATGTCCTCTTCCTCGTTGGCTTCTCCCACATTCATTCTCTCTTTCTTTCACTGAGAGCTTGGTGGCTAGAACTTGCTTGATTGGCTCCTTCTTCTTGTTGATTCTCTCTTCATGAGCTTGTAAAGAACCCATGAGTTGGTCAACCATCATTGTAGCTAAATCTTTGGACTCCTTGATAGCTACAACCACATAATCGAACTTTGTATGCAACGAGCGAAGAACCTTTTCATTGACACGAACATCTTCCATTTTCTCTCCATATCTCTTCATTTGGTTGACGATGGCCAAAACCCTCGAAAAGAAATTCGTTATAGACTCGGATTCTTGCATTCGCAACGCTTCAAATTCTCCTCGTAGGATTTGAAGACGTACCTTCTTTACCTTATCAACTCCTTGATAAAAATTTTGTAGAATCTCCCATGCTTGCTTGGCAGTGGTCGCATTTGATACTCTCTCGAACATGGCTTCATCCAAACATTAATGAATAAGGGTAAAAGCTTGTTGATCTCTCTTACGCATTCTTTGGAGAGTCTCCCTTTGATTTTGAGTCAAAGCGGAATCATCACGAAGCTCGTCATAGCCTCTATCGACAGTCTCCCATACATCTTGCGAGCCGAGCAAAGCCTTCATACGAATGCACCAATTCTCGTAATTGTCTTTGGTAAGTTGAGGGAAATGGAACGAAAATGTAGAATTTGACATTTCTACAAGATCAAAAACTAGGCTCTGATACCAATTTGTTGGAATGAGGAAAAGGATTTTTGGAGAGGGTAAGAATAAGGAGAGGAGAGAACTAAACTTTTTCTTTGTATTGCTTTGGCGAATTTGCTTGATACAAAATGACTACACACACATCCTATTTATAGGATTATTTGATACATGTATAACACAATATATGAACCACTATTAACTCTAATATTTGGACTAGTCATAATGAATCTCACCTAGTTACATGAACTACTCATCAATGACTCATGCAAGTACATGAACTAATGTACCCTTGCATACATGAATGAGAACCTTCTAGATGACTCTTCACAAATACATTGACTTTAACCAAAAACATATTAAACACATACATTAACAAAGACACTTATTCAAAACATGCATTAACCAAAAGACACAAATTAAATAGGTTAATGGAATTAAGTTTATAATTTCAACAATATCATCCCTCTCATTTTTTGAGTAAAGATGGTGGTAGCACTGGTGATAAGGGCAAGAGAATGTTAGTAATTTGATGCGAGCACAACATAGATTTGGAAGACTTTTGTTTTATTTAGTGCATCTTCTTGTTAGTATAGTTGGTGTTTATATAAAACGTTGTTGTCTTGTAATAGTGTAAATACTTGTATCAATTAATTGTGCATTGAAATAAAAATATATGGTCTAGACTTATTGAATGTATGATTTTTAAATTATTTTCATTTTGGTTATTGGTAGTGTTACATGTTTTTGTTTTTTGGTTAAATTCTTGGTGTGTTGTTTGAATCTGGTTGCGGGTCTAGATTCTATTTAAGTATGTCTAGTGTTCGAGGTTCAGGCATTTTGATGCGATTAAAAAGAATAAGACATGTGATTCTGTTTCAAGAATCCATTAGTCAAAACTTGATTCAAAGATTTTTGGGACAGGTCATGACAATTGTACTGATAAGCAACAATTTATTCATGAGGTCGACTAAGATTAGTGGAAGTCAGTCATTGAGGTATGATGAAGACACTCGACTTAGGCATCACAATAATCCTTTTTCCAACACTAAACTTGGATTATATCTCCTCAGCCAATAGTTCAATTACTACAGAGTCAGCAAAAGACAAAGATTGCAATACAAAAGAGCTCCATAAGGCCCCTCAAAATCATCTCATAGAGCCATCAGAAATTGAGCTAGCCATTGACGCTCTGTAATGTCTCATAATAGAAAATTCTTTTTCATACCATTTTTTTCTTAAATCATATCATATCTTTGAAAACACGACAAATAAAACTTACATTCTAAAAATAAATAGTAGAAGTCTTTTTATAAAAAAATCTAATTTAAAAATCCCAAGATAGTTAAAGTCCAACATAAAATAAATATAAATCTTTGTAAAAATATTTTGACTTAATCTCCGAGTAATTAAAGTATAACTTAAATAAAAATATTTTGTAACAACTTATTAAAAATTTGTAAAAAAAATCTCCCTTTTTTCCACTTTCACTCATGAGTCAACTTCGCTCTAACAAGCTACAACCTCTGTAACACCCCGATATTTTTAATTATCGAGATATTACATGGCGTATTAGGAGCGTTAGGCCTACGGATATTTTAGTGATAAAGAATAAATTGTATTTAATTTGCTAAATTAAATAAATTGAAATTAAATCAATTGAGGGGTATTTTAGTAAATTAGATAAATTAAATTAAATGGGTAATTAGAATTGAAAAGAGAAATTGTGGAATTGGGAGAAAATTATGTGGGGAGGTGACTGAACCAGTTCAATCAAGAAAAAGAATGGCCACTGGCCATTCTTCACAGACGAGAGATGAGGGAGGACAGAGGGACGAGCGAGAGCAGTGGAGAGAGCGGGAGACAGAGTGGGTGAGAGAGCGGGAGATTGGGGAGAGACGACGAGAGAGCGAGGGAGATGCGCCGATGAACGGGTGAGGTGATGGCAATGGAACGAAGAGGATTTAAGGCTCGCGATTTTGGAACTCCCGTGGGCCAGTCTTTTCGACGATGCTCTGTCGATTCAGTTGTAATACCCCGCATTTTCCTAATTTCTAAAAAATTGTAATTTAATCTTCTTAAGTCGAAAATGATGTTTATTGAGGTTAAATACTCAATTATGTGTTGTGTGATGATTGGTTACAAATTGGAGTAATTTTGGGTTGAATTTGTTAAGGAAATTAGTGAGATTTAGGGTTGAGGACGCGGATGATGACATTCTGGTGTCCTCATACTATGCTTTTGCGGATGCAGCGGATGTTAAAGTGCAGCGTCCTTTTTGAATCTGTAAGATTCTGGAGTGTCGCTGACGACACATGCGGACGGTGCAGACGCAGAAGTGCAGCGTCCGATTTGAATCTGTAAGATTCTAGAGTGTCGCGGACGACACATGCGGATGGTGCAGACACAGAAGTGCAGCGTTCGATTTGAATCTGTAATGTTCTGATATGTCGCAGACGACATATACGGATGGGGCGGACACTAAATGGTAGCGTCCGAAATGAATTTGTTTTCAATTCTGGTGCAATGCGGACGATGAGGACGCAAATAGATCCATTCTCATACGTTCGAAAGTACACAGATTCGCAAGAAATCTGCTTGTAAATCGTCTCTCTCCACGTTCTTCCCTATTTCCTCTCCACTTTTCTCCATTTCCGTGACAGCCATCCCCCACCTCATACTAAACCGAACCTCTCCAGCTAGTTTAAGGATTTATAAATGTCCATGGTGAATGGGTATTAGGTCTTTGGGGGTATGTTAAAAATTGAGTTGGGAGATTGTGCCGAAAATTGATTGGAAAAATTCACACCTCTGATTTTTCAAAGCAAAGAAGGTAAGGAATTGTGTCTTGGCATTTCAAAAGCTCTACCCACAAGTAAAAGTGTATGTTTTGTTATTGAATGTTAAGTTGTTTATCGAATTTTGTTTGTGTTCATGATCATCTATATTAACTTTGGACGTGATTGTGCATTGTTGAATTCCTAGCCTTAATTCTAGTTGCTTCCATTGCATGTAACTCCGTTTGGAGTTTGGGACTGGTTAGGATTAGATGATATTGTAGAATTGTTATGAATTGATTTTTTTTATGCACTTCTCTTCTTCTGAGTTATTTTGTCAATTCTATTGTTAAACTCCTTTAGTATGCTATATGTTTTGATTGAATTGCTACTAGTATATGGTTGGCATTATTGCACGTTTGTAATGTGTAGTGAATATCAATCCACAAAGCATGTATAATCATTTAGCTACACAACTTCTAATATATTAATAAGTTGTATTGATATTTGTTAAAGAATATGAAGCATGAAATAATTTTTAGTTTTGTAGCTAATTACAAGCATGTTTAAATATCCGTTTAGCTATGGTTGCTACTCAAACTTTTAGAGTCTAATATCTCACGTATTGTATGTTTTCATTGCTGTAATTCTTGTTAAAATAGAGTAAGTATACATGTTTAATATCCACTTCGCTGTCGTTTACTCATTCGATGTTAAGTATAATATAGCTGCTATTTTGTGTTTAAACTCCATCAATTCAGCAGCATGTCTAGCACGTTTAAATTGCTTAATATTCTCTGTTGAATCACTGTTGTTCTGTAGTTGTATTTACTCAATTCCGACGCATGCATGTTCATGTTTGTTGCCAACCTACGAAGCATGTTGTTTTAATTCCTGTTAGACTTTGTATCATATTTAGAATGCTTTCCGTTGTCACTTGTTAGTTTAGAGTTGAATGCACGTTAATGGTTCTAAGACACTTATCAGTTCATTAATATATATATAGATATATATATATTGTCATTTCTATTAACTTGCGAAGTATTCTAGTAGTTTGATTTGATATTAGAATTGTTGTTATTCTTCCATTGTTAGCTTCCATAGGTTTTGATATTCGTTGCCGTGGTTGTTGAATGTTTTAAATGAAGTGAGTGTAATTTCATGATTGTTGCTATAGTGCATTCTTTGATGAATCAGATTGTAGTTCAAATCTTAATGATTGTTTAAAGTGATTGTTTGTATAGGATAATCCTTTGAATTATCGAATGTTGCTAGTATAAATTTGCTTGCTAGAGTCGCTAAGTTAAACATTCGTGGTTGGTATTCATGATGTGAGCTAAAATGATTAATAATATAAATAAGGGAATTAGTGGCCGGGTTAATGGTTCGGATCTAAACGGTAGACTCGGTAAACCAAATTAAGATCTTCCCGTTCATGGGATAGATAAGCTTGTCTACTATAGGGTGTTAGATGCCGAGTTTCCCCCCATTTGCCTATAGGGTGTCCTAATCTCCCAACTCGATAGTGGTCGGGTTAATGGTTCAGATCTAAACGGTAGACTCGGTAAACCAAATTAAGATCTTCCCGTCTATGGGGTAGATAAGCTTGTCTACTATAGGGTGTTAGATGCCGAGTTTCCCCCCATTTGCCTATAGGGTGCCGTAGTCTCCTAACTCAAGACACGAGTAATAAAGATGTAATAGTAAGTAAAGAACGGTTGGGTGGATACCTTTCCGATATAAGCAGTTAGAAACATTTGTTGTGTTTTGTTTGTTTTCCAATTCCTTACTAAGCCTTTTTGGGCTTACAGTGTCTACTTGTGGTGTAGGTGATTTTAACGAGTTTATTAGTCCAGATGTGGAAGAGGAAGCATTCCCCGTGGAGGAGGCGAGTTATCCGGCGAAGTAGACCTGTGAGGCCGTGGCTCTCCAAAGGAAAAAGAATTTAGTTGTTTTTCTTTAAGTTTGACTTCAAAGACAAATGTTTTAATTAAAGTTGTTTGAACGTTTCCTTCAGTTTTTAAAACTAATTTCTGCTTGAACTCTGATAAGGTTTCTTTTTCTTATTTAGTAAATGCTTTTTGATTATCTAATTTCTTCGATTTAAAAGAAAATTTTTATTCCGTAAAAAAAAAAAAGGTTTTAAATTGGCGGGTCGTCACATCGGCGGCCGGCAATGTCTATGTGGCAACGGGATTACAGGGGTGGCGAGTTCGATGTTCATCGCATCGGGCAGGTGAGGCTCTCGGGTCGCTGGGTGGGTTGGACGACTCGGGCTACGATGGGTACTCCAGCCCAGCTGCATCTAGATGCCCGGTTTGACCAGTTTGGGGGGAATTGTTGTCTGCTATACAGACAACACCATCTTCTCTCCAGAGTTAGTACAAAGCGTGGGGAATAGCCTCTGATGCAGACAGAGACTATAGATTGCTTGGTTGCTTGGTCTCCTGGAGTGGGCTGGATAAAAGGAGTAGACAGAGTGTGAACAGCTCTCTTCTCTGGTGAATCATTGAAGGTCGAACTAAGGGTAGGGAATGGTTGAAGGTGGAGTTGCGGTGTGTGAGGGAGCTGTGAGGTGAACCGTGAAGCTTGAAGCAGTCCAGGAGCTACTGTACTGCTGTCCGGCTGTTGAAGAGTTGTCCCTTCATGTGTTTTTGTCAATGGTAAGAACTTGGGTGTCTCCTTGGCTTGTGGAAGCCTTACACCGCAAGTAACGGGTGTGTGAGTAGTGTTGGTCTTTCTTTGGATGATTTCTGCTGCTATTCCTTTGTTGAGTTGTGGTTGTATGGTTTCTGTTGTTAGGTTTTTTGCGTCAGTTGACATCCTGGAGTGGTTTTTATAAACTTGTGAATGGTCTGTGGACTTAGTTTGTTATCATATTATTCTTAGCTCTCTGTCAATAATTTGTTGTTAGTTGGTATGTTTCATATGTTTCCTTGTTGCATGTTTAAACGCTTGTATGGTTAATTCTCTGTATTTTCTCTAGTGTTGATAACATGTTGTTGTATGGTTAGTTCCTTGTTTATCTTAAATGTCTATTGATTGTTGTTGTGTTTCACTTCTGTCGGAAGAATGTGTTCCTCTTACTGTTTTTCCCTGTCGATAGTCACTGATAAAAGCATGATTTAGTGGTTTCGTATCAATGTTCTCGTTTCTGTTCATTAGTTAGTTAAAACCATGATTTCGTCACTTCGTTTCAATATTCTGGCTGCTGGTTATTACTTAGTTAAAAGCATGATTTTGTCATTTTGTTTCGATGTTTTCACTACTGTAATTTAGTCATTAAAACGCACGTATTGGCTGTTCCGTTTTGCTAATTTCTCTGCTGTAATTTAGTCGTTAAAACACACGTATTTGCTGTTCCGTTTTGCTAATTTTGCTGCTGTAATTTAGTCGTTAAAACGCACGTGTTGGTTGTTCTGTTTTGCTATTTTCGCTACTGTTCTGTTGCCGTTTTTAGATGTTTAAAACATGTTTTGTTGCACGTAATTTGCTAACATTTGCTGCTAACTATAGTCGATTTAGTAGACTTGGTTACTTTGTGATATGTCCATCATTATTAGATTTGTTGCTTTATTATTAGTTGGTGTTGGCCTATATGATTTCCTATATGTTCTCCGTCGATATGTTGCCTTGAATACTTCTTGTTTGAATAAATCCCTTGACCAAGCTATCTAAATTGAGTGGTTATAACTAGTATAATTATCCAATGTGTTGAGCACGTTAACCCAATCATTAATTTGTCAAACATGTTAATCTAATCAATTTAGTTAATCTAAACAAGTTAATTAATATAAGCATGAAATAAATTAGGTTATTAGTCTCTCAAGCATATTGTGTTGTTTTGATTTGATCATTGTCGTGTGCTCTCATGTTCATTATGGTTTTGCTTAACTCCTTGAATATGCTGTTAGGATAGTTCCTTGTATGTGCTTTTAGGATAGTCTCATATCGCTAGAAACAATTAGGAATATCACCACGGGGTGATCATACACCTTGAGTGAGGAAAAGGATTACCATTCCCTTATCAGGATCATAAGATTAATTAATTAGAAAGTATAGAATTCCCCAAACTCCATGCTCCATATACGAGCTATTCCTAAAACACGTAACCATTCCTAATATACGTAATTAAAGGATTGGTTTGGGGCGGACCCATTCCAAGGAACTAAAGAGCGGCATTTCATATACATAAACTCATTTTCTTACTGGGCCTTTAAGCTCACGTGTTACTTGCGGTGTAAGTACACACGACGCATGGAGTTCTCGAGTAACTAAAGAAGCAGTTGATGAGGGATTTGCACGAGCAAGCTTATGGTTGGCCAGGCTACGAGAAGTAACGATAATTGGGTTGGATTTATTTAAATTACGCTTTTCCTAAATTGTAATTAAGTGTTTAGTTTGTTCCTTTAAATTATTTACGCTTTCGCAAATGTTTATTTTCGCAACATTTTAAATAACTATTTGTTTTCAACTCTTCCGCATTTTATTAAATAAACGATTTTTATAACGAGTTTAATGAACGGTTGGTAGCGGCCTAGATTAGACGCACTCTGACACGTTTTCTCAAATTTTAAAGCATTTTCAAAAAGGGATGAAAATCCGAGTCGTTACAACCTCACCCATGAAAGTACTCCTTCAATCGCAACTATCATTGATTCACATCTTCTAGTACCTTAGTAAAATCATCATCACCTACATCACAAAGTTTATCTATTAGCCTAATGCTTAGTAGGAGATGCAAATATGACATGAATATGAGATGCAGTTTGTAAAAAATATGTCTTTTTCGATCATCATTATTTCCTTTTTCTTCCACTTAATAATTCAGTCATTGTGGGTAATTCAGTCTAAGGAAAATAGTGGGACCATTAGGTCCACCTCATTGGGACAACCAACTCAAACCCTGCCCATAATGACTATTTACATTTATTTAGTCTATCTTTCATTATTTTTCGTCTTTCTTAATGCAAACTTTTTTTATGATGCATGAAACATACACGTGATCTTACATGCAAAAACTACTACATAATAACAGTCTAGTCTATTATCACATGCATGACAACAACCATACGTCTCCAAAGTTGTTCATCGTTCTATCATCACATATATCTAATAAAAGAAAAGATCCCAACAAATAAATCAAAAACACATCCTCAATCAACGTCTACATCTTATCATCAATATATTATAAACACAAAATACATATCACACAACACATCCTCAATCAACAATCGTTGAGCATCTTAAGCAAGACAATCATTAAAACAATAAAATACTCTAGAACTTTGTGATGTAGGCCAAAAGCCAAAAACATGCAAGCATCACTTACTTGGGATTCTTAGTGGAATCTGTTCACTCATAATCTGATCTAACATTTGCTCTAACTTGTTTCCATCACATTTATGTTCCTTGAGATGAATAAAGATCGAGTTAATAAAAAGAAAATAAATTTATCAACTACGCTGCTTTGAAAACTTAGTTTCAGCTCTTATGTTTCTCATCATTATTATGTTCATCATCGTAGCTCATCTTATAAACAACGAATGAATCCAAATTATGTATCTTTAGAGAGCTTGAGAAGAAGAACACAAACTCTCGTGACTCTTAATGCATGGATTATTAGGGTTTTGCCCCAACCTTCCTTTTTATAGATCAAACACCTTTGTTTTCAGTAGTCCAAAAATAGATTCATAAATAGATTTGAAAATCTGAAAATATATTCCCAATTTGAAGTCCAAAAATCCTAGAAAAAAATTGCGTCCTAAAATGTTCTTCATAGTTGTTGTGTGCGCATGTGCTTTCTGTCGCAGATGCATACACTATTACCGTTACCGTAGACGCAAGCACTTTCACTACAGACGCATGCACTTCCGCTGTAGATATCTGTCGCAGATATCCACTTCTTCACATAGTCCACCAATCACCATCTGCCACGTTCACATATTCTTCCGTGGACAAAACTCTTTTCGAATTCCACCTCACTATGGACACAAACACTTCCGCTGCGAATATCCCTTTACATCATCTGCCAATCACCACCTGTCACGTGCACATGTCTTTTTTCAAACAAAACTCATTGTGCACATTCCACCTCATCCATAAACACCAATGCATCGGCTGAGGATATCCCCTTACATTGTCCCTCAATCATAGCCTACCATGTACGCATGTCTTTTGGCAGACAAAGTTCATTTTGCAGATTCCACTTCATCCACGGACACCAACGCTTTCCCTGAGGATATCCCCATACATCGTCTACAAATCACAATCTGCCATGTACATATGTCTTTCTACAAACAAACCTTATTTCACATATTTCACCTCATCCATGGACACCAATGCTTTTACTACAGATATCCATTCACCTTGTCTACCAATCACAATCCACCATGTACCTCATTTCTTTCGCAGAAAAACTTCACTCTGCGGATTCCATCGGCGGATGCCAACACTTTCCGCTGCAGATATGTGATCACTCTACAACATCCGTCATGTGCACCCATGTGTCCTTCTTTAATCAAGTATCCATGGTCACTAACACTTCTGCTAGGAATACCAACACTTCCGTCATCACCAACCCTTCAGCAATAACCAACCCTTCCATGGTCACAAACCCTTTCGCGAATACACCTCATAGTGTAAACACCATTTATATGCGGGCACGTGTCCATTCAACTATCCGCAAACGCCAACACTTCCGCTATGGATGCAGACACTTCTGGGGACGCGTCATCACGTGAACACATTCATTGTTGCAGATACTCTTCATTCCGTGACGAGTTAAACCATAAATTTTCACACCGAAGTTTCCTTGTCCAAAACATTCTTAATAAAATATTTCTTTTATATTTTAATTAAGATATAACCTTTATTATGTGAATATATAAACTTCCCATTTTCACTCCTACTTAGACTTTCACCACGAGAATATAAATTCCAAACGTAATGTTAGTTACTCTTTTAAATCCAAAAAACATAACGTTGCACATGAAATTATTCATGAAGATTTTCAAGGTGTTACACACTTGTAACTCAATTTATTCTACATGAGAGCTAGCTCGTCCCACAAATTTGCCATAAAAGCATAAAATTCTTAAACCCTCGTATCTCTATGTGGAAGAGCTCTAATATCAGTCTCTACTTTGAACTATTTTCCAAATTGACTGAGTAAAAAGTCTTGCTAAATGTTCCTAAACCGCTTTTGCAATCTCTGCCAATTGAGTACCCATTGAATGCACAACAAAATTATTGATATAATTATCAACTTCTATAATATCTAATAATTCTGCATAATCAATATCCATTTCCTTTTTAGGACTAATAGAAGTACTAATAACATAGTTATTCAAATTGTTGCCTTTCAGAAAATTCTTCATCACATAACTCTTATATGAATAATTTTGCCATTGAATTTTAAATTAATGGACTGAAATGAATCGTCTCTAGCCATTATAAATCAATATACAAAAAAATATTTAACCACCAACAGCAACTACACAACTACCGAATGGTTCAAAGCAGAACCAAATAAAAAACAAAATTTTGAACTTGCAGTTTCTAGAAAATTTTGAACTTGTAGTAAAAAAACTTCTATCTCATACAAAAATGCTTACTCCTGACTGCCTTTACCTTCACTTGGGATTGATGTGGTCGTTGGAGTAAGTGACTAACTCACTAGATAATTTATACTTAATTCAACACATATAATATTGGTATTACCTTTTCACAACAAAAGCATGATGAGTCAAAATGCAGTTACCGTGCATGGGTTTATAATTATTTTAAAACATTATTTACTATTTTAGTAAAACAGAATCAACGAGCCACCGATGAGACAATTATCAAAACATTGTTGGATACCTAGCCAACTATAGTAAAATAACCCTATATTATTTTTCACAAATTTAAAATAGTTATCCATGAAAATAAAAGATTGCTCAAGGACCCCTTCAACACAATCACAAAGAAGGCAACAGTCTGAAAATAACAACACCTCGTGAGCTAGGAGGTCGAACTGTGAGTGCGATTGGAAGATCAAGCAACACCACAGGGGTTGCCAGTGAAGCAATCAACGACGATACAACCTGAAACAAATACACCATAATCAGGTTTAGGGATTCCCCCCTAGAGTGTGTCATTACTACCTTATAGGGGAGGGCAAGAACCGACTAGAACAGAGAACCGACCCAGAACCGACAATTGGTTCCGGTTTGATTCCGATTCTTGGTTCTCAAAATTGTATTTGGTTCAATTCCGGTTCTTATTTTTATTTGCGGTTCAGTTTGCGGCTCTTAGTGTTGAGAACCAACAGGAACCGCAAATAAAGAAAACAGTGTGGATGCATACATGGCATATCGATCGAAGCTATGCGATTTGGCGAAATAAAAATAGTAGAGAACTAGTTTCTTCTGCGGCGATTTTTGAGGATTGTATGAAAATCTAGTTGATCATTTTATGATTAACACTTAACAGTTCTTAATTGACTTTAAAGAGACAAACCTTTCATCTTCTCAAGTCTTCCGAGTGTTTTAGACGGCTTGCACGCTAGTACTTCTCAAGTCTCGTTGATTTCTACCTCAAAAATTCTCACTGACTTGAGGGTCAGCGTGGATTTGGCCCTAATCACGGCAAACTTCTTGATGACAATGTTTCCTCCTCTTGAAAGTGACCACTCCGCCGTGGTAGTCTAACTTGGTTTCGAAGAGTTAACCTACTTTCACGCTCTTCTCTTAGGGCTTCTTTAGCTGGAGCCTGCGCAGCCACACGTATTGACCTTCCAACAAAGAGAGACGACTGGAGATAAAAATAAACGTTTTGCAGGGATGCAGGTGCCGAGCAGAGTAGGATTTTCTAATAAGAGGAAAATTCTACTGGTTTCGATTCTTCTCTTTTTGAGCTTGAAGACTCTGGTTTTCTTGTCAACTCGCAAGATACCGTCGTTTCTGCTTCGAATTTCGAGACTTCTAGTTCTACTTAGTCAAATGAAATCATACCTCAATTACTCTGAATATAGAGAAAAACAGAGCGAGCGAGAAAGAGAATAACAGAGCGAAGAAAGACTTGCATTCCAAGTTGGGAACCGTAACCGAACCGAAACCAAACAAGAACCGACCTTTGGTTCTGGTTTGGTTCCTATTTCTTACGGTTCCGGTTCTGGTTCTTTACTCTTGGGACCGAGAACCAAACGGTTAGTTCCAAGAGGTCCGAAACCGGAACCGAGAACCGATTTGCCTACCCCTACTACCTTATTACCCATTTTCACACAAACAAACATTTTCACACAGTAGAAGATGTATTGGGATAACCTCATAATACTTTGACACCATAACTTTCCAAAGTATTAAGAGGATTCATTTTCTTATATATGTAATACAACAATCAATGACATACCATGCACATGAAGATAAGACATGTAAAACTCACATATGCATATATAGTATAAAAACTGATGTGTTCTCGAACAGTCTCCGTCAGGGTTTTCATATGTGGGAACCTACAAATTAAGGTTTTAAAAATCATGATGTAATGCAATGCGATAAAATATAAAATCCTTACATTTGTGATGACCTTTCTTACCAACCAGAGCAATAACCTTCTCTAGAATCAGCTTGATCCACAAAGTCCTTTGAACCTATAATAGAGTCAATCATAATGAGTCCCTATTTAAACTCATGGTAGAAATAAAAGATGAGTTCTATACCAGGAATAGAAACCCAAATTGGAAGGAAATGACACATGACCACGAACTTTTGCGTGCCAAGGTGACAAAAATTTGACCCAAAAAGGGTTGCCGCGATCATCTAGATCCTACCAAAGACGACCAATATGGAAACATTGTTCTACAGCAAACCTCACATCCAAGTGTGAATGACTCGCACAAATGCTCAGGGTCTTCCACGAACTTTCAATTGAAGTGCAGATGACCCACGCGGACATTCGAGGTCTTTTGCGGACTTTTGGCCAAGTGCAAACGACTCGTGGACACGGTCTGCCTCGAACATCTGTTGCAAGTGCAGATGACCTGTGTGGATGCCTGGGGTCTGTCGCATATATCCTATCCAAGTGTAGACGACTCCTTCTGCATCACTCTCGAGTGATCCAAAAAGACACTTTTGCAGTCGACCATGAATGATGTTTCTAGCACAAAACTACAAGGAAACGTGGCATCTTTTTTACCAATTTTCCCCTCCAATTATACTAAACTCTTCCATAAACTTTAAATCTACCAAAAAATTGATGAGATAGTCTATGGATTTGATTTTCCAGGCTCAAATCTAAAACCAAGATATAACCTAAACTTGAAATGTAAAAACGGAGAGGAGGAAACAATTTAACCTCAAAGTTTCTTCACAAAAGTCAGAGATTAAAGCCTCGTGGAAGTTCCTCAAGTCTCACTCTCACCAAAACTCTCCAAGGAAACAATTTAACATCAAAGTTCCTTCACAAAAGTCGAAGATTAAAGCCTGAGAGTGAGAGAGAGACATGAGGAACTTCCACGAGGCTTTAATCTCCTCATCTCTCTCTCTCTCTCTCTCTCTCTCTAGTGTTGGTCGAACAAAGAATATGAAAGGGTTTCACCCTCTTTATAAAACAAACAACTTTATCTAAATTATAAATCAATATATTATATATATAAAAAAAAATCTTTGGGTTCAACCATTATCTAACTTCACCAACGGTAATTCCTACTTACCAAGCATCACTCTCAAACATCACCACGCAATAACTCACAACTTCCACTAGTTTGACCAATTGACTGAAATTTTCCACGTGGCCACCATGCAACAAACGGGTCAACTCCAAAGACTTTGACAAAATATAACGCAAAAAATTTACACGTAGAATTTATTATTATAAAATTTGTGATTTTTACATCCTTCCTCTCTTAAAGAATTTTGTCTCCTAAATTCAGTACAACCTTAAGGAAGACCATCAAATAAATAGGGTACTTCTGTATCATCTCTAACTCGATCTCCCAAGTAGCTTCCTGTTCAGTGGGATTTCTCAACAACACACGAACTAAGGGAATCTCCTGCGATAGATGACTCAAATCTCTCTACCAAGGATCTGCGCAAGCTCCTCCTCATGCCAAATATCCTCATAGATAGGAACATCAGTGTAACACCATAGAATTTTATTGCATTAAGTATAAGCTATGCAATTACATATTTAATGATTATTATGTGATTGTTTTATAATTTAGGAGATTATGGATTAGTATAGATTGAAGAAAATTTAGTTGGATTATAAAAGGTGGTAGTGTTTGTTATGGTGTAACATCACGTTTTTCATTTAAAATTTTTCTTTTTAAATTTCATTTGTAAAAACATGTAAATGGCAAATAATAGAGTAAGCATATGCAGGCAGCAACCCTAGAAGATCATCTAGAAAGGCTCTCAAAAAGTTTTGAACCAATGAAATTTCCTCCAGCTTTGCTTTTGTTACTACCATCGTATCCATCACATTCACAAGAAATCCTTCATATCCATTTTTCAATAATCGGTCCGCCTTAAGCATAGAAATTACTGCTAATTTTCTTTTTTCCTTGACTCCATACAATGTGTGTGGTTCACCACCAGGAGGGAGAAAATATACTTCCCTCTTTCTACAATAAATAATTGCATAATAATAGAATAATCAATCCATCCCCAAAATGATGTCATATCCTTTCATATTTATGACAATCAGATCAGCATGAACTATGTGATTGTTTATTCTAACTGCATATGCTTTTAGAATACTACTAGCAATCAAACAATCAGCAGAAGGCAAGAGTACTCTATACTTGTAATGTCCCAAAAGTAAATTACCATGTAATCCCTGTATGTTATGCAATAATAGGGTTTTTTTTATGTTAAAACTATATGGGATGGTCTAGCAAATGAAATTAAGTATAAAAAGTTAAAGAAAAACACATGACATGGAGTTTAGG
This sequence comes from Begonia loranthoides, assembly GCA_022433065.1. Taxonomy (NCBI): domain Eukaryota; kingdom Viridiplantae; phylum Streptophyta; class Magnoliopsida; order Cucurbitales; family Begoniaceae; genus Begonia; species Begonia loranthoides. The sequence continues at coordinate 21,751,728 of CM039468.1, read as the reverse complement.
ACGATTTGGGACGATAATTGGCATCCCAAACTCATGGTTGTCAAAGTTTGGACACTGCGGACGATAGCAGGGCCGTTCGTTTTTAATCTGTCTATATTCTGGGGACTTTTGGACGCTGTGGACAATGAAGGACCGTGTCCGAAGTGAATTTGTCCAAATCCTGGACACATTCGGACAACTGCGGACGTGGCATGCGGACGCCTCACATCGTCCGAATTTGGTTTGCAGAAGGTACGAACGAGTGCCTAAGGACGCGTTTTCTCTTCCCAAATTCATTGCAGACGACTTAACCGCATCCGAAATCTCAAAATTATCTGAAAAAACCCATTTAAATCTGCAGCTTCTCTTCTTCATTTTTCTAAGTTTTCTTCAAATTCCTCTGCTGGAGACACGTCTTTGACGGTGTGGGAGAGAGTTCTGCTTGGCCCTCAATGGTTGGACCTCTTCCCTTTGGAATAGGAAGCGACTCCACGCAGCTCCTTCTCCTCCATCACACTTGTCTGCAACCCCTTCCTCTTCTTTTCTCTTTATAAGTTGAAACAGAATCATCTTTGGAGTATTTTTCTTGCAAGCTGAGTATGGTGTATTCTGTTTAAGTGATAAGTGAACATGAACGAGCAAGAAGAGGTGAGTCCAACTAGTTAAATTCTACTCTAAATACCTGTGTGTAATTTGACTCTAGGAAATTATGGATAGTGTATTGCTGTGAAGAAGTTAGAGCTTTGGATTCTCTGCAAAAATAGGTAAGAATTTAGAATGATGTGGTTGGCCAGTGGAGGCCCTACATCTCGCCGTTTTGTTTGATTATTATTTTTGGATGCTCTTTGTGTTGATATTCTTGTGTTATGAGACACTTATTCAAGCTATAGTATATATTGTTACGCTGTTACATATTGATAGATGAAGTGAACTGAGATAGCAGGGAAAAGTTCATGTAAAATGGATAACAGGTTCAGTGTAACCAATTGCAAAATTTCTCCTTTACCCTATAAAGTAATTAATAGCTTGAAAAGATAGATAGTGAATGGACATGCTAAAGACACTCCATATTAGTAGATCAAGACTTTTTGTTTGGCAATTAAAGCATGTCATGATTTTTGATGAAAAGATAGATAGTGAATGGACATGCTAAAGACACTCCATATTAGTAGACCAAGACTTATTGTTTGGCAATTAAAGCATGTCATGATTTTTGATGAAAGGATAGATAGTGGATGGATATGAACTTCTGTGATACGTTGGTATGTTGGACTAGTTGGTTTTATTCCGTGATGAAAGTACTGACTTGCGGTGTTATGTTCATAATGCCTCTTGTTTCTAATTTGTCTTGTATAATGATAAAAGGGTTACAGTTATAGTTTTGGATAAACATACACGATGCAAATTCCTCAAATTATATTCAGTGTTAGTTATGACAAATATGTGCATAAATATTAGATTATTGTCTTTCACTTGAAATGATTGTGTTTTCTTTGCAATTATATTGTTGACATACATGCATCATTTTAGGACTTATGAAATTGTATCCATATTGTAAGACATAATAAATCTATGTAAATAGGCATGTGAGGGTTCGGGAAAACAATGACATCCCATTGTTCATATAGGTTCATGATGGAAAGATTAGAGAGGAAATAAGTTAGTTACATGGAATCGAGGGTTCATTGTCTCCTGTTCTGAAATCCCCAACGTTCTCGTAACAAAAAGGTGAATACCAACATGAGGAACACCCATGATGGGTATATTTATAGTAGATTGATCAGTTCTTCCTCATGGCCCTATGGTGTACGTCACTCCTGGCTTAATTACATTGTATGGTCATGCATTGCATTGCATTACATTTCATTCTGATTCTTGCTGAGCGTTAGACTCATTGTTTTCCCCTGTGATGTAGGTAATGTTTTTGCTGATGATAATCAAGTCGTGGAGGAGGTATTCCAGGATGATGTTTTGGGTTATCAGCCATTTTGATCTGTTGGTTGTGGGTCATCACAGTGGTGTTTTGCTATTTTGGGTTGAAAACTGGTATTTTGATATAAGTAACAGTTAGGTTATCTTAATTTGGTTTGAAAACTGTAAACGGATTGTTTTATAAACTTTTATGACTATCCATCAGGATTTTTGAAATCGTTTATGTTGATTCACTCGTTTTACTCTGATGATCTATTTTTATTGTGAAATTAGAAAACGAAAAATTTTATGACAGCTTTAAAAAGTTAAATAAATAAATTGGAAAAAAAAAGGGGATTTTACAATACTCACTCTATACAAATTTAGGGAGACAATTTTGTTTACGCAAAATTCGAAAGAAATAAAGGAGTGAGTAGCTCCAGAATCAAACAATACATAAGCAGCTAAGTTGTTAATAAAAATTGTACCTGGCATGATTGGGGAACTAATTCATTTTATGCAAGATTTAAATGCAATAAAAGAGTGAATTAGTCCTATAGCAAATAGAACATATGTAGTTACTTCATTAATCATAACTCGTACCTGAAATGACTGTAGGCTACTCCTCTTCTTCCCCATTCCCACATTCCCATATAAGGAGAAAACCCTTGCTCTTCTTTCATTTAAAATTTTTCTTTTTAAATTTCATTTATAAAAACATGTGAAGGGCAAATAATAGAGTAAGCATAAGCGGAAATCTTTATAAATATTAAAACATATAATCAACATTTGAAAACTATTTAAAGTAAACATCATTTAAAAACAATTTAAAATCCTTGAAATACTTAAACACAGTTCATTTCATTTCATAAGTCATAACCCCCAAAGTCAACTTGTGCCAGATAACAAAAGCGCTAATCAAGTCATACTTCCTCCACGTGCACTTCATTATGATCATAGTCATCACCTACATCACAAGAGAAACTGTGAACCTAACACCTAGTAAGAGATATAATCAAACACAATGCTCAATGTATGCTTATCCAGTCTGTCTTAGAAAAGAACCTATCTTTTATGGCATTCAGTTTACGTTTCACTTTGTTAGTTAAAACGTTGGGAATTTCTGGAACAAAAGCAAAGATGAACCATATAGTCCATGTTGGGCTTAACAGTCACTCCATCCCTACATGGAATGAGCTGTATCTGTCAATGGTGTATCACCTAGGACCGTCACCAATCTCCCGAACCCCCACACGTCTATTTACATTTATTTCATTCATTTTCTTTTAAATGTCATGCATGTACATATCAACCTTATCATAGCATTTCTAGTCATGGATGTAGTTCGCACAATTTAATAATTTATACCACACATTGAGAAAACAATACAGGTTATTGAAGCATGAAACAACAAAGCAATTTCAATCAATCTAATACTTGCTGTAAACCAACATTTTAACAAAGCAAAAATCAACCAATTCAACATTTTCTTTCAATAATTTCTATCAACATGATAACAACAAGGATCAATTTCAAACCTCCAGCACTTATCCACAACAATGTTATCAACTACCACATTGTAATATTGGAATAGCAATTATCAATTAACCAAACAGTATTCTCTATAAATTATCAAAACTGTACACTATAAAAGCAATGGAAGTTAACAAAACATTTCCTACATCCATTATTATCAGCAGAGAGCAACAAATTATCAAGACCATAAACTATAGAGAATACTTTCACTTTTTTCAACATTTCTATCAATGAAACAGAGAGTAATTCCAACAACAAATCATTGACCTCAACAGATTTTAACCATGCTATAACTGGCAGTAACCAAATCTCAATGGTAAACCAACTCAGCAAAACAATAATCAGAATCATATCATCAAACAAACAGATTCTATATAGCATCAACCAATAGATTCTCACAAGTCTCAGACAATAAACTTAAACCAGCAATCAAAATCCTACCATCAACAGATTCTCATTCTATTATCATACAGAGAGCAATTCAACCCACAAAACATTTTTATCAATAGATTCTTATCAAAACATTAGCTAGAAGCAGACATATCATCAATAGATAACATAAAACCATCCTATTCTTGTGATGTAGGCCACTTCTAGCAAAACACATACATAATCTCTTACCTGTCTTCTCAATTTCCTCTCCTTGAAGCTCTTCTCACACACCCATCCAGCAACAGCAATTCTCCAAAAAACTGAAAACACAGAAGCTTGAGAGAACACGAAAGATTTTCCTTATTTTTCCTTCTGTCAATTTCTACTCTAATATGCCTATAAACGCTCAGGGAGAGCCAATGAGTCATGACACTTCATTTTCCAAGCACCACTTTGATTTTCAGACGACGGTTAGCCATTTTCTGGGCAATTCTTGATATTCTGGTCGGTCACCCTCTTCACGTGATAGACTGCAAATTTAGCAGTCATGACCACAATCGACAGTAATTCTCTAATGATAAACCGTAAATTTGCCTTTTTAGAAAAATTGGTCGATCACCCTCTAGTGGACGATCGATCGCTTCCAAAATGGTTGCTCACTGCATAAAATCTGCTTTGGAATCTATCAATCATCTCCTTCAGCCAATCGACCGCTTCCAAGATGGCTACAATCTGTATAGATTTTTCTTTGGAACCGGTCAATCATCCCCCTTCAGCTAATCGACCACTCCCAAAATGGTCACACTCTATAATAATTCGTAATACCCATGATCGACCCCCTTCTCCTAGCAATTGACTGCCATCATCAAAACTTTGCTTCTTCATACAATTGGAAATTCCTCTAACTTATTTTTTTATCACATAAACAAGTTACACTTATAAACAAAACTAACACCCTTAAAAAATCCAACATATCTCTAAACATTAACAACATCATTATCCTTAATAATATAAACAACTCAACAATTTCAATGCACCATGTCCAGTTACCATATTTCACATAATTGAAATTTTACGTGTAGATGAATTTTTCGAGTATTACATATGGAAAATTGGACTTTTGGCAAGGTGCAAGCTTCTGCATGTGTAAAACTCTCTCTGGGGTGGACATGCGACACAAGTTTTGGTTTTTTGAAAAAGTGTCTCAGATATATTTGTGGTCGACTGGATGAAGAGTGTGATTGCCCGATCCAAAGACAATATAGAATTTATCAAGCCTTATGTAGTTTTGCGGTCTCTAGGCGTTAAATGTGCAGTCGACCAATCCATGGACAGATTGTAAAGATTTAACCTCGAGTGCATTTGCAGTAGACTGGATATGAGATTTGCGGTCATCCGAAATAGTGTATAAATGACTTTTCACATAAGGTTGAACGTCAGTGGTAGATCATTTGGCAAATGATTTTCTTTGAAATGTAAAGGTGTGGTCGATTAGAGTTAATGAGGGGTCGACTGAGATACAAAGGGTCACCTAAAATGAGGTTACCGTCATGATTTAAGAGGGGAGAAATTTGATGACTCAACATCTAAATGCTGATGGGGTGACACCTCACGCATAGCAGGCAGATAAGTTACACATAAGCCATTATTTTGTTATGTTAATGCTTCAATCATGAAGTTCACTTTGGAGAAGAAGAAGTTCTTTAGAATATTATTATTCTCTCTCAAATTGTTGAAGGTAAGTTGAGTTCTCTTTATGATTTAATGGAATTTAAGAAGTTTAGTTGGCTTTATGGGTAGAAAACAATCGATAAGAAGAAATAGCCCCAAAATTGTGTAGTTCTAGTATTTGGAAGTAATTTGTTAAGTTAATGAAGTCATAATGCAAATCCATTTTAATACGTTATACTAGACATCTCAAGGAAAATATAGGTTCTAGAGTTGATGAATTTGTTTATGTATAGCATGAGTTATGAATGTTTAAAGTTGAATGCAAACTGCAAAGATAAGATGGAATTTGTGCATAATGGATTAAGATTTTGATGTGGTTTATTTTATGCATACATGATGATTTATCCAAACCAAATTGTTATTAATATGTACTATGTTTGTTAAGTTTTGGGTTTGGAACTAAAGGATTTGCCTGAGTGTATTAAGGCTTATGCACATTTGAAATAACAAGTGCATGAATGAATACTAAAAGGGGTTTATCATGTTTTAGTTTTTCAGTTCAAGGATATAATTCTGTAAGTTGCAGGACATTGTGCCAAGATGTTAGGGTAAGTAATGTTGTATGCGTTTGACCTTCGAGTCCACACCACAAGATGCTAGGTTATTGTAAATGTTATTATGTTATGTTATGATAATATGTTAAGTTAAGGATATTCTGGATGCATTATTATTGTTGATTGATATTATGCCATTTGTTTATTTATTAGGCTTAGATATATGATGATATGTTGAGATGTAATAGGTTGTGAGGTTAGATTGTTAATACATGTAATACTCAAGGATGTGTTGTTTGATGTAAAATTAGAATTATATTGATATTTGAGGATATGACACATGTTGATAACGTATATTGTTCATGCATACTGTTTTCAAGAAAATGAATTGAAAAGGTTTTCTCATGCATACATTTTTCAAGTAAGAAAGATAAGGAAAATTGAAAGATATATTTGAGTTAAGTAGTTTGATCCTAATTGATGACAGGACAGACCGGTTGGCGATATGAGATTATTATGCATTGATGAGCATGACCGCTAGTGGGTTTTCGATTGATGTTAGGACAAATCATTGTGCATTGATGTGTACAACTGCTAGCAAAGCCTACCATCAATATTGGAGCTGATTATACTAAAAGTGATAGGTCATCGTGTATTGATGTGCATGGAAGCTAACGGAGGACTCAATTGATGTCGAGTTTATCATGAGATGTGGTGTATTGATGTGCATGGCCGCTAACGAGTTTCTGATTGATCTCAAAATAGATGTGGTAATAGATTATAATGAAACTTTTGCTCCGGTTGCAAAAATGGATACCATTGGAGCTTTAGTCTCTCTCGCTGCTCAAAATGGTTGGAAGATTTTGCAATTAGATGTGAAATCAGCATTTCTAAATGGAGTGCTGGAAGAAGAGGTATTTGTCGATCAACCAGAGGGATTCAGAAAGGATGAATGCAAAGTTTATAAACTGAACAAGGCATTGTATGGATTAAAACAAGCACCGAGGGCTTGGTATGGGAGAATAGATCAATATTTTATTGAGCAAGGTTTCAGGAGGAGCCAAAGCGAGCCGACATTATACATCAAGTCCCAAAATCATAATGATTTTATCATCGTATCTCTCTATGTAGATGATTTGGTTTTTACTAGAGGTAATGCCAATATGATCGAAAAATTCAAAAACGAGATGATGGTGAGCTTTGAGATGACTGACTTGGGAAATTTACAATATTTTCTTGGCATTGAAGTTAGTCAAGAAGCTGGTGGAATATTCTATTCTCAGAAGAAATGCACTGAAGATCTCTTGAAAAGGTTCAATATGTCGGGCTGTAAATCAGTGGCAACTCCATTAATTCCAAATGAGAAATTGCAAAAGCATGATGGAGAAAAGAAAGTGGATGCATCTATCTACAGAAGTCTTGTAGGAAGTTTGTTGTATTTGTGCAATACAAGACCTGACATCTTGTACACTACTAGTTTACTCTCAAGATTTATGCAAAGTCCAAGCCAAATTCATTTTGGTATAGCCAAAAGATTACTGAGATACTTGCAGGGAACTATCGATTTTGGTATGTGGTATAAGAAAACATCTTATGTGAAACTTGTCGGATTTACTAATAGTGATTGGGCAGGTTCTTGTGATGATTTGAGAAGTACTTCCGATTATTGTTTCAGCTTAGGATCTGCTATGTTTTCTTGGAGTTTAAAAAGCAAGACAATGTAGCTCAATCAACAGTTGAAGCCGAGTATGTAGCAGCTGCTGGATGTGCAAATTAAGCCATGTGGTTGAAAAGAATACTTGAAGATATGGGAGAAAAACAAATAGAGCCTATCGAAATCTTTTGCGATAATCAATCTGCCAAAGCAATTGCTAAAAATCCAGTCCAACATTGCAGAACCAAACATATTGCAATCAAATATCATCTTCTTCGTGAGGTTGAATCAAGAGGCGAGATTGCTCTGAAGTTTTGCAAATCAAAAGATCAACTTGCTGATATATTTACTAAAGCACTCTCTCGCGACAAGTTTCAGATTCTTAGATCACAACTTGGTGTCATCATAAATTACATCAAGGAGGAGTATTAAAAAAATCCTTTTTATGTGATGTGATGTGATGTTATTTCCTAGGAGATGTTTCATATTCCTAGAATGTTATTTCCTAGGAGACGTTTCATATTCCTAGAAAGTCTATCATATTTTTATATATTAGAAGATGAAAAGCTCTCTATATAAGAGCATATTTTGTAGAAGAAAAATTAAGAAATACTAGAATCAATCTAAAATAGAGATTGAAGTTTCTCAACAAAAATTCGTTCTTCTTTGTTTTCTACTTCTGATTTCCCTTCACAAATCCTCAACAGAGTCTATCTAGTAGTACTCTCAAAATGCAGAATACCACTCAATCAACATAGCGTTATCCCCAACTATTTCAAGTAGTAACAAACAAAGAGCAATTCTCAAATCAATAAAGTATTAGACCTCAGCAATGTCTGTAACACCCTGTTGATTTAAAAGTCATTTTTCTTGTTTTTAGAAATACGTCATAAAATTTTTTGCTTAATTTGTTTAATATTTAAAATCCATTTGTTTAAAGAAAATAAAATCAGACTAAGCATTGCGGAGTGATATTGAGAATTAAAACGTAGGTTTCCAAACATTCATAACAAAAGTCCCAAAGTCCTTATTACATAGTTCAAAATAGTCAAAATACTAATAGTAAACATTACCCAAAATGTCATTCTCTCAAAATACTAATAATTCCCAAAATACGTAACTCGCACCCAGCGGGTCAAATCGGTTGATAACACGAGAGGTCATCCTGGAACGCCTCTTCGTCAACCGGTACAAATTCTTCATTAAAATCATCACCTATATTACGGGGAAAACAATGAGCCTAACGCCTAGCAAGAATCAGAATTAATGCAATGCAAATGATGCATGAATATACAATGCATTGCAGAAGAGAACCGTTTCTCTTCTGGAGGTTAAGGTGGAATACTCCCTAGAGTCATGTGGCCTAACCAGTCACTCCAACGAGGAGATATATCCATTTGGGGGTATTACCGCAAGCAGGTATTCTCACTTTTGTTAAAGACGTTGGGGGTTTCAGAACGGGGTAATTGTGAACCCTAGAATCCACGTAGCTAACTTCTAAACCTACCACTCCCTACGTGGAAGGAATCTACCGTATGGAAAGTCACCAATTCACCCGAACCCCCACACGCCTATTTACGTATTTTAGGATGACATGCAACATATAGACAATTCATAAGCCCTAGGATGATGCATGAATGCTAGAAAATAAGCATAGGAATAAAACACAAAAGTACACAATTATTTTAATTTATGAAACAGGAGAGCAGTGCAATTTAAAGGCAATGTATGCATTTATTGTCATTTCATTTTATTAACTAGTTTTAGTGTACAATAACACTACACGATTTTGAGGCATTCTTTTTATATTTCGAGCAAGGAAAACATGGTTTAGTTACAACATATTTCAGTTTGCCTTAACATGCTTATAATACTGTTATGCCCAAAATATACAGCCTATAACATCAAGCAATTTATTATTCCAACAATTTCTCAATTTCAGATCTTATGCTCTCAACATTGAATCGGTTCTTCCCCTTTGACAGTAATGGTAATATTAACTTCAAACAGAAACAATTCGTTGGGGGATCTGATTACTTCTACTGCCAAAGTGATCACGACGTAGTGGATGATATGATTCTCATTTCTCATTCTTTTGCATGAGTGTTGTTTGATACTGGGTCGACACACTCCTTTGTCTCTTCTATTTTTGCTTTCATTTTGAGTATTTCAGTAGAGAAGGTGGAATTTCCGTTGATGCTTAGTACTCCCTTGTGTGTCTAGAGTGGAGTAACTTCTGTGTGCAGAGCAGTCTGCATAGTAATCAATGGGAATCATAATTTTGATTCATTGTTTGATTTGGGAATTGAAGAATCATTGAGAGTGCTAGATTAGCATGTTTGTGCAAATTGGGTGGAAGTTACTATGAGCAAATTGTCAAACTATTTTATGCCAATTTGGAACTGTGTACCCAATCATTAGAGGTCTGAGCATTACGAGTATACACTGGTTGCCCATAGATATAACACATGTAGGGGCTATATGACTACTACTAGACGAATCACTACTAGCACTAAAGCTCGGACCACCACCAGGTCCTCACCTCTGGAACCTATCTAAGTTCTTCTTCGTCACCTATCTCTCATCTTTCTTCGCCTATCTATCTTGGAAGTTTGCATAATGTACATTAAGAACTCTTTCCACCCTCTGAGCAGCCACAAACATCTCCAACAAATTATCAAATCGCATAGCAGCAATTCCATGCTACAGCCTCAGCCTCAGCCTCAAACCCAACTGAAACTTTATCACTTGTCCCTCTTTTGAAATTCCCCCAGAGTAAGGTAAGAACTTAAAAAGCCTACTGTAGTACTCAATCACAAATTTCTGCCCTCGAGTCAACTCATGAAAAGCCCTAACCATTAACTCATGATGAATGCAGCTGCTATACTATGCCCGAAACATCTCTGTAAAATCCTTCCACTCTATGGACTTTACATCGTAACAGGACCGTATGGAGCTCCACCAACTTGATGCCAACTTCTATAGGTAGTGAGTGATAATCTCCACTTGGTACTTCCCTAGAATCTGAAGTGCCTTGAAGTTGTTTCCTATTTTAAGGAGTTAATTCTTTGCTCCCAATTGATTTGCACCACCCTCAAACACAGGCAGGTTCAACTTAGCTAACTCTTAGAAACAGGTCATCTTGGTCACCACTGGCTTTGGGCCAAGATGACTACTACCAGCAAAATTGTGCAATGCTTCCACCATTGCAGCGATAGGATTAGCATCCCTCTCTTGAGGTTGGGCACGCGGGTTTCTCCTTTGGTGGCATCTTGTCTATTTTGAGAAAGAGAAACTTCATTTGGTTAGAAAACTTGATTTGTTCATAGTTAAAAAAAAAAATCCAAAGTCTTAGTGCAAAGTCAGATTTTGTTTACACCATTACGGTCTCGAGTGACCACTATTTAGGAATTCGGGAACCTTGAAGCTTTGATACCGAAAAATTCGGTCACAACTCGGAGGCGAGCCTAATAGAATCACTGGGTTAGGCGACCTGATCTTTGAAGAGAACATGATCGCCAACCCAATGCTAGTTTGTTAACATAAGATTTTTATAATTGAGTGTAGCCCAAAAGTTATGGGCCTAGGTCCGTATAGTGATCATGAAAATAACAGTACAATAAAATAAGTAATCCAAAGTACTGTGCAACAAATTTAATCAATAGTTAATAGTTTATATAGAGTAGATAATATTCTCACCAGGAAATAAATCTAAAACACTCCAAAATAACAAAATACAAGGAATAAAGGGGAAAACTCTAACTCAAAGTTCCTAGTTGCTCTAGCCTTTACCTAGGATGAAAAGGGGTCATTTGGGGTTAGTGACTAACTAAGGAAATCTAGACTAGATGCAATGCATGTGAAAAGCTAGTCTTTTTCATCATTTAGAAAACAATGTCATGCTCCTCTTTTATTGTACATGGATTTTGCAACGAAAATTTTTATCACTTTATAAAATAGGCCCAAGGCCATTGATGAGGCTTTTATCAAAAATATGTTGTATACATAGACAACTATACGTGAAAAATATACCAACACCAATATTGTCGCTTCAGATCATGATACATCTTCATACTACTTGAGTGAATAGCAAACCTCAACTTGTGAGCCTCTGCAAGAATCGTCTGCTTTAACTCTTGAAGATTCAGTACCACTACCTCACCATGGTAGAGAATAGTTTCCTTAGCGTTGACTTTCTACCCATCTAGCTATTCAAAATTTTGAAGCTATTTGACTTTCTCTTTGATCACCTCATCCTATTGTGGTAACTGCTTTGTCCTCTAGAGTAAAAATGGTATTGCAACAATGTTATACAAACAAGCTATATCGTCTATCTCATAGTACTACAAGTCGTAGTCTCCAGCAACCATAAACTGCTTCCACTCATCAAGAACCAGACAAGCAAGAGATCCCTAAGGATTTTGACTTAGTGCATCAACCAATACATTCGCTTTTCTCCGATGATACTCTAGGCTAAAGTCGTAGTCCTCTAGGTATTCCGTCCACTTGTGCTATCTCAAGTTCAAATCTCTCTGAGTGAAAAGGTACTTCAAATTCTTGTGATCAGAAAACACCTTAAAATTTGAACTATATAAATAACTCCTCCAAATCTTCAAAGCAAAGATTATAGTAGTCAACTCCAGTTTGTGTGCTGGATAATTCTTTTCATGGGGTTTCAACTGTCAAGACGCTTAAGCAACCACTTTACCCTGTTGCATCAAGACATATCCAAGCCCAATTCCCGATACATCACTGTAAACTGCATAAGGCTGCTCATTGTCAAACACTGTAAAGATATGTACACTCATCAGTCTATTCTTCAATTCCTCAAACGCATCCTGTTGGCCTAATAAACAATAGGTTATTATTTTGATGATGACAATATTACTTGAATAATTAAGTTGTTTATTTTGTAATTATTGAATTTAGTAAATATGTTATTTATATTAATTGAAAATACCCTTAATATGAGTATTAATATCTACTAATATGTTTATCTAAGTCCATGTAGCCTATAGGTTTATTATTGGGACTTAGAATATTGAATTTGGGCAAAATACGAAAAAGATGTCAACTTCGGAGAAGAGGTGGTCGACCAAATTGAGCCAACATAGTGGAGGAGGTAGACTAATTTAGAAATGGAGGACTAAAAATAAAGGCAGATTGCTCGAGATTTCAAGATTGTTGTAAAGTGGTCAACTGGTGCAAAAGTGGTCGACCTCACAAATGGACAGATTTGAGCCAATTTTTGAGAATGAGAAGAAGCGCTCGACCTATAATGGAGAGCGGTCGACTTGTCCCACTGCACAACATAACAGCTATATTCCAACAGTTGGGAGGCGGTTGACTAAAATAGAGGGTGGTTATCCGGTTTAGCAATTTTTATAAATAGAAGATACTCCATAGCGAAGCGCAGCCAAAATTATCCTAGATATTTCTCTTCAACAATTGAGTTCATAGGCCTAACTCTCTCATCCCTAAATTTGAGATTATTTATTTGAGAGTTAGGTTCTAACTTGTATTTTTAGCTTCCACAAATTTGTACAAAATTGGCAAATAAAGGCCGTAACTATCAAAGGCTAGATTGGCACCCGTAAAGATCAATCTAGAGGGTGACACCCTGAGAACAGTCTTTAAAGGTTAGGTTGACACCCGTAAAGTCAATCATCACCAACCAGAGATCTCGGTTGGGTGATTAAGGATCTCCAAGTTGGGAACTTAGAGCGGGGATATAAACTGAACAACGTGAATAAATTGTTTGCACTTTCTATCCCTTATTTCTTTATTATTATTATTGTTTGATTTAATATTTGTTTTAAATCACTTACGGTTAGAAAATAATTATCGCACAAAAAAATTTAGCACACCTAATTCACATCATTCTATAGTTGTGCATACAGTCCAACAAGTGGTATCAGAGCGAGGTTAATTAAAAAATTTTGTGTGATATTGTGCATATTGATTAAATTTATTTGATTTGCATCTATTTGAAGTATTTTTCTTATTGAAATTTGCTTGGATAAATTTTCTTGAATTCATTGATTGTATAAATTGTTATGGCCTTCAATATGCAAGTTGAAGGATAATCTTTAGTTAGACCTCCATATTTTGATAGTAATAATTATATGTATTGAAAATCTAAGATGATAATATATATACAATCTATATATTATAATTTATGGAGCATAATTGAAAATGGACTATATGTTTCAATTAAAATTGTAAAAGGTATAAATATTCCTAAATTGCCTATTGAGCTTCATGATTTAGATAAACGAAAATTGAGCATCAATGCTAAGACAATTAACATGTTATATTGTACTCTAAATCATGATGAATTTAATAGAGTTCAAACATGTTATAATGTCTTCGATATTTGGAAATTGCTTGAAGCTACACATGATGGCACTAACCAAGTTAAAAAAATAACTTGAGTATGCTTATCCATGAATATGAATTATTTTGTATGGATAAGGATGAAACTATTACTTATATGTTTACTCATTTTACTAACCTTTCTAATGGTATAAAAGTGTTTGGTAGAGTTTATCCCAACAAAGAATTGGTAAAAAAAATTCTTAGATGTCTACCAAGATTGTGAGAACCAAAAGGGACGATAATTCAAGAAGCTCGCGATCTTAAAGCTTTGAAGATGGAAATCCTGATCGGATCTCTAATGACACACAAAATCACGATGATAGGCAATAAAAAAGAGGAACAAAAAGAAAAAAGAATTTTCAAACCATGGCATATTGCTTTCAAAGTTTCCTCAAGTGCACAAGTGGACTCCTAGGATGAAGATGAAGATAACAAATTCATTATCCAAAAATTCAACAAATATCTTCAAAAAAAAAAGTTGAAAGGAGAGAATATGATCATTTGCTTTGGATGCGAGAAACAGGGACATACCTTAACCGAAGGCCCCAAAGCAAAAAGGAAATCAAAAGCCTTAAGAAAGAAGGCATTCAAGGCCACTTTAGACGATAGCAATAAGAGTACTTCTTCCGAGATAGAAGAAGTCTCTAATTTTGCTTCATGGCCAAGGAAGAAAAGGTACATGTTTCTCCAAGTGATTTAGAAGAAAATTTTGATGAAGATGAATTGTTTGATGCTTTCAATGAGTTGTATGATCAATTCAACATGTTAAAATCTAAATATAAATCTTTGAAAAAGGAAAATGATAATATGATGAAAAAGCATGTTGAAATTATTCAATATTATGAAAAGCAAATTTGTGATTTGAAAATATTGAATGATAACTTGAATTCTACAATCAAATCATTTGAAAATAAAATTAGCGCATTGAAAGTTAAAAATAGTGATTTAAATAATGTTGTACTTAATTTCACAAAAGGGAGCAAAATTTTAAATATGCTTCTAGATAAGTAAATGGTCACATTTGATAAAGCCGAAATTGGCTATCAACCCTGTAAAACCCGTAAAATTTTTAAATTAGAAATTGCACGTGTAATTTTTTTGTGTTAAAATCGATTAACGTTGAAAAGTTGACCCAAATTGTCGCGTAGCGGCCATGTACGCAAATTTGATCAATGGGTCAAATTGGTTGAATTAGAAATTTCCGAATCGAAACTTAATTTAAGAAATGAAGATGAAGAGCTAAATGAGAGTTATAACGTTGTCGGATGAAGTTCGAAATGAGCTGAAATTAAGATCTAATATTTCAGTGTGTGATATGTATGTCTATACGCAGTGGCAATTTCATAATTAAATGGAGGGAGTAAAGTGTAATTAAAGAATAAATGAAATAAATAAGTGGGAATAAATGAAATAGATAAATCAAGGGATGAAAAATAAGGATGGAGGAAAACATGGGAAAAATCCCACCAAAAACATTGGAGTGGAAAAGTTTAGGGTTGATTTTGAAAATGAAGAGTAAAAGAACTAAAATTTAGGGCACCATATTTTGTTTCCGCTTTTCCTGCATTCAGCCGAGAAGAGAACTTCTACGAGAGAGGGAGAGTGACTGCGAGAGAAGGGAAAAATCGGGGGACAACTGCGATGGGCCCTCGACTCCGGCGACGAAGGACGGCGACCGACGAGTCCGTCCGGGGGGGCTTCTCGACAGCGGATGTTGACCGAGGACGGAAAACTTGGCATTCCGAGTGACGACTTTCGGCTTCGGGCTTTTGAGTGGCGACGACCAACGGCTCTACACTCCGAGCTAAGGCTTCAGCATTGTTCGAGCCCTAACCGCCGGTGATAGCAGCTCCAAATCGGGGAGCTTCCCTCTGCTAGCCTCTGATTTTTGGTGAGTGAAACAGAACCTCGGTTCTGTTCTGTTGGGTGATCGATTTTCATTGAGCTTTTGCTTCAATAATGGATGTAAATTCTGTTCTGTTCTGCTGATTGGGCTGAATGATTCTGTGCGTTGCTACGTAAATAGAAATACCGATAGATTTTTTTCTCTGTTTGTGGCTGATGAAATTTGTTCCTGTTGGATGATTCTAAGTTCCGATTCTGTGATGTTTTGGGTTACCATTTTCTGCTAGTTGGATGTTGGATTTTTGCTTCGGTTTTGTCTTGAAATATTGTTAGTTGGATGAGGAAAATGCCGATTAAATGCCCTGCTTAATTTTAATTATGCTGAAGTTTCCTGTCTGTTGGTGTTCTGTTTGATTGGACTTGCTACTGTTTAGGAGTTGGGAATTTTCCAGATATATGGTTTGTGAGATTGAGGGAGCAAATCTCATGGATGGTTTTAATTTGTTATGGGTTACTGAATAAAAAGAGAAGTTGGGTTAAAGTTGAGAAACTGATGGTTATTGTTGCATTATGCATACTTGAATCATTCGTATAGTTGGATTGAATAAATTCTACATTGTATTGTTATGTTGAAACCTGGATGGGTTAGTTTTGCAGTTCATTTGCTGTTGCTTTACAGTGGGTTGTCTATTTATCTTTTCTATAATAATGCCTTGGAATCTGCTGCTCCTAGTTGATTTGATGTTGGATTGTGTTTAGTTCATGGATAGTCATGAATATGGATTTCCGTTGATAACCATAATAAGAATATAAGTGATGACTAATGAGACTTCGGATTTTAGAAACTGTTTAAATGTTTAAAGTTGGATTTTGGGTTAAATGATGTTGTTGGATAAAATTTGGAAAATTTTATTTGGATTCTTAGATAAGTCACTCACTCGCCAGTTGGGTTCCTATTTCCGGTATAGGACCCTCCGCTTAATTTTCTAGAATCTTTTATGAATTCATGCGTTTATACCTTTGTTAGGCTTGGAGGACTTTGGCGAGTGTGATACGATTCCCGAGGAGACTATCACTCCGAGTACCAAGAGAGATGCCGAAGAGGTAGTGATTTCTATACCTCTTGCAGTGCATTGCATTGCATCCCGTTTTCAAAATAATTATTTTGTGGAATACCACACTTGAAAAATGACAATGACTGTTCGACAGCACGTCAGTTTTTATTAGTAATATGTTTTCTCACGTTTGATTCCGTATATGGTTTGAAATTATTGTGCATATACTAGGGGATGAATCCTCTTGATGCCTTGACATTTTAGCGCTAAAGCATCTCGAGACTATTCCCTTTGAAACCTTCTATTGCGTGAAGGTTGATTGGTTGTACATGCAAAAATATAGGTGGGGCGTTGTTGATGTGTCCTCTGTTGAAACTCCTAAAAGTTGCAAATGCTATGGGATAGTGATGACTTCTCCTTGGGTCGCAAGCCCCCAAACCTAGCCAGGATTTGTTCCAGGAATCAAACGATTGTCAGTCGTTGAGACTTGTTTATCCTAAGTACCATTTCATTTGACTGGTGGCATGATGGCCGAGTTTACTCATCTGCATCCCTCTTCCATTTGGAGCTTTTAGGTATCTTAGTTGATAAACAAATGTACATATAGCAAGCAACCATATCCGTTGTTTGATCGTACGAGTTGTCGCTGCTGAGCGAATCGTCGGTAACTCGGGTGACGCACCAAATCTATGGACTGCCGTCATTTATACTTCCTCTTCCTTATGAGGTGTTA
Organism: Begonia loranthoides; assembly: GCA_022433065.1. Taxonomy (NCBI): domain Eukaryota; kingdom Viridiplantae; phylum Streptophyta; class Magnoliopsida; order Cucurbitales; family Begoniaceae; genus Begonia; species Begonia loranthoides. The sequence continues at coordinate 21,734,040 of CM039468.1, read as the reverse complement.
TCATCGACGGGTGATCACCCATTCTCTGCTAAGTGGCAGGTGGGTCCTTAAGTGATCACCTCTTTTCACTGATGATATTTTCGAATTGGAAAACGATGATGACCTATTTTACTAGGTATAGATGTCTATGTATGCAACGAGTTTTTGGTAAAAGCATCATCGATGGCCTTGGGCCCAATTTATAATATGATAAAGAGATTTTAGTTAAAAATTCGTGTACGGTAAAATGAGAAACATAATCTTGTTTTCAAAATAGAGAAAAATCAGTTTTGCATGAGGTGCATCTATATAGCTACATTTTATCGAGTTATTCACTCATCCCAAACGACTCCTCCCCCAACACTTCAGGTAAAGGCAAGAGTAGCTAAGGAACAAAAGTTGAAGCATTCTATTATTCCTACTTGAGTGATTTATCATGATTTGGTGAGGACATTGACATTTCTATTTTGGTTTGTAAAACTTAATACTGTTGGATTAGATTAGTTGCATAGTGCTTTGGATTTCATTTTAATTTATACACTGTTAGGCCCATATCCCTTTGGGCCGAACTAAATATTTAGAAGTATTTTGTTAAAACACATACCTTGGGCTGGGTGATCGTGTTTTCTACGAAGATCGAGTCGCTTGACTTGGCGATTTTGTCTGCTCGTCTTTGGGTTGTGACAAAATTTTATGGTATCAGAACACAAGGTTCTGAATTTCTAAGTAATGATCACTCGAGAATTTAATGGTACAAAGTAAGGTTTTAGTAACTGTGCACATATCAAGTTTTCTAACAAAGTAAGATTTTCTTTTCTCAGAATAGACACAATGCCGCCAAAGAGAAGAGTTTCGCGGGCTGAGCCACAAGAGAGTAGTGTTGATTCTATGGCCACCATGATGGAAGCCTTAAGGAATATGGCCAGTAATTTCCAATCTAAAGATTCTAGCACTTTGAGGATGGCGTACTTTCGTGAGTTTTTTAGGCTAAACCCTTCATTCTTTGAGAGTGGTGTTGATCCGAAGGGAGTAGAGAGTTGGCTCCGGAAGATAGAAAGAAACTTTGGGACACTCAAGATTCTAGAAGAACATCAGGTAGGCATTGCTACTTACTACCTGGAGGAGATGACACTACATTGGTGGGACTCTGTTCAAACAAATGTTGATGTGTGGACTTTGGAATTGAAGGAGTTTGAAGAAATGTTCTGAGGACAGCATAGCAGCCATATTCACCATGAGGCGATGACCAAGTCTTTTCAGGATCTGACTCAGGGTCAACGGACAGTAATGGAGTTTTATAGTAAGTTTCTCGAGCTTCTACCATTTGCTGAAGGACTAAAGGAGCGAGAACAAATCATAAAGTTTCAATCAGGCTTGAGACCAAGGTTACAATAGGGGATTAGAGCAATTCAGTATAACAGCCTTTTAGAGGTATTTGAAGCTGCCCAATGCATGGAAAGAATTTTGGATGCAAACTTTTAAAGCTTCTAGGATAGGCAGACAAGAAGAGAAGAGAAGAAAGTTATAAAAAAGAATAAAGGGAGGTTCTAGGGGCAAGGATTTGGTGGATGTACAAATCGGATTACCAGCAGTGGATCGTCTGGTAGTGGTCGATATAGCCCCTATTCCTGTCATATTTGTTGCCAGCGAGGGCACATGAAGAAAGACTGTTCATAGAACCACCAGCAACAGCAGCAGCCACACAGGTCTTTTTCTTCCTCCCAAGGTAGTGCTACTCGTAGTATCCCTGGGTAGGGGCATGACTATGGTGGACAGACTTATCCTTAGTACAAGAGACAACATGTTTCCACGCCGCAGCAATCGTCCGAACCCCGTCCAAATCACTATCCTTAGTTCAGGCCTACCAGTCCCGATTTTCAGAGTCCCACTAGGTATCAGCAGAGCTATGGCTCAAATCATTTTCCACCGCAAAGGTCACGAAATCCCAAATAACAATCGTTTCAGAGTAGTGGCGCAGGCCCAAGCTCAGTTAAAGGTGGTCGTGGGGGAGGCAACAAAGGGAGGGAGAAAACATCCTGACAAACTTATGTAGTGGTGGATCCATCTACTTCCACAGCCAGGATGATCACGACGTAGTAGACGGTATGATCCTTATATCCCATTCTTTTGCACGAGTGTTGTTCAATACTGGGTTGACACACTCCTTTATATCTTTTATTTTTGCATTTGTATTGGGTTTGACAGCGGAGGAGATGGAATCTCCGTTGGTACTTAGTACTCATATGGGTGTCCAGAGTGGGGTGGTTTCTGTGTGTAGAGCAGTCTGATCGACGATTGCAAGTTTTTTGCAAACCTTGTTGTCTTACCCATGAGTCAATTTGATGTGATTTTGGGTATGGATTGGTTGAGGAAATATAGAGCAACTATGGAATGCCATTTCAAGCGAGTTACAAGTATTTATAAACAAGGACAAGTCGTCGTTTATCGCAACGGTCCTAGTGCAGTGACGAATAATCTTATTTTGCGAACATGTCTGGGTGGTCACAGTGGACTAGAGCATTACAGAAACCTTTGGTCGGTTGATATTGAGGTTGAGACAGCTGGCCAAGATTTGGATGTCTCAGTTGTGAGAAAGTTCCCAGATGTGTTTCCTAATGAACTTCCAGGATTGCCTCCAGACCATGAGGTCGAGTTTCGTATTGATTTAGTTCCGGACGCTACCTAGTTTCTATTCTTGCATATAAAATGGCTCTTGTAGAGTTGAGTGAGTTCAAAAGTCAGGGTTTTATCTGAGAGAGTATCTCGCCGTGGAGTGCTCCTATTTTGTTCGCTAAGAAGGCAGATGACACCTTGAGACTTTGTATTGACTATCGGAAGTTGAACTAGGTTACTATAAAGAACAAGTATCTGCTGCCCAGGATGGAAGAGTTGTTCAATCAGCTTGGTGGATCACGGTACTTTTCCAAGATTGATTTGAGGTCCGATTATCACTAGATGAAGATTCAGGAAGAAAATATCCCAAAGATAGCTTTCAGGACGAGGTATGGGCATTTTGAGTTTCTAGTCTTACCTTTCGGGTTGACTAATGCCCCAACAGCATTCATGGATCTCATGAACCTTGTTTTTTGACCTTCTTTAGATCGGTTCGTCATGGTGTTTATCGACGACATTTTGATTTATTCTAAGTCTCAAAGTCAGCATCGGGAACATCTTCGGATTGTATTATAGATTTTGAGAGATCACCGATTATATGCCAAGATGAGTAAATGTGACTTCTGAATGTCAGAAGTCAAGTTTTTAGGACATGTTGTTTCACAAGATGGAATCTTGGTAGATTCTACGAAGATCAAGACAATTGTACAGTGGCAGCCTCTAAAGAACATGTTAGAAATTCGTAGTTTTCTTGGTCTTGCTGGGTATTATTGGCGATTTGTGGAAAATTTTTCTTCGATAGCAATGTCGTTGACAAAGTTGATCAGAAAAGGGGTACGATTTGAATGGAACGACCAATGTTAGAGTGCATTTTGAGGAATTGAAGAACAGATTGACAAGTGCACCTATCCTGACAGTGCCTGACAGTGAGCAGCCTTATGCAGTTTACATCGATGCATCAGGAGTTGGGCTTGGTTGTGTCTTGATGCAGCAGGGTAAGGTGATTGCTTATGCATCCCGTCAGTTGAAGCCTCATGAAAGAAATTATCCAACACATTATCTGAAGCTAGCACCTATAATATTTGCTTTGAAGATCTATAGGAGTTACTTATATGGTTCAAACTTTTAGGTGTTTTCGGATCATAAAAGTTTGAAGTATCTTTTCACTCAAAGAGATTTGAATTTGAGACAGCGCAGGTGGATGGAATACTTGGAGGACTATGATTTCACTCTAGAGTATCATCCGGGAAAGGCGAATGTAGTGGCTGATGATGCTCTGAGCCGAAATCCTCAGGGACGTCTTTCTTGTCTGGTTCTCGGCAAATGGAAACGATCCATAGTTATAGGGGATTATAGTTTGCAGTACTATGAGTCAGGTGATAGAGCTTGTGCGTACAATGTGGTTGCCACACCATCTTTGCTTCAGAGAACAAAGCAGTTACAACAACATGATGAGTTAATTCGAGAGAAGGTTGAACGACTTGAAAATGGTGAACAACTGGATGGCTGGTAGCTCAACGCTGAGGGCACAGTACTTTATCGTAGTAAGGTTGCAGTGTCGAGCCTTCCAAAGTTAAGGCAGGCGATTCTCATTGAAGCTTAGAAGTCGAGGTTTATTATTTACCTAGGCAGTACAAAGATGTACTGGTGGATGGGAATGAAATGAGACGTAGCTGAATTTGTGGCAAGATGCCTTACGTGTCAATAGGTAAAAGCTGAGCATCAGAGACCGACTAGATTGCTACAGCCGTTGTCTATTCCAGATTAGAAGTGGGATATGATCACCATGGATTTCGTTATGGGTCTTCCTATGACACAGTAGAAGTTAGATGGGGTATGGGTCATCGTGGATCGTTTGACCAAGTCTGCTCACTTTATACCGATCAGGATGGATTTTCCTTTATCGAAGTTGAGTCGCCTCTACGTTGATAATATTGTTCGTTTCCATGGCATTCCTTCGAGTGTTGTTTCAGATCGCGACCCAAGATTTACGTCCAAGTTTTGGAGGTCATTATAGAAAACTTTGGGTACTGAGTTGAATTTCAACACTGCCCATCATCCTCAGACAATATGGACAGTCGGAGAGGACTATTGAGATTCTGGAGGATATTCTACGATCTTGTATCCTTGATTTTAGTGATAGTTGGATAAACCATTTGTTGTTAGTGGAGTTTGTGTACAACAATAACTATCAGTCTAGTATTGGCGTCTCTCCATACGAGACATTTATGGGAAGTCGTGTCGTTCTCCACTATGTTGGGCTGTGACGGAAGAGAGGATTTCTCTTGGGTCGGATATGATTCAGGAGACTACAGACATGATTAGGGTGATTAAACAAAGGCTTAAGACAGTGCAAAGCCGGCAAAATCTGAAAAGGAGGGAAGTTGAGTTGACGCAGGGGACTATGTTTTTCTAAAGGTTCGACTGAGGCGCGGTATCAGCCGTTTCGGGGTGAAAGGCAAGTTAGCCTTGAGATTCATTGGCCCATTCCGGATTGATGAGAGGATTGGCAACGTGGCCTATCGGCCTGATCTACCTCCCCAGCTTGGTTATGTTCATAATGTCTTCCACATATCCCAGTTGAGAAAATATACCCCAGATCTGTCACATGTCATTTCTTGGATCGACGTTCCTATCTAGGAGGATACATCGTATGAAGAAGAGTCGGAGCGAATACTTAGTAGAGAGGTTTGAGTGCTTCAACGTAAGGAAATTCCATTTGTTCGTGTGTTGTGGAGGAACCACACCGAGAGGGAAGCGACATGGGAAGTTGAATTCGACAAGGTGCCCAAGTACCCTCATCTTTTTGATATATAGCGAGTTTTATTTTAAATTTCGGAATGAAATTTCTTTTAAGGAGGTTAAGATGTAAAACCAGTGAAATTTTTAAATTAGAAATTTCACGTGTAAATTTTTTGTGTTAAAATCTATCATAACGTTGAAAAGTTGACCCAAATTGTCGTGTATTAGGTACGCAAATTTGGTCAATGGGTCAAATTGGTAGAATTAGAAATTTTCGAACGGAAAGTTAATTTAAGAAATGACGTTGAAGAGCTAAATAAGAGTTATAACATGTCGGACGAAGTTCGGAATGAGTCATAATTAAGATCTAAAATTTCAGTGTATGATATGTATGCCTATACGAAAGTTGCAATTTCGGAATTAAATGGAGGAAGTAAAGTGTAATTAAGGGATAGAAGAAATAAATAAGTGAGAATAAATGAAATAGATAAATGAATGGATGAAAAATGTGGATGGAGGAAAAGGGGGGAAAAATTCTGCCTAGAACATTGGAGTTGGAAAGTTTATGAGTTATTTTGAAAATGAAGAGTAAAAGAACTAAAATTTTGGGCACCGTGCTTTGCTTCCCCTTTTCCTACATTCAGTCGAGAAGAGAACTTCTACGAGAGAGGGAGAGTGACTACGAGAGAAGGGAAAAATCAGAGACAACTGCGACAGGCCCTCGACTCCGACAACGAAGGACGGTGACCGACGAGTCCCTCCGGGGCGCTTCTCAACAGCGGATGTTGACCAAGGACGGAAAACTCGGCATTCCGAGTGACAATGGTCGGCTTCGGGCTTTTGAGTAGCGACGACCAATGGCTCTACACTCCGAGCTAAGGCTTCAGCATTGTTCGAGCCCTAACCACCGGCGACAGCAGCTCCAAACCAAGGAGCTTTCCTCTGCCAGTCTCTGATTTTTGGTAAGTGAAACAGAACCTCGGTTCTTTTCTGTTGGGTGAGCGATTTTCATTGATCTTTTGCTGTAATAATGGATGTAAATTCTACTATGTTTTGTTGATTAGTCTGAATGATTCTACAAGTTGCTACTTAAATAGAAATGCCGATAGATTATTTTTTCTCTGTTTGTGGCTGATGAAATTGGTTCCTGTTGGATGATTATGAGTTCCAATTCTGTGATGTTTTGGGTTACCATTTTCTGCTAGTTGGATGTTGGATTTTTGCTTCAGTTATGTGTCCTGAAATATTGTTAGTTGGATGAGGAAAATGCTAATGAAATGCCCTGCTTAATTTTAATTATGCTGAAGTTTCATGTCTGTTGGTGTTCTGTCTGATTGGACTTGCTACTGTTTAGGAGTTGGGAATTTTCCAGATATATGGTTTGTGAGATTGAGGGAGCAAATCTCATGGATGGATTTAATTTTTTATGGGTTATTGAATAAAAAGAGGAGTTGGGTTAAAGTTGAGAAACGGATGGTTATTGTTGCATTATGCATACTTGAATCATTCATATAGTTGGATTGAATAAATTCTACATTGTATTGTTCTGTTGAAACCTGGATGGGTTAGTTTTGCAGTTCATTTGTTGTTGCTTTACAGTGGGTTGTCTATTTATCTTTTCTATAATAATGCCTTGGAATCTGTTGCTCCTAGTTGATTTGATGTTGGATTTTGTTTAGGTCATGGATAGTCGTGAATATGGATTTCCGTTGATAACCATAATGAGAATATAGGTTTTGACTAATGAGACTTCGGATTTTAGAAACTGTTTAAGTGTTTAAAGTTGGATTTTGGGTTAAATGATGTTGTTGGATAAAGTTTGGAAAATTTTATTGGAATTCTTAGATAGGTCACTCACACGTTGGTTGGGTTCCTATTCCCGGTATAGGACCGTCCGATTAATTTTCTAGAATCTTTTTATGAATTCTTATGCTTATACCTTTGTTAGGCTTGGACGATTTTGGCGAGTGTGATATGATTCTCGAGGAGGCTGTCGCTCCGAGTACCAAGAGAGAATGCCGAAGAGGTAGGTATTTCTATACCTCTTGAATTGCATTGCATCGCATCCCGTTTTCAAAATAATTATTTTGTGGAATACCACACTCGAAAAATAACAGGGACTGTTCAACAGCGCGTCAGTTTTTATTAGTAGTATGTTTTCTCACGTTTAATTTCATACATGGTTTGAAATTATTGTGCATATACTAGGGGATCAATCCTCTTGATGCCTTCGCACTTTAGTGCTAAAGCATCACGAGACTGTCCCCTTTGAAATCTTCTGTTGCGTGAAGGTTGATTGGTTGTATGTGCTAAAATATAGGTGGGGCAATGTTGACATGTCCTCTGTTGAAACTCCTGAAAGTTGTAAATAATACGGGATAGTGATGACATCTCATTGGGTTGCAAGCCCCAAAACCTGACCAGGGTTTGTCCCACGAATCAGATGGTTGTCAGTCGCTAAGACTTGTTTATCCTAAGTACCGTTTCATTTGACGGGTGGCGTGACGGTCGAGTTTACTCATCGGCAACCCTCGTCCATTTGGAGTTTCTAAGTATCTTAGTTGATAAACAAATGTACATATAGGGAGCAACCATATTCGTTCTGTTTGATCGTACGAGTTGTTGTTGTTGAGTGAATCGCCGGCAACTCGGGTGACGTGCCAGATCTACGGATCACCATCATTTATATTTCCTCTGCCTCATGAGGTGTTATCATCGACAAGTGATCACTTATTCTTTGTTGAGTGGTGGGTGGGTCCTTGAGTAACCACCCCTTTTCACTGATGACGTTTTCGGATTGAAAAACGATGATTGCCTATTTTCTGAGGTATAGTTGTCTATGTATACAATGAGTTTTTGATAAATGTCCCATTGATGGCATTGGGCCTGGTTTATAATATGATAAAGAGATTTCAATTAAAAATTCGTGTACTGTAAAATGAGAAACATAACTTTGTTTTCGAAAATAGAGAAAAATCAGTTTTACATGAGGTGCATCTAGTTTAACTATACTTTACTGAGTTAGTCACTCATCCTAAACGACTCCTCTCCCAAAACTTCATGTAAAGGCAAGAGTGGCTGAGGAATATGAGTTGAAGCGTTCTATTATTCCTACTTGAGTGATTTATCGTGATTTGGTGAGGACATTGACATTTCTATTTTGGTTTGTAAAACTTAATACTGTTGGATTGGATTGATTGCACAATGCTTTGGATTTTATTTTAATTTACGCATTGTTATTTTTTCGTGATCTCTACTTGAACATAGGCCCATATCCTTTTGGGTCGAACTAAATATTTAGAAATCTTTTGCTAAAACACACGCCTTGACCTGGGTGATCGAGTTCTCTATGAGGATCGGGTCACCTGACTCGACGGTTCTATTCTACCTGTCTTCGAGTCGTGACAAACCCTGTGCTAGATAGAAGAATTATAATAATTTATTTGTTGTCCCATCTATTTGTAATTCTTGTAGTTGTACTGAGTATAAATCATTTTGTTGTCCATTAAATCAAATGACAAAATAATTAATTCTAAATTTATGTAGGTTCGTGAAGGAACCACTCCTAAGGTTAAAGAACCCAAAAAGATTTGGACGCGTAAGAAAAATACTTAAGTGTTTTGCAAGAGTGTGCATAATTGGTTGATGAAAATGCTTATATGAATTGCATAAACTCTTGATTTGATTTGAATTGTTTTTATACATATAGGTTAATATTTTTTTTAATTGAGTTTATCATATGCATATAGATTAAAAGTTTACACTTTTGATTAATATTAATTTTATTGGTTGCATATTCTTTTGGTATCATTGGATTAAAATTTTTTTAATCATTCACTTGGTTTAATTCTTTCAATTGGTATCAATCTAATTTTTGGTATCATAAAATTTTATTTTGGATTGTGTTGGTTGGTTGGATTTGATTTGAATGAAATGAGCTAGTTGGATTTGTTTATTAAAATTGGTATCCATGTTAGAAAATTTTGATTTTAACATTTGGAATCTATAACTCAAAATTTTACTTGATTTGAATTTGTCTATTGATATAGGGGGAGAAGTTAGTTTAGCTTGAATTTTTTTTTTATCAAATATTAAATGTTTTTATTTCTCACAAGTGGTATATTATTTAGATCTTACAATTGGTAATATAACTTGTGAGTTTTGAATTGTCTTGTTGGTTAATTGACATGTTTTGAATTGTTAGAAATCCCCACTGATTTGAACTTGTGCATTGATATAGGGGGAGAATATTTTGATTGAATATTTGTTTTCATTCCAGTAAGGTTTTATTTGTTAAAGCTTTTTAACGAAATTGTTGATCCCCATTGTTTTTTTTATAATTTGTTTATTGAAATAGGGGGAGAAGTGGTTTTAACTTCAATAATTCTATTTAACAAAGATTAGAAGTTTTCATTTCTCAACAAGTTGGCTTAAATTAAATGATTTTTCTTGGTATATAATTAGATGTTTCTCCCAACAATTGTTTTTCTAAGGGGGAAAAATATAATTGTTTTGTTTTGATAGTTGAACCATCAATTATTATGTATGTTAACGCCAAAGGGAGCGAATTAATTTGATTGAATTATTTTGTTTTGATGCTTTGGATATCTCCAACTCTTATATATGCTTAATGACAAAAGAGGCAGAGTTAAGTTATTTGAATAATTTGTATTGAGTAGAATCCTCAATTTTTATATATTTTAAATGTCAAAGGGGGAAATGATACTTGTTTTGATTGAAATATTGATATGCTGAATTGAATAGTTCATTTTGAGTGTTAATTTTTCTCCAATGGTTTAATGTGTTGAATAATAACAAAGGATGAGAAATTCTTTATGAATTTATTTTAGTCATCCCCATTGATTTTTTTTATTATGACAAAAAAGGGGAGAAATTAGAATAAGTTATTAGAAAAACATGCATGAATTTAAAGTGAGAAATTGCATGAACTAATGGGAGTATCAAATATACAATAGATATTATGTTCATGCTTAGGATAGGTGATTAAACAAATTAATATATTTTGTGATCATAAAAAATGAGGAAATTGTTGGCCTAATAGACATTAGGTTATTTGTTTTGATGATGACATTATTATTTGAATAATTAAGTTGTTTATTTTGTAATTGTTGAATTTAGTAAATACATTATTTATATTCATTGGAAATACCTTTAATATGGGTATTAATGTCTACTAATATGTTTATCTAAGTCTATATAGCCTATAGGTTGATTATTGATACTTAGAAAATTGAATTTGGGCAAAACACGAAGAAGTAGTCCACTTCAGAGAAGAGGTGGTTGACTAAATTAAGCCAACACAATGGAGGTGGTCGACCAATTTAGAAATGGTCGACCTAAAATAAAGGCGGATTGCTCGAGATTTCAAGACTGTTGTAAAGCGGTCGACCGGTGCAGAAGTAGTCGATCGCACCAATGGACAGATTCAAGCCAATTTTTGAGAATGTAAAGAAGCGGTCGACCTTTTCCACTACACAACATAATGACTATATTCCAACGGTCGACAGGTGGTCGACCAAACAGAGGTTGGTCGACCGGTTTAGCAATTTTTATAAATATAAGACACTCCAAATCTCAAACTAATGAAGAGAAATCATAGCGAAACGCTGCCAAAATTATCCTAGATATTTCTCTTCAACAAATGAGTGTTTAGACCTAACTCTCTCATCCCTAAACTTGAGATTGTTTATTTGAGAGTTAGGTTCTAACTTGTATTTTTAGCTTCCGCAAACTTGTACAAAATTGGCAAACAAAAGGTGACGCCCTGCAACTGTCAAAGGCTAGATTGACACCCATGAAGATCAATCAAGAAGGTGACACCCTGAGAACAGTCTGTAAAGGTTTGGTTGACCCTTGTGAAGTCAATCATCACCAACCGGGGAGATTGGGTGATTAAGGATCTCCAAGTCGGGAACTTGGAGCACGGACGTAGGTCGCACTGCCAATGAATAAAACTTTTCCACAAATCTCCCATAATAACTGGCAAGGCCAATAAAACTACAAATCTCTAACACATACTACATCGATCTTCGCAGGATCTACTGAAATTCCATCTAGTGAAACTAAATGCCCCAAAAATTTGACATATGACATCTAGAAGTAACACTTACTCATCTTGGGGTACAATTGATGCTCTCTCAAAGTCTATAGTACAATCTGAAGATGTTCCTGATGTTGACACTGAGACATGAATATACCAAGATATTTTCGATAAACACCTTGAACCAATCTATATGGGTCTGAAAACCTAGTTCATGAGATTCATAAAGATGGTTAGGGCATTAGTCAAACCGAAAGGTAAGAGTAGAAACTCAAAATGCCTGTATCTTGTCCTGAAAGCTGTCTTTAGAATATCTTCTTCCCGTATCTTCTTCCAATGATACCTGGATCTCAAATCAATCTTAGAGAAGTATCGTGAACCTCTAAGCTGATCAAACAACTCCTCAATTCTTGGCATCTGATATTTGTTCTTCGTGGTAACTTGGTTCAAGTTTTAGTAGTCAATGCAGAATCTCAGAGAACCATAAGCTTTCTTGGCAAACAAAACTAGAGCACCCCATGGCAAGATACTCTCCCGAATGAATCCTATACCTCTCACTCATCCAACTATTTTCTCAACTCATTCAATCTGGCAGGAGCCATTTTATATGTAGGAAGAGAAATTGGGTAGCGCCTAGAACTAAATAGATATAGAACTTAATCTCATGGTTTGGAAGTAACCCTAATAACTGATCAAGAAACACATCTGGGAACTCTCTCACAATAGAGACATCCAGATCCTGATAAGCAATCTCAACTTCAACATCAACCAACCAAAGGCTCTCGTATTGCCCTAGTCCACTGCGACCACCTAGACATGCCCTAAAATAGAATTGATTGTCACCGCACTAGAACCATTATGATAAACGACGACTTGCCCCTACTTTGAGATAACCATGACTTTCTTTAAATGACACTCCACAATCTCTCTATACTTTCTCAATCAATCCATACCCTGAATCACATCTGATGCACTAGTGGAAGGGGTAAAGAAATAACTTGTAAATATGTTGAGAAATATGGAGAACAATCGGTTGAATATGTGTTGAAGAAGTATTAAGTATGTTGATCAACCGAATATGTTGAAGAACAGGCACGACGATCGACCTTTGTAAATAACACGGTGGAGATCAACCAATTCTTGAAGGATTGGATCGACCATACTTTGCGGTCGAGCAGAGGGTCGACCTCAAAAAAGGCAGTGGTGAACTGATGAAAGAATTGGTCGAGCGTGTGGTCGAGCTGATTGACTAGTTCCTTGGTTTCCTTATTTTGGCCATAACTCACTTTTGGAAAGTCAACTTTGGAAGCATGTAACTCCTTCGTTTTATAAGCTTTTGAGATAAAATTTGGACTACACCTTCTTGAATGAATAAGGAAAGAACTCCTTCAAGAATAATGGAAATAACCTTCAAGGATTAGGAAATATGCTAAGAAGAATTCAAGTGATGATAAATAAAAAGTAACACAGCTTGTAACTCCTCCCTTTTTTAAGCCTTTGCGGATGGAATCCTTCTTGATGGTTGGACACCTCTTCACATAACCTTCTTCCAAAGAGCAGGGTCGCGGATGCCAGTAAGAAAACTCACTCAACTCCAAGTGAGCCCAATCTTGTGATATTACTCACACAATGATAACTTTGGATGAAACTCACTAAAGTGTTTGAAAAAGAAATCACTATAATTTTGAAAGAAAGCAAAAACTTTTATTAATCAACTTCAACTATCTAATAATTACGTAGGGTGACTTTAAATAGCCAATTACAAACTATAAAATAATAGTAAACTAAATAAGCAACAGTAACCCTAAATCGGCTCATAGTATAAGTTATCTGATTTTCTGCTTAATAGAAACTAGGTTAATTAACTAAAAGAATATTTAATTAATACATTCCTTTCTTTTTCTCCAAGTCTAGATCTATTTGGCAGCTAATCCATATTGGTGCTTGGACACTTGGACTTTTCTTAATCTTTACTCTCGGTTCCGTGCGCTTTTGCCATAGAAAGCAAACTTCAAATTTAATGATCCAACTCATTCTAAAAAACTTTAGAAGTCAGCTACAATCTTTATGGAGCACTCTTTTTGAAATGATGTCATTTTGAATACCAAAATAATCAAACATTTGTCAAAGGTCAAAAGGAAGATAGTTTTGGAAAGTTCTTCAATTATTCTCTAATTGTTCATGAACTTCTACCTATGCTTGACCTGAATCTCTCCATGATAATCTTGGAAGTTTGATTAATGATGAAATTACTCGTAGTTCATCAACGTCAAACTAACTCATGGCTATAATGACTAAATTTGCAAAAAACCTTGAAGTCATTGATCACTATGCAAATTGCTCTGCACATAGAAGCTACTCCACTCTAGACACACAAGGGAGTACTAAGCATCAACGGAGATTTCATCTCCTCCACTGACAAACCCAAAATGAAAGCAAAAATAGAAGAGACAAAGGTGTGTGTCGAGCCTATATCAAACAACACTCGTGCAAAAAAATGAGAAATGAGAATTGTACCATCCACTACGTCGTGTTCACTTTGGTAGTGGAAGTAGTGAGATCCCCCAATTGCATAAGCTTGCTCGGATGTTTTCTCCTTTCCCTTGTGGCCTCCCCCACAGCCACCCCTAGCTAAGCTCAGGCCTGCGCCACTACTCTGAAAGGATTATTCTCTAGAATTTTCCCAACCTCTGTTGCAGATAAGGGTTCAAACCATAGCTCTACTGGTAACTAGTCGGCCTCTGAAAATCAGGACTAATGGGTCGGAACTAGGGTTGGTAACTTAGGCAAGTCCCTGATGACTACTAAGGAGTAAAAACTAGTAGTTTCAGATCCTAAGAAAAGGATTGCCTACTGAAACCACACTCTCCCTAGGAGCATATGGTTAGCACTATCATGGGAGAAAGAAAATGACATGTGCGGTGGCTGTTGTTGCTACTGCTGGATCTGTGGGTAGTTCTTCTTAACATGCCCTGGTTGTCCATAGATATAACACTTGTAAGGGTTGTAACGACCACTATCAGACAACATACTGTTTGTACTCTGGCTCAAACCTCCACTAGATCCTCACCCCTGGAACCTCTCTTGGTTCTTCATCGTCACCTTTCTCTCTTCTTTCTTTGCCTGTCTATCCTGGAAGCTTGCATAATTCGCATCCAGAACTCTCTCTACCCTTTGGGCGGCCTCAAAGATCTCCAACAAATTATCAAATTGCATAGCAGCAACTTCATACTGTAGGCTCAGTTTCAAACCCAACTGAAACTTTATCATATGTCCCTATTCTGAAATTCCCCCGGAGTAAGGTAGGAGTTCAAAGAATCTTCTGTAGTATTCCATCACAGATCTTTGGCCTTCAGTCAACTCATGAAAAGCCCTAACCATCAACTCATGATGATTGCAGTTGTTGTACTGTGCTCGAAACACCTCTGTAAAATCCTTCCACTCCATGGACTATACATCGTAACTGGACCGTATGACGCTTCATCAGCTTGACGCCAACTTCTCCAAGTAGTGAGTGGCAATCCCCACCTAGTACTCCCCCAAAATCTGAAGCCCTCGAAGTTATTTCCCATTTTATGGAGCCAATTCTCTGCTCCCAATGGATCCGCACCACCCTCAAACACAAGCAGACTCAGCTTAGCAAACTCTTGGAAATAGGTCATCTTGGTCATCACAGGCTCTGGGGCAAGACGACTACTACCAGCTAAATTGCTCAATGCTTCCACCATTGCGGAGATATGATCAACATCCCTCTCTTGAGGTTGGGCACACAAGTTTCTCCTTCTTTGGTGGTATCTTATCTATTCTGATAAAGAGAAATTTCACTTGGTTAGAAAATTTGATTTGTGTACAGTTAACAAAAATTCAAAGTCTTAGTGCAAAGTTAGATTTTATTTACACCATTAAGTTCTCGAGTGACCACTACTTAGAAATTCGAGAACCTTGAAGCTTTGATACCATAAAATTCTGTCACGACCTGGAGGCGGGTCTAATTGTAAGGCTCCGCGTTAATTTCGAAACCTTTTCTTTTTAATTTTCTTGTAAAAATTTTCTTTTTATTTATTTAAAACGTACGAGAGGAAATAAATTAAAGTGAGCGAGATAAATCAACATGCATAAAATAAATCAGAGTAAAAAGTAGAAACATTAATAAATCCAAAATACGGTTTGACAATTAAACCTGAGTTCATAATTTGACAAAACATTTATCATTTCTCAAACCATTTCAAAACAGCATTTTTACTTCTTGGTGAGCCATAACCCCTAGGTCGATTGAATTGGGTAACCAAAGTGCTCAACTAGTAATGCCTCCTCCACTCCGAGAATGCTAACATCCTAACAATTACCTAAACCACAAGCAAACTGTGAACATAAAGCCCAACAAAAAATGAGATGCAATATGATGTATGCTTGTAACTAATTATGTCATAATGGAATCCACCCAATATGTTCTATACTCATAGTCATATACATTAACTAGTAATTGAGTTGGGACATTGGAGGTATCTATCACAAGGAGAATAGCCGCTAGTCGGCATCTAACCCTCGGGTAGACAGACTCTCGCGACTCGTCAAGGGAAGGAGATAATCTTGAGTCTACTCGCTTATATTCGAACTATCTCCCCAACCTTCAATTCCCTTAAATTCATTTACTTTATCCATTTTCTTTCCATAAAATGCATATGAATACCAATATAAACATGACATTCCTAATTGTTTATACTATCATAATGCATGTTAATGCGATGCAACAATCACAACAGTATATCAATATCATTTAATGAAAATGAAACGAATCCAATTAAATTAAATCCAAACTAACAACCAAGAGTAAGCCAACAACCTATATTATCAAGTAACACAATATAATACCGTGGTCATAAGCAATAATCCAATTAACTAAACTCAATGAATTACGTAACGGAGAGCTAACACGAGGCCATATAATGTGATGGCAATAAGCATGGTATAATTTAAATAGAAAGACAATAATAAAGCATGGAATATGGTAAAAACTACTAGCATGCTTATAACATGGAGTAATGTTCTAAAAACAAAATATTTCAAAGCTATCTAAATATAAGCTAATGGTTCATTTATGTAACAATGAGATACTATAACATGTATTGCAAAGCAGCGTTTTAAGTACAACAATTAGTCATTAGCGGAAGCATGCTTATTAGATCCGTAAATCGATGAAATGAAAAGAGCATGGGCGTATTGAACAAGGGTAGCACAATATCCAAGAAATAAAGCATCAGTATGGAGTATATTCATGCTTTATAATTGGCAGATGCTTTATCTGAAAATTAATTGCACAGAGAGGAAATAAACTCAAGCAACAGAATCTATAAACTTACAGCAAAACAGGGAACTAACAACCAAAATATTATTTCCAGAACAACAGGAAAATAATCATAGAGAACTAGCGGACAATTCACAATAGAGGGTTACTAGACATGCTTCATAGTTAAAGAAAAACAATAACATTTAGCTAGCAGTAATGAAATAGAGGTAGAGTAAACAACAACACTCTCAACCGAGTTCATCATGGCAGTAAGCATTGGAGCAGTAAGCAAAGCAAGATAAAAAAGAAACTCTTACAATAAAACCAAGACTAACAGCAGAGACACTAGCAGCTAACAACAAGGAATTAAGTTGAGCAATTACAAACATAGAGTTGATTATCAACAAATGACAATGAGTTATCTATACAGCCATTATGATTCAACATTTCAACTAGTCTGTAACTTAGACATGGACATTTACCACAACAGCTTATTATTCGTAAACAGCCAGCAAGTATCTAACATTAACCGACAATAAGTGAGAGTTCACAGGCAAACAAGAGCAAGGAAATCAACTAACAAATTAATCAGCAAATGATAGGGAGTTAACAGTCAGAGAGTAACCAAGAATCCAATCACTATCAAATCATCCAGAAAACCTGTATTCAAGCAATAAAATCAAGAAGAACACAACTTTTGGTGTAGGGCCTCCACTGGCCATGACTCTACCAATTTCTTACCTCACATGACGATTACTCCTTCACTGCCCACATCCTTCTTTTAAATCAACCGTAGGAAGAATCCCTCCTCTTCCTTTCTCGCACTCCACGGCTGCTTCAGAACAAAGGAAGAACAAGTTCTATATTCTCTCTCTCTCACTTTCCCAATCACTCTCTTCCTCTCTAATTCCACGAATTCCTCTCCCTGCAATCCTATTCTCTCTTCCCTTTCTGCCATTTCCCTTCTCTTTCACGAAATCACTCTCTCTGGAAGAAACAAAAATATTTATCTGTCTTCCCCCTCTCTCCACTCTCTTTTCTTTCTTCCCCCATTCTTTCTCTCACACCCATTCTCTCTTTTCACTCTCTCTCTCTCTCTCTCTCACCCACTCCCTCCAACTCACTCTCTCTCTCTCTTCATGTATTCTCTCTCACACCCACTCTTTCTCTCACCCACTCCCTCAAACTCTCTCTTTCTCTTCACACATTCTCTTATTTTAATTAATCAATTCCAGTTCTAATAATTTTTATCAATTAAATTTTCAATAATTTTCTAAATAATCTCTTATCTAAATTTACACCAAATTAATTTCTCAATTCTTTATTTAATTTTGTTATGGGAAAATTGAGGTATTACACTAATAGAATCGCAGGGTCAAGCGACTCAATCCTCAAAGAGAACTTGATCGCCCAACTCAAGGTTAGTTTCTTAGCAAAAAACTTTTATAATTTAGTGCGACCCAAAAGTTATGGGTTTAACTCCGTATAGTGATCACGAGAATAACAGTATAATAAAATAAGTAATCTAAAGTACTGTGCAACAAATTCAACTAATAGTTAATAGTTTATATAGACTAGATAATATTCTCACTAGAAAATAAATCTAGAACACCCCGAAATAACAAAATACAAGGAATAAAAGAGAAAACCCCAACTTTGAGTCCCTAGCCACTCTTGCCTTTTCCTGGAATGAAAGGGGGTTATTTGAAGTGAATGACTAACTTAGTAAAGAAATCTAGACTAGAAGCAATGGATGTGAAAAATCAGTCTTTCTCATCCTTTAGAAAAAATTTCATGCTCCTTTTTTAGCGTACATGAATTTTACATCGAAAACTTTTTATCACTTTATAAAATAGGCCTAAGGCCGTCAATGAGGCTTTTATAAAAAAACATGTTGTATGCACAGACAACTTTACCTTGAAAATATGCCAACACCGTGAAAATATCAAGAACCCATCTGACACTCATAAGAGAATATGTGGCCATCTGTCAATAGCAACACCTCGTGAGATAGAAGGATAAGATGGTACCCGCGTCCGTAGACTAGATGGTGTACCCATCCGTGATATCAACAACAAATAAGGTTGTTGACATTGAGTTGCTCCTTAACTAGCCACATACTATATCCAATTTGATGAGAGTTGCGAGTAGAGCTACAATCCGTCACACCACTCGTCAATTGGAAAAAGGTGCTAGGCGAGCAAACCCAGCGACTGACAACCTCCAATCTGTGTGACTAATACCCTGATCAGGTTCTAGGGCTCAAAACCCAAGGAGCATGTCATCACCACCTTATCACATTTTTTGACTTTTGGGGCTCGAAACTCGAGAACATGTCACCGATGCCCTATCATCCTTTCAAACATACAAACAATCAATCCTCTTGCAATAGAAGATTGTACGAAATAGTTTTGTGATGCTTTAGTACCAAAACTGCATAAAGCATCAAGAGAATTCATCCTCCCAATATATATGCACACAATATCAACTAAACCATATACGATGAAGTAAACGTGAGAAAACATACGTATACATAAAAATGGACGTACTGTCTAACAATCCCCGTTGGGTTTTCAAGTGTAATATTTCATAAAATATTAGTTTTGAAAATATGATGCAATGCAATGCGTAAGGTATAGAAATCCCTACCTTTTCGGCATTGTCTTCTACTACTTGGAGCAATAGTCTCCTCGAGAATAGTCTCAAAGTCACCAAATTCATCTATACCTTGAAACATGTCAAAATACAAGAATTCTTATCAATGAATCTTAAGGGATAGGTGAAATGGTCTTATACCGAGACTAGGAACCCAACTAACGTGTAAATGACTCAAATATATGTGAATCTGCACTGTGTGGTCGACCAGGAACAATGTTACGGTCGACTAGGGACCAATTGGGAACATTTTGTCCATTTCACGGTCGACTAGGAACAATAATCTGGTCGACTAGCACTATTGAGGTAGACCGGCCATGCGTCTGCTGTCAACTGGTGGGGGCAGTCAACTACTCTAGTCGACCAGCTCTACTTCTTAATTATCCCTTGATTATAAACTAGTATTATCCCTCGAACTCGAATTTTTAAACTCAAATCCGAGGTCAAACTTGTCCCAAAGGTTGATGGTCTTAACGTAGGAAATCCAAATACGTCGCATAATGTTTTCAATTCATCAGTTCGGTCCCTTCGATTTCTCCCACGTTTCGCTCTTTGTCATTGTGCAATCTTCTTCTCTATTTTTTATTCATTTTCTTTTATTTAATAATAAAATATATATTAAATAGATTTTATATATTAAATAAATTTCATCTAAATTCATATTCAAATTCCGATTCATTCTAATAGTTAACAAATAACGATTCTTTAACAAAAATGATTTACTAATTTTACTTCCTCAATTAATTTACTACTTGGTAATACCCAATTTACCGATTTGGACTATTTGACCGAAAATTCATACGTGGCCGTTACATGACATATCAGGTCAACTTTTGAACACCGTGACCGATTATTACGTGAAAAATTAACATGTAAAATTTATTATTATAAAATTTACAGGTTTTACAAGTGCCACGTATTATGATTTACTTACTGCAGCAGAACTAATATTTTTTCAATGTGGTAAGCAAGTCCTACTTTATGTATGGGTTCCTTGTAAAAAGTGAAACGGTCTGCTATAAAATGAAATTGAAATTTATTAAAAGAAATGATAATGATATTTGTTTTATTTATATTTTGTTATAGTTTAATATTTTATTTATGAGGAAAAATGGTTGAAAGACTATTGTTAATTGGGAAAATGACAAATTAACCATCATCCTTTACTATATTTGACAAACCAACCATCATCCTTTTTTCGCTAACAAATTAACCACTAAACTAGGGAAAATTGACGCCGCTACCATCGCTGTCACGTTTTTCGTTAACGCTTTGACGACGAATCGCGATGGTTTGATGATGAACCGTAGCAGTTTGTCGTGAAACTGCTGCAGTGTGTCGTGAAACCGCCGAGGTTTGATGACGAACCGACGTGGTTTGTCATGAGACTGTGGCGGTTTTAGACTAATCGCAGTGGTTTGTCGTGAAACCGCCATGGATGAAATCATCGCAGTCTGTCGTGAAACCGCCGCGGATGAAACCATCGCGGTCGGTCATGAACTGTCGTGGTCTTATGACTCGCGATTTGTCTAAAATCTTTGATCGCATATTTGAGTGCTTAGACACGGGATTATGGGCACGAGACATGTGGGTCACAAGGTAAACCCAACAACAAGTTGTAGATCTCTGAGAGAGCTTCGATTTGATATATTTTAGAGCCAATTCTGACACCCGTAGCTAGAGGTGGCTAACGAGCCGAGCCGAGCCAGCCGAGCCTAAACTACGAGCTTCCACGCTGGAGTCTGGACTACGAGCTTCGACGCGAGGCGACTACGAGCTTCGACGTGAGATCCAGAGAGGGCATCGTCGCCCATCGGACGTCTCTAGATCTGTCTCGCCTCTGCTCGTCGGGCATTGTCAAACCTCTCTGGTCCAGACGATGCGTGAGCCTCTGCTTCTCGTCCCTGCGAGAAGAGACGACGACCTCGTCGTCTTCGGTCTCGGTCTCTGTCAGACGAGACGACGACTTCTTCGTCTCCACTCTCCAGTGGAACTACAGACTGTCCAGCAGCTTGCGGGCTCTGGGCTCGTCCAAGGGCTTGCCGGGCTAGCTCGCCGGGCCAGCCCACGAGCTAGGCTAGCGAGCCCAAGCTCGGCGGGCTGGCGAGCCCGCCATTTCGGGCTCGGCTTGGCTTGCCAACCTGGCCCAAGCCGAGCCCGCTCATTTACTGTAAGCTCGGCCCGCTACAATACAGGCTGAGCGGGCGGGCTGGCGAGCCATCCCGCCCGTTAGCCACCACTAACCGTAGCCAAAATCTTGATCATTTGAAGTTGAAGAGGTCAAAATTATGGTTCTGATTTCATAAACCAGGAACCGCGACGGTTTGAAGAAAAGCCGCGGCGGTTTGTAATCAAGCCGCTGCAGCTTGACGACGAAATCGCCACGGTTCGTCGTCAAGCCGCAGTGGCTTGATGAAAAACTGTCGTGGTTTCTCATCAAACCGTGGTGGCTTCTCTTCAAATCGCCGCGGTTCATCTGCAAATAAAAAAATTTATTGTCTTCTTCGTACAAAAACTCAAAAAAACTGTAATTCTTCTTCCCATGGACTGTAAAAGAATTGTAAATCATCCGCAAACTACAAACATTAACATTCTTTTACAAAATCTTCTAAATTATAAAACTCGAATTCTTCTAAATCTATTCTTTTACAAAATCTAAAATCTTCTAAATTCATTCTCTATGAATATTAACTCTTTTAAACTGAAAATTTATTTTAAAATCACGAGTTCTTCTGTTTTTTCATGAGTTTTTATTCTTTTGCATTGTGATTTTGAGAAAGTTAACGTGATTTTGAAAAATTTAACGGTGATGTTCGTGGCGACAATTTTTTAAAATTCAGTGATTAAATTATTAACCAAAAAAGAGATGATGATTAGTTTATCACTAATAATAAAAGGGGAAAATGACAAATCAACCATCGTAATTTGTGAGCAATGACAAGTCAACCACTGTGGTATATTTTCTAACAAGTTAACCAATGACGTATGGGTAAATGACAAATCTAACATCGCAGTCACGTTCCCCGTTAACAAGCTGACGGGGCGCCGTGGCGGCATACTGGGACGCCGCCGCGATGTTCCAGGACGCCTCTGCAGTTTCCAACGATGCCGCCGGGGTGTCCTAGTTTGCGAAGAAAAGTAGGCAAATGTTGGCTTGGAAGCCGCGGCGTCCTTAGAAACCGCCGCGGCGTCCCAGGACATCGCCGCGGTTTGGTGGACCTGGCTGCGAATTTTATAAGCAGACAGTTAACTGCTCTCAATATTCAGAGCCATTTTTGCAGCGATTAGCGAAGTCTAGAGAAGTCCGAGAGCTGAAGAGAAAGGAATTTTGTCAAAGTTGAAGAATTTGTTGACAAGAAAATAGCGTCTTGGAGTGTTGAAGAATCTATTATTAATCGTCAAGTTCAAGTGGGCCACACAGAGACATTATTGGCCAATGAGAACGAGGTACGTGGAATTGGAAATGAAGTTGCAATTGTGTTGCGTTCTATCTTAGCAAGTCTAAATGAAGAGGACAAGGAGGACCTCCGATCAGCATGGCAATCCACTAGTGATGAAGATATTGACATGACGGAGAGTATGCTTAGACGCCAACCAGAAGCACAATGCAGCTTCGCTGGTATGGGCCTTGGTAAAAAGTACAGTTCATTGAATAAAATTACTGAAGAAATTGTTGATCATGCATTGAAGAATGGGTACGACATAAAATTCACCCACAGTGATGCTCATCGGTTGAGGGCTGCCTGCCAGGAAGGATGCTCGTGGTGGATGTACGCCTAAAAAATGCAAGGTGAAATGACATTTCAAATAAAGTTCTACAACGACGTTCACACTTGCTCCAGAAAGATGGAAAGACGCCATGTCACTGCCAAATGGGTGGCAACGCATTACTTAGACAGATTTAAAAGTCAGGCCGACTAGGACATATCTTCCATAATTGAGACAGTCAAGAAGGACTTCAAAATCAACATCACACCCAGCCTTGCTAGAAGGGCAAGAAATGCGGCCAAGAAAATTAACGAAGGAGATGACAATGAGTAATACAAGCTCATATGGTCCTATGCTGAGGAGATTCAGAGGTCGAATCCTAGAAGTTCACTGCGTGTTGACCTTAATATGAGTGTATTTAAAAGGATGTACATGTGCTTGGATACATGAAAAAGGGCAGTGCTGAACTGTGGTAGATCTGTTATTTGTTTAAATGCTTGCCACATTAAGGGAGCGACTCCGGGCCAACTGCTCACTGCTATCACCATTGACGGGAATGATGGTATGTATCTGATTGCTGTAGCAGTCGTTGAAGTAGAAAATAGGGCTTCATGGAGGTGGTTTCTAGAATTGTTGCTTGACGATTTAAACACCTCATTTGGCAATGGATGGACAATCATTTCTGATCGACAAAAGGTGCGGTTGATTGCTTTTGCCTTATGTGTTTATGTTATGCATTTTGTACTAATGCCTGACTCATATATGAATCTTTGCAAGGACTAGTGCCAGCTATCAGAGAGGTGGCATGGCAAGCAGACCATTGGTTTTGCATCCGACACCTGTATGCCAATTTTCAAAAACAATTTAAAGGCAGGTTGTTAAAGAATGTAATGTGGGCTGCATCTAGAGCCACAACAGTGAGGCAATTTGAGAGAGAAATGGCCAAGTTATTTTTGATTGACCTGGCGGCCCACGACTATCTACGAGGAATAGATATGACATGCTGGGCCAAACATGCCTTCTGCTCTATCCCAAAGTGCAACATAAGCCTCAACAACCTGAGCGAGTCCTTCAATGCCTACATCCTACCAGCCCAGGACAAACCAATTCTAAGTATGTTCAAGATCATCCGAAAGGGCATCATGGGTAGGATCATGAAAAAAATGAAAAGATGGCTCGCTCGACCAAACTGTTGTGTCCAATGATCAGCAACCGGCTCGCCAAAGTACAACTTGCTGGTCGAAATTGGAGCCCCCAGTTTGCAAGAGCTGCCCAGTTTGAGGTCAGCAATAGTAACAAACAGTACTCTGTTGATTTGGACAAGGGTACTTGTACCTGTTACCGGTGGGAGTTGACCAGCATCCCGTGTGTCCATGCAATCCTGTGCATTCACTTCATGAGGAGATCTCCTGAGGAATTTGTGCATGCGTGCTATCACTAGGAAACATACATGGTGATGTACTTCCACTTTCTTGGCCCTGTCAATGGACCAATCGAGTGGCCTCCTATGACAAATCTTGATCAAATTATCCCACCGCCATTTAAAAGGCTTCTAGGAAGGTCACGCTTACATAGAATACGGGATGTGGATGAGGCCCCAAGCCCGACAGTTCTAACCAGAAGACATCTGAACGTCACTTGTGGCGGGTGTGGGCATGTGGGGCACAATTCCCGCACTTGCGATGGGGGAGGCGAGTCAAGTGCAATGGCCTGCAAAGGGAGCGGCAGAGCTAGAGGCAGAGGCGGTAGAGGAAGGTCGGAGGGCAAATTTATGGGGTTCAGAGTTCCCGAGAGAGCTCTCGAGACAATTCCTGCTCTAGTCCTTGAGATAGTTCCCGACAGAGTTCCTAGGACACAGGTGAGCCCATTATCACGTTTACGTTTTCAAGTGTTATTTGAACTATGCTAATTTCATTTGCAATGATCCAGGAGTCGGATGCGCAAGGTCCACAAACACAAACGTACATGAGTGTGGACCTTAACCTTCCGTGATACAACCGTTCGCTAGATTAGGATTGATATATATGTGATTGTTCCATTTTCTAAATTTGTAAATTTTGAATCGATAAATATGAATTGGTTTCTCTAGAATTTTGAATCATTAATTTACAGAGTTTCTTAGCAATGGAAAATGTGTGAACAACCAAAATCCTTTTCACTGTCTTCTTCACTAGGAATATAGGCGAGAACTACCAAAGAATCACCAAATAGAGCAATTCCTGTAATGAAATAGTTGGTTTGAAAAGATGCCACAATGTCCACTCGGTGCATACTAGACATAGGAACATTTTTATAAGTCCCATTTGTTGCTGACATTGCTAAACAATACATTTTTCAATTCTTCTTGAGAGTTGGATGTAATACCCCAAAAATATATCTCCTTTTTGATAATGTATAAATCTGGAAAATATAATAGTGCATCGTATTATGCGTCAGTAAGTGTTAATTCGTGCATGGAAAGTATATGGTTAACAATGAAAAATAATCTAAGTATGAAAAACTTAAGGAAAATGTGCACTGCGGAGTTTCGGACGAACTGTGGACGAAGTGGCCGAAGAGGGCTCGTGTCTGCATTGAATCTGTACAATTCTGGGAACATTCGGACGATAGCGGACGAAGAAGGCCATCGTCTGATTTGAATCTGTAATAATTTCTGGACAATTCGGACGACTTACGAATGAAGCGGACGAGGAGGGATCACGTCAGGAAGACATTTGCGAACGGCTTGCTCAAACACCGCTGCGGCGTTGTGTAAAACGCCGCGGTGGATTCCTCACACGCTGTAGCGACTTCCTCACACGTCGTAACGGCGTTGTGAGCAAGACGCCGCGATTTTGCGGCCTGTAAACAAGACGCCGCGACTTGAGCAACACACGGCGGTTTGTTTATGCAAGTAGCTTGAATTGTTGCACATTTGTTTGATTATGTACTAAATTCAACTCATACAACATTTGCTTTTCACTTATCCTCACCCCAATTTATAAAAATTTTGCCAGAGTCTCCATTGTTTCTTTGCTCCCCCAATGCTATTATTATACATCCTGCACAATATCTCACACAGTTCCAGTATTATCTAAACATCTAAACATATATTATACATGCATGAAATGTTAACTACACATATCATCCTATCCAAACATACAATTTGCAAATTCAATGTAAACTACGCATAAATTACAACGCAAATGTAAACAAATTAAAGTGAACATACATTACAACAACATAACTGTAAACAAATGAAAACTAATTGAACATAAGCAGAAAGTCCTATGCCGCCTTCTTCTTTCTTATCGTTTTAGGCCACAAATCAGTGATCTCAAAAGATAATTGCGGGTCAAGTAGTACTTTGTCTGCTTTCTCGAACAACGGACCCTCATAGTAAAAAATTGCAGGGTCGTGCTCGTGAAATTGCTCCAAAATTGTACACTGTCGCATCACCCTCATCCTCACACTCGTACACCGCAAGATGCCATTCTGGCTGAAATGCAAAGGGAACAATTAAGAATTACGCAGAAAGCAATATTAAGAATTTATACAAGAGAAAAAACATACCTCTTTTTGTGAGTGGGTGCTACAATCATGGAGATTGCTTCTGGAAGCAATTGCTGGTAAGCATATTGAGTGTGTAGGTCGACGGAGGACATAAAATAATTATGCTTCAGGTGAGTCTGCAAGGTAAACAATGAATATGCTATATCAGTAAACATGAACGACAACTCGAAGAAGCGAGATGGTTACTTACGTGACTCCACCCTAATGATAGTAGACTCTTTTCCAAATGAAACGCTAGTACGGGTGCGTCATCCACCGAATAGCACTGCATATAAGTTTGAATGAGTACTCAGATAAAATCTTATTACCTAACATACAAACAAGGCTTCTCACCGTATCTGGCTTCCCAACTTGATTCGGGAATATGATATCAATGATGACGTAATCATTGCCCATCAGCTTTCCCCCAGAACTGTGCACGTCTCTTTGTTCTTCCGAGTATTTGAGTTGACATAAGACTTGAACGTTTCCATCAAATCCCAAGCTTGCAAAAAAACTGTCAAAGCGCTGTCATACTAACAATGCATGAACGTGAACATGAACGAACACATATATATAACCAAATGAAAGACGTACCACGCGCACAGTTCTAAGTGGCCGAGACTCTAAGTCATCCTGGACCTCGGCAGGCACGACTGGAGGAGCAGGTTGGCGGTTGACGGCACTGGTGTTGCAAATGAACATCACGTCATTACGTCAAACACAAACAAAGTAAATACTGGACTTTGAGTACAAAGTAAATCACTTACGAGCGGTATGTGGCAGCTGTTGCTTCAAAGGACGATGACGTGGATGTCATATGGGCTGATCCCCGCTCACATAGCTGAATTGCTGCCACCACCTCACAGCGCCTCTTTTCTGCTCGCGCTTACCAATCTGCTGCTTGCATATGCCACTCTTGGGATATGCGATGCCTCTCTTCTGCGAGGGCCGCTGGTTGCATATGCCACTCTTGGGCTGTGCGATGCCTCTCTTAGGCGAGCTCCTCCCCTCTTCATATATGGATTTGTTGCATTTGTAGGTGCTCCTCCATCATTTCAATTCTAGTCATCGACGTATTAATGAGCTCCTCCATCCTGCTCATCCAGGCGGACGTCTCCTCAGGCATCGGAGTAAAGTGAGATGACTGAGGAGGAGGCGACTGTTCATGTGAGGGGGCGGAATGCTGAGGCTCTGAGGGGGGTGGAGGTGCTGCCTGCTTTTTGGACCTGCGACACCATTCCCCTCCAACGTGGGTGAACCCTATTCGGCACCCCATTTGTAGACGTCAATGACCGACTCTTCAATTCTCGGCTCTTTCTCTGAGATGGGTACCCCATAGTGCTCAACGATGCTCTAGATGAGCCAGTTGTACGAGAGGTTCTTTATTGGGTTATTGAACACCTCACTCATGTGGCTGAGGATGATATATCCAATGTCCACCTTTTTCCCGGTGATCACCTTCTCTAGCATATAAAGATCCATGCAACTAACATGGTCTTGATGCCCATCCCGAGGAAAAATTGTGTACATCATTATGAGGTGGATCAATCGAGCTATGGCATTCAACTCTTTGCCCTTTGGCTTGTGGTACTCGGCAACCTCAGGATTCCGGTACAACAATTTAAGCACCGTTAGCCCTTCTTCTCAGTTGAAAAATGGCGGATCCCGAGACATGTGATAATATTCTTCGCTTGGCCCGTCCAGTACACATCCAAGTATTATATTTACGTCTTGGGGAGTGAACCTCAACTCCCGTCCAAAAGCATACATCCTCAGCTCTAATGGTTCGGTTGGCATTCTCAAATTTGCATAGAACAATCTTATCACTCTCTCGCAATAACTGCCCCTCAGCTGACACAACCCGGCTAATCCAGCATCTTCCAACAGTTGTTTAATTCTCATTTCAGCCAATAAGTCCAAATCTACTATTTTAGAAACAATCATTGCACGGTGTTGAATATCATCTTTATACAATGATTTGCAATTGGATGTCCTGAATAATTTGGACCTAACCCTCGCTGTCACAGGTTCAAACCGGACAATTGAGCCTCCAGCTTCTCATTCTTGGTGTTCAAGCTCGGGTTCAGCTTGACATTGCGACTGTGCCACGGTTTCTCGATCGTCGACAGTGTCTTCGTGTTGCACCGCCACGGGTTGCTCCGCGTAGGGCGCAGCGGGTTGCTCGTTCACCGTTGCGGCTTGCACAGATTCCACTGTTGCCTTCCCACGCTTTAATGCCAATTTCTTTGATCGGGAATACATTCTGATCGAAAAATGGGCGAGAGTTTTTGGTGATTTTTCAGTGTTTGATTGCGGTGAAAATCGTTCGCCGAGAGGTTTCGGTGTTTGTTCGCGTTGAAAATAGGTGAAAATGGAGAACCCTAGCGTTCGCGGTTATGTATACCGCTGATTAAAAATTGGGACTCTGCGGCGGTGTCTTGGGACACCGCTGCGACTCCCTCGGACACCACAGGGGCGTCCTTGGAACACCGCTGCGGCTTCCCTAGACATCGCGGCTTTCAGGCCAAACATTTGCCTACTTTTCTTTGCAAACCAGGACACCGCGGCGGCGTTTTGAGACGCAGCGGCGACGCCCCGTCATCTTGTTAACGGCAAACATGACTGCAATGTTAGATTTGTCATTTATCCATATGTCAGTGGTTAACTTGTTAGAAAATATACCATCATGATTGACTTGTCATTGATAGCAAACCACGATGGTTGATTTGACATTTTTCCTAATAAAAAATAATGGTTGATTTGTCATTTTTTCTTGTTAATTTCTCCGTGATTATTTTAGGGGAAAATGACAAATCAACCATCGTGGTTTCAAGTCAATGACAAGTCAACCACTGTGGTATAGGTTTTAACAAATTAACCACTAACGTACGTGTAAATGACAAATCAATCATTGCAGTTACGTTCGCCGTTAAAATGTAATTGGGACGCCGTCGGGGTTTCCTGGGACTCCGCGGCGGCGTCATACATAGTTTAGGGTTAAAGATGTTAAATTGCAGATTTGAGGGCTTAGACGATGGATTTAGGGGTCGAAACAGGGGGGGGGGGGGTCATGGAGTAAACCTAATGATAAATGTAGATCTCTGAGAGAGCTTCGATTTGATACCTTCTGCGTCCAATTCTGATACTCGTAGCGAAAGTTATGGTCGTTTGAAGTTGAAGAGGTCGAAAATCTAATAAAAACATTGATTTTGAAGAAGACCGCAGGGGCGTCCTCATGACACCCCTGCGGCTTTCAGACAAAACTTTGTGTTTTCCTTCGTAACACATGACACCGTTGCGGTGTTCCAGGACACCGCAGTGGCGTTCTGACTAATTTTTAATGGCGAACGTCACTACGATGTTAAATTTGTCATTTTCTCATACGTTAGTAATTAACTTATTAAGATTTAAACTATAGTGGTTAACTTGTCATTGACGGTTGATTTGACGTTTTCCCTTATTTTAGCATTATCTTATTACGAGACTTTGACCACTGTCGTGTCGTCTTCACTAAATGCGATCGAGTCCCTCTTACGCGTGAAACTTGATTTCCTCCTGCGTCATTGAACGGATTGAATTTCTTGAAAGGTGTGTTCCGCCAATCCTATGATGACATCAGTGGGCTAGTAGGGTGATTTTGGAGAGAGAAACTGATCGTAGGGCCATTCACGGAGAAAACGAGGGTAAAACGACAAAAGCCTGCATCAGCGAGCAGATTCTATATTATCGAGCTTTAGTACGAGCTAGGGAGTTGGAGTTATCGGTTCAATTCGGTGATTTTAAGCTTTAAACGGTCGTCAATGGCAGCCAAGAAACCGTTGCAGTGTTTACTACTCCGGGCTCGCAGTGGAAGTAGAACTTTCGGTGCTTTCGCGGAGAACAACGTTGTTTCCTCATCTCAGAAACTCATCGACCTGGAGTATGATTACAGTGCCCACAAGTGAGTTTCTTCCCTCTTTAGTATGTCATTTGGAAAATGGAGTTGCAGTGACATTTTTCTCATTCCCTCATGTTTTTTTCTAGGTTTTATTTACTTCTCATGAAAATGGTACAACCTTTCTCCTTTTTATGTTTTTTTGGAGAAATTGTTTTTGATTGAATGAGTATTAACATTTGACTTTCAGCTATGTAGTTGATTCTTGCATCGTTTTCGGAGCTAGTTTTAGGACTTAGGACAAGTCTCTGTGCTTCATAGACAAGCTTATCAGCATTGGAGCTGCATTGTACATTTTGTTAGGTGCCCTGTTGCATTACCATCTGAAACGTAGCATGGATGACATAATCTGGATGAAATTTTTATTTGGTATTAAGTCTTATGATCAATTGCAGTTATCACCCTATTCCCGTTGTATTTTCTCAAGCAAAGGGGTCATCTATATGGGACCCTGAAGGCAAGAGATACCTGGATTTTCTCTCAGCTTATTCTGCAGTTAATCAGGTGATGACAATTGAGCTGTAACAGCCTAACAGGCATCTTCGGATATTCATCCTTAATTGTTTTCTTCAAACCATGCCAGGAAGAAATATTGTGTTGTCTGACTAATGTATTATCTAACAATTGCATTTTCTTCTATTGTCACGTTAGCATTGTAAATCCCTTCCCTTTTTTTTTCTCAATGAGCTTGTTTATTAAGAGTTTTATGGTTGATCACCATTTTTTTTACCTTATTTGATTGACTTTTCCTTTGTCTCACTAAAGTTGGAATTAATTTAGTGTAACTATTTTTATCAAATTTCCTCCAGGGACATTGTCACCCAAAGATCATCAAAGCATTCCAAGAACAGGCGGAAAGGCTTACTCTAAGTTCACGTGCCTTCTACAATGACAGATTTCCCGTATTTGCTGAGCGTTTGACGAGCACGTTTGGCTATGATATGGTGCTCCCTATGAACACTGGTGCTGAAGGTGTAGAAACAGCTCTCAAGTTGGCGAGGAAATGGGGTTATAAGAAGAAGAAAATTCCCAAAGATGAGGTAAAGTGTAGAGAGAATTTTTTGAGTATCTATAGCATATTTGTAGATTCTAAATTTTCCATTTCCTTGCACCTATTTTGGGTCACTAAGTAAGAACAAAAGTTTTTCCTTTAAATGTAACTTATTGCGTTTCTTAAAATCAATTATAGGTTAAGAAGTAAAGTGGTTCAATTGGTAATGTAAGTAATAAAAATAATTTAAAATGATTTTATTGACCTCAGATCTCTGTCTCACCACACAGCTCTTTGAAATTAAAATATCTTCTGGTAAAGACCATTAAAGTTAGATCTAACAACTGAGGAGAAATATTAAGAAATAGTTTAAGTGATTAAATTAATTTCAACCAATAGTTTAAAATTGGTTGTCATTTAACAGCAAGCTTGTATGAAGCGTGAGATAGGATATGGGGTTTATATATTTCCATTGGGAACAAAGGCACAAGATATCTACCCTTAAGATAGAATGCCTACTTCTTTGATAATCAACGTTTAATGACCGTCAAGGTAAATGTTCTCGTTCTGGTTATGAATTTGAAAAACCATGAAAATCTGCATAAGTATCGTTATGTTAGTTATACCTGAATGTATTATTTCTTCATTTCTACATTACTTAGCTTCTTTGTCTGTGTTGCTCATTATATGTTGCTTTATCTTTTTATAGGCTATTATTGTCTCCTGTTGTGGCTGCTTTCATGGCCGTACACTCGCAGTTATCTCCATGAGCTGTGACAATGAAGCTACTCGTGACTTTGGGCCGTTGTTGCCTGGACATATGAAAGTAGATTTTGGCGATGCAGTTGCCCTCGAGAAGATTTTCAAAGGTCCTCTTCTTTTTTTCTACAAATGTCACATTTTTTCTTCATCAACTGCAAATGTTACATTGGACTTAATTTTATAAGAATTTGCATGTGAAGACGCCATTAATTGATATTAAAAATAATCTATACAACGAAAGTAACCTCGACTTATAAGGTTAAACTTTTAGGATTAATGATAATTTAACATGATATTAGAGTTTGAAGTCATGAGTTCAAATATCTGGATCATTTTAACCCATTTGAAATTAAACATTCAAGTGTAAGGACATTAAGATTAGACCAACATGTGAGCAAAAATGGTAATAAATACTTTTGTGATTAAATTAACTTCAGTTAAATTGTTTGAGCTTTTGGGGTTTGTGGTTTTTAATGCTGTCCTTAGCACTTGTCTCCATTTGGGGTGCAGAATTTGGTGACCGAATAGCCGGATTTCTTTTTGAGCCCATTCAAGGAGAGGCAGGGGTATGTATAACTTGTAAGTTTTGTAAACGTTCTTAGTGAAGAAGATACTTATAAATGTAAACAATAAAATGATTTTTGAGTAGCCCTTTGAAGAAAGGTTTTTAATATATCTGTTCGTTTACTAGTACTTTCTTGTCAGTAAATCTTGATTCATGAGCTCTCTAAATTCCACAATTCCTGTTATGATTCTCATTTCTGCATTTCTTAACAGGTTATAATTCATGATTCTCATTTCTGCATTTGTTAACAGGTTATAATTCCTCCAGAGGGTTATTTAAAAGCCGTTCGAGATCTTTGCTCCAAGTATAATATTCTAATGATAGCTGATGAAATTCAATCTGGATTAGCGCGATCAGGAAAATTGCTTGCCTGCGATTGGGAAGAAGTGCGCCCAGATTTAGTGGTAATCATAAGTTTACTTTCTTCATCATATTCGTGCTAATAATTCACCAGTCCCTTCTTTGATCTCTGTTTCTTTAAAAAGTGGATTTGACATGCAATTAGTTACTTCATTCAATTTATGGGTCCAACTGTGATGGAGTAGCAAAATAGTATCGCATGAGAAAACTCAATTTCTTTCAATAACAGAGTTCTACCATTGAAATCCAGCAACCAAAACTTTCAAACCACAACACAATAGTAACTCAAATCAAACAACATAACATAAAAACAAAATAGAAAACGCAACAGGTCCAGTAATCCGATCCAAAATTCTAACCACGAGTTAACACTCGGAATAAACTACCTTCAACAATATTTGTTGCATAAAATATTTAGAATCTCCCCCTCTCTTTGTGCTTCCTTCTATCCTGCCCACAGCATGCTCCACTTACTAACACCATGACCTTTATGCCACCTCAGCAATGTACAATACCAAAGTTTCCTCTTAACTCCTTCTGCCATATTCTCATTATTCTTGTTCCATTACACTCAACATTAGTCCCCTTTTTGAAATCGACCTTGTCCTCAAGGTTATGAGTAGGACATCGGATCCTCACTCCATTATAACATATCTCAAGAATATTGGCGAAAACAAAGAAGTGAAGATGAGGCAAGCAGAGAGTGCATGTGGTCAGTGTGTTCTTATTTTTCCTCTATTCCAAACAAAATAAAGTAGCTGACACAAAGTAGATGTCCAAACCAAATTATCCATCTCTCTAAATATAGCAACAATGCCTTCATGTGTCGTTACACTTCCAGAAATTAACTTGTATGTGCATTTTTCTTCTCATAACTAGCTCCTTTTCCAAATAAGTAATGCAAAAGATAATTCCATGAATCTAGCCTTCCATGTGGCCCACTTGAATTCTGATCATCCCAATCTCCATAAGCTGCACTGCTTATTCTTGTCTTTTGAAGTTGGGCTTTGAGAAAAACCCCAAGTATGGCTTCATGATTCATTCCCCTATTTTGGACTCTAACTTCCTCCACAATACTCATCTGATTAAGGCCCATGATGCACCTCAACACCAATGAAAACTCTTCTTTCATGCTTCTATGCCATTGTTTGAGGTTGACCCATCCCTGCCAAATGCCCAGATGCGTGGGAAGCAATGGTGTGGTACAAGGTAGCTGAATTTTGGACCCCAAATGGGTTTGGTGCATGAGCTCCATATAAAGGCTGCTGAGAAGCTTTGTAACCTCCCTCATGGGATGCACTGTTAAGAGAAAATGTGTCTAATCCACCAGTTAATTTCCTTTCCTTTACTACTGAGGTCTTACTACTTGAAGTGGTGATGAGGGCTAGCTCCCATCTGTTTGGATCAAAATCTTCCTCATGAAATGGCATTAGAATTAAATGTGAGGGCACCATTTGACTTTGGGCTTTATGGGTAAAGCCAAAGCATTTAATTCTTCAATCGCAGCCACCTCAGCTGTCCAGTATCTTGAATGCTTTTGGGAGATTGTGGATTAGGGAATACGACAACCTTCCCATTCCCATTATGGATTGGAATATTCTCTTGAAGTGAGGCATGTTCTTCACCAATTAAATTGTTGATTGCCAAAACAATCACACTTCTTGTTCTAATACAACCTTGTAGCTTGAAGGTGTTAATGTAGGAAATTTGGGGTTGGAGGAACCACAACTCCTCTTTATCGGACTGAGGGGAAACAAGATTGTTAGGGAAATTCTGAGATAGGTTTTGGTTTTCATGTGCTTCTCGATAAGCAGCCTCTTTAGGGTTAGATTGGGCCTTGCTTGGCCAGATTTGGGTTTGAGCTCTTCTAAACTCTCTTTTGCTGTAGTGGGCATTAAGTTTATTTTGTTTCCTTAGGCCTAACATTTGTTCTTGGGTCCACTCAAACTTTTCAAGCCCACAATCTTGACACATAACATCATTTATATTTTTCCAATTCAATTTGGGCTCCTCCAAATCTATAGCCCAACCCGAAGAAGAAACCTTGACCCCAATGTTGAAATGAAAGATATTTAGTGGTGATAATAGAGGAATCAACCCAAATAGCATTGGTAGCTGGTTGGTTCTCCCATAAAAGGGGCCATTGGGTGATTGGAAAATTGTCGTGGTTGACTACTCGAGTTTGCAGAAGAGATTGAGGGTGGCGAGAAACAACATTGTCTCCTCTGACGCACCTAGGCGATTCTCAAGGAGCGACACATGGAATACGGGGTGGATGCGAATTGAAACTAGAAGGTCCAACTTATAAGCAACTTACTTTATACGTGCCAGAACAGGAAAAGAGTCGAAGTATTTGGGGGCGAGTTTTTGAGAAAATTTTTGGCAAGGGAGAGCTGACGATATGGTTGTAGTTTTAGGAAGACCATGTCTCCTACTTCAAACTAGCACTTTGTGCGACCTTGATCAACATAGATTTTTATTCTCGCATGAGCATATGTTAAATTTTGTTTAAGAAGCCTGTCCATGTGGAAATGGTGCATTAGAATTTGATCAACAACAACAATATTGGTCTGATGATAAGGTCCAAGAGCAAGTTGTGGCCGTGACAAACCGTATAAAGACTCAAAAGGTGTCATTTTGACTGCAGATTGGAATGTGGTGTTGTACCACCATTTGGCTAGAGATAACCACAAATGCCATTGATGGGGATGGGTGTGCCATTGCATCGAAAATACATTTCAACATATTGATTTAGATGCTTTGTCTAACCATTTGATTTTGGGTGGTATGCCGAAGACAAATTCAATTGGGTGTCTAGAACGACAAAAAGAGATTGCCAAAAAGTTGATGTAAAAATTTTATCTCAATTGATGACAATGTGTTGGGGAGAGTGTGGAGCTTGTAGACATGTTCCATGAACAGGTCAGCAACCTTTAAGGAAGTGAAAGGATGGGCAAGGGCGATGAAATGGGCGTAGTTGATGAAGTAATCAACGACGATCATAATACAATTAGCCTAGTCAAACATGGACAACCCTTCGATAAAGCTCATGGAGATGTGGGTCCATGGATGATTTGGCAACGACATGGGTTGTAGTAAGCTTGGATATGCAACGTGTTCATGTTTACACTACTAATGTGTATCACATTGAAGAATGATAGCACAAATAGGTTTAGTCATACTCAACCACAAAAAATGTTGCTTAGTGCAGTGGAGTGTGGCTTGAATTTCAGAGTGGGCCCTTTCATTAGAATTATGAATGGACTGAATCAATTTCTGGCAGATAGAACCATCAAAGCCCACTAGTATCTTGCCCTCGAAACGAATTATACCATTGTGATAGGAAAAACCATAATATTTCAAGGCCTCAAGGAGTAGTTTGCTGTTGAGATTAGAATCCTGTTGATCACCAAAGTAGCTTTCAATAACTTCCATAATCTAGGTAGGTTGAGTGACAAACCTGATTAACAGGAAGGGTCAGTTGGGTGAAGGCGAGAAAGAGCGTCTGTCGCTGTATTTGCACAACCTTGTTTATATTGGATTGCGTATCGAATATCAAATGCTTCAAATATTTTTAACGTAAATATAGTAGCAGCGGAAAACATAATTCAAAGATGAAAATCCAACAATTTCCAAACATAGTCTCATAAACCCATCATTATCAAATCCCTTACATTGTTGAATATTAAAAACTATAATTTTAAATACATAAAACACCTCATGAAAATAAATTCCCACAGGTCCAATATCGTTAGATAACCTCCAAAACTCACTCATGGAAATCCATCTTTACTGCCTCTTCAACAAATGCATCTTCACTATTATCAATATCCACATCATAAGGTTCAAACTATAAGCATAACGTTTAGTAAACAGTGTAAATAATTAAAAAAATTCTCAGCTCAAAACAAAAACTATATGCATGCATGTCATGACAGATATCATTTATATTATTTTCTTTTTTTTTTTCTTTTAACTTTCTTTCTATTTTGTATTATTCCTCTTCTTCATCTTTTCAAAAATGAGTAGACTTGGCAATGTGACACCCATTATTAGTCTCATACCTTTGGGTGACATACCTGCATCAATCGAATCCTCCGTTAGCTGCTATGCGCATCCATGCATAACGACCAAGCACCTTCGGTTGGTCGAGAACAAGCTAACGAACTTATGTACCCATAGTTCCACCTTTGGAACAACTTGTCCTCCATACCCATTTACATATATTTTATCCTATTTTATTTTTCTTACATGCAGTCATGGATATGTATAAATCACTAACATGCAAAATAAGCATATTTTCGAATAACCATTTTATCACTGTAAACAAAGAGTAACATCACAACAAACACACTATAGATTCTCAGCATCATGAATATACTGGAAAAGAACGTATCATCTACCATCATCAATAACAAAGCTTCATATCTTCAATTTATCATAAGTAAAGGCAGTCACAAATAACATAGCATCATATCCTTGAATCATCGTAGTGAAAGCAGTCACAAATAATAGGACATCATAGCCTTGAATTTTCGTAAGTAAAAGTAGTCAAACAAATAGATTTTCATAGCATCTTGCGGTGTAGGCCATTAAGCAATACACATGCATCACTACTTATCTGGCTAATGTGTAACACCCATCAGTCTAATCTTTCTTCCCTTTTGAGCCAAAAATCCTTTGTCCGTTTGGAAAGAATCCCCTCCTTCGATTGCTTCTCTCAGCCATTCAATCTTAGTTCGTTTACAAAGAGAATGAAATATTCTCGTTTCTCCCTTTTTTTTCGAGTGTCTCGATATACACTTGCTAGTTGATCGGTCGCGAGTCATCAGCCGAGGAGTTGCCGATTTCACTTCTCTTTCCATGTGTATTTGCTTTCTAGGTGAAATGGCCAGACAACTCTTCAATCGTCATTTGGACAAAGCGGCTAGATCATTCTTAAATCGTTAGTGCTTCGGGAGCAGAAGTATGAGCTGCCGCTGTGGATAAATGCGTATTTGCTAAGAATATTCGCTCCCTTTAAGCACAAATCCACCAATCATTCACTGCCACGACATCCTTCTGGATATGTTCCTTTCTGTGGACGCCTTCGCTTCTTCATTTTCGCAACTCATATTGTTCAGCCAATTCCCTTAATCAAAACGACGACATCCCTCATTTTTTTTATCCATCGTGGATGCTTTCCTTTCTGTGGATGGATGTTCCTTCATTTAATACAAAGGCGTTCCTCTTTGTATTTATCCACTACAGATGCATTCCCTTTTGCGGATATTGACACTCCCTCGTTTTTCCTTTGAAAATGACGACGTTCATTTTACTTGACTCTTTCCGCAAAAGTAATTTCTTTTCCGAAGACACGTCATCCACGAATCTTCAACCAAACGATGATGTTCATTTTCTTTTACTTTCCATATCAAATTCATTCCTTTTCGCTGCGGATGCGTTCCATTTTTAATAGGACGTCGTCTATTCTATGGATACATTTCTTTTCGCGAACACGTTTCCTTCCAAAGATGCATTCCCTTCTGCGGACATTCTTAAATTCCAAACTACGTCTTCCTCTTAAACAACAAACATCCATCACCAATGCAACGTCGTATTTCTGTGGACGGCTACTGGGGATAAAACCTTTCCTGACACTACGAGACTCCTTCATTGAGGTTCGAAGGGAAGAAAGCATGAAACAGGTCATGTTGGGTTCGGCACACTCAGGTATAGCTGCCTCTGTGGAATCCCATAGCTCAACACTTATGGCAAATAAGCAACGAGGAGGCCGAAGCCAACCAGTCAGAGAAAATTCGCTGCCTAACGATCAGAACAAAGACGGGATATTTGCTAGGAGTTTTATGGAAAATCGGCTGATTGGAAGCCGTGGTCTCAATGAGGGTAGTGTGGAGGATAGAATCGAGCAGTACATGTCGCTAAGACATCATCTGGACAGGCCACCCAAGCCTCAGGTTTAAACCTTTCTGTCTCTTGGATGGAAATATTGCGTCAACTCCTTAGTCAGACCAAACGCGAAGGATCTGAAAATCAAAACACCATGGCTGCAATGACACACGTAGGTAGAACTTGCTTTGAGGATAATTGGATTATTGACACTAGTGCCTCAGATCATATGACTGGGTCAAGAGAAGTGTTTTACGAATATGGTGAGAATAGCGATCACATTAAAGAATGAGTTGCTAATGGGAAAATGTCACATGCCATAGGAAAAAGGACGATTTGCCTATCCAATATGGTTTTGAATTCTGTTCTATATGTTCCTAAGTTGGCTTATAACTTGTTATCTGTCAATAAGTTAACAAAGGATATGAACTGTGTGGTAACTTTTTTCCTACCCATTGTGAATTTGAGGACCACTCTTCGGGGAAGACGATTGGCATTGCTGAGAAAAAGGATGGTTTGTACTATCTCACCAAAGCAAGAAGACTCAAAGAAACATCCTTGTTTGTTATTTCACAAGCGGAAATTATGTTATGACACCAACACCTTGGTCACCCAAGTTTTTTCTATATGAAAACTCTATATCCAAATCTTTTTTTCAATAAAGAGAAGTCTTCATTTCATTGTGAGTACCGTGTTCTTGCTAAACAAACTCGAGACCCTTATCCAATTCATCCACACTCACAAACAAAACCTTTTCAACTGATACACAGTGATATTTGGGGTCCCTCAAGCACAACGAGTTTAACTAGAATCCAGTGGTTTATCACCTTTATTGACAATCATACAAGAGTCTGTTGGGTATATCTAATGAAGGAAAAATCAAAAGCTTTTATTTGGTTCAATCAATTTCTTAAATTTGTCCAAAATGTATTTGAGTCCACCATTAAGAGCCTTAGGATGGACAATGGGGGAGAATACTTTTCTAATTTGTTTAGCCAATTCTAATTTGTTTAGCCAATACCTGAGGGAGAATGGGATACACCACCAAAGCTCTTGCATAGATACACCTAAACAAAATAGGGTAGCTGAATGAAAGAACCATCACTTACTGGAGGTAGCTCAATCTATCATGTTTTCAAGATCTCTTCCTAACTCCCACTGGGGAGAAGCTGTCCTTACAGCGTCTCATTTGATAAATCGGCTATTCGCAAAAATCTTGAATTTTACGACCCCTATGAGTAAGTTTCATAAATGTTTTCCCAATACTAACCTGTTTAATTCTTTGACTCCCAAAGTTTTCGAATATACTGTGTTTGTACACAACAAACAACCTGACGGAAGTAAACTTGACTCCAAAGCTTTTAAATGTGTCTTTGTAGGATACTCACCAACAAAAAAGGGGTACAAGTGTTATTCACCCAACCTTAGGAAATTCTGTGTCGTGTGATGTAACATTCTTTGAGGATCGACCCTACTACTCAAAAACACCCCCCCACTGAAGAACACCAAAATGAAGAAAAACATTGGGATCCAACTTGGAACCCCAAAGTCTCTCGATCAGTAAATCAATATATTCAGTTTGTGTCAAACCAAGAGAAACCAAACACTACAAATTCATATTCGAGTTCTCAAAATGAGCAACTAACACTAGAAAGTGAACCTACTCCTAACTTTGAACAGAGAACAAAAAAACCATTGCAGGAGTATTCATGCAGGCCTAAAGCTTCTTAGCAGGGTCAATCGTTCAACCAAGGATTGGATCTTGAAAGCAACAGTGAGATTCTGCACCAAGCTCCTACTATTGATGATCTCAAGTTGCCTATTGCAGTCCGGAAGGGAATAAGATCTTGCACTAAACATCCATTATCGAATGTTGTAACAAGTAAACAGTTGTCCCCTAAATTTAGGGCGTTTACAGTGAAGATTGATGAAGTTTACATTCCAAAAAATATTGATGAAGCTATGATGACTTCAAAATGGAAAGAAGTTGTTTAGGATGAAATTAGAGCTTTACAGAAAAATGGAACTTGGGAGTTGGTTGACATACCTATGGAAAAAAAGGTAATCGAGAGCAAATGAGTTTTTACAGTTAAGTATTGCGCTGATGGAAAAGTAGAAAGATATAAAGATCGTCTAGTGGCACAAGGATACACATAGACGTATGAAATTGATTATGATAAGACATTTGCTCCGGTAGCAAAAATCAATTCCATACGTGTTCTTTTATCTATTGCTGCCAATCTTGAGTGGAGAATACATCAACTTGACATCAAGAACGCTTTTCTGAATGGCAATCTTGATGAGGAGGTATACATGAAGGTTCCACCTGGTTTCGCCCAAGGAGAGAAGGTTTGTAAGTTAAACAAATCTTTATATGGTTTAAAGCAGTCTCCTAGGACATGGTTCACTAATATGATTAGGAGGTTAAAAGAGAGAAGTTAGTTAGTTAGTCAAGTTGATTATAAAAAGACTTGAGGGGTAGCCAGGAATATGTCTGATATTAAGTATTGTGGGGAGTCACTAGGGACTCGAAAGCCTAGTCTAGTGTAAGAAGTGTCCTACGTTCTTTGTTGTTGATTGATAATCAAAAATTACAGAATTAGTTCCTATCAATTTGGTATCAGAGCTGATTCCTTCTTGGAGAATGATGACTCGTTCTGAAGCTCAAAAAGAAAATATGGCAGAATGGCATAAAGATTTGACGAATATGAAGAAGAATTGAAGATAGAGCGGCTTCCGGCGATGGAACGGAATCTGTTACTTTTACAGGAACAAATGACAAAATTGGTCGAAAAGTTGGATGCGAAACAAAATACGTTGGAAGCTCAGGATGGAATCCATAGCTTGGGCGCTGAAAGAGATTTGTTTTCGGGAGAAGAAAGACCGAATATGACAAAAGATTTCCTACCAAGAAGATTGGAATT
Source organism: Begonia loranthoides (assembly GCA_022433065.1). NCBI lineage: Eukaryota > Viridiplantae > Streptophyta > Magnoliopsida > Cucurbitales > Begoniaceae > Begonia > Begonia loranthoides. The sequence goes on along the minus strand of CM039468.1, from coordinate 21,692,036 downwards.
ACCAATCTTTAATGGAGCAGACACGGAAGGATGGGTTTTTTGCGCAGAACGATTCTTTCACATCAATCGCTTAATCGAATCAGAAAAGTTGGAGGCAGTGATGGTATGTTTTGAAGGAGCCGCCCTATTTTGGTTCCAATGGGAAAGTGGAGCGCGACCTATACGATCTTGGATGATCCTCAAGAAAAGAATTATGGACAAATTCGGCCATCACCGTTCAGGTATGGGGTGCGATCGGCTTTTCTCTCTGAAACAGGAAGGGACGGTAGAAGAATACCGAACTCAGTTCGAGTCGGTGGTCTCTTCTTTGATAAATATTCTGGATGAAATTTTTTTCAGTGCCTTCTTTAATGGATTGAAGAGCGAAATTCGGGGAGACGTGAGAATTATGCGCCTAGTGGGTTTACAGGACTTAAATGGAATCTGCCCAAATTATTGAGGATAGAAATGAGTTGGCTAAGTCTGAAAAACCAGCAATTGCTAGAGGAAATTATAGGTCAAATTGGTCTATGACTGCTGCAAATTACCAAGAAATAAAATCGGCGGCCGAGGAACTTTTTGGCGAGCAAACAGTCACTCATGATGTCGCGATTGCAAAAGAGGAGCTTCTGGCGACGGTGGAAGCGGAAGAATGGGCGACGGTGGAAGCGGAAGAATGGGCGATGGTGGAAGTGGAAGAACCGGCGATGGTGGAAGTGAAAGAACTGGCGACGGTGGAAGAGGAAGAATCGGCGACGATGGAAGTGGAGGAACCGTTTACCATAGTTGTGGTTGAGCTGCTTGAGGTGAAGACTACATCTGCGAAGCAGGAAGAAGACAAAAAACAGTTTCTAGATTTCCTAATGCAAATGTGATAGATCTTGGTTAGGTTCACTACTACTGTAGAAAGAAGACAAGGGTAAATGTGTAAATAAGTATACAAATATTGTAATTGAGCGGTTATTACGAGGGGAGAGAATAAAAGAAGGAGGGAGGGGGGAAGAAAAGTCAGAGAAGATAGAAGATAGAGGGAGAGGAGCTACGAATAGTGAGAGATACCCAGGGGGTGATCTAGGGCTATCGTACTCTGTAAAAATTGTTCAAGAATAAAGAAGAAGTTCTATCATTTTGGTATCAGAGCACTGTGTCGATCAGGATGATGACTCGTTCGGAGGCATCGAAGGAAATCGCTGCGGAATGGCAAAAGGAGATGGCGAAAATGAAGGAGGAGTTTAAAAAAATGGAAAAGATTGCGACGATGGAGCGCAGTATCTCTCAGATCCAGGAACAAATGTCGAGACTGTTAGAGAAAATGGATGAACGGCAACCGACATCTGAGACGCACGACTTTCCGAAGAATTCTGAAGCTGAAAGAGTTGGCAGGGATGAAGAAAATCGTACGGTTTTGAGCAAGGAAAATGTGGCGAGGAAGCTGGAATTACCAGTTTTTAGTGGCAACGATCCAGAAGGTTGGTTGATACGTGCCGACAGATTCTTCAGCATCAATCGGTTCTCTGAATCGAAAAAATTAGAGGCTGCTATGGTTTATTTTGAAGGTTCCGCTTTGACGTGGTACCAGTGGGAGAGTGGAGTTCGTCCTTTCCGTTCGTCGCTTATTCTCAAGAAGAGGTTGCTGGAAAGATTTGGCCATTTACGAACAGGAACAGGCTGTGATCGACTATTCTCTGAGACAAGAAGGGACAGTAGAGGAATACAGAACTCAATTTGAGTCTGTTGTATCCAATTTAATCGGAATACCTGACGAAGTATACTTCAGTGCGTTTTTTAATGGTTTGAAAAACGAAATAAAAGGAGATGTTCGGTTAATGCGACCAGTAGGATTACAAGATTTGATGGAGTCTTCTCAATTGGTGGAAGACAGAAATGAGTTTCTGCTATTGGACAAAGCTGAAGGAGTTCGAAGTTGTCCTAAGCCAAACTGGACGATGGCCACAACTACCAGACCTTCATATACAGAACCTACAGAGACATTACCAATCGTTCCTCCTAAAAATAAAGCAGTTGAAGGAGGTAGAAGATTCTTGTCTGATGCTGAAATGAAAATGCGTAGAGAAAAAGGGCTCTGTTTTAAGTGTGATGAAAGGTTTATAGTTGGACATCAGTGCAAGAAAAAATTATTGCAGGTTTTAGTGTTGCAAGATAATGAAGAAGATGAAAATACAGATTCTGGTTTATTCAATATCGTGGAAGATGCGGTTGAAATTTCTCTAAACTCAGTGGTGGGCTTGACCACTCCTCACACTCTAAGATTATGGGGAGCTGTCAAGGATAAAAGGGTAATGGTTTTGATCGATTGCGGAGCATCTCATAACTTTGTCGCTAAGCAATTGGTGGAGGAACTGCAACTACCAGTTTCTTATTCGGCTGAGTATACTGTACTGTTGGGGAATGGAGACCCTCTTAAAGGTGGAGGAATTTGCAAGAATATCCTACTTGTCTTACCTGAGGTGAAAATTATGGAGGAGTTTCTGCCAATTGAACTTGGAAATACAGATATTATTTTGGGTATGAAATGGTTAGAATCGATTGGAGAAATGTATTTGAATTGGAAACTTTTGACAATGAAATTCACCTTGGATGACAGAACAGTTTACATCTGAGGTGATCCTAGTTTGAGCAAGACAAATATTTCTTTAAAGGCTATGCTGCAGACATTAACAAAAACAAGACAAGGGGTGTTGGTGGAAGTTGGGGCACAGACTTTGAGTTTGGCAGCAAAGGATGAGCCGTACATAGAGGAAATTGAGATGTTATTAAAGCAGTTTGCACCTTCTTTATTGAAGTTTGATTCTGTTTCCTCTTCGGTAATCTCGGCTGTGGATGTGTTACTTCATGAGAGGGATGATATATTAGCTTTGTTAAAGCTTCATTTGCATAAAGCTCAAGTTCAAATGTTGCCTTCAGCAAATAAGAAAAGACGGTCTTTAGAATTTCTTCCTGGCAATTTTGTGTGGTTGCACCTTCAATCATATAGGAAGAAATCGGTGGTTAAAAGATTGAATGTTAAATTCTCTCATCGTTATTTTGGGCCTTTTGAGATTTTACAACATATTGGCCAAGTTGCTTCTAAGCTCAAGTTACCGGATTCATCATCAATTCATCTGGTGTTTCATGTGTCCTTATTGAAACAGGTTCATGGTGATTTTCAGATTGTTGTTCCTTTACCTGATTCCTTGTTCAGGGAGATGGAGTGGCAAATTTATCCAGAATCCTTGCTGGATGTTCAGACCAATTGTGGAAATTTCAAGAAAATTTTAGTTCTCTTCAAGTGGAAGCATCTTCAGTTTTTTGAAGCTCCTTGGTGGATTTTGCTCAGTTCCGTTTTCAATTTCTTGTTTTTAACCTTGAGGACAAGGTTCATTATTGGGCTGGGAGTAATGATAGATCAGGTTCACTACTACTGTAGAAAGAAGACAAGGGTAAATGTGTAAATAAGTATACAAATATTGTAATTGAGCGGTTATTACGAGGGGAGAGAATAAAAGGAGGGAGGAGGGAAGAAAAGTCAGAGAAGATAAAAGATAGAGGGAGAGGAGCTACGAATAGTGAGAGATACCCAGGGGGTGATCTAGGGCTATCGTACTCTGTAAAAATTGTTCAAGAATAAAGAAGTTCTATCAAAATGCCTTGCAGGATACAAGTTGGGCCATGTCCAGTTAGAGCCCATTTCAATAACAAATGTGGTTCAAGGAAACATAGCTCTTTAATCCATACCATTGGGCTAAGAAGCTTAATGGATCAGGCAAAAGAAGAAGAGAAAACTTTTGGCTTTATTTTCTCTTAAAAATATTGAAGATGTAGATAAAAAATATATTTTTCACTTTTTCTACCTTGAGGACAAGGTGTCTTTTTAGTACGGGAGCAATGATAGGATTAGGAGGTTATAAGAGAAAAGTTAGTTAGCTAGTCAAGTCGATTATAAAAAGACTTGAGGGGTAGCCGGGAATATATCGGATATTAAGGATTGTGGGGAGTCACTAGGGACTCGAAAGCTTAGTCTAGTGTAGGAAGTGTCCTACGTTCTTTGTTGTTGATTGATAATCAAGAATTACATAATTAGTTCCTATCATTCACCAAATTCAGTTCTACTCTAACTCGATTAGGGTATTACCTAGGGAAGGCAGATCATACTCTGTTTATCAAAATAGGTCACTCAGGCAAGAAGACTATTCTCTTGGTATACGTGGATGATATAATACTTACTGGTGATGGTGACATTGAAATTGATAATCTTAAAATTAAATTAAACGAGGAGTTTGAAGTGAAAGATTAAGGGCCGTTAAAGTTTTTTCTGGGAATGGAAGTAGCAAGGAGCACAGAAGGCATATTAATTTCTCAAAGAAAATATATCCTTGAGTTGTTAAAAGACACAACAAAGCTAGGTTGTAAACCTGCGGGGACTCCACTTAAAAAATCATGGAAGAACAGAATCTCAGGGAAGGATGAACGGAAGGATGAGCCCGTAGACACAGGCAGATATCAACGATTAGTGAGAAGATTAATCTACTTGTCCTTGACACGACCTAATCTAGCTTGTCCTGTAAGTATTGTAAGTCAATACATGCATTCTCTTACTCAGAGAGACTTGGGATTGGTAAATCATATTTTGAGGTACCTCAAGGGAACCATTGGGAAATGGCTGATGTTCAAGAAAAGTAAGAATAGAAGCATAGAATATGTTGATGTTGATTGGGCTGGAAGTGAAGATTACAAATGTACTTCTGGGTATTGTACGAAGTTGGGGGGAACTTTGGTGACTTGGAGGAGTAAGAAGCAAACTGTAGTGGCAAGAAGTAGTGCAGAAGCTGAATTTAAAGCAATCGCCCAAAATTGTAGTAGAACGATTAGTGCAAGACTTGAAACTGGTTGTGGTTTCCTCAAAATTGTTAAGTGATAGTAAATCTGCCATAAGCATTGTTAATAATCTGGTTCAGCGTGATCGAATGAAGCATGTCAGAATAGATCGGAATTTTGTCAAGACTGAAATTGAAGGAGGAATCAATCTCTGCTACATCCCAACTAAGGAACAGGAAGCTGATATCCTCATTAAAATTCTTTTGAAATCCACCCACGAAAAATTACTTGACAAGCTTCGAATGCGAAATATCTATTCTTAAGCTTGAGGAGTGTTGGAGATTCTAACAGATTATAAGGAAAGTATTTCCTTTTCTTTATAGATCTTTGAAATTACCTATTTTATTGTAATTTGATTAGGTTAATTTTAGGAATAATTTCTTTTTTCTATTTCAGTCTTTTTATGGCTTCTATATGTCTATATATTATAAACCTTGTTCTAATGAGAAAATAAGAAAGTAAATTATTTTTCAATTACATATTTGGGAAAAATTGCAGTCACTTCAAATTTGGGGAGCCATTTCTGTTGCTATGGTGATGTGTTGCTCAAGTAAAATCGTTACCTTCCAGATAGTGCTGCCAATGTTGGACAACCTTGACTAAGGCTAGAAGCTCTTCCACATAAATGGAAAACCCCAAATTTCTAGTGTTGAATGATTTGCTCATGAAAGCGATCGGTTGACGGTTTTGCATGAAGACGACACCCATCCCACCATAACACGTTGGTCTCAATAATAAACGGCTCACTAAAATTTGACAAGGCCAAGACAGGGCTGCTGGACATAGCTTGTTTGAGACTCTGAAACACATTCTCAGCGTCTGGTGACCATTGAAAATAAATTTTCTTAAGATCGGTGAGAGGTCTAGCTAAAATGCCATATTCTCAAATAAATTTTTTGTAGTAACCTGTTAAACTGAGAAAACCACACAATTGTTTCAGTTGAACAGGACTCGGCCAGTTGACCATTGCAGCTATTTTGTCGGGGTCAAGCCTCAACACCCGTAGCTGAGAGAATGTGGCCTAAATTAGCCACTCGGTATTGTCCAAAAGAGCATTTTCTTAATTTGGTAAATAAGGAATGTGTTAGAAAAGAGAGTCCTCCTATTAAGAGTTGGTATTGACAAAATTGAATTTGATTTTCCTTGCTCTCCATCGAGAGTTTGCTTTCATTATATAGAAAAATAACAATTACATTAATTGCTGAAAATTAAATTGAGCCTATCTAAATAAGGAATGACAGATATAAGGTAGGTAAATTAATGCTTGATTTAACTGTTATCCCCCCTCAAATTGATGCTGGTTGGTCAAGAAGCATCAATTTGCTGACTAGGAATTGATGGCGTTTACGTGTCATGGCCTTGGTGAATATGTCAGCTATCAGCATGTCAGTGGAGATGTGAGGAAAAGATATGATATTATTGTCATAGGCTTGCCGTATAGAGTGACAGTCTACTTCAATATGTTTGGTGCGCTCATGATAAATAGGATTAGCAGCAATTTTGATTGCACTAGTGTTATCAGCATGGAGCAAAGTAGATGTAGATTGGGAAAAACCAAGTTCGGATAGAAGTCCACGCAACCAAATAATTTCGGAACAAGCAGCAGACATGGCACGATATTCTGACTTAGTTGAGGATTTAGAGACTCGATCTTGTTTCTTGCTTCGCCATGAGATTAAAGAATTCCCAAGAAACATGCACCAACCTGTTATAGATCGTCGAGTATCAGGACAACCTGCCCAATCAGCATCACTATAAGCAACAAGATTAATTGGAGAACCAGATGGATAGAATAACCCACGACTAGATGTTCCTCGAAGATATCGAATAATACGATGAACAGTAGCTAAATGGAGATGTCGAGGATTCTGCATGAATTGACTAACTTGTTGAACAGAAAATGAGATGTCAGGACGTGTAATAGTTAAGTAGTTCAAGCTACCCACCAACTGTCGATAAAATGTAGGATCAGAAAGAAGAGTACCTTCCTCATTACAATACTTGGTGTTGACTTCCAATGGAGTATCAGTAGATGAGGCATCTTGAAAACCTGCCAATTTGATTAAATCCTGTGTGTATTTATGTTGATTTAAAAAAATACCAGAAGGAGTAGTATGAACTTCTAAACCCAGGAAATAAGTAAGAGGACCAAGATCTTTCATATGGAATGCAGTCGGAAGATTTTGTTTCAAATGAGTGATTGATGCAGAATCTGTTCCCGTTATGACAATATCATTAACATAGACAAGAAGAATAACAATGCCTTTAGATGTCTTGCAAATAAATAAAGATGAATCATATTGACTTTGCTGAAAAGAAAAATCAATCAAGGTTGCCCGAAATTTATCAAACCAAGCTCGGGGTGCTTGTTTCAACCCATATAAAGATTGCTTCAGTTTACATACTTTCAAAGAGGATGAGGAAGGGACACCAGGAGGTAAAACAATGTAAATGTTGTCTTTGAGTTCCCCGTGAAGAAATGCATTTTTGACATCCATTTGATAAAGAGGCCATCCATGGGAAGCAGCAATAGAAATTATAGCTCGGACTGTAGTCATTTTAGTAACGGGAGCAAAAGTTTCTTCATAGTTGATTCCATACTCTTGTTTATTACCGAGAACAACCAATCGTGCTTTAAAACGATCAAGAGATCCATCAGAACGAAGTTTGATCGAGTAAATCCATTTACAACCAATTGTCTTGACATTAGGAGGACAAGTAACAATATCCCAATGTGTGATTATCTTCAAGAGCTCGAAGTTCTTCAGCCATAGCGTTACGCCAACATTCATGTTTTATAGCTTCAGAATAACATGATGGAACAGAAATGGAGGATAAAGTAGTATGAAGAGATGTGTGAGAAAACCCATACCTATCAGGAACATTACCAACTCTGGAGGAACGTCGAAGAGTTATGTCCGTATTAGCATGAGGCATGGTGGAAGCACTATGATCAAGATCAGATTGCGAGGCAGTCTCAAGAAGTGGCAAAGTTGGACGTCTTCTTTCATACACAAATCCGGGTTTGAATCGACTAGGAGGGGGACTCAATTCATCAAATGTAGGAAGAACAAATGAGTTTGGCAAAGATTCAATATGACTAGGAAAGAAATATTGATTTTCGAAGAAAGCGACATGGCGAGACATGCGAAATCTATTAGAAGATGGATCATAACAAACATAACCTTTGTGTGAAGTGCTATAGCCCATAAATGCACATTTGACTGATTGAGCAGAAAGTTTATGACGTTCATGAGATGGCAAATGAACAAAACAAACACAACCAAAAGTATGCATAGCTATATAATGGGGAAGTTTACGATGAAGACGAAAATACGGAGAGTCAAAATCTAATACACTGGAAGGCAATCGATTTATTAAATAAACTGCCGTGGATAAAACTTCAACCCAAAATTTGGTTGGTACACAAGAATCAAGTAGTAAAGTTCGAGTAACATCCAATAAATGACGATTTTTTCGTTCAGCTACACCATTTTGTTGGGGTGTATAAGGACAAGAACGTTGAGAAAGAATACGTTTATGTTGTAGAAAATCCTGAAATTCATGGGACATATATTCGCCACCTGAATCAGATCGTAGTGTTTTGATAATAGTAGAGAACTGAGTTTCAACATAGGCTAAGAACTTTTTGAATATAGAAAATACCTCGGATTTAGAACGGAGAAAATAAACCCAAGTATATCTGCTGTCATCATCAATAAATGTGACAAAGTATTTATAATTGCCATGAGATATAATAGGTGTAATGCCCCAAACATCACTATGAATTAAATCAAAACAACGATTAGCACGATTTCCATGGGAAGGAAAGGAAAGACATTTACTCTTTCCTAATTTGCATGTAGAACAATCAAAATTTAGAGAAGACGAAAGTTGATCTTTATTGCCCAAAATACCAGAGTTTATTAAATGAGATAGAACAATAGAGTTAGGATGACCTAAACGTTTGTGCCAAAGTTCACTCTTTTGGGCTACAGTAGTACATGCTAATGAAACGAAATGAGGAATGGAAAAATGTAGAGGAAACAGTCGTCCAGCTTTAGGCCCCTTCGCGAGTATCTTCCCCGATACGTGATCCTACACAACACAACCATTAGGAGAAAAACAAACAGTACAATTATTGTCGATTAATTGTCCAACTGAGATTAGACTAGTAGATAACGCAGGTGATACTATTACATCTTTTATTGAGGAGTTAATGTCCCCAATAACATGAATAGGTAATTGATCACCATTAGCAATCTGAATATAAGATGAACCATTATATGGGCGGACATAATTAAGAGGGCTGGAAGAACTAGTCATGTGATTAGATGCGCCAGAATCAACAAGCCAAGGTAGAGATGATTGAAGATGTGTACCTTGGAGGCCCAAAGCGGAAAAAGCTGAAATAATCATTTGCTGAATAAGTTCAGGAGTAATTGTTGTATTATTACCCGTTGTCTCTAAACTAGTTGATGCAGAAGAACTGATTATACCTTGATTAGCATGGATTTTACGATTCTGGGGCCGAGTGGGACATTCTTTAATAATATGTCCAGATTTCTTACAATAGTTGCAAAATTTCTTCGCATAGTTAGTAGAAATATGCCAATATTCTTTGCAGCTAAAACATTGAACTTGACTCATGTCTCTTCCTTTTCCGTTTCTATGAGCGGCATAAACAACTGCATTGTCATGTAATTTACTGTTTTGAAAGATGGCTTGTGTAGTAAGACGTTGTTCCTCACGAAGTAATTCGCTCAAACACACATCCAAAGAAGCAGGTGGAATACGATTCATCAAATTTGATCTGACTATCTCAAATTCAGGACGTAATTTCATCAAAAATTGATCCCTCTTACTTTGTTCATGAATCTCTTGAATAGCAGAAAGAGATGCAATTGGCACATTCGCATAAATAATATCGACATAATCAGCCCATAAATTTTGAAATCCAGAGAAATAGTCTTGAATAGATAAACCACCCTGAGAATAAGTGGAAATTTCGAATTCCAATTGAAAACGGCGAGCAGTATTGTCTTGATTATAAACTTTCCTCAAGTATTCCCACATACTTTTAGCTGTAGTATATGGCTTTAAATTTAGAACAATTGATTGATGCACCGTTGCTAAAATCCATGTCATTACTCTAGCATCTTTAATTTTCCATTGGACTAATTTAGAGGCTTCATCGGGAATTGTATCACTACCATCAATGTGTCCCCATAATTCTTTTCCCATAACAAATAATCGAAATTGAAATTCTTAGGCATTATAATTTTTACCAGTAAAACGAACTCCAAAAGACTCTATATTTGCCATAATGAACTAGATTAATAAAAAAAAATTACCACACTTGCTGACCACGTGCTTGAGCTAGAAACCAGCAAATAAGGAAAGCAATGTTTCCTTGCTGTCGATGAATATCGGCCACAGAACAGAGGAGCCGAAGACCGTGGAATTCCAGAGAGTTGAGCGAAAATGTTTCCGACAGAAACCCAAACCAACCGAGATCCAAATCAACAAAGACAAAGATTACAAGCCAAAAAAATGTCCGACAAAGAGCAACCGAGAGCGAAAAGTAACAGCGAGATGAGCTGTTACAGTATCGGCTACCAACAGAGAGCACCGATAATGTTGTCTAGTGATGAAGCAAAGGTTGTCGACCAAACTAACAACGCCGACAGTTTGAGCAAGACACAGAGGAAGTCGAACATTCAACCCAGTTCAAAGGAACCCGATTACAGAAAATTTTTTTCAAAAAATGACCTCCGATGACAGCGAAAAAAAAATCAGAATCTGAAGGGCTCTGATACCATGACAAAATTGAATTTGATTTTCCTTGCTCTCTATCGAGAGTTTGCTTTCATTATATAGAAAAATAACAATTACATTAATTGCTGAAAATCAAATTGAGCCTATCTAAATAAGGAATGATTATTTACAGATATAAGGTAGGTAAATGAATGCTTGATTTAGCTGTTAGGTATAATAGGCGTAACAAAATAATTGAATAAGGGAATTATTGGTATTATTGTGTAGAAGTTATTAGAAGTTAATTAGGGGTGTTTTTGTAACATATGTTAAGTGTTTAAACAATAAAAGGGAGGGGAAGTTAGGGGATCAGTTACAGAAATTCATTGGGAAAGAAAGGAATGTGGGAAGGGATTTGCAGACCCTTTGTTCTGCAGACTTGATGTTACTCTGTAAAAACTACTGAATACTAGTGTGAATTTGGTGATTTGTATGCTGTAATTTTGAAGTAAGGAGGGAAAAGTAACAGACTTCCTATCAAATTGGTATCAGAGCATACCTTCTATGACTAACCGGAAGGGAGAAGGGACGTTACCGACAGTGAATGAACAAGTGGGTGACGAAGAAATGGAATTTGTCCGTGAAGAATTGGCTAGTTTGAATAAAAGCGTTGTGGCAATATTAGGCAGATTGGAGGATTTGTCTGTACGCCATCATGACATTCCAATTGGGTCTTTTCCAGATCAACGCAAGATGCCAGAATCAGATGAAGCCGAGTGCTCTAATGCAGCCTATATGGGTAACAACGAACCAGAAGGGAGGAAATGGCCGGAAAAGAGTAACCGGATGGAGGTCCATACCCGTAGACTAGAAATGCCGATTTTTGACCGCGGCGATCCCGATGAATGGGTTTATAGAGTGGAGTGATTCTTCTCCTTGAATTGCATGTCTGAAGCTGAGAAACTTGAAGCCGTGGCTGTCTGTTTGGAAGGCGACGCCCTCGCCTGGTTTCAGTGGGAAGACGATCGGCGGCCTTTCCGTTCATGGCCGGACTTCAAACTTCAACTATTCGAGCGATTTCGCTCGAGTCTGGAAGGTTCCTTGGCGGAATGTTTCTTGGCTGTGCGTCAAGAATCTTCGGTAAGAGAGTACAGGAAGGTGTTTGAGAGGTTAGCCTCTTCGTTGACCGATGTTCCAGAAGCAATTCTGGAAGCATAGTTTCTCAATGGGTTAAGTGCTGAAGTTCGGGCTGAGCTGCATGTCCTCAAACCAACAGGTTTGGGCCAAATAATGCTCACAACCCAGCGAATTGAAGACAAATTGACTTTGTTAAATTCGTTTCGATATCCGCCAACAAAATCTCGAGTTCCTTATAGCCCGTGAAGCAGCGGTACAAGGGTTATCAATAATATTGGTCGGATAGAACTTCCGACAAAGCAACCGGTGTTTCCTAAGTTTGACAAGCCTTTTAAGAAGCTCACAGATGCTGAATTACAAGATCGAAGGGCAAAAGGATTGTGTTTCTGTTGTGACAAAAAATTCAGTATTGGGCATCGATGTAAAGCGAATGAATTACAGATTTTAATTTGTCAAGATGTGGAGGAAATTGATGATTCTGTTGAGGTACAAAATAAGGAAGAAGAGGATCAGGAAGCCGTGGAGTTATCCGCCAATTCCGTTGTGGGATTCACGTCGCCACGAACTATGAAAATGAAAGGTGACTTACATGGCCATGAAGTAATTATTTTAATTGATAGTGGAGCCACCCATAATTTTGTGAGTTCTGATTTAGTTTCTAAATTGGGGATTGTCACTGATAAAATTAAAAGATACGGAGTTATGACGGGTACGGGAATTACTATTAAAGGTGATGCTGTATGTCGCAAATTATTATTATCGGTACAGGGCATGCAAAAAGTTGCTGATTTTTTACCATTAGAGTTGGGTAGTTCCGATATTATTTTGGGCATGCAATCGTTGACAACTTTGGGAGATATTCAAACTAATTGGAAGCAGCTTAGCATGAAATTTGAATATGACTCTCAAAAAAGGGAATTGATTGGGGATCCGACATTATGTAAGACATAAGTTTCTTTCAAAGCCCTACTTAAAGCACTTACCGATGACGGAATGGGTTTGTTCATTGAATTAGGGTCGGTTGACACGAATGTTGATTCTTCCATGGCCGATAATTTGGAGCTTCAAAATCTTCTATCACAGTTTGCAAGGGTTTTTACCTTACCGCTTGGTTTACCTCCTCAGTGAGTCAAAGATCATGCTATTGTGCTTAAAGAGGGGACGAACCCAGTAAATGTTAGGCCATACCGATATCCTCAGATTCAAAAGGATAAAATTGAAAAATTAGTGGGCGAAATGTTACAAGCGGGCATTATTCAACCTAGTGATAGTCCTTTCTCAAGTCCAATATTACTGGTTAAAAAAAAAGATGGTAGCTGGCATTTTTGTGTTGACTATCGAGCTTTAAATAAGGTTACGGTTGCTAATAAATTTTCGATTCTAATCATTGATGAACTTCTTGATGAGTTACATGGATCTACAGTGTTTTCCAAATTAGATCTCAAATCGAGATATCATCAAATCCGAGTTCGCCAGGAAGATGTTCACAAAACGGCATTTAGAACACATGATGGACACTATGAATTTTTAGTGATGTCATTTGGTCTTACCAATGCACCGTCTACTTTTCAAGGCCTTATGAACTATGTCTTCCGCCAATTTTTGCATAAGTTTGTGTTGGTTTTCTTTGATGATATATTGGTCTATAGTCGTTCGATGGAAGAACATTTGATTCATTTGCACCACGTTTTGGAGATACTCAAACAACACCAATTATTTGCTAATTAGTCAAAATATTTCTTTGCTCGGGAACAACTTGAATATTTGGGTCATATGATTTCTGGTGCAGGAGTTTCTGTTGATCAAACCAAAATTGCAGCTATGATTAATTGGCCAATACCTGGCAATGTGAAAGAGCTCCGAGGAATTTTTAGGTTTGACAGGCTATTACCGTAAATTTGTTGAGCATTATGGTCAAATTGCACGACCATTAACAGATTTATTAAAGAAAGATAAATTTTTTTGGTCACCACTAGCTGACAATGCTTTTCGACAACTCAAACAATCAATGACCATGGTACCTGTTTTGGCACTTTCGGATTTTACAAAGCCTTTTGTTATTGAAACCGATGCATCAGGACATGGATTGGGGGCAGTATTAATGCAAGACCAACGACCCCTTGCGTTTTATAGTCATGTTTTATCTCCTCGGGTTCAACAAAAATCTATTTATGAACGGGAACTAATGGCTATAGTGTTTGCAGTTAAAAAATGGCGACCTTATATTTTGGGCAAACCATTTGTGGTTCGTATGGATCAGGGGAGTCTTAAATTTTTGTTGGAACAAAGAGTTCTTAATCCAGAGCATCAAAAATGGATTATTAAACTTCTTGGGTATGACTTTGAAATTCAATATCGACCGGGATTAGAAAATAAAGCTGCAGATGCATCACGCCGTCCTGATGTGACTTGTATGGGTATTACAGCTTCTATGGTTTCTCTTCCTTGGGAACAGATTGATGCAGAAATTGTAAAAAGTCTATACATGGGTGCTATTAAGGTGAAACTGCTCCAAAAGTTGGATTCTCCCATGGGTTATCATTTGATTGATAATAATTTGTTCTACAACAATCGTGTGGTATTTGTTAAAGGTTCGCTTTTAATTCCTTTACTATTGCAAGAATTTCATGGTAGTTTGGTGGGTGGACATGCAGGTATTGCTAAAACTTTTCAACATATATCTGCTGAATTCTTTTGGTTGGGTATGCATAGAGATGTACGTGATTTTGTATCATCTTGTCCAACTTGTCAGCAAACAAAATATTTAGCCATGTCTCCAGCAGGTCTTTTGCAACCTCTTCCAGTACCGAATCAAGTATGGGAAGACATTTCCATGGATTTTATTGAAGGATTACCTTGTTCTGAAGGCTTTGACACTATTTTTGTGGTTGTTGATAGACTCAACAAGTACGCACATTTTTTACCTTTGAGCCATCCATTTACAGCTACGATTGTCGCTGATGTTTTTGTTACCGAAATTGTTAGGCTCCATGGCATTCCTTCTTCCATTGTTTCTGATCGTGATGAGATTTTTATGAGTCATTTTTGGAAGGAACTCTTTAAAGCTCAGGGTACTTCTTTGCAACATAGTACAGCTTATCATCCTCAATCAGATGGACAAACTGAAGTTGTCAACCGCTGTTTAGAGACTTATCTTCGTTGCTTTGCCAATACTCAACCTAAGCGTTGGCGTCGTTGGCTTCCTTGGTCAGAATTTTGGTATAATACTTCATTTCATACGGCTGCACAGACTACACCTTTTCAAATTGTATATGGTTGATCACCTTCTCCATTGGTTCGTTATGGTTTGGGTTCTACACAAGTGGCCTTTGTTGAACATCTTTTAGAGGAGCGTGTTGGGATTCTTGATGAATTGAAGTTACAATTGACAAAAGCACAGATTCTAATGAAAGCTTCAGCTGATTCCAAACGTCGAGATGTTAATTTCGACATTGGCGATTTAGTTTATCTCAAATTACAACCTTATCGCCATAAATTGGTGGCTAAAAGACGAAATGAAAAATTATGTCCTCGTTTTTATGGGCCTTATCCTATTGAAGCTAAAATTGGTCAAGTGGCTTATCGGCTTACTCTTCCTGCTACCACAAGTATTCATCCAGTATTTCATGTTTCTCAGCTTAAAAAGGCCATTGGTACTTCCATTGCTTCTTCTGATATTCTATCTCAATTATCTCCTGATCTGGAGCTTTTGGTTGAACCGCTTCATGTGCTTGACGTGCGCCTAACTGCTATTGGTGGTAAAGAGTTCTTAGAAGTTCTCATTGAATGGAAGGGTCTGCCTAAAGAAGATGCAACATGGGAATCTTTTCTTACCATTCAACATCAGTTTCCTACCTTTTACCTTGAGGACAAGGTGCCTGATTGGGCGGGGTGTAATGTTAGAAAAGAGAGTCCTCCTATCAAGAGTTGGTATAATAGGCGTAACAAAATAATTGAATAAGGGAATTATTGGTATTATTGTGTAGAAGATATTAGAAGTTAATTAGGGGTGTTTTAGTAATATATGTTAAGTGTTTGAACAATAAAAGGGAGGGGAAGTTAGGGGATCAGTTACGGAAATTCATTGGGAAAGAAAGGAATGTGGGAAGGGATTTGCAGACCCTTTGTTCTGCAGACTTGATGTTACTCTGTAAAAACTACTGAATACTAGTGTGAATTTTGTGATTTGTGTGCTGTAATTGTGAAGTAAGGAGGGAAAAGTAACAGACTTCCTATCAGAATGTTGTCGAAGCAATAATAGAACAACTTGTAGATGGGATCAGTGTGTCGGCGAGTCATGACTGTAAACTAAAATGTTGTCAAAAAACCCCAGAACGAACTTCCTTAGGGAAGGTTTAAAACCTCATTCATTAGAGATTAGAAAGTGGCTTGTGTGGTGGTGAGGCCAAAGGGATAACCTTGTACTCATATAACACTTAGTCATTTTTGAATGTCTTTTTGTGCCAGTCCGATGCATTGACATGAATTTGATGGTACCCAACACAAAGATCTATTTTGGAAAATACTGTAGAACCATGAAGTTTGTCAATTGGTTCATTAATGAGTGGCATCAGAAACTTGTCTTTAATTGTCAAGGCATTCAGCAGACAATAATCAATACAAAATCGCCATTGGCCGTCTTTCTTTTTCACCCATAAGAATGGCGAGGCAAATGGGCTATTATTGGGTGTAATGATACCATCTTGTAACATTTCTTGCATCGGGTGCTTGATCTCTGATTTGTGAATAAATGCACAGCGATACTGATGAATATGAAATGACTTAGCATTTTCCAACAGTGGAATGACATGATCGTGAGATCTGTCTGGAGGCAGCCCTTCAGGGGTTGCAAAAATGTCTTGAAAATCATCTAAGAGTAGTTGAATGCGATGTGGCAGAGCAGGGCTAACATTAGTAGCAAGGGAGTTAAATTCAGCAACAATACAATAAGGTTGGCGCTGAACCCAAGCAGAAAAAGAACGAGTAGAGACCATCTCCAGGAGAAAGGGGTACCAGAATTGGGAGGGAGAATTTCCTTGTCAGCCATGGTGATTTTTAGAAAACCTTTAGGGAGATCAAAAGGAGCAGGGTTGACGTGATTGATGTTGCTGCCCCTTACTTTAAAGCTCGTAAACCAAAACTGAATGCGATAGAATGCATTTACCTGAGTAGTGGGATGAGATATCTGAGCACTAAACAATTTCTTGCCATTAGCCACCGTCACTTTCAAATAGTTAGAATAATCAAGGTTTAGATGTAATCATTGAGCCCAACCAAAAGTTCGTCAAGAAAACTATGAGTGTGCTATCATTGTCAATTAAAATTGAAATCGGAGTGTTCCGAATGAAACCAAAAATTCAAAAAGCAGAATGAGAGGTGTAACTAGCCAGGGCGTGAAGGGAAACTTCCATTCCTTCCGGATCATCCAAAATAACAACCTCGCCAATGGCATCAGGGGCAGGGACATATCATCTAGTGAGTCAACAAGAATGTAGTGCAGAGATTGGTTTTTACAAACATGGCCAGCAAAGTATTTATTGTCACACTTGTTACATAATTCCAATTTCTTTTTCAATAGCAGATCAGTATGGGAAATTTTGTGAAATCGCTGAGTTGATTTAGTAGAGTCAACTACTGGCTCAGATAGTGGAGGATTTGCTGGTGGTACAAGAGCTTTGTTCAGAAGGAAAAATGCTTTGTTGATTTAGGTAGGCATTGGATGGCAGAAATTGCCAATTCTTGAAGAAGGGCGACTTCAAATCCCTGGGATAAAGAGGTAGGTCTGATAATTTTCACCATGGCTTTAATCTCCTCATGGAGGCCATGGGTAAACACTGAGATAAAGTAAGTTTCCAACATGCGTGACATAGAGGGTTGGACCAAGGACTTAAGGATCTCATAACGCTGGATGTATTCTTTGACTGACCCTATTTGAAATAACTTGTTGAAGGTTTCTATAACCTAATTTCGAAAAATGGCTTGCACAATTCTGAAGTAAACTAATTCCAACTAGCATTAGGAAATCTAGTAATAAAACCATCAAACCATATATCGGCTTGATCCTGCAAGTACAAATTGGCGATGCCAACTTGAAGATGCTCTAGTGTTTGATGCGAGAAAAATATTTAAGAGCCTCCCAAATCCATTCCCTAGGGCTGTCACTGGAGAAGAAAGGAAAATCCAGCTTAGGGAGTCTGGATGATTATGTAGAATCAAGGCAATGGCAATCCGTTTGAAGCAGAGGTGTGGGCATGGAATTGGAAGTAACTAGCTGTTCAGGTGGGAGGCCCTGTTTCTGTTTTGGATGTGTACAATTTATCATCATCCAACAGGGTCAGCATCTTGCACAAAGTTAAGGACTGTTGTTTCCGGATGTTCTTGACACAGACAACTGCTGCATCATATTATCGGAAACATCCCGCTGGGCAGAAACAACCGAGTGAGAAGATTGAAAATCTTTCAGTTCATTGTCTAAGCGTTTCAGATTGTCATCATTGGATTTTGATCGAATTTCTGCCGTAAGGGATCATTGCTACGCTAATACCACTTGTTATGGTAGTCGGAGTGCAAATAGGAGAAGTATGGAAGGTTGTTGTATCTTATAGGAATCAGGAGGTCCAATTACAAAGAGAAAAATAGCAGAAATAAAAAAAAAAAATTGCACACAATCCACCTTATTTAAATTTCTAACATTTTAGACTGTCCTATTTCTCTAACTGCTTTCTACGTCTGCTTGGGAAACAATGACGTTTCTTTTTACTTGGGGGACTTTTTCCGTCTATCACTGCAGTTGTGACGAATTCTCCAGCTAGTGAAGTGAGGGTTGTAACAACCCCATCCCCCCATCAGCAATCTGTCCGAGGTTTAACACCCAGCCTCTGCTCCCCATTCCAACCCAAAGATTGAGAAAACCTTATCGCTGCTTTCTCCTTAGTCGATTGGGAGCTAAAGTGTTGTTTCCACTGTGCTCCTCCATGTCGGCTAAGCTCGAGTTCGTGCCGGTAAAAAGAGGGCTCCCAAATATCCTTCCTCGACGTTTCTCCTGTCGGCGAATGATCGCCCCATTCCTCATCAAGGCTGAAGAAGTGAGGGAATTTCATTCCCTTTTCTTCTAATGTTTGAACAGAGGTGCCCAAGGTCTTTCTTGTCTGCAAAGTTTAAGCTATCATTCTTCATGTCCTCTGAAGCGCTGGGAAATTTCCTGCGTGCGCTCAAAGGTTCAACCAGAACCCTTGAGTCAAGGGTCAAAACAGGATGGCCCTGTCACCTTGTCCATGATTGGCATCAAAATCCTCCTCATCACATAAGCGATTTGCACCTCGCAGTAAGCTCAGCTCTGCTAAAAGAATAGGTAACATTTTCAGTGATTCCTCCATCTTTGTATCCTTGAAACCCACTTTGTAAACTCAGCAACAATCTCTTTTAACCGTTCCATCTTTCTCCTCATTCCGCTCAGGCCTGATTCTAAATCATCCATGCGATCTTTTCTAGACAGTGACTCTGATCACATTGATGGACTAGAAAGATAGGATCAGATAAGAAAACTCAATTCCTTTCAATAACAGAGTTCCACCAACGAAATCCTTAACATTCAACCACAACACAATATTTATTCAAATCCAATAACATAACGGAAAAACAAGACAGAAAACGCAACAGGTTTGGTAATCTAGCCCGGAATGGTAACTACAATATTTGTTGCAGAAAATATTCAGAATTCCCCTCTCCTCTCTTCGTGATTCATTTTATCCTCCCCATGGAATGCTCCACTGACTAATACCACAATACGAAAGTTACCCCTTAACTTCTTTTGCCATATACTCATTCTTCTTGCTCTATTACGCTCACAACAAACTGCTATATAAGAGCTCATTCTTCTTGCTCTATTGCACCCAAAGCGTGGAAGTAAATTTGAAATGATTGATATACCAAAAGAATGTGCAGTTTTTTTTACAATAAAATATCACTGATCTTAACAATGTCTTTTGGATCAGTAAAAGAGAGCTATATTACTTTGAGCTTAATGATTTATATGTTCTCACTTCCTTTTCTCTGCATTATTCCCTCATGTTGTTATCAAACAGCGTATTACGCAAGTTATATATAAGTTTTCTTTTGTAAGGAAATGAGTTTATACTTGAAACATTTTTGAAAATACTCTTTTTTGTCTTTCCTAATTGAAAAATTACCTATGGTTGTTTTCTATAGATTTTCTTATACTTCATGTGCTTCTTCCTTCATTAATATAAATTTAGTTTTTTCTTAGATGCTAAAATCTGACTGGAAATTCTTAAGTAATCTATATGGTAAGATTGGATAAATAAACTATTTCTTGGTTTTCGATTCAGATATTAGGAAAAGCATTAGGAGGCGGAGTAATACCTGTAAGTGCTGTGCTTTCAGAAAAAGACGTAATGCTTTGTATCCAACCTGGAGAACATGGGAGGTTTGTACATTTGAATGTATGAATTAGTTATAATTATTTAATTTATCTCGTTGTTCATTATCAAATTCAGTCAAAAGCTAGGATTTCAATTAGGGAAAATGACAAATCAACCATTGTGGTTTCAAGTCAATGACAAGTCAACCATTGTGGTTTAAGTTTTAACAAGGTAACCACTCAAGTACGTCTAAATGACAAATCTACTATCGCAGTTACGGTCGCCGTTAACTAGCGCGCCGCCGCGGTGTCCCACCGTGCCCCGGCGGCGCCCCGTGTTGCGAAAAATAACACACAAGTGTTGACTGGAGTAGCGACTAGTCGCCACGCCGCCGAGGCGTCCCGGGATGCCCCACCAGCTCCCCGGGACGCCCCAGCGGCTCCCCGGGACGCCCCAGCGGCTCCACGGGACGCCCCAGCGGCTCGCCGGTGTATTAAGATGCCGTCGGGGCATCCATAGGACGCCGCCACGGCGACGTAGGACGCCGGGGCGGCGTCCTGAGTATACACAACGTACTTTAACTCCCGAATTGAAAAAAAATTTGCCATAGTTGTTCTTGTTGCTTTACTCCCCCAAAGCATACATCCTGCACATAAATTGCAAGTAGTTCCAGAATCATCCACAATACATAAACAACAACAGACAACCAAGCTCATCCAACATCGAACTATAAACAAATGACACGAAATCTGAACAAAACATGAACTTTATACAGCACACATTCAAGTTAACATCCATTACAACTTTGAAATGTAAACAAATTACACGAAATGTACATAAACATTTTACAACTTTTACAACTTCCTTGTCTTGCTCGGCCGCAGATCTTTGACCCCAAAAGATAAGTTCGGGAAAAACACTACATGTTGTGCTTTCTCCCACAAAGGTCCCTCATACTCAAAGATGGCTGAGTCGTGCTCGTGAAATAGTTGGTCAGTGTTGCATTTACGCAGCACGCTCATCCCCACACTCGTACACCGGTAGATGGCGTACGGGCTGCAATACGGAGGGAAAATAAGCAAGAATATGCAGTAACCAATATTAAGAATTTACATAAGGGAAAATACATACGTGTCTTTGTCAGTGGGAGCACATATCATGGAGATAGCTTCCGGCAACAATTGCTGGTAACCATACTGAGTGTGGAGGTCAACGGACGACATAAAACTTCCCTGCTGCGGGTGTGTCTGCAAGGAAAACAACACATTAGATGATCCAAGTTAACCTGAACAACAACCCGGAGAAGCGAGATGATTACTTACGTGAATCCACCCTACTGAGAGTATATTGTGCCTCGTTTTTAGCACAGCACTGTATATACGTTCAGATGAGTACTACGATCAAATCTTATAAATTAACATACAAAGAAGGCTTCTCACCGTATTTGGCATCCCCTCTTGCTCGGGAAAGATGAGATGAGTGACTTCGTAATGATCCCCCGTCCGCCTTCCCCCAAGAATTGCGCACGTCTCTTTGTTATCTCGAGTATTTCTGCGCACATATTGCTCGAACACGGTCATCAAATTTGAAGCCTGCAAGAAAAATGTCAAATGTCGTTAGAGTAACAAAACATTAACATGAACCAACACACACATATAAGCAACACACACATATAACCAACTCACAGACGTACTGCGTGCACCCTTCTAAGCGGCCGATTCTCGTTGTCCTCTTCGTTCTCGGCATGTTGGCCGCTGCCGCTGTGAGGCTGATGTGAGGCTGATGCCACCGTTGATGACGACGATGACACACGAGCTGATCGCCTCTCACATCGCTCAAGTGCTGCCATCATATCATGGTGCCAATCTGTTGCTTGCAAATGGCGCTCTTGTGCAATGCGATGCCTCTCTTCCGCAAGGGCTGCTGCTTGCATATTCCAGTCTTGTTGCATTCGGTGCCTCTCTTCGGCGAGGGCCGCTGCTTGCAAATTCCACTCCTGCGCCATTTGATGTCTCTCGGCTGCGAGGTCATCCATTCTTTGGAGGTTCTCCTCCATCATTTGCATTTTCATATCCATTCTGATCCTCCAGTCGGTCGTCTCCTTAGGCATCGGAGTGAAGTGAGATGACTGAGGAGGAGGCTGCTGTTCATACCTGGGGGCTGCCTCCTAAGGCTCTAAGGGGGGTGGAGGTCGAGGTCGAGGTGCTGCCTGGCTGGTGTACTTGCGCCGCCATTCCCCTCCAACTTTTGTGAACCGCATGCGGTCCATCTTTTGTTGATTGTAAATGTGTAACGGCGACTCCACAATTCTCGGCTCGTCCTCAGGGATGGGCACTCCATATTCGTCACATATGGTCTGTATCAACCAATTGTACGGGAGGTTTTTCGAAGGTATGTTCAACACCTCATTCATGTGGCTGAGGATGATATATCCAATGTCTACCTTTTTCCCGGTGAACACCTTCTCCAACATATAGAGATCCATGCAACTGACATGGTCTCGATGCACATCCCGAGATTTACAATGATGGCCAATACTATACTTCTCGTCGCATCGGTAACACAATCCTTTTTCCTGTCTTGCCTATAATTCAGAATCAGTTAACTTGCGAAACTGGGCTTTTGGGGTTGGAGCAACCGTATTAACGACTGTTTGATGTCTTCTTTCAACTGGCCTAACTGAGGAAAAATTGTTCTTACACTTGAACTTTGTACTGGAGTTTTTCCTGCAAACGTGCGAGTTGGGCTAACTGAATATGATGATTTGAACTCCTTAAGCCCATTAACATTCTTGTTGTACCTGAGAATAGCAATTTTGTCTTCAATTCGTTGAGTCGTTTGCATGATCTGATTCAAATCAATAGGTCGCAACACTAATAATTCTGTCCGTATTTCTGTTTGCAACCCATTAATAAACTGGGCCTCCAACATATGATCCGGAATGTCTCGAAATGGAATAGCCAACTTTTCAAATTGCAATCTATACTCTCTGACTGATCCCTCTTGCCGAACTGCCAAAAATCGTTCTGATAACGTTCCTTCATGTGAAAAACGAAATCAACCCAATAGTTGTTCTCTTAAATCCACCCAACTTCGAAACGGTCGTCTTCCATCCTTCCATTGATACCAAGTCAGTGCCTCTCCATCAAAGTGCATTGCTACTGCATCTATTTTTTCAGTTTCCTTTAAACATTGAAGGGCAAAGAAACGCTCAACCCTGAAAACCCAATCATTGGGGTCTCCATTTTCTAATGCTGGCATCTCCAAGTTTTTAAGTCGGCCATCCCCAACTAGAACTCCAAGTACCTCCTTCCGCCTATGGCGGCGAACTGGCCCTTGCCATGTTGGCAGTCCACCTATTGTATCTTGGGTAGCCCTAATCATCTGGGCAGCCCTATTTTCCAAAATTACTTCCTGTCCATGGGCAGATCTTTCAAAAAACATTTCCTGGCGGCCGCTGTTCCTTTTTCCTTTAGCAACTCAAGAGTATTTTGCTTTTGTAGGAACCCAAGTGCATTCTGCTGCTGCGCGAAGAACAAGCCCAACTCTCAAACGAGCTTCATCTTTCGGCGCCTGAGGCTCGCTGCACAGCAGCGCGCAGCTCATTGCGTGATTCCCCATTGTCGCGCAAATTTCTAGCCCGGGTTTCGTCGCATGCCATCTTCAGAGACGCCAGTGACTCCATCACTGACACCATATTAGCCTTCAATAAGCCCAACCCTTGAGAAAACTCATCCCTAAGATTTTCCAGCTCCATCTTGAACTCCTCGCGGCCGACTTGGTCTTCTCTAGCCCCTAGTTTCCCTCACCTTTCTTCCCGGCCATGATAACTTAATCTATCAACAAATCTCCCTTACCACATCGAAGCTTCTGTTAATCAAACTTGGCAGCCGCTACTTCTCACAATCCAACAGTAGCTACTTTTGTTAATCAATGTCGATGCTCTGGTACCAATGATAAGAACCACTTGGATAGCAAATAGAAACAGAGAAAACCACACATGGATGTCAAATGGAAACAGAGAAGTTACACGATAAACAGATAAATAATACGACAGCGCAGACGTTCAAAAGGTCTGCTAGCTCTCCCATTAGACAATTCCTAAATTTCCCAATGCCCTTTTGCCTTACAACTCCTTTAAATAAACACAACACCCGAATACCAAGAGATACAACGAAATATGAAGAGATAAACTCAGAATACTAAGAGACTGTTTATAAATCCTAAAAATCCTTATAGACTAATTGCCTGTTTTGTCTTTCTAGCATATGTAAACTTGAGCGGTGGAGAAGTATCATGATGCTACTCACACAAAGATAATTTTAGATGCAACTCACCAAAATGTTTTAAAAATGAATTACTCTTATTTCAAAATAAAGTAAGTGCTTTTTGTATTTAAACTTCAATTGTCTAAAACAATTACATAGGATGACTTTAAATAGCCAATTACAAACTATTAAATAATAATAAACTACATAAACAATATTAATCTTAAATCGGCTCATAGTATAAGTTGTCTGATTTTCTACTTAATGGAAACAAGGTTAATTCACTAAAATAATATTTAATTAATCTCTTCTTTTCTTCTTCTCTAAGTCTAAAGGTCTTTTGGCAGCTATTCCTTGTTGGTGCTCGGCCACTTGGATGATTTCCATGTATAGACTTCTTTGGTCTCCAAGCTTAGACACTTGGACTTTCCTTAATTTTTGCTCTCGGATCCGTGGGCTTTTGACATAGCAAACAAACTTCAAATTTAACCTACAATCTTCATGAAACATTCTTTTTGAAACGACGTCGTTTTGAATGCCAAAATAGTCAAACACTTGTCGAAGGTTAGAAAGAAGACAATTTTGGAAAGTTCTTCAATTATTCTCCAATTGTTCTTGAACTTCCACTTATATTTGACATTGAATCTCTCCATGATAATTTTGGAAGTTTGATTAATGATGGAATGGATTCATAGTCCATCACTCCATGATTTCCACTTCTGGCTGGATCAATAGAATATTCTTAAAAATACCTTCTCTTAGAGAATCTCCATTGCCTACTTGAATACTGTAGTCGGCAGTGGATGAAACCAACAATTGCAGGGTTGCTCCGCAATCGATCAAAACAATCACTTTTTTGACTTTTATCGTCTCGTAATCTCATGGTACACGTAGTTGTTAGACCCACTGCTGAGTTTAATGATATCTTCACTGAGTCCTTTACTTCATCTACAATCTTCCATTCTATACTTTTCGGTATACTGGAATCCTGAACTCCTTCGATTTCTTCATCTCGCAGCATCAATACTTGTAACATCTTCTTCTTGTACTGATGACCTACTGAACATTTTTCGTCACACTTGAAGCATAATCCTTTCTTCCTCCTCATTCTCATTTTTACATCCGTCAAATGGCACCTACCTATCTTAGCACAGTTTTATTCTTCGGATGAATGATTGAAAGAAATACAGGTTGTTCAGTTGGAAATATCTTTACTAGACGACGCCGGTTAGCTACGAACCTTCCCTTATTTTTCTGATTTAATCAGTTTATTCCTATCTTCCACAAGCGGAACTGACTCCATCAAATCTTGGAGTCGTACTGGTCGTCTCATAAGGCCTCACATCCTCCTTTATCTCATTCTTATGGCCATTGAAAAAAACACGAAATAGTATCTCTTCGAGAATTCCAATCAAATTTGATACAATTGACTTAAATTGAGTCCTATATTCTACTACTAAACTATCTTGTTTCAGCGAGAACAGTTGGTCACATCTCGTTCCCGTACGCAAATGCTTAACCTCTGAAGCAATCTCTTCTTAAGGATTAACCAAGATCAAAACAGTCGAACTCCACTTTCCTACTGGTACCATGATGGAGCAAATCCTTCACAATAGACCATTGCAGCTTCTAACTTCTCTATTTCCGTCAATCGATTGATGCCAAAGTACCAATCAGCTTGAATTAACTACTCTTCCTGCTTGCTTTCGTTAAATATTGGCAGTTTCAGTTTTCTCGGAAGAAAATCTCTATTAATAAATTGTCAATTCTCCTTGTGCCTTCTCCGCTTTGGAGCTTCTCGGACAATCTTGTTCCTCTAATATTAAAGATCGCTCCTCCATTGTCGCCAACAATTTTTTCAGCTGCTCTTGAATTTGAAAGATACTACGCTCTGTCTTCACGATCTTTTTTACCTTTTTTAACTCCATATTCACCATCTCTTTTTGACATTCCATCATATTCTCTTGTAGCGATTCTGAACGAGTGATCATTCCCTAGCCTAGGACAGCGGCTCTGATACTAAATTGATAGGGAAACACTTAGTAGTCTCGCAGCTATAGGACACTTCCACACAGCTCCCTACTTTCCTTCCGAATATCCCCCACCCTTTTTTCGTTCCAACTACTTTATTACATCAGCTACAAATAACTGTCTAGGCTACAATTATTCATTTTTTCTCCTAGAATACATAAATCTTACTGAAGGTCTACACTGACACACATGGGGGCCTGTCATGATAGGATGTACTTACACGTCATTTTTGAAAAACTAAGACACGGGCATTTGGTGGTCTCAATAGATATTAATACATTTAATTTATTGTATTCTCAAATCATTACAATTTTTTTTTTAGTAAAATAATGTGGTCTTCAGGTTCAGAGATTTATTTCATATAGTTATTTTTAATTTTGGACCAAATCTTTATTTCCTTCTAAATTGAAGTTCATTTTTCATAGGAAAGTGTTTGTTTTTGTGTCTCAAACATGTCAGTGGCATGTCAGTGATTTGTGGAGATGTGTCTTAGAATAAAAAAATAATAATAATGGACATGTCCTTAATATTTCAGTTGCATGTTAAGATGGGTCGAATGCATTCAATTCATTTAGGTATCTCTCTCTAGCGTAAAATATCTGTGTTTTGTAACTTTGTTCCAGACGTTTTAGGAAAGTCCAAACGTTTGAGGAGCATTGTATTTGTCTAACGCATAATGCTTTCACTATTAGCTTCTTTTCCCACTCATAGCATTTACTTTGGATGCATCAAATAACATATTTAAACTCACCATACACATATTTGTTGTCATTAGTACTTTTGGAGGAAATCCTTTGGCCAGTGCAGTTGCTGTTGCTTCACTTGATGTGATCATAGACGAGAGACTAGCGGAGAGGTATGAAATCTATGGCCTATCATATCAATTATAGCCTGAATGTTTTTTTAATTAGTTAGATTTAATATTGTATGAACCTCATAAAGTTAACTTAGTTGGATATCTAACCTTCACCGCTGAAAAAGCTTACGTGTCTTTGAAGTTTAGTCAAGTTGTCAATGAGATTTGTGACTCCAAAAATGTAAAAACAAATGACAAAAATCTATTTTTGTCTGCATGATAACTAAATATTAATTTTTAGTTGGTTTTTGTATGATTGGACATTGGGCTTGATTTGTCTAGAAGAGTGCAAATATAGTTTGAAAAATTCTACTATCATGCGTATTCAACATAGCACAAGGTTAAAAGCATTGCGGATTTGTATCAATCCTTTCAAGAGATAACCTTGTACAGAACAAGAAGATGATTTATAGCAAATGGTTTAGAGAGATCAGAAGAAAAGCTGCATGGAAAAACATATATTTATATTTAAGTTTGTATGAATAGTCTAACTTTCTATGGAGGTCAAATTACATTGACTAGGAAACCTAAAACTAAGAAACAAATAGGCTAATGGATAAGGATCATAAAGGAAACACCAAAAGTATGATGCATACGAAATATTTAATCCTTGAAGTACCAACTTTTTTTATGTGTAAAATGAGAAGCTACAACTAATAAACTTAGTAGTTTTTCTTCTCTCCTTTTTTTTTTGATAATTTTAAGGTTTATATTCATTAACTATAGTACTCAATAATTTATGGCTAAAGATCTGCCAAACTGGGAGAGCAGCTAAGAACTCAGCTAGTTAAGATTCAAGAGCTATATCCAAACTACATAAAGGAAGTTCGAGGAAGAGGCTTGTTCAATGCAGTTGAGCTCAATGCCAAGACGCTATTTCCCGTTTCTGCATATGATATATGCTTCAAGTTAAAGGAGAGAGGAGTACTTGCAAAGCCAACCCATGATACCATTATTCGATTAACTCCACCTCTCTCCATTAGGTATGAAATACTGCTCCTATATTTTCTTAGTTTGAACGGCATCGTTCCTTTTGCCCATGGAAAAGCGTTTCTCATTTCAGTTTGCCCTAATGAAGATTAAAATATTTGCACGGACTGACCTCTATTAATGAACTTTTTCAGCTTTTCTTTTTTTGTTCTCTCGAAAAGAAGCATGTCTATCTGATGCAGTATTCATAGGAAAATAGGGATGTTTGTGAAAATTGAAAGCAGAGAGAGAGGGAGAGAGAGGAATTTAAGGAAACTTTGACGAAATAAGGATGAAGTTGGCGAGAAAATTAAAGCTGAAGCAAAGTCTTCCTAATAACATAATCTGTTGGCCTATTCATGGTGATCAAATTACAAGTGATAAGGAAACTTCTAACTACTGCAAAACTCTAGGAAACCAAATCGTAAAGATATTAAATGCCTAAATAATTAGATAATAATAAACAATAATCTAACTAGTTTGTAATACTTCTAAATCACCAGTTATATTGCATATATCATACATTCCTAATATCCTTAAGATTTTTTTCCTAATTTCCCGTCAATATTCTTTTAGCGCTTGGATGGTTAGATTACATTTTTTGTTATGCTGGTGGATAAATTCCTATATCTTTTTGTGAAATAATGTGTCACGTAATTGTTTTTGCAGTTTGGATGAGCTCGAAGAGGGATCAAAGGCACTTGGTGATGTTCTGGAACTTGATCTACCAAAAATGTTGAGGGACAAGCCAGATAATACCCACCCAAATGCTTCTAACAGATGTGATCGTTGCGGTCGGGACTTGTATACTTCTGCCAACGAAGATCTGTAAAAGCTTTACTATTCAATTTCTTTTCTTTTAAGAAGTATAGGGTTCCTCTTATTTCTTAAATTTGAATCTTTCTAACTTTATCTTAATTTTGGACAATATTTGTATTTTCCATACTCTAATGTAGTGTTATAAAAATGTTTGCTAAATCATATCACAAAGATAGTAATGTAAGCATTTTCCATTCAACTTTTCTACTTGAATCCCATTTTTTTTATTTACTTTACATGCTTGCAATACTTTTATTCTCATTAACGATTTGATTTAACCATTCGAGTTTGAAAGGAATACCAACCTTGGTCCATGATACAAAATGCTTTTAATGACGATGTTGAGTTTCGTTTATCAGCCTTAAGACCTTTCTTTAATTCGTCTCTTCGATGATCTGGAAACGAAGTGTAAAATTTCTTTTCTTGTTGAGAGGATTTTTTTTTATAGAGAGAGTGTTTTTTCGTTAGAATGTATTCTGTAATTCTCCCCCTATATGATTGAAAGAAGACACCCGTACAAAAGGCAACTTTCCATACATGTCCTTTCGTTTGTGCCTTTTCAATCACGTCTTTTCAACTATATATTATACACTTTTAATAAGGTTAAGGTGAGGGAATTAAAATCCAATTAACTTAATGTTTTTAATGCTTAACAACCATCACATTAAGCACATTAATATTAAGTCAATGTAACATTAATTAACATGGACCACATTACATGTAGATTATATTTAAATAATCTAACAATCTCCCACTTGGGCCATGTTATAAACTTTAATATCAATTGATATTCCAGCTAGTACTTTTCAGCTGCTTCAGCTAATTTCAGCTGACATAACTTGAATTCACAATTAATTAATATAGTGTACTTTAATGTGAATTATTTCAAGTTATCTTTTCATAATGAATTGCATAATCGAATCATGGCAGGCACATGTGAATTATGTCAACATGATTCTTTCCATGTATCACAAACTATACAATTCATTAATTCTGTAATTGAGGAACACTATAAACCCATAATATATTATTCATAAACAATCATTGTACATAGCCATAATATGAATAATAATCAAACATACAAAAACATTTTCTTTCATTGAATTCATAAATGTTATAAGATACAAGCTACGTTTTTACGATCACATAGACTTGTCACCTAAACCCATCTTTACAACATGTTCTTTAAAGGTTTTAGGTGGCAATCCTTTTGTCAATGGATCAGCTATCATTGAGCTTGTACTTATATGCTCAATGCACACCCTTTGTTTTTGTATTTCTTCTTTGACTGCCAAGTACTTTAAGTCCATATGTTTTGCTCCTTTCGAGTACTTGTCATTCTTTGAGAAGAATACAACTGCGGAGTTATCACAATAAATTTTCAGCGGTCTCTCTATACTTTCGACCATGCTAAGACCCTGAATAAAGTTCTGCAGCCACAATGCTTGAATTGTAGCTTCAAAACAAGCTACAAATTCAGCTTCCATAGTGGAAGTGCCAATCGTAGATTGCTTTCCACTTTTCCATGATACGGCTCCTCCAGCTAATAGGAACACGTAGCCAAATGTAGATTTCCTCGAGTCTACACAACTGGCATAATCCGAATCTGAGTATCCAATGACTTCGAGTTGACTCGATTTTCTATACATGAGCATGAAGTCTTTTGTTCCTTGTAAGTACCTGAGTACTTTCTTTGCAGCTTTCCAATGATCCAATCCTGGATTACTTTGATAACGGCCCAACATCCCTACTGCAAAACTTATATCTGGCCGTGTACATGTCTGGGCATACATCAAGCTTCCTACTGCTGATGCATATGGAACAAGTTCCATTTCCTTACGTTCCAAATCATTTTTCGGACATTGCATCAAACTGAATTTGTCCCCTTTCTGAATTGGAGCAACACCAACGGAACACTTATCCATTCTAAATCTCTCAAGAATTTTCTCGATATAACCTTTCTGAGACAATCCTAGCAATCATTTCTTTCTATCACGGAATATTTCTATTCCAATAACATAGGATGCCTCACCCATATCTTTCATTTCGAAATTCTTTGAGAGAAAATCTTTCACATCATGTAACATCCCTTTATTGTTTGCAACAAGCAGAATATCGTCAACATACAATACTAGGATACAAAACTTACTCCCACTGACCTTCATATAGATACACCGATCAACGGTGTTCTCTATAAAACCGTATGACAGAATGGTATCATTAAATTTAATGTACCATTGTCTGGAAGCTTGTTTCAATCCATAGATTGACTTATTCAGCTTACATACCATCTTTTCATTTCCCGGAAAGGGAAATCCCAAAGGTTGATCCATATAAACTTCTTCCTCTAAGTCACCATTAAGAAAGGCGGTCTTTACGTCCATTTGGTGAAGCTCCAAATCATAATGAGCTACCAAAGCCATAACTATCCTTAAAGAGTCTTTCTTCGAAACCAGGGAGAAAGTCTCTTTATAGTCAATGCCATCTTTTTGAGTGTAACCTATGGCGACAAGTCTGGCCTTATACCTTTCGATGTTACCTTTCGAATCACGTTTGGTTTTGTAAATTCATTTACAACCAACGCATTTCTTTCCTTCAGGTAACTCGACAAGCTCCCAAACTTTGTTGTCATCCATAGATTTCAACTCCTCCTTCATAGCATTAAACCACTTTTCGGAATCATTGCATTCCATGGCTTTATTGAATGATTCTGGATCCTTATCATTGCTCAAGTCACACTCTTCTAGTGAATAAACCACATAGTCATCAGAACTTGCTGGTCTTCTTTCCCTTATAGACCTTCGCAATTCTGTTGCTTGTGGTTGATCACTTATGACTTGATCAACGTTAACATGCTCATCATTGACTCGTTCACCTTGCGTGGGTTGAATATCCATTTGTTGTTCCGGTATGTTGTTAGACTGTGATACAACATATGGCACAACAACTTGATGAGAATTATTGGGTGTCATTTCCGTCACCCGATTCTCTTGGATATTCACATTTCGTGAATCATCACTCCCACTGAACATGTCATTCTCAATGAATCGAGCATTTCCAGATTCTACAATCCTTGTACTATGCTTTGGACAATAGAAAATGTACCCTTTAGACTTTTCCGAATAACCGATGAAGAAACCACTAATGGTTCTTGCATCGAGTTTCTTTTCATGTGGGTTATAGATCCTAACTTCTGCTGGACATCCCCAAATGTGTAGATGTCTCATACTAGGTTTCCTTCCCGTCCACAGTTCATAAGGAGTCTTAGGAACTGCCTTACTAGGAACCCTATTCAGCAGATATGCAGCGGTTTTTAAACCGTGCATCCACAACGATATAGGTACATTACTATTATTAATCATACTTCTTACCATTTCGATAAGAGTACGATTCCGCCTTTCAGCTACACTATTTTGTTGTGGTGTACCCGGCATTGTGTATTGTGCACAAATGCCTCGACTTTCGAGAAACCTTGCAAATGGACTTTTGTTTTGTCCACTTTCATCGAATTTTTCATAGTATTCACCACCTCTATCCTAGCTGCCTTTCCAACACTTCTATAACGTTCATCGCTTGAGACTTTTCATGCAGTAGATATATATAACTATAACGTGAGAAATCATTTATAAAGGTAATGAAATACTTTTCTCCATTCCAAGAAGGAATGTCGAATGGACCACAAATATCGGTATGTATCAATTCTAAAAGTTCTTTGCTTCTTGTGGCAGGATACTTTGATGTGTGTTTAGTCTGTTTTCCTTTAATGCAATCTATACACACGTCTTAATCATCAAAATGTAATTGAGGTAAAATGTCATTTTTCATTAACCTCATTATCCTTTCTTTAGATATGTGACCTAGACGCTTATGTCATAAGAAAGCCGAACTTTCGTTCGTTGCACCACGTTTTAAACCAATTACATGATCAACGTTAAACAGAGATTCTTTGAATTTCTTATCAAGATTAAAGCAATACAAACCATCATTCAAAATACCATAACCATAACAGTAATTTTGTTTGTACATTGCAAAAATACCATCATCAATCTTGAAAGAAAAACCTTTATAATCCAACCTAGCAACAGAAATTAAATTCCTAGCACACTCAGGAACATAAAGACACTCTTCTAGATCCAGGTGGTATCCGGTATCCAGGATCAGTCTATACGTTCCAATTCCTTCAATGCGTGCCTTCATTCTGTTCCTCATACACAGGAACTTTTCAGTTCCGTTTATGGGATGGACGAAAGAAATCCCTGCGTAACATGAGAAACATGAGTAGTAGTACCAAAATCTAACCACCAAGTATTATTAGGTACTTCTATAATATTTGATTCAAAACATACTGAAACAAATAATGTACCTTTCTTTTCGAACCAAGCCTTTCTTTTAGGACAATCTTTCTTTACATGTCCGGCGTTGTTGCAGAAGAAACATTTAATTTTCTTACGGATCTGACCATCATTAATCTTTAATTGGTCCTTTCCCTTCTTCTTGTTCTTTTTACTCGGTTGCTTTGATGTGCTACCTTTGGCATCCTTCTGCACAGCTAAGTTGACGGTATGAGACTTTAACTTCTTCAACCTTCCTTCCTCTTGAATGAGCATGACCTTTATTTCTTGAAAGTTCCATTTTTCTTTGATGGTGTTATAGTTCACCTGGAATTGGCCAAACTCAACTGGAAGTGAGTTGATGATGAATTGAACCAAGAATGATTCATTCACATCCATACCCAACGTCTTAAGCTTTGCAGCCAAATTGGCCATGCTCGTTACGTGGTCATGAATGGGTTGAGACCAATCAAATTTCTTAGTCGTCAACTCACTCATTAAGCTTCCCACAACAGACTTGTCAGTAATGTCTGATTGGGAGTATGCCTTTATCTTTAACATGAAGTCCTTTTCATCATTCACTTTAGGCATCGATGGCTTAACATTTTCAGCCATCGTCATCCTCATTAAACCCAAGCACAACCTATTAGACCGCTCCCAAGCCTCATAATAAGACTTGTCAGCTTCCGAAGTGGTCTCAGTAATAGCTGGTGGTCTATCATTAACTAGTGCTAGGTCCAAATCCAATACACCCAGTTGAAACTGGATTTGTTCGGATCAGTTAGCATAGTTAAGACCATTGAACTTAACAGACGAATTGCCAGAAGCAAACAAATTCATAGTAGCTGCAAATTAACAAACATGCTCATATATCAATACATTGAATAATCTATCCTAACCAGATCCCAAATAAAGCATATAAAATTTCATTAAGTTTACCTTTGGGTAATACTTAAATAAATACACAATTCATGATATTATTATCTTTAATTGACTTATAAACATATTTAACATAACATGTTCAACATCTTTGGATGTTTAAACATATCAATTAACTATGTAAACATTTCACTTTAATGTTATTAATTATAAACAATGGTCCACCTTTGGGTGACCTAATAGTTTATAACTAATAAACACATTTCAATAATATCATTATAATTAAATGAATAAATTACACAATTTAATATTGATCCTTTCAAACTAGGTCACTTTGGCGACTACATAGTTTCTATACAACAATATATTAATAGTATAAACATTTATTCA
This sequence comes from Begonia loranthoides, assembly GCA_022433065.1. Lineage (NCBI taxonomy): Eukaryota > Viridiplantae > Streptophyta > Magnoliopsida > Cucurbitales > Begoniaceae > Begonia > Begonia loranthoides. The sequence continues at coordinate 21,657,364 of CM039468.1, read as the reverse complement.
CTCAATTTCTTTAATTGGACTACATAATTAGGCGTTGCGGACGATGTAATGGCGTCCGCAAACTCTTACTGTCGTCCGAAACTGCCTATAGCGGACGCTAACCTTATCGTCCGCTGCGTCCGTGTGATGCGTCCGCGTGAATCAAAACAAATTCAAAACGGACGCATACTTTTCTCGTCCGTACAGTCCGCATCATTCGTCCGGATGAATTCTTTACAGATTCATTTCAGACGCAAACTGTAGCGTCCGTGGCGTCCGCATTATACCGTCCGGGTGAATCGTTTTACAGATTCAATGCGGACGATACTTGCATGCGTCCGCGTCGTCCGCACCCTTTCACATATGCGTCCGCATATGCATTTTAACATGAATCTTGCGTCCGACCTCACTTTAGGTCGACCGCATCTCGATACCCATCGTCCGGAGGACGAACAGTCCGATGAAAATTAATAGAAAACATAATTAACTATCATCCTATTCATGATTTCATCTATACATCCATACATACATGGTATTATGAAATATAAACTATCATTTCTCATGCATATTACTCATTTTCATGGTAAATCAAATCGTATTTCTAACCTATGCTCTGATACCAATTGTAAGCATTTTCCATTCAACTTTTCTACTTTAATCCCATTTTTTTTTTATTTACTTTACATGCTTGCAATACTTTTATTCCCATTAACGATTTGATTTAACCATTTGAGTTTGAAAGGAATACCAACCTTGGTCCATGATACAAAATGCTTTTGATGACGATGTTGAGTTCCGTTTATCAGCCTTAAGACCTTTCTTTAATTCATCTCTTCGATGATCCGGAAACGAAGTGTAAAATTCCTTTTCTTGTTGAGAGGATTTTTTTGATAGAGCGTTTTTTTCGTTAGAATGTATTATGTAATTCTCCCTCCATGTGATTGAAAGAAGACACCCGTACAAAAGGCAATTTTCCATACATGCCTTTTTGTTCGTCCCTTTTCAATCACGTCTCTTCAACTATACATTATACACTTTTAATAAGGTTAAGGTGAGAGAATTAAAACTCAATTAACTTAATGTCTTTAATGCTTAACAACCATCACATTAAGCACATTAATATTAAGTCAATGTAGCATTAATTAACATGGACCACATTACATGTAGATTATATTTAAATAATCTAACAATTAAATCTTAAATCTCAACATAAAAAGAAAGTGTAATAATAATATCATCACAGATGTAAGAAGATAATTGCAATTGAGGGTGAACAGAAAGAAAATGGAGTAAGAGCAGGTAACAGTCTGTTTTCTTCATTGTGATGTAGCTTTTGTCTTATGGTGCTTGACTTAAGAGCGACCTAAGATTAGTTAGGCGATGCCTAAAGCTAGAGATATGTTACTCCCCCATTCTATTTATTTGGCCTCTTGAAGAGAAGGAATGGAGTAAGAGTTTAGTTTCTTTTTAGGACTGTAATTGTAATTTTTCAGTGTTCTTTAAGGCTAGAAATAACCCCTGATAGCATACTCAAACATGCTTCCAAAATTAACAGTCTTGTTTTGATTCTGCGGATGTGGTAGTTGAAGAATTGTCTATTCTGAAAATGGTGAGGAGAATAGGTTGTTTGCACAGGTGATATCCACGATCAAAGCAGTGTTTGTTTAAGCTTAAGATTGATTATGCACAATGGGTTCCGCCCCGCCCTTTTCCTTGTGTTGCTATTGCATTATTTTGCACTCGAGAAGCTTCCTTCAATTTTTGGCTTAACTTTTGTGCTTGTTGGGACAAGAGTCGAAGCTGATGAGTGCACCCTCAGATGAAAATTGGTGTTTTTCATTGGTTGTGAAAAGAATTTAACTCCTCTGAGTTGGTTAATGTAACGAGGCCCAGCCCAAAGTGAGGAACGAGCAAGGCAGATTCACACTAATCGATGCGTTGTAGCAGGACACGATTCAATTTGAGGAACCCCGTGAAAATATGGCCAATCCCCCTCCAATTTGTTTGTAAGAATTCCAACAACCTCAAAACACACACCAACTTTTGGAAGAAGCCTTGAAGAATGGAGTTCTCAGTTCTTTCCTTTCCCCTTCTGGTTCTGGCTGTCGTTTTCGTTCCAGAGTTGCATTTGGCCTTCGGATAACTGATGGTGAGTCTGCACTGGAGGGGTTGTCCCTGCTCCGGGGAAAAAAGGTAAATTACTCCCTTCAATGGAGGAGGTAAACCTCTGTAGATGAGCTAAACCAGACGGTGAATTGGACTGAAGGGTCCCCCCCCTGTTTAAACCTGTCAGGAAAATTTGTCAATATTTTAATGACAACCACCAAATCTACCCTACACTAAATCTAGATTGAGAAACGCCACTCATTTTAATATATTGTAATTTCTGGGTAATGTCAAGATCATTCTTTAAAATGCTCCCTCAATTCCAGTCAGTCATGCACTAATTTAGACTTAGAGGTGGCTATAACATGCATCTCCTCCCTAATGACAACTTTTAGTTCGTCGTCATGATTGAGGTGGTAGCGAATTCTATCCCGCAAGACAAGAATGAGTCATACAAATAATTTTGTAGGTAAGCATAGTGAATGGGTTATGATCACCGTAAGATTTAGTTGGTTTTTTCGTTAGCATAGGAATGCGGCATGTAAACACAGTACCTGCAGTGACTTGGGAAGAAATGATGAAGTTGAGGTTGTAGTCGCTTGCGTTTGGGATGAGGTAATCGGAGAAATGCTGCATCTCCCCTTGATTTTCGTTGGAGCAACTAAATGACGGAGTCGCCATTGTTGGCGAAAGACAGGAGATTTGGCCCGGAAAACCAGATGGTTGGATTGCCGGTGAGACGAAGTATTCCATGGTGGAAGACGGCGGGAAAAAACTCTGTTCTCCGTCAGAATTAAGCGGCGCGGACTCACCGGAAAATCTCCCTACACCACCGGTGAGAAGCGCTGTAAAAGAAGGAGAAATGGAGAGATGATTAACTTTCTTATTCTCTTCTTTCTCCGCTCTATCTCTAGCTTTAATTCGAGTTTTCGGCAGACAAAGCGAAAGTCCACCTGAGCCTTTGCTAGTATCCGACGGGCTGCTACAAGTCGATTTCTGCCGTATATTCACGTCTCCGTCGACCTCCATTGCTGTTGACACCCTTTTCTCGCTACTGAATTGCGTCGGAGTTGCTGGGAAAGAAGCTTCCAACGATGGAAGATCAGAAATCGCATCGGCTGCGGCTTTGATCAGCCACTCTATAGCTTTGCTCGGTTGATCGTAGCCCAACCGATCTTGCAAGTCATAGAATTGTATCGCCGTCGGAACTGATAACCGAACTCTCCTATCACGTAGCCCTTTTGACGTCCATACTTTACTGTGTCGATCTTTTCCACCGGAAGCTCGAGAAACCCTAACAATTCTCGAGGAATTTTGGCAGCTGCAGTGTTCGCCATTGATCCCAGAGACACCCTCATCAGCTTCTCCGTTTTCCGCTCTTGGGTGCTTACAGGTATTTTCTTGAATGTGGACGACCTCCATAACACAAGTTCATTACTTGGGTCCAGCAAAAACTGGTATTTTAGAGGTATAAACGTAAGTCTATTACTTGCTGCGAGAAAAGACTCGGTTCTAGAGAGAGTAGTTGTAGGCCTCCTCTGATTGGTGATTCTTATCCGCTGGAGGAGAGAGAAAGGTGGGGCGGGTTAGCTGTGTCCTATGCATATTGATGAAGATAATTGAGATAGAAAGGCTCCTTTTTTTCTACTACGCTTTGATACATCACCGTCTACAGTCTGGACCCTCTGGTTTAAGCTTTTCTCAGTTCTCAGTCTCTCTCTCTCTCTAAAACCCATCTCCGTCTCTCTCTCTCCAGCTTCAAATCTTGATAACTCAAAGCTCCAATAAACGACTCAAGAAAGAAAAGCCGGTGCTCAATAATACAAGATTTATTGAGATAAGTGGGGTCTGCCATTGCATTGATCAAAGGTTAGTTAGGGCCAATTCTTTCTCTCTCTAAAACCCAAATTATTTCTTGAAAAATGACAAATCAACCATAATCTTTTACTATCGGTGACAACACCAACTATCATCCTTTTTTTTATAACAAATAAACCACTAAATTATGGAAAATGGAAGCCGCTACCATCGCCGTCACGTTTGCCATTAACGCTTTCATGACGAACAACAACAGTTTGTCATGAGACCACGGTAGTCTCATGACTTACGGTTTGTTTAAAATTTTTTATCACAAATTTGAGGGCTTAAACGCGTGATTTTGGACCCAAGAAAGATGGGTCATAGGGTTGACAAGTCATAGATATCTGAGAGAGCTTCGATTTGATATATTTTGGAGCCGATTCTGACACTTGTAGCCAAAGTTATGGTCTTTTGAAGTTGAAGATGTCAAAAATCTAATAAAATGATTAGATTCGTAAAACATATACATAGGGACTTTGAAGTAACCATGAAACTTTGAAGTAACCATATACATACAGAGAGTTTCATGGCTACTTCAAAGTTCTTTTGTATATGTTTTACGAATCCAATCATTTTATTAGATTTTTGACCTCTTCAACTTTAAAAGAACATAATTTTGGCTACAGGTGTCAGAATCGGCTTCAAAAGGTATTAAATCGAAACTCTCTCAGAGATCTATGACTTATAATTAGGCTAACCCTATGACCCACCTTTCTCAGGCCCAAAATCACGCATTTAAGCCCTCAAATTTGTGATAAAAAATTTTAAACAAACCGCGAGTCATGAGACCGCCACGGTCTCATGACAAACCGCTGCGGTTTACGATGAACCACGGTGGTTTGTAATGAGACCACTGCGGTTCGTCATCAAAGCGTTAACGGCAAACCTGACAGTGATGGTTGCGACGTCAATTTCCCATAGTTTAGTGGTTTATTTGTTAAAAAAAAAGGATGATGGTTGCTTTGTCACCAATAGTAAAGAATGATGGTTGATTTGTCATTTTCCCTTATTTCTTTAATTTTCACTTTCAAATCCATATCTTTTGCTTATTAAACAAAATTTGGAGAGGAGATTCGAATTCTAACTCAAACAAATGTTAAATTATCAGCAAGTTTTAGTTCACACGATTGTTTTTTATGAGGAAGCTAGAATTAATACAATAAAGCCGCTTTTTCTTTCTCTTCTCTCTTCTATTCATTTTCTTGTCTTTTCCTATTTTTCTTCTTTGTGTAATCGAAGTAGACATCAAAACAAAAAAGTGTTAAAAATGGTGGTAAGATTGGAGATGAAGCGACGCGATTCTTCCCATGACATCTTACCTCTTTAGAGAAAGAGAGAGAGAGTTGGTGGTGAGAATGGTGAGGAGGGTTCGGACCCCCACTCCTCTCTCTCTCTCTACTTGCAATTTTCGTCAGACTCCGGTAAGTCGACTGCGCAAAAGAGGTGGGGTTCTCTGACGGATTGATAGTCTCGTACTTCATTGCGATGAGTCTCGATCTCTTTGAGTGTTCTGTTTTTCCTTTCTCCTTCACAAGGCAATATCTAACAGACAACTATGTTCTTTGAGGACTAGGAGTTGGAAATCGAAGTTGGAAGCTGAAGCTGACGCCGACGAGCGAGATTGACAGTGAGGGAACTACTCCTTCAAGTAAGAGGGAAAACTCAATTTTGGTGGTGGAAATTCTTTCTGTTCTTACTAGATTGCTAGTTTCGGTGATAAATTAGGAGTACAGATTTACAATTTTTGGTTGATTCTACTAGTATGTGAGGCAGGTTGGTGATCAAAGGGGAAATTGGTTGGAATAGGAGGGAGTTTTGAAGAAACTCCCCATCGAGTCGCTTGGCCACGGCCCAGGCTATTTTGTGATGTGTCCCAAAAACCCTACCATGCGACCTTGAGCCATGAGGTTCACTATTTTTCTAACCAAGTTATTTCTTTTGTGTAATTTTCCTTATGTAGGTCTATCATGGAGTTGTTCAAGTTGAGCATAGATGGAAGGCATAATACAAGTTTTGGAGATAGATTACACATTCCAAAAATTTACTAGTAAACTGATCCCCGAGGTGTACATGGCATTTTTGGCAATTTGTCAAACTTCATATTGGAAAGTTCTCTTCATAACAAATGTAGCTAATACGTAAAGCTTTTCAGAAAGTACTTTGGCATTAATTTTGGAGCTCGTCTGCTATGTCAAACGTAGCTTTAACAGAAGGATAAAGCTTCTTGTTCTTGCTAGGTCTTGAGAAGGTTGTTATTTTCCTTCTCTTCCAGCAACCTCCTTCTATCGTTGTGCTCATGATGTGGAGATAGAAGACTTCAGCAAACCCCAGTTAGGAGAGCTACTTCTTGAAGTGGCTGAATCAATTGCCCTATTGGTGTTGGAGGGTTAGCAGACCTCACCGGTTTTTCCTCTCTTATTCTTACGTTTTCTTGGAAAGTATTCTTGATTCTTGATTCCCTTGAACTGAGACTCTGTGTACGTGGATTTGGTGGAGATTTTGTTTTTGATTGGGATTTGGAAACTCCGTGTATGTGTGATCTTTGGAGCTAAGATTTGTTAGAGATATTGCTGGGGTTGCCAACTACTGAGCCTATAATTTTGGAATTTATTGGATGTATGCAATTGAAGTTATTGTTATTTTTGTATCGGTCTCCAGAATCTGTTTATTGAAACCCTAATCCGAGGGTGAGTTTTCTAGAAGCATAACTCTGTGATTGTAAGGAATTTGAAGTTGAATTTTGGAGACATTATTCATTGATCTTCTTGCGATCTAGCCGATTACTCCACTTGCATTGTTGGGCCTCTAGAGTCTTGGACTCTATCATTTTGGGCCACAACCTAGCCCTGTTTTTAGGCCGAATTCTAATTTTTTTTATAAACCAAGTTTTACCACCATCATTCTTGGATCTTTTCCAGGGCTGTTTTCATGCTATTTCGAGCCTCTGGCCCTCTCATTCTTGGGTTGTTATCATTTAACTTAGAAATTCAAATACTTTATTTCGGAGTTTGAATTCTGATTTTTTAAAAGTAAAATTATTATGATTAGGTTTCAAAACTTAAAAGTTGTCAGACTTATCTGCTGTTGGGCTTCATTGGGCCATTTTTAGTTGAGTTTTGGTATTGGCTGACCCAAATTCGATGTATGAGTTATTTTATGTTCAACATACATTATTTAATAAAAATTGAGATTTTACACTCCCTCGTATTAAATGATATGCCTCTATTTGGAACATAGGATTTTTATATAAAATGTATGACTTTTTGTTAATCATATTTAATTTAAAGTTCAGTTCAGTTATATTTACATTACTTTTATGCACTATTGTTAATTAGAGTAATGAGTCAACTGCATGTGCCGTGTCCCTCGGTCCAAAACCCTAAACTTGATCAAGGTCTTTTTGGTTGTTGCGATCGCTTGAGTATCGTTGTTGTTTAAATTTGTTTCTTGCTCTATTGCTCATTTCTACTTTCCTCTTGTATGTTGAGTTTGTTTTACAAATAAATTGTTGGCATGCATACATATCTTTATAAATTAAATGTTGTACATAAAATCTTATCTCTACTGAGTTTAGTTGACTAACCCTTGATTGACTCCCCCTTTCAAGAAATAATCAAAGTGATTCCCAATTGTCATTGTAGGAGTAAATTTTGGAGATTTTCCTAAACAAGTTACTTCATTTTTTTTCTTAATAGACTTAGAATATTTTACATGAGGTTCGTACCTTACTATTACTTTAATTTATTTATGCATAATTTGGACCTTGTTATTTTACACTATCTTAATGTCACTATTGGACATTTATCTTGAGTCTAGTTTGTAAATTAAATTTTAAGTCTTCCGCTGCTAATTTTGGATTTAAGATGAGGGTAGGACGGTTCAGTCTGTTTTGAGTCTGATTGTTCCCCATTTTGTCTCAAGTCCCCTTTGGAGCGCGATAGAAATTTTGGTATTAGAGCATAGTTGACATCCTGAAAAAGTGACATCAATAAGATAGATATTATAGGGGTATACAAGAAATGAAATTACTGTGCCTAAGGACAAAGTACAAAAATGAATTTGCATTAAAGTGCTACTAGAAAGACATCTTGAGGTTGTTCGCTAGTGGATGAATGGTATTTTCCCCATTCAGACACGAGTAATTTGGTGTAGTCCAGAATTTAGTTAGAGGTGATAAGGGAGTACGCTTCGTAAATGAGTCTGTGAACTCTTCTTGGTTATGTGTGTGGGCTTGTGAAGTTCGAACTTAATAAACTTCTTTTAGAAGAAAGTCCAAAGTCTTAGTTTTCTTCAAAAATACAATACTTGCCCTGTTCTATTTGGAATCTGATAGTATGAGTTGGAACCTTGTGTTTGTAGATTTTGATTTGAAAACTATTGATAGAGATTTCTATTTGGTCCTTGAATTGTATGATTTGATGTTAGTGTGAGTTTCTGTGTAGGAAGTGGAGAATATTCAGACCAAAGACTAGAGTCGTTTAAGTGGAATGACAACTTCAATCGAGAGTTCTCTGAAAGTTGCTCGTATTAAAACTACATAGGATGAGATTATATAATGTTTATAAATCAGTGTCAAGTGGGCGGAGCATGAGATTGGCTTCGTTAGATTTTCTTTTGAAGTAGAGATAAAGAATTCTTAAGAGTTGATTGGTTGGTCGAAAGAATGAAATTGATTTAAACTAGAGGTCAGTGGGTAATGTGAAATGTAAGTGTACTTTGATTGGTGAGATTTATAATTTGGGTTACAAGAAATTCCCAATTTCTGTGAGACCACGCTACGATGTGGAATTGTCATATTATGCTAAAGTGATTAGTCACGTTTGAGAGGATTGTAATATTTTAAGACAAATTTTATAAAGTGTTTGATAAGTAGAGTAAATTCTTGAAGGAACAATCTAGTCAAAGGACGATAACTAGGATGTGGTAGAATTCTTATGGTTATGTACATTAGTTGGATGATTTAATGTCTGTGATTGGATTGCCAAAACAATTCTTTCGAGGTTAATGTTAAGGAAGTTTTAACTTCCACCTTATTGAAGTGTATTAAGAGTTGATGATATGATTTTTCACATTTAGTGCATTATGATGTCATAAGATTTTTGGACACAAGTAAACAGTGAGTGTTTGATTTTTTTTTTCTCATAGTTAGATTAGATGTAATTTTGATTGAGTGAGTGAATTTAAGTTTAGACTTAATTGTTGTGCGAAAAGTGCGACTCTTTAGCTGTGAGTGAGTAAGTTGTTGCTTCATGGGATATTTTTTACATTTAATGTTTGTCTTTGTAGCTATGGAGACTAGAGCATTATGGGGGTATGTTTGTTGCTAACAGTGACTATGAGTTAGTTAGCAAAGTATAGTTTCGATTGTGTGTCCATGTAAAACTCGTGAAATTTTCAATAATAAATTCAACATGTAAATTTTTGCATGAAAATCGATCAGCGTTGAAAACTTGACTTGTCGCGTAGCGGCCACGTGTGAATCCTCATTTAAATAGTTAAAATTGGTAAAATTGAATATTACCGAGTGGTAGATGAATTGAAGAAGAGAAATGGATAATTTAATTTGATTAAAAAATCATTGTCGATTAGTGTTTGGAAAGAAGTCAGAATTGAAATCGAGAATTGGATTGGAGTTATGTGATTTATAGATATATTAAATATATATTTATTTAATTAAATAAATTAATAAAAGAAATAAGATAATGATGAAAGGTGGGAATGACACCGTGGAATGGCTGGAAGAGGCAGATGGAATGACAACTGTTGGATGACAGATCAGATTAGATGTTGACCGTCAAATGGAAGGGATAAGGGAAAGTCGATTGTTGGATGAGAATTGGATGATGGAAGAAGATGCTCTTGCGACACAGAAAGATTCTATTGCAGGAGGAAGATTGGTCGTCAGATGGAGAAGCGAGATTAAACACAGATTGTTGGATGATGGAGAAGATGCTCCCGCAGAAGGAAAGATTCCTTCAGGAGGACGATTAGCCATTGGATTGAAGAAGTGATGAGTAGATGAAACACTAGCTGTTGGATGAAGTTTGCAGAATGATATTCATCCGTGGAAAGGATTTTATGACACGGGTTGGAGGTTGATCGTTAGATGGGAGCTTGATTAAACACGAACCGTTGGATGCGCAGAAAGATGCTCTAGTATGACATGCCTCGGGGGCCGAGGCCTATTACTCGATCGCAAACAAGGTCCTTATTGTCACTTAGCCAAATTACTGATGATCTTGTTTCTTTTGCAGGTATTAATTTCGAGGATGATTCTATTTGGGATGCTGTCCCAACGGATAAGGAGCAACCTTTGCATGTCTTGACTTGGGACACACGTGAATGTTATGAGCTTCATCATACGGGAATTTGTCTTCCCGGCATCCCAAACGTGTAACCTTTCAATTATGCATATTTTTATTTATTTCTTATTTTTATTTTCATGGCAAACATTGAGCCTATTTTGTGAGGGTAAAGCATGGTTATAAGCTTTACTCATTCATGCATTTAGATTGTTGGTTAGGTTAGATGGTGATGATTGAGTTATGGGCTAAGTCCAATCCTTTTCAAGCCCAAGGAAAGAGCAAGCCCAAAGAAAACATCAAGGAGCTGCCACGTGTACGCCATGCATGTTCTTCCACCAGCTTTAATCTCGGCCATTCATTCCACATTCATCCAAGAGCCTGCATATTGCCACCCACATGCCTCATCTTGGCCGTCCATCATCTGCCTCATCTCGACCGTCCATCACCCCTACTCATCATCACCTAGGTTATAAATTTCCATGGTTAGACGCATTGAAAAACACCTTTTTACGAGATTAATATATTGCTATTTCCCTTCCTCGTGAGGAAATTCCGACTCCGTCGAGCGGCCGCCCTGGATCTTCGAATCCGAGACGAAGTAGAGGACTTCCTTGTTAGCAAGCTCGTGGTGCTTGAGCTAACTCGTAAGTTTTCCCTTTTCAAACTTCCATTGGGAGTTTGAGCGAGGGAAAACCGAACCATTGCCCGCGATCGGTAGATTTGCTTCGAAAATCTAGAATCTGTGAACCTAACGTTAGATAGTTCCCGGATCCGATCAAAGGTCTACATCTCCGTCCTTGTCATTCTTCGTGGGTTGCTAACACGTACTTCCTTTTGCAGGTCGTCTCGTGTCATAGTGGCATCAAAAGATTCCTCACGGAAGGGGAACGCAGCCACGCTATAATTCAAATGACCTCGTTCGATTATGAGAAAATGTGCGGCTAGACAAAACGGCGTCGTTTTGGCTTGTGATTTCAAAGGTAATAGCTCCATTTAGACTCAGATTGCGGGGAAAACCTAGGTTATGCAAAAGCGTACCTTTCCGAGGAAGCAAACACTTCTGCGAATAGCAAGCTCCCTGCCTTAACCTGTGAGTATAAAAATGGGAATTTTGACAAGGATTGGGAGCTCTTGATTTCAGGTGACAGTTTCGTGTTGTCTGAGGACATTTCAAAAAGACTTAGCATTCTAGACGAGAGAAGGAGGCAAGCTGACCATGAGGACTTCTTCCACTACTCATTCAAGTAAGTAATGCCGTGTTTATTTTTGTGCTTCAGTTTTAATGATGGTTTCTCGAGGATTTCTGGATTTTATTGCTGCGTAGGTTTCTTTGTTGTTCCTTGTTTTAATGCTGGGTTCTGAGGACTTTTCTATGTTTTGTATTGTTTTTACAAAGGGAAAATGACAAATCAACCATCGTGGTTTCCGGTCAATGACAAGTCAACCACTGTGGTATATTTGCTAACAAGTTAATCACCAACGTATGAGAAATTGACAAATCCAACATCACACTCAAGTTAACCCAAGCAAAACTGCTTGGACGCAGCAAACAAGTGCCTGGACGCCGCCCAAGCAAAACTGCCTGGATGCCGCAAACAAGCGGCGTCCAAGCAAACAAGCCTGGACGCTGACGCGGCGTCCAGGCAAAAAGGCCTGGACCCCGCGGCGTCTCTGGAACTCTCTATTTGTCATGCATGGCATTCTCGATCAATTGTGTTTCATGGTTACTTCGAATTCGTTATGTATATGTTTTATGAATGCAATGTTTTTATTGGTTTTTTGACCTCTGCACCTTCAAACTAGCATAACTTTTGCTACGGATGTCGGAATTGGGCGCAGAAGGTATCAAATCAAAGCTCTCTCAAAGCTCTATAATTTTCATGGGTAGAACCCATACTAACCTTTCTCAGACCCAAAATCAAGCGTTTAAGCCCTCAAATTTGCGATCCAACATTTGCTTAGTCTAGAAAAATGTTTGATCGCAAATTTGAGGGCTTAAACGATTGATTTTGGGGCTGAGAAAGGCGGTCATGGCTATCATCCATGACAATTATAGAGCTCTGAAAGAACTTCGATTCGATACCTTCTGCACCCAATTCTGACATCCGTAGCAAAAGTTATGCTAGTTTGAAGGTGCAGAGGTCAAAAAATCAATAAAAACATTGCATTCGTAAAACATATACATAACGAATTCGAATTAACCATGAAACACAATTGATCAAGAACGCCATACATGACAAATAGAGAGTTCCAGAGACGCCGCGGTGTCCAGGCCTTTTTTCCTAGACGCCGTGTTTGCCTGGGCGGCGTCCAGGCACTTGTTTGCGACGTCCAAGCAGTTTTGCCTAGGCGGCGTCCAGACACTTGTTTGCGGCGTCCAGGTAGTTTTTTCTGGGTTAACTTGAGTGTGATGTTGGATTTGTCAATTTCTCATACGTTAGTGGTTAACTTGTTAGCAAATATACCACAGTGGTTGACTTGTCATTGACTGGAAACCACAATGGTTGATTTGTCATTTTCCCTTTTACAACTGATGCTTGAGGATGTGTAGTTATTTGCAGTGTTTATGTTTATGCTTGTGGTTTTACTGGTGAGACTCGAGGATTGAAGTTTTGAATATGTCTATGGATGACTCTCGAGGATGTGATGCTCTGTTTTTGTTCTATATGTTAATTGAGGTTGAGTTGCAGTTTTATGGCAATAGGACAATGAGGTTCGGCTTGTTGGTTCTATTCTGTTATAGTTACTTTATGTTAGAAATGATTATGCTTAAGTTGAGGAATGTTTTTGAGGACCTATTGTAATATCTCAAATTTTTATAATACTAAACATGAGGTCTAAGTGATGATTTTGGGGGTATTAGGAATTGAATTGGATGATTAAGGTGTTGGTCAAAGGAAATGCATTTGGATATGGTGAATTGTAATACTCGAGTTATTGGGAATAATGAGGTTGTTGATGTTTAAGGGTATATTGGATTTAGGATTAGTTTTGAAGTAGAGCTTGTTTATGTGATAGAAAAATAAGTTAGAGAAACTGTTGATTATATACCTTAAATATAGAAAGATAAGTTGAATTTGGTGTTAAATATAATATTGGTGATGGCGGTCGATCTTAAGGAGTGGTCCATTATGATTTGTGCGAATATTCTAGAGAGCAACGAATTTGGAACTGATCGATCGTCCACATAAGGGTGATTGATTGGTGATGGACCACTAGGTCCATTTACAAAGACAAGGGGCCAAGTGTAACACCCCGATATTTTTAAGTTAGACGATTATCGGGGTATTACCAAAGACATTATAGAGTGTTAAGTTAGGGGTAATTCTGTTAACGTTTCCCTCATATACGTGATGTAATCAAGTGTTGGGAGCTTGAGGATATTGCATCACGTATTTATACGTGTCATTTTGTGACGGGTATTCATAGGGAAATGCTTACGGGATAGGAGTTAGCGAGAAAAACGTGAGATGAGTTGCCTAGGGTGTTTTTGACGACATGCGGACGATACTGCGGACGTGATGTATCATCCGCACTCACATTGCACACACAGGGAAGAGTTGGGACGAGACTTAGGATGTGCCTTGGTGTCCTGAGTACACTATGTTGTAGCGTTGCGGAGAAGGTTCCGGACGATGCGGACGAGAAGAATGGCGTCCGCATCGAATCTGTTCTAAATCTGGACAATTTCGAATGCTATGCGGACGAGTAGTGGTATCGTCCGATTTGCCTTTGTCCGATTTTAGGACACTTTCGGACGGTAGTACGGACGCTAGTGCGGACGCGAATTGGCGTTCGAATAACGCCTGTGGACGGTACGGACAAGATGGGGACGCATTCTCCCGTCTGAAGCCCCGTTTTAGCCTGAGAGATTTAGCCTTGCAGACGACATGCTGACGAGACCTATGCATCTGCACCTGGTCGAAATAGGCTAGACCTACGAAATAAAATAAGAAGAAAATCGAAGGAAAATGTAGAAAATAGACAGAAATTGATAGGAAGCGACCCAGGCGACGAAAGTTGCCTCTCTACGCCTGTAGCTAGCCTCCCCTGCCCTAAGCCATCTTCCTCTCTACCTTAGGACACTCATTTTATCTCTCCAAGTAATAACCTTCGCTCTCCTTCCCCTTCGTTTCATTCTTCTTCCTGGCGAGAGAGTGGGGGAGAGCTGCGAGAGAGAGAGCCCGTGAGGAGGAAGAGGGTTGAGTGAAATTCTAAGTGCTGAGTAGTGAGGTGTGTAAACGTGAGTGAGCTAGAGGGGTTGTGATGAGCTGGAAGCTAGAGCTGCTACTGGAACCGTGAGAGGAGAGTTGTCCCTGTAATTGTGTTCATGAAAATTGGTAAGAAAAAATGAGGTGCTTTGGCCATTGAGGCCCTACTCCACAAGTATGGGTGTGTGAGTGTGTTTCGTTAATGGAGAGTGTGATTTTATTGATGCTCTGTGATATTTTCCTGCTTCTAAGTTGTGATTGTAGTTAGAAAAGCTGATAATGATAATGTTTATTGTTAGTTTAGATGATAATTCCTTGACAAATCTGCTGTTGCATCCCTTAGATAATTTCCTGTTGAATGTTTCTTGTGTTATGTGCTCTGTGCTCTGTGTTAATTCTCTGATTGGGGGTGGTAGATTTCCTTTACATTTCCTTGATTAATTCCCTTAACTCTTGCTAGTAGTTCTATTACAATTTCTTAAATAGTGGGTATATGAGTAAGACTTAGATAATGAATGAGATAGAAGAGTAAGTGTGAAGAGGCTTCCATGAAATGGTAATTATATTCAACTTTTATTAGTTGTTAATACCAACTGCTATTACTTTCATTATGTCTCTGTTGCTTACTTTCCTAAGCTAGCATGTTTAGTTGCTAATCAATTTGATTAATGGTTAATCAACAAAGCATGTTAATAACTAGTTGAGCACGTTAATCTACCTAGAGGGAAGTCAACTAGTTGATAATCATAATATGTTTAATTTAGCTTACGTGTTTAATTATCTATATGAGCATGTTAAACTAGTTAACTAACTAGATTGTAATTAGTGAACTATTTAACTAGTTGATAAATAGCGAATCCGAGTATACCCAACTAGTTGCCTAATTAATAGAATATCATGTTTAATTGTTAATTGACTAACTCGCATGGGTGTACTAGCTAACTGGCATGCTAACATGTTAATTAACTAGGATAATTAACTGTAATCATTAACTCGACTCAAGTATGCTCATTAATCTAACTAGAATGAATAGTTGAGCATGTAATTAACTAGAGTAAGTAATCAACGTAAGCATGAAATTTACCAAAGCATGTTAATTTCTAATATTCGCATGTCAATTAGTTAGATATGCTATGTAATTATATAATTCATTCTTGAACCTGTGAATTTACTAGGATAACCAACCAGATTAATGTAATTTGACATAAAAGCATGAAATCAACGTAGGAGCATGGTAATTTAATTGGATAACTTATTAGAATAATCGCTTAGAGATATAAACGTAGGAAGCATGTAAATGAACTAGGAAGTTAACTAGGCTAAAGAATTAAAGGACTAGAGTAATTATTTTATCCTCATGAGCATGTTTGGTCTATTGTCCATCGCTGATTTAATTTAATGTTGTACTCGCTTCCTGTTGTGCACAGTTCTGTCCCTTCTCTTATATGCTTTACTTTCCTTATGTGCACCTTCAATTACAGTTGCTTTCATTTCTTCAATTGCACACTTCAATTCCTATGAATGTTGTATTGTGAAGCATCATGCATCATGTTAAGAGAAACAAAGTAAGGAGTACCCTCTTGGGGTGATACTCACATGCATTGTGAGGAAAAATGATAAGGAAAAGACGAAAGAAAAGAAAAGGGAGTTGCGGGCGGATAGGTAGAGGGGTCTAGTTTGCAATCAAGCCGAAGCCCTCCCTTATCAGGAACGGGAGTTCTCGCTTGCAAGCAAAGGGTTAGGTTTGATCAACTGCACCATTCCATATAAGTCTCCCAATCTCCAGCTCGAAGTACGAGTAAAGAACGAATGAAAGAACAAAACGTAATGAAAGAATTGGTATGAATGGCCCCCGTCCCAAAATGGACTAAAGAGAGGCATTTCATAACTGCATTAAACCATTTTTCCTTACTGAGCCATTAGGGTCACAGTTTACTTGTGGTGTAGGTACAAACGACGGACAGATAATAAGCAGATATAGAACAGATAACACAAAGGCAGGGATGAGGGGTTTGCACACGCGAGGGATCCAGTGGCTGGCCAAGCATAAAGAGGGTATAAGGAAAATAGTTATATGGAATCATGTTTCCTAAATTATAATTAAGTTTTAGTTATTTTATTTAGATTATGTACCCTTCCGCTATGTTTTCAAATGGTTTTATTTTAACGCTTCCGCATAGCTTATTAAATTGGTTTTCAAAAACGAGTTTAAAGAAAGGTTGGTAGCGATCCGGTTAGACATGCTCTGATAAGTTTTGTTTTAAGAAGAAAATTTTCAAAATTCTTGCATTTTCAAGGAATTACGAAAATCCGGATCGTTACACCAAGGCCTTATCAACTCATGCCTTTCTATTTATTTGAAAGATAACTCATCAAAGGTCCAAATAAAGGAGCAACTAACTTAAGGAAGTCAAAGAGGGCCCATGCCTCTAAATCCATGGAAAAACGCTCAAGAAGACTCACTTGAAGGGTAAGAAAGACCAATAAAAAAAGAGTTATGGAAACCTACTAAAATCATCCATGCAAGTGGTCAAAGTTCAACCAATTTGACAACCATCCAAGTGGTGAATTTTGAAAGAAAGAAGTTGCCATCTTAGTCACCATTTTGTAGCGCTTAAGCCAGCAAGGAGTTGCCAAAATAATAGCTTTAGAAAGTTATTAAAATTATAGTTTACTAATCGGCCAATTATGATCGAATATTTAGTGTGTTTCCTATTTTGTTGTTTCCTATTTTATGCTTTATAATTGGCTATATAAAGCCACCTAATACTTGTGTTTTAACAATCAGAGTTTGAATACAAAATAGCTTTTGCTAATTTTGAAATTGGAGTGATTCCTTTTTCAAGCACTTTGGTGAGTTAAATCCAAAGTTCCTCTTGTATGAGTTATATCACAAGGCGAAAATTCACTTAAGCTTAAGTGAGTTTTCTAATTGGCATCTTCTACCCTAATCCTTGGAGGAAGGTTGTGAGAAGTGGTGTTCAACCATCCATGAAGTCTTCATCTGCAAAGTCGTCAAAAGGAAAGTGCAAGCTGTCATACTTTCCAAATCTAACCAATTGGATTATTTTTAGCATATCTAGTAATTCTTGAAGGATATTGCCAAAGTTCTTGAAGGGTTCTTTTCCTTATTCATTCAAGGTGACGTGGTCCAAATTTTAGCTCAAAAGGATGTAAGATGAAGAAGTTATGTGTGTTCAAAGTTTACTTTCCAAAACTGAAATTCTGCCAATTTAAGAAAAGTGGAGATTAGGTCGCCTAACGCAACCGAATCCTGCAACAACAATTCAACTGAAACGAATCTGTCATATTTTGCCATTTTGTGGAAGCAATGCTCAACTGAATCTCACGACCGCAAGGCCAGAAAACAGCCACATTTGGTTGATTAACACACTTCCACAATTATCCTACTTCTTCAACCACACTTCTTCCACATATTTTCAGGTTATATTCTAATCCCCTTCCGCTAGTGCATCAATCGGGTTGAGACAATCTTGTGAAGATATGTGGGTTTGCAGTCGATCAAAAGAAGGAAGGTGATCGACTGACTTCAAGGAAAAATCTTTAAAGAGTGTAGCAATTTTTGTAGCGGTTGATCATCCACTAAGGCAATGATCGACCAATATTTCTAGAGAAGTCAATTTTGTTGTTGATCATCAGGGTATAGCAATCGATCATGGCTGTAACTGCATGAATTATGGTCGATCACATGAAGACGGTGACCGACTGGGATGAATGAAAAGCTGCCTGGAATTATAAGGACGTGTACTCTGAATGAGGAAAATCATTGGTTGTCGCTTCATGGATGCTTAAGTGTTACACCAATTGCCTTTTCACCTTCAGATGAATATTGAAGGGGTGCAGGTTGTGAGTATAAATAGTAGGCAGAGGGAAGAAACATAAGGATTTGGGAGAATGACCAATGAATTGCTAGGATTTTAGAGACAAAAGTAGAGAGAGTTTAGAGAAAGGTCTAAGAGAAAGAAAGAGAGAAGTATTCTTTTCTCTCTTGGGTTCTACAGGTAACAATCTTTCTCCCATAAATTCTTAATAGAGTTAGAGGATTTTGTTTCTTGTTCAGTTCACTATGATGATGGGTAATTTTGAGTATACTCTGCGAATATAGTTTTGTCTCCCCATTTTGTTCTTTGTTGGATGATTTTGTTGATCTATTGAGTGAGTTTTATTCTGTTAATTATTGTTCAATGGATTCTGATGGATTTTGTGGGATTTCATTCTGATGATGGGTTTGATTCTTCATTTTTACTTACTGTTTGAAAGGCATGATGGAAGTTTCATATTCAATTGGATAATTTTTTGTGCTCTGTTTCACTACCACTTGAATTGATGTTCTTGAGGATTAATACTTGGTAGTTGGATATTAGTTATGTGCTATTTTGATGAATGTCATAAGGGCCATGTTCTGTTATTTGGATTTAGTCTCTGGTTTCATACATTTTATTATTGCCAAGTTAAATACCCTGTTAAGTTGGACAATTCTTTATGTTCCCTGTTAATTGAAGGTTTATGTTCAGTGAATGAAATTTTGTTAGAATGTAGAGTTAAAAAGCTGTGATTGATTAAGTTGAGTTTTAGGTTGTGAAATTCTGTTAGATAATGAGCAGGGAATTTGTATATGCTATTGAGTTATTATTGCTTGTAGTTAGAAATTGGAACTCTAATAATTGTTATTGATGAGTAAATGTTATTGAGTTTGAAAGTATTGAGAAGGACAATTTTAAGTGCTAAACTCTCTAAGGTCTCTAGGTAAATGATATTGCATGTTTGTTGCCATTTGGCTTACATCACAAGAGTTTAGGGATTTTCATGATGACTGTGTCTACTAGATGCTTAGGTTATTAATATTGTTGTCGTTCGAGGATGTATTGCTGACTGCTTGATGCTGTGTTTATTAGATTTAAGTTCAATTCTTTAAGTTAAGGATTTTGATAATGCCTTGATCTTTAATTGAGGTTCTGCATGATAGAGTTGTATACATTCATATTCATTCATGGATCATTGTTTTATAAAATGTACGAAAATGATTTTTATGCATTGTTTTCGAAAGGCAAATGGAATAAATGAATAAACATAAATAGGTGTTAAGAGAGGTGGGTTTTTGAGTAGCTACCTAGGTGGGTCATGATGTGCTACTCTACCTTGTTAAGTTGACATCTCTAACGCCTTAATGGGTAATTGGAACTAAATGAAAATGGAATACACATGAATAAACGTAAATGGATGTTGTGAGGTGTGGGTTCTTGAGTTAGCTGCCCGTGCGGGTCATTAGGTGCTATTCTACATTGTCAAGTTGATATCTCCAATATCAGTAAAGGTAAAAGTAAAGGAAAATGAATTTCATAATTTATATCACTTACTGAGCTTTAGGCTCATAGTTTAAGTCTTGTGATGTAGGTAAGGTGCCTATGATTGGATAAAGCTTATAGAGGACACAGCTGATGAAGTATTGTGGTGTTGAGTCCTTTGTGTTGTTGGCGTATTGACCTTGGGGGTTATGGCTTATGAAAATGAAATATTTCAAAGACTTTAAGTGGTTTATTTTCGTTGTGACAAATGTTTTAAATAGTTTTAAGTATTAATGTTGTTTGCTTAAAAACCGTTTTAAATTGTGTTATAACGTTCCTAAAGTCTTCCACTTTAGGCAACTCTGATTTTTCTCTCTCATGTTTTTGTTGAAAAATTTTATCACGGATAAATGAAGGATATAATGGAACACGAGATGTTACACCTGTGACATGGTTAGTTGATTATATGCTGCTCACTATTTTGAGGAGCGATTCTCAGAATATGAAATTATTCTCATTTGCTACATCGTGTTCACTGTTTATGGTGATAGATACACTCAAGGATTGGATACAGTTTCCCTGCGTTGTTTTATTTTATGAACCGAGCAAGTGATGATAAAGTTTGGTTATTTACAGTTCATATGCATATTGAGGATATGTATTTACACTGTGGATCTACGGTTTATGTTACTAAGTGATGAAGTTAGGGGATTTTATTGTGGCTCTTAGATGAGTCGTTTATACGTCGAGTGGATTCCTAGACCCGGTATAGGACCCTTCCACCTAATTCTTGAGACTTATGAATGAGAATTCTTGTATTTTGATATGACTGTAGACTTCAACGACTTTGAGGACTATGAGATCCTTCTTGAGGAGACAGTTGCCCCGAGCATCAAGAAGGAATGCCGAAGAGTTACAAATTTTATACTTTCTTGCTTTGCATTCACATACCATGATTTTACAACTTAATATTTTGTGGATTACCACATATGCAAAACCAACGAGGATTGTTTGACAGCAAGTTTGATTTTATTATACTTATGTAAGAGAGTTTTACATATTTATTTTCATGCTTATAGTTTTCATGGTATGGTTGATATCTGATTTGGGGGCGATGAAACCTCTTGATACTTTGGACGGTCTCAGTACCAAAATATCACGAGGTTATCCCCGGCACATCTCCTACCACGTGGAGATGTTCGTTGGCATGCTGTGCAAAAAGATGGGTATAGGACAGTGATGACGCGTTCCTTGGGTTTCGACTCCCAGAACCTGATCAGGGTATTCTATGTTATGAGTTTGTTGGCGCTAAGCTTAACTCGGCTTCGAACTCAGCCATGACACAAGTTGTGTTAGCGCTAAGCATAGTTTTTCGGCAAACCCGGGGTGACGAGATTGATCTACGAACTGCCTTTGCTTTCTTTTGAACTCATAAGGTGTTGCCCGAGATGGAGGCTGCCTTCTGGTGCATTTTATCAGAGAAGTACTTGAGTGACCCTCCTTTTTCACTGGTGCTAGTTTTCAGTGTAAAGTCGATGAGCGTATTTTTTAGTATAGTTGTCTACGTATACAACCACGTTTTCTATGAAGTCTCGTCGAGACCCTTCAAGACCGATTTTTTCTTAAATAGTGGGAACAATTTTTGAAATGATTTGACAAACATGCATAAACCCCTAATTCATGGATTTGGATAAAAAGAGGTAAAACAAGTTTTGCCTGCGCTTTACGGTTAGTATAAGTTTCCTACTGAGTTAGTTACTTACCCGAACGATCCCACTCCTCCAGGTAGAGACATGAGTACTTAGAACATGGACGGTCGATTCAAGGAGTGCCATTTGACAACTTAGTCATATTTTATTTTGGTAAGGATTATTGGTTATTGTAATACACTCGGTTTTGAATTTTGGATGTATGGATTGAATGCACATTTTAGTTTTGGATTTAATTTACATTATTGCACTATTTACTCTTGTGATTACTATGTGGACTGTGGCCCATCACAAATGTGTTACGGATGAGAATTTAATACAAGTCTTCTACAAATTTCAACTAGCCTTGAGCTGGGTGATCGAGTCCTCTCTAAGGATCAGGTCGTTTGGCTTGGCGTTTCTGTCAAACTCACCTCCGGGTCGTGACAGTCCTGATATTCTTTTTGAGAATCTGCTAGGGTTAACACCTATCATGAGTTTGAGTTATGTATTTATTTTGTCCAAACAATGATATAGTTTCTAGTACTTCGTACCAGATGGTTTAGGCGAGGTAAATAAACTTTGATCGCAATAGAATGATTTGTTGTAGAATGAGTTTCACATGTTTAGTATGTCATGAGGAGAGATGCCAATTTTGATGTTTGTTTGGAAATGGAATGTTTTGTTTCTAATTTTGTTAATTTTGTGCCTAAAGTTCGATCAAGTGACGATCGATATTAATGTTCTATTAATATAGAGGAATAACCTAATTGATCAGTTGGAAGGATTAATATATTTTGCCATAAATAATTCCAAGTTGGACTATCATCAGTGAATTTGCTAATGAGATAAGGGAGTGATCATTTTTTTAAGTTCATTACAGATGATTTGAGTTGGAAATTTTAACATTGATTTAACTTGTTTATGTTATGAATAGGAGGAAGTGAGTCTTTGGATCCTTGTGAACTATTTTAGTTAAGTATTGCTTTAGTGATTGGGTATTGTGATACTTGTGATGCACATGGAACGTCTAGGAATTATGTAGTAAGCTTTTAAAAATTAGTCATTGTAAGCTAGATGTGGTTGGATACAACTGATGGATGATGAGTTAAATTTTTCAAACATAATGATTCTGGATTAGTATCTCATTGGTCTCTACTTAGATTGCAATTATGTTATATTGGAACCACTAAAGTGTATCACGAAGATCTAGATTTTCTTGAATTTGGAATATTGCATTGTCATCTAATTGATAGAATTTCATCTATTATTGGTATCATTGAGTGACCTTATGAAAAAAAATGTTAAGCTTCAATGTAAAGGAAAACCGTTGGTTGATTTCTAAGGAGCTGAAACTCAAGTTGGTTGCTGCGATGTTATTGGCAGTAACATGTGCATGTTCACTATATGTTAATTATATTGATGCATCAATAGTTAGATTTAGATGCTTAATGTTGTGGAGAGATGGAAATTATACTTGTAAGCTCTTTTAGTCAAAATAGATGAGATTAACTCATGAGTTAAGTTAGCAAAAATTATTCTTTTACTTTGAAAGCTTCATAGAGTTATTTTATTGTGTGAAGTTTGATATTGTCACAACTCGGAGGCAGACCTAACAGAATCGCTAGGTCAGGCGACCCGATCCTTGGTGTGAATCCAATCGCCTAGCCCAAGGTTTGGATGAAGCAAAAGTCTTAACATAAAATTAAGCCTAAAATCCAAAACCAATGGGCCATGGTCCACAAAGATATCAATAAGAGTCAAAAATAGTATACGAAGAATGTATTGTGTAGGAATCAAATCAAATAACACCAAACGACAAATCCCAAACGTAACAGAGATAAAGGGATTAGACCGACAGACCTCCACTCATCCAAGGGAAAGTCGAAGCACCCATAAGAGGGGATACCAACAACGCCCCACAACGACCCCGTACCAAGCCTATACATCAAACTTGAGAAAAATATAGTCTAAGGTGGTGAGGGAAAAACTCAGTAAGGGAATTTGTACTAAATGCAATACATGTGAAAATGGTTTTTCTCATCCTTTAGAAAACCAATGTCATGCTTCTCATTTTTCGTACATAGATTTTTAATTATAAAACTTTTTATCATTTTATTAAATAGGCCCATGGCCATCGATGTGACTTCATCAAAATCCGTTGTATACCTAGATAGCTATATCACAAAATATGTCAACATTATTTTTCATACAAAAACATTATCAGTGAAAAGAGATTGTTACACAAGGACCCATCCGACACACATAACAAAAAGACGACTATCTGTTGAAAGAAACAACTCATGAGATAGAGGAATCAAAATGATGGCGATCTGAGATCCAGAACGTCCACTGAGTTGCAGACGAGCTATGCTTAGCGCTGACACAACCCGTATAATCATTGTAAAGGATAAGGTTGCTGACAATAGATTTGCTCCTCAACTAGCTGCCTACAATATCCAAATTGATGAGGGTTTCTGATGAGCAGAGCTATGAGCCGTCATGCCACCCGTCAAATGGAAAGTATTACGCGAGCAAAACATAGTCACTAATAACCTTTTGATCCATGTGACTAAAAACCGTAGCCAATTTCTAGGGCTCAAAACTTAAGGAGCATGTCATCTCCACCCTATCAGCTTTTTGACTTCCGGGACTTGAAACTTGAAGATAAGTCACCAATACCCTATCACCCTTTCACACGCACAAACAATCAATCTTGTCACAATAAAAGATTGCACGAGATAACCTCGTGATGCTTTAGTGCCAAGATCACGTAAAACATTATGAGAATTCATTCTCCCAACATATATGCATAGAATATCCAACAGAATATCATATACAAAAAAGTTAACGTGTGAAAACATACGTATATATAAAAATGAGTGTGTTGTCGAAACAATCCACATCAGGTTTTCATATGTATTATCCCACAAAATATCAGTTTGAAAACTATGATTTAACGCAGTTCAAAAAGTATAAAAATCCCTACCTCAATGACGTCCATGACAACCTTACCGACTAGCTATCTCCACGCGCTATTAGAAGTGATTGTCAAAACCAGTGACATCTCCAGAACCTATAACAAGGCCGATGTCAAAATCCTAACAATCGCATGAGGGAAACAGATAAGGCCTAAATCAAGACTAGGAATCCAAGATGAACTGTAAGGACAACTACTAGTCCCAAACTAGAAATCAAATCTAGGAATACATCAAGAGTCCTAAACCGAAACACGAAACCAGACCAAAAACCAGATATGGCTAGTGAAGCAGAACGAAGTTTTCTAAACCTAACTCTGAGAAACAAATAGTGCAGTCGACTAAAACATAACAACGGTAGATTTGACACCTCAACAGACAACCAAAAAGATCAACTGGTCGACAAGACATGGTTACAGTCGACGAAACACCATACACTCAAATCGAACAACTCAATAGTCAAGAAGACAAAGTTGGAGCCATTTAACAACCACGATCAATAAGGCACAACAGTGGTCAACTGAGACCACACAATAGTCGATGAGGCAAAATGAAGGTCAATTGGGATCTCGCAGCATATCTAGACTCAACAACGATCAATCGGGACCATTCAGTATTGATGAGACACATTGACGGTCAACTAAAACCTAACAACGGTTGATAAGACACATTCGCAACCATCCAAGACTCAATAGTTGAGGAGACTTAGATAAAGTCAACTAAGTATGATTTTATTGGGGATTAACTTGAAATCCATAAATTGAGCCGAGCCAAAAACTATGTCAAAGGACAAGAATTTTCTTCAATAATGACAAGAAAAATAGTGGAACATTCCTATATCAAGTCTAGAAACCCAACCGATGTGTAAACGACTAAAAAAATGTGACAAAATACACTGTACGGTTGCCCAGAGACCTTGTGTAACGAACCAATTTTTCGTAAATCCTTTAAAATATGTGAAAATTTGAAATTTTCATTTTAAAGCAAAACATATCAGAGTGCGTCTAACTGGAGCGCTACTGACTCTTTCTTTAAACTTGTTATGAAAACCAATTGAGAAAATGTGCGGAAGCGTTATAAAATAAATTCTTGTAAAACATGGTAGATTTATCAAAACTTTGCGGAAGCGTAAATAAATCATTTAATGAAGAAATACTAAACAAATAATTACCGCTTTTGAGAAAGGGAAACTAAATGATTAATTACAATTTATTTACAACATTTTCTCTTTTAATCTTTTGCCTGGCCAGCCCCAATCTCACCCGTGCAAATCCTTCACCTCTGCTTCATTATTTGTTCATTGTTTGTACCTACACCACAAGTAATACGTGAGCCTAATGGCTCAGTAAGGAAAAGGGTTTAATGCAATTATGCTTATGACTCTCTTTGGTTCATTGGAATGGGGACCACCCAAACCAATCTTTTCTTATGTTCCTTCGTTATTTCATTCTTTACTTGTACTTCGAGCTGGAGATTGGGAGACCTATATGGAAGGGTATAGCTGATCGGACCTCACCCTTTTCTTGCAATCTAGAACTCCCGTTCTCGATAAGGGAGGGGCTTTGGCTCGATTGCAGACTAGACCCGCCTACCCATCCACCCCCAAATCTCTTTTCTTTTCATTCCTTTCGTTTTCTTAACGTTTTTCCTCACTCCATGCATGTGTGAGTACCACCCCAACGTGGCACTTCCTACGGGTTTCTATTAACATGATGCATGACCATACATTCTCAACCTAACATGATGCATGATGTACTATAACATTAACATTCATAATAATTGAAGTGCGCTTATGAGTAATTGAAAGCAGAACTAAAATTGAAAGTGCATATAATGAACGACAGTAATTGAAAGCATACAATAAGGCATAACATGAAATGAATTATGACATTGAATTGAAAGCGATGCAATAAGAGACATTAAAGTAAACATGCAATGAATCACAATTAACTAAACAGGCTAGTCAAGCTAAGCTAAACTAAATATGGAAACATGCTTTAAACAACAAATAACGAAAACATACTTGTAAATTTGTAATTTCTTATCCTAGTTGATTAAGCATGATTTTATTCTAATTGGTTAAACATGATATAATTTAATAGTCTAGTTTAGTTAATTAACTAATTAGTTAGTTAAGCATGCTCAGATAAGTCAGTTAAATATACAAAGATTGAACATACGAGCATAATTATAAATCATTATCCTAGTTAATTACATGCTCAGGTTCAGTTAATTACTCTAACCAATTTACATGCTCAACTTCTAATTGAGTTAATTACTCTAGTGAATTAACATGCTCAAGGAATAATTAACAACTAGTTAAATATGCTCGGACTAGTTATTAATGGAACACTCGTTAAGTTAATTAACATGCTTGAGGATGAACTTACACAACTAGTTATTTAACTACTAGTTAATTAATTAGATTGATTAACCTGCTCAGCTTTTAATTAAAAGTTGTGTTAACTAAATGTGCTTGGTTAAGGAAAGACATTTATGCAGAACAATATACGTATAGAACTAAGGAAAGCAGTAAGGAAAAGCAGTAAGCAATAATGAAATGGACATAATCTTTATCAAGGAAACTCTTAGCTCTAGCTCTTTCATCATTTGCACTTATCATAGAACCATTGATCATTCATCACAGCAATTCATCACATTCAATTGAGGTAGAACATTTGCAGCAAGGAAAGTAAATTAGCAGTAAAGAAAATACTACGAAGGAAAATTAACACCAATAAAGAAAACAACTAATAGTCAACAAATGAATTATCATAGAATTACTAAAACTATAGAGCACTAACAAGCTTTACTATCCATTAACAAAGAGACACACTCACACACACATACTTGCGGTGTAGGGCCTCCAAATGGCCAAGACACACCCAAATTCCTTACCTCAATTCTTTATTGTGCGCTAGCACTTATTCACTATTCTTCTTTTCCTTTCGATACCTTCACAATCAAAACATCTTTCATTAATAATTTCTCATCCAAACAATAACCAACAGCTTATCACATCCCACAAGATCATCCAACAACTGCATCTAATTATCAACTAGACATTTCAGACTACTAAACATTTCAGACAACAGAGTATCCATCCAAATTTCGATCCAACGTACATAGAAAGCATATGTATTTTTTCTATCCTTTAATAACAATACTCCACAATTTAGAACAACCAGCCAACAAAACAATCTATACATAACCATCTTTTCTCGTACATAACTTCACTTCACAAATTAAAACACAACCCCACAAACAATCCATTCCAACTCATTCCAATTTCTGCTAACAACTCAACCAACAGAGGCGTTATCCATCCATTTTATCCAGAAAATCCAAGCCTACTTAATAGAGCATCCATAACAGAATTCAAGGACTAAACAACAGAGAAGAAACTCACTAGCAACCAATGAAGCTCTCGGCCATCACTCCAGAATGCATCCTTTGCACTCGGCTCCAGCTCTATCTCTCCCTCAGTTTTTTTCTCCTCACCCGAGATGCCCACCCAGCTCCAGAGAGCGTCACACCCTTCTCCCATTTCTCTCCTTTTCTTCTGCGTTAATTCTCTTCCCCCTCACTGCATTTCTATGCCTTCCAGAGGGTACTCATCACTCTAGAGGGTACCCATCACCCTACCACTACCCTATCTACGTCTTCTAGTTCCTGCCATCCATAGCTACGAGGTCTCCTCTGTCAGCTTCCAGCAGAGCAAGGGCCAGGAGGAACCGAATCACGAGCTGGATCATGGCCTTTAGCTGGTCCAGCTCGACCCGCCAATCGCCCAACAACCTGAGGCCACCCCACGACTCGAGGCCGAACACCGCAGCACCAGGCTTCGCTGAGCATTGTCATCGCCGTCCATCTTGCCGTCACCAACGCATTACCATTGCCGAGCATCACCGATAGACGACAGAGCATCGCTAAATCCAGCGATCTGAGACCTAGCCTCTCGTGACCCGAGTCGTCGTTTCTCACGTCGTACAACGACTCCCGCAGTGAAGAACCCATAGGCGAGCTTCCTCGTCACTGACTTCCCCGCTCTCTGCGTTCTCCCACTCTCCCTTGTCTCTCTCTTTCTCTCGTCTTCGCCTACGAAGAATGGCCAGAGGCCATTCTTTTCTTCTTCCAACCGGTTCACTTAGTGAACCGGTTCAGCCACCTCCCTTTTTTAAAATCACCACAATTCTTCCCTTAAAATAAATCTAATTAATCCCCCATTATTAATTTAATTTATCAAATTAAGTCTAATTTATTAAAATACCCCATTATTAATTTAATTTATCAAATTAATTTAACATACCCCATTTATCATTTTTAACCCTATCCTATTCGCTGATCTGAGCTATTTCGGATGCCAAATCTCGTCTGCATGTGGCGTCCATGTGCAGTCCGAAAGTGTCCTACAATCGGACAGAGGAAAAACGAACGATACCCTAACTCGTCCGCAGCCGTCCCAACTTCGTTCGAAATTGTCCATATTTAAAACAGATTCGATGCGAACGCCGTTCTTCTCATCCGCATCATCCGAAACCTCGTCTGAAACGTCACAGCATAGTGAAGTCAAGACAATATCTCGCATCACCAGACTCGTCCCAAACGTCGGGGACTCAATGCAATGCACTTGCGGATGACATAACGTGTCCGAAGTGTCGTCCCCAGGCGTCCGAAAACACCTTGGACAGCCTTTCTCACTTTCTTTTCCCACTTAAGTCCTATCCCATAACATTTCTCCCATAAATACAGTCATAAGATGACACGCATAGATATGCCATTTAATGTCCTCATAACTCTAACACTTCAATTACATCGCGTATACGAGAGAAACGTTAGCGGAATTACCCCTAACTTAACGCTCTAGAACGTTAGTGGTAATACCTCGATGGTTATCCAACTTAAAATATCGGGGTTTTACACCTCGTGCAGTTGACTTGGGACCATTCATGGCCAATCTGCCTAATTTGCGGTTGACTAGAAATGGAATTACAGTAGACCAAAACTGTTGCGGTTGACTAGACATGTGTCCGTAGTCAACCCAACAGCTGCGTTCGACCACATGAATAGTAGCATTTGACCGCTGCCGACACCAGCGCAGCCTCTGATCACACTAGACCATCCGCGGTCGACTTCAATTGTGCAACGGTCGACTGTTATAGACACCAACACAGCCTCTGATCACACTGGACCATCCACAGTAAACCAGACTCGCACACCAGTCGATTGCGACAATGTTTGGGTGTTGTTTTCTGACAGAAAACACGTCGTTTTGTCCATATTCATCCTCCAAATGGCCAATACTCCTGCATAAACTCTAAATCTACTAACATAAACCAAAAATTTCCCTTGGATTTGAGTTTTTCGAGCTTGAATTTGAAGCTAACAAAAACAAAAATTTTGAAACAGGAAAACGAAGCTAAAAATAGAATTACCCACGAAATGTCTTCACGAAAGAAGAAGATCATGATGACACAAATACGAATCGGCTAGAGAAACGGCGAGGAACGCTAGCCGGTTAAATAATTATTTTATTTAATAAATATAATATAAATTAATATATTATAAATATTAAATAAAATCTTTAAATCATAATCCGATAAAAACTGACATAACTAGGAACTTGATATAAGGGAATGAGAACTTAAGGAACACAAAATTTTCGCAGCTTCAGGTAATAGGGGAACACGGAATACACTCGTTGGCCATTGATTGGATCCATTTCATACGTGGCCGAATACCCACGATACGTGACAAGGACCTGATCAACACAAACAATTTGACTTGGTCAAAGTAAAAAATTTACTCATTAAAAAATATAAAATCCAAAAATTTAGGATTTCACAGTTATTCTCTTGGATTCTAAGAGTTTGAAATATTTAAAGTAAATACCATAATGTGGTGATAGGTGGGAAATGTGAAGAGTTGTTATTCTGTTATAAAGTACAATTATGCTAAGTCACTCTTGTGATTGAAATTTTGAACCGTTAACCTCAAACTTTTAATTTTATGTTTAATGTTAAAGGATTGCAAAAAATATTTGATTATTGGTGTTGATCCAATAATTGAGGTACGTAGCTTGGTAACACTCTTAAAGAGAGATTTGATAACTGAAGTAGGATGAACATCATGACGGTTAAGAAGTTAGTGCTGATGAAATCATGACTTCTCATTGGTTAATTCATGGTGTCTGATAATTTAGATTTTAGACAAAGAGATTTAGTTGATGGTTTTAAACCAAATTTTGTTATTCGTTTGGATGATACCAAATGTTTGAAGCATTGAAATATTAGAGTAAATGGACTACTTTGGAGTTAAATGTGAATGATGTGTGGCTAGATTTTGATTTATTAACAAGTTAGGAATTGAACACCTAAAACCTACTAGGTTATTACACCCTTATCTCTTATGGTGTGAAAAACAAGGTATGACAACTATTGGTTTTATGATCCAATAATCGATGATATTTTAGATGTATAGTGATGTTGAGTTGTCGCAAAACGATTGGTCTTTCTGGTCAGTTATTTTATTTTCAGTAAAGATGGACTTTTATGGGTTTTAGTTAAGCAAAATAAATATAGAAGTTATTGTTCGATTTTACATGTTCTTTCAATGTTACGTCTTATTAAAATCTAAATGTTTTGATTAAGTTTAGCTCTTCAAAGATCTTTGAGAATTGAGTTAAATTTGAGTGATATATAGTTCCCAATAAAAAGATAGCTTGAGTTTTGGACTTATTGGGTGGTAAGGTGAGCTATCTAATCTCGGGTATGATAGAATCTTTCAACTGTTATTGGATTTTAAACTTATGAGACCTTTATGGGAAATAGTGCAAATTACTGCTATGTTGAACTATAGTTATGGTGCAGGTAAACCTTGGCCCTACTTTGGTTCAAATAATGACTGAGAAAGTCCAGGTGTTTATGAAAGGATTTTTTTTAAATAGTTTTGAGTCGTCAAAAGAGTTTCATGGCGACGACTTTGTAATTTTGAAGGTTCAATCATGTTGCAGTATTAGTTGTTTTTGTGTGATGGACAAGTTAGTTCCCATATGTATGTCAAACCTTAGCAATAGGACTTACCACTACAATTAATCTATGTTCATAATGTTTTCCATGTTTATTTGTTGAGGAATTATGTATTTGATTTGTGACTTGTAATCTCCTAGAACAAGGTGCCTATTCAAAAGGATATTTCATATGAGGAGGAACCTGATATAATAATAAGTCGTGAGATAAGAGTTCTTCGTCAACGTGAGATACCGTTGGTTTGAGTATAGTGGAAAAACCTTAAGGAAAAAGAAACTACTTAGGAGATTGAATCAGAAATGATGACAAAATATCCTCACTTATTTAATGGTACAATTGAAGTTGTTTTAAATTTTGGGGATGAAATTCTTTAAGTGGGGAAGAATATAAAATCTGAAGGTTTATATATAAAAAAAAATTAAAAAACCCCCCGAAACCGAAGTAGGGGGAGACCCCCACCTATTTTCAGAATGGTGAGTAAGGGTCAGGGATCGAACACCCACTCCTCCCTCTCTCTCCCTACAATTTTCGTCAGTCTCCGGTAAGTCGACCATATGAAGGAGATGGGGTTCTCCGACGTGTTGTTAGTCTCATCCTTTGTCGAGGTGAGTCTCGATCTCCTTGAGTGTTTTTTTTCCTTTCTCCTTTACCAGGCAGTATCTAATAGACAAAATTATTTTCTTTAAGGACTAGTAGTTGGAAATCGAAGTTGGAAGCCGACGCCAACAGGCGAGCTTGATAGTGAGGGAACTCTTTAAGGTAAGGGGGAAAACTCAATTTTTGTGGTGGAAATTCTTTCTGTTCTTATTGGATTGCTAGTTTCGATGATAAATTAGGAGTATAGATTTTCAATTTTGGGTTGATTCTAGTGGTGTGTGAGGAAGGCTGGCGATCGAAGGGAAAATTGGTTGGAATAGGAGGGGAGTTCTGTTGGCTAGTGACTTTGTTGAGTCGTTGGGCCATGACCAAACAGTGTTGAGTCATGGCCCAGACCAACCTAGTCCGCAGACCAAATTGTTCTCGGGCGCGACCCAACCCTGTTTTTGGTCTGAATTCTAATTTTTTTTATAAACCAAGTTTTAGCCTCATCGTTTCTAGATCATTCCAGGTGCCATTTTTAGACTATTTTGGGTCTCTAACACTCATATTTTTTGGTAATTATCATTTAGCTTAGAAATTCAAATACTTGATTTTGGACTTAGAATTTTGATTTTGTTTAGTAAAATTATTATGATTAAGATCCAAGACTTAAAAGTTGATGGACTTATCTGCTATTGGACTTTATTGGACCATTTTTGGTTGGACCTTGGTATTGGTTAACCCAAATTCGAGGTATGAGTTATTTTATATTCAACGTACGTTATTTATTAAAATTTGGGATTTTACATTTCCTCGTATTAAATGACATGCCCTTATTTGGCACGTTGGATTTTTATATAAAATGTTTGACTTTTAGTTAAACATGTTTAATTTAATATTCACTTCAGTTATATTTACATTACTTTTATGCACTATTGTTAACGAGAGTAATGAGATAGCTGTATGTGTCGTGTCCCTGAGCGCAAATTCTAAATCTGATCATGGTCTTTTTTACTGTTGCGATCACTTAAATATCACCGTTGTTTAATTTTGCTTCTTGCTCCATTGCTCATTTTTACTTACTTTTTATATATTGAGTTTGTTTTTAAAAAAAATTGTTGCCATGCATACATATCTTTATAAATTAAATGTTGTATATAAAATCTAATGTTACATCCCTTTTAAGCAAATAAAGTAAGTTTTGGAGATTTTCCTAAACAAGTTACTTCATTTCATTTCTTAAGAGACTTAGAATATTTTTCGTGAGATTCGTGGCTTAGTATTATTTTAATTCATTTTTGTAATTTGAACCTTGTTATTTTACACTATGTTAATTTTACTATTGACTTTTTATTTTAGGTTTGATTTGTAAATTAAATTGTAAGTTTTCTTCGGCTTATTTTGAATCCAAAATGAGGGTTAAACAATTCAGTTTATTTCGAGCTTGATTGTTTTTGGTTGTGTATGAGAGTCCTTTGGGGAGTCACAATAAATATGTGAAATTACAGAGAAAAATAATGAGGAACAAACAAGAAGGTGATACTCAAGTATCGGTAAATTCGTTTCCTCATTCCTCCCAAACCCTCAAAAGAAAAGGTATCCTTCCATTCTCTCTGTAGGATTTCCAGTTGCAGAAGGCCGGATCTTGGTTGGCTGTTCTCTCTGATCCTTCTCAGTTTGTTCCTCCTCGCGCTCTTTCACTGAAATTTCAGATTTACCATGCTTTCATTCTTCACTTTTCGTTCGATCTTCGTGTTTCCTCCTTTTCAGATGTAACAGGCGAGATTGTAGTGGGAATTGGAAATAGTTAGGGCGATGAAACAATAACTGAAATGGAATTATATGAAACCAAATACAAAAATGTTAAGCAGGGTACATTATACCAAGTTGGTTTAACAGCAGACAACCCTTGCCATTTGACTAAATATTCAGGTAATACATCACCAACACTAAGTTTGCAATTATTCTCTCAACCTAAGAAGGTAAAGTCTCAAACAAACAAATTAACAAACTTTTGAAGTAAATAAAAAGATTGTTTTGTTTGATGAGATCTACTAAATCCATTTCCTTGCTGACATCGATCCTAATAGAAAGAACAGAAATTACAAATGAGCAGATGCGTGGAAGGCATCTATCTCTGTTTATTGGAATGTAGATCCCCTCACGAGTCACTCAGAGTGGAACTAGGTTGGCATCAAAATAGGTATGTAAATAAATTCCAATTATTGTTTCCAAGCTTTGAGTATTTGTGAGAGAGAAACGCCAAAACAACACTAAATTGTTCATGTTATAATTGTGCAATGGACGGTTTGTCTTGAAAAACGAAACGAAATACAATTCAACAATGATTGCAATAGAATCTGAATATTAGAGAATAATTAAATTGTATTACAATTCAACGTATGGGTGTAAAATAAGTGCAAGAGCCACATATAAATGAAATTAGGTCAAATACTACAATAACTAATCACTCACCACCCAATCTTGATGCCTACTTATTATTTTGCATTTGTTCAAAATAACAACTCTTTACAAAGTTTTAATAAGCCCAACAAATATTACCTCCTCACGGGTAATTCTCTTTCTGCACTTTATATCCTCCATTACCTTTTTTTTGTGTTGTTCAACGCTTTTTTAAAACCGCTAAGTTGCTCACAACAAAACAGAAAAAGGAAATCAACAGTGAAAAGCAGCGAGAAAAGTACAAAACAAACAAATTACAGCTAAACATGAAACTGCCAAAAAAAAATCTTAAAAGAAACACAATATATTGCTCAAGAGGAAGATACTAAGAAATGCAAATAACAAAGTCTCTTTTCAAAATTATGAAAATGAACTCCGGTTCTGAGAAGCTGGAACAGAAAATTTTGGTTCTGCTTGCATAACCTAAATTCGGTTATTTTATGAGCAAAATCGAGCCGAACCGTTCTGAAACTGTCAATTCCAGTTTAGTTCTTCGGTTTCGGTTTGGTTTGCACACCCCTAGCCCAAAGTAGATAATATCATATGATAAAGTAGTGCTAACTTGTAACATTGGTATCAGAGTCAGCCTATATCTCATATGAAAATTACCGACGCTCGGAGACAAGGTCGAGCCCAAGGAAAGTGGTTTGTCATGGTTAAACTTTGCCACTGAGTGGGTTTTAAGGGGACTTGACAATCACACATTGGCTATGGGAGGATTGTGGAGCTGATTTATAACTAGGTACTCATATTTGCCTGTATGACATGTTTTGGGTTAGAAAAATTGGATCCCAACGTAAGAATAAACCTGTAAAGACTAATAAGAGTTCAAAATAAACAATATCATGGGAAACAATCACTTTGTAACAATTTAGAAACACTCTCTCCCCTCAAACTCCCATGAAATCTCCAAAAATCCAATAATAGAGAAAGGAGTAAAAGCCAAACAGAAACGGATCTGGCATTGATGAGTCTCTAGCTCAAGGTTTAGGCTGCTGTTTTAGCCCACTTTCTCTCTCTAGCTTAAACCTAAGAATAAATAATACAAAGCAGAGGCTGCTTCAGCAAAATTACAAACGATGAACAGTCGCCCACCGCCCCTACAGTCTACCTTCTACACTGACCTTTCAAGCTGTACCTCTCAGAAGAAGCACTAATTGCTTACACTCAACCCCTATTTTCTAGCTCAAGCAAATTACAGACATTTCGATTCAACTTCGTGGAAAGCTCCTTTTTGCATTTTGGTCTACACAGGAAGAAGATAGTAGAATTTTAGTGGAGATTTCTTTCGTGGTGGGGAAAAAAGGGATTCTCAGACAACTTTTTTCTTTCAAATCCATGATAAAAATTACATGTAGACTAATGATACACGTTGATTTATTGATTCATAACAATACAAGTTAGAAGCTATTTACTTTTATAATATCACTTCAACTACGTAAATTAGTGAGTAATTTAAGTCAAAATTTCAAAAGTTACATGAATTTTCATGCATTAGTCTTATTGTATCAAATATCCAACATGCTAGGCTCGATTTGTTATGCTTAATATTTTAACTCTGTAGACTCGGTAAGTCAAAATTTTTTAAAGATCGACTCGGCTCGCTCGACTCATTATATTACTTGTATGTTATATGCACCATGTTATATTATGTCGATCTTCATGTATTGCGTATGTGTTTTTTGTGTTATCATGTGTTCTATTAATTGTGTTCTGTCATTTCTTTTACCTCACAGTACTCTTAGAATGCTTAGCCTCTATAATTATTATTTACTACATAATCTTGGTGAATTGACGGATTCCTTTCCTTCTATGTAACATGTAACTGAAAAAGAAAAGTGTTGCAAATTATATACATGTTCATTCTCGCTTTCTGTTTTTGTATATTGAAATTTTGCTTATCCAAAATGAAAATCATGCATTCCTCTTCAGTCCTTTACTTGGAATACGTGTTGAGTGTCATGAAATTTAAAAAAAAAAAGAAAAAAGTTTCAAGTCCATGGAATATACTTTCGTCTTGAGTGTAGATAAAGACTATGCTGTTGAAATCATAAACTTAATTCCATTAACCTCTTTAATTTATGTATATTTTGGTTAATGCATCTTTTGAATAAGTGTTTTTATTAATGGATGTCTTTAATATGTTTTTTGTTAAAGTCTATGTATTTGTGAAGAATCATTTAGAATGTTCTCATTCATGTATGCATAAGTACATTGATTCATGTACTTGTATGGTTCATTGATGGGTAGTTCATGTAACTAGGTGATTCATTATGTACTAGTATATGTATTAGACTAAATAAGTGATTCATGTATTATTTTATATATGTACCAAACAATCTTATAAATAGGATATGAGTTTAGACATTTTGTATCAAGCAAATAGCCAAAGTAATTGAAGAAAAAGTTTATCTAGTTCTCTTATCTTCTTATTTTTCCCTCTCCATAATTCCTCTTCCTCATTTTAACAAATGGTATAAGAGCTTAGTTTTTGATCTTATAGAAATGTCGAATTCTACATTTTCATTCAATTTCCCTCAACTTACCAAAGAAAATTACGAGAATTGGTGCAATCATATGAAGGTTTTGCTCGTTTTGCAAGATGTATGAGAGATTGTTGATAGAGGCTATGATGAGTCTCATGATGATTCTGCTGTGACTCAAAATCAAAGGGAGACTCTACAAAGAATGCGTAAGAGAGATCAACATGCTCTTACCCTTATTCATCAATGTTTGGATGAAGCTATGCTCGAAAGAGTATCAAATGCGTCCACCTCCAAGCAAGCATGAGAGATTCTACAAAATTCTTATCAATGAGTTGATAAGGTAAAGAAGGTACATCTCCCAATCCTACGAGAAGAATTTGAAGCGTTGCAAATGCAAGAATCTGAGTTCATAATGGATTTATTTTTTATGGTTTTGGCCATCGTCAACCAAATGAAGAGATATGGAGAAAAAATGGAAGACGTTTGTGTCAATGAAAAGGTTCTTCACTCGTTTCATACAAAGTTTGATTATGTGGTTGTAGCCATTGAGGAGTCCAAAGATTTAGCTACTATGACGGTTGACCAACTCATGGATTCTTTACAAGCTCATGAAGAGAAAATCACCAAGAAGAAGGAGCCAATTGAGCAAGTTCTAGCCACCAAGCTCTCGATGAAAGAAAGAGATAATGAATGTGGGAGAAGCCAATGAGGAAGAGAATATGGATGTTGATGTGGTCAGGGTAGAGGAAGAGGTCAAGGTCATCAAAATCTCGATAATGAAGAGAACAGTCATTTCGTAAGAGAGCGTGGTAAAGGAAGTGACTCAAGATAGAATGATCGATCAAAATTTTAATGTTACAATTACCAAAAGCACGGACACTATGCTCGTGATTGTTAGAGTCCTCCTCAAAATGTCAAAGAAGCAGCGAATTATGCTCAAAATGAAGAGGCTGAATAAGCCTTGTTTTTAGCTTACAGAAGGAGAAGGAAGCAAAAACAACGTGTGGTATCTTGACAACGCGGCAAACAATCACATATATGGCAATAAGTAGATTAGTCACATTTAGAGATAATTCCAAAGTTCAAATTGAAGGCAAAGGTACAATTTTAATTCATATGAAAAATGGCAGTCATTAATTTATTAACAATGTTTACTATGTTCCGAGTATGAAGAGTAATATTTTGAGCTTGGGACAACTCTTAGAGAAAAGCTACGAGGTTCACATGAAGGATCATAGTCTTCTACTTCAATATGATAGAAGAAATGTGATCGTGAAGATGCCAAGGACGAAAAACAGAATGTTTTTACTGGATATTCAAGCTACCGTTGCTAGATGTCTGAAGACTTGTGACACTTCATGTGTAACGCCCCGCGTTAAATTTAAACCTTTTTCATTAATAAAATTACTGTGTAAAATTTTTTTGTTTTATTTATTGAAAACATACGAGAGGAAGTATTGAAAGCAAATCAAAATGAGTAATTAAATCAGAGTGAAACGGAAACATACTTAAATTCAAGTTATGGTTTGAAGATTAAAAGAGAGTAAATAGTTTTACAAAGCATTATTCACATTCAAACCATTTCAAAACACTACTTTCACTTCACGCAAGCCATAACTCTCTAAGGTCGATTCAGCTGGGTAACTCAAGTGCTCCACGAGTAATGCCTCCTCCTCTGCTCCAGGAATAACTATATCCTGACAATCACCTAATTAATTTTCTAATTATTCTCACTTAATTACGTTATGGGAAATTAGGGTATTACATTCCTCCTTCCTTATATAAATTTCGTCCTTGAAATTTAGCTTAACGTAGGCACTTCTTCGGCCTAACAACCCAAAATAACCATTAACATTCCTAGTGTAAAACATCCAAAATACTTCTTACATCATACCACTACACACACTTCCTAAGGATTTCATTATCTCTACTGCTACAAAACATAAGGAGTTAGCGGAATCACTAACTCACGTCCAAGTCATCTGATTTTCAACTACATTTATTGTAAAAGAGAAACCTTCCCCAAAATTTCTTCCTTTTCATCAGATATTGTGCAGTAAATCCTTGCACTACAATCGACTTCATTACTTCCAAAACATCTTTAAGCATCAAAATATCGGTCTTACTCGCCAAATTCCATCTTCATTTGCATCTTTCACAGTAGAAAACACCCTTGATACAATCTTTTTCTGTTCCTCGCGCAAAAACCAGACAATCATTGGTAGAATGACCACCTACATTACCCTCAAAACATCGTTTTGAATTAGCAAGACACCTTCTGAACTGACTCTCTTACACCTTTTGACATTGCCAAGAACTTGAAGATTAATAAAAGATTGTCTGTCTAATAAAAGATCTTTGAGATTAATAAAAGATTGTTTTACACCTTCTATCATGTACATTAATAAAAGATTGTCTAATAAAAGATCTTTGACATTAATAAAAGATTGTTTTAAGTGTTTTCTTAGTTTAAGCATTTTAGTTGTGACTAAAAGGATATCATGGTTAGAGGATGAATTGGAAATAATGTTTTGGTTGTAGATAAATAGAGAATACTGGAACTGTTTGGATTTTAAATGCAAGATAAGTG
Organism: Begonia loranthoides; assembly: GCA_022433065.1. Classification (NCBI taxonomy): domain Eukaryota; kingdom Viridiplantae; phylum Streptophyta; class Magnoliopsida; order Cucurbitales; family Begoniaceae; genus Begonia; species Begonia loranthoides. The sequence goes on along the minus strand of CM039468.1, from coordinate 21,617,785 downwards.
AAATTAGCTTTGAGAGAGTAAAGAAACAGGGGAGATTCTGCCCAAATTTTCATAGATTGGAAAGGAGATAGGTAAAAGCAATTTTAGTATAAACCATGTTAAGTAAACAATTAGGCGGGATTTCCTATGTTGTAAAGGAGTAGATGAAGAGGTTTATGGGAGTAATTGTTCATAGCAATGAAACAAATGTTAAATGGAAATGAACACAAATGAACACGTTATATGAGTAGACTATGTTAAAAGGCTTGGGAACGAATGCATTACAGTTGGCCTTACATCTGGTGAACAATAATGGGCATATGGTACACCACTTCGTGCAAGGAGTTAAAGGCAGAAATTCTTGAAGGAGTAGTGGTGTCGGGAACTCGAGATGCGACTTACTCTGAAGTGGTATCAAAAACTCTTGACATTGAAGAAGTATAGGATCAGATTTCAAAATGGAATGATTCTGTCGTAAGTTTTCAGCCACATGCATGGTACAAAGCGGGAACATCCAGTGGAGTTAACAGGACACTTGATAATGAAGATCGCTATGCAAAAGACAAGCAGGCGCGGAATGGGTCAGGTACTACTTTGGTTAAGGTTCTTCATGTTGAATTGTGTCCTAATTGTTAGAAGAAGCACTTTGGGGAGTGCAAAGCCGAGACTAGACAGTGTTTTAAGTGAGGTGAGAAAGGGCAATTGGTCAAGGACAGTCCAATGCTAGGAACGAAAATAGAGACAAGTTTCTGGAAATGAAAATGGATACAGATACAGATACAGATACAGTGTAACGACCCGAATTTTCGTAAATCGTTAAAATGACGTAAAAATTTGAATTTTTCTTTTGGAGACAAATCAGAGTGCGCAAATCCGAATCGCTACTACCTCTTTCTTAAAACTTGTCGTTAAAACCAACTCATTAAATATGCGGAAGTGTAAATACTGTAAGGAAAAATCATCTGTTCAAAGTCTTTGCAGAAGCGTTCTAAAATAACCCTTTGTAAATCATAGCGGAAGCATAAGAAATCTTTTAAAGGAAATACTAATCTTTTCAACATTACTTCTATCAAATAGAACTTGACAATTAACTTCATTGATTCATAACCATTTACTTTCCTTTAACTTTGTTGATTCATAACCATTTACTTTCCTTTGTCTTTGCCTTGCCAGCCCAAATCTTGTGCGTGCGAAATCATCAATATCTGCCTCGTTATGCATTTCTCATCTTCTTTTTATTCGTTTACGATCTGTTCGCCATTGTACATACACCACAAGTAAGGACGTGAGCTTACGCCCAGTAAGGAGATAGGGGAAAACAATTTATGCATATTACTCTTTAGTTCTTCTTGGAATGGGGGCCACCCAAACCAAATTCTTTCATTACGTTCGTTTTCTTTGTTTGTTCTTTAAACTCGTACATCGAGCTGGAGATTGAGGGTTTTCCTTTGAGATGGCATAGCTGTACGGATTCTAACCTTCTGTGTGCATACTAGTCCCTTTCTCAAATTAGGGAGGGTGTATCCTAGCAGCTAGGCTAGATCTGGACTACCCATCTACCTCAACTCCCTATTTTTGGTATATACCCGCCTTTACGGTTCTTTCTTTTTCTGGCATATACCCGCCTTTAGGGTTCTTTCTTTCCCGGCATATACCCGCCTTTAGGGTTCTTTCTTTTGGCATATACCCGCCTTTAGGGTTCTTTCTTTTTCCCCACTCATGCATGTGGGTACCATCCCGAAGGTTACTTCCCTACTTGGTTTCTACTATCATGAAACATATACATTATAACGTACATGAATTAAACATACTAAAATTGAAATTGCGCAATTGAAAGCATTAGATATAAAGAAAAATTATGCTATCGAATTGTAACAACGAGCAAATACAATAAGGCAATAAAATCCAGAACCAAGAAATAAAATTTACGAGTCAAGTTTGTTATTCATTAACTAATTTGCAGTCCTTATTTAAAGAAAACAGTGGAAATCTGAAACAACTTACAATGTTCATGCATCTTAACTCATTAAACCTTTTTTCCTTCATTTGTTTAGTTAACTAAACATTTTTCCTTCGTTTGTTTAGTTAACTATTCACTTCATTGTGCACATCTCATTCATGCTCATCACACATTCTTGTTTTCAGTTCATCATTCTCTATCTTTCCACAACTACGTCAAGACTCATTCGTCAACTAATAGCATCTACATTACTATTCAACATGCTCTTTTGATGGACAACATACAGCAAATGAACTAATTTAAGGAAGATTACCAATTATTAGGCTAATAGATTTTTAACCGATTTCATGATTAGCCCATTTACGTGCTTAGTCGGTTCACATGCTCAAGTGTTGATATTGTTAATTATCATGATAATTATACATGCTTAAGTAAGTGGACATGCTAATTGATTGATTACATGAAATCTCTTGCTGCACTTAATTTCACAATCATTCTCTAATGACAACAAGCAACGACAGTAAGTTATCTGCATGCGTAAGAAATTAAGACTATAGCTACATAGCAAGTAAATATTCAAATACTCTTTTAGCTCACTTTCATTTCTTTGTTCACTTAGGCATTTTCATCAAATAGTGTAACTCTTTCAGCTACTTTCATACCTTACATAATAACTTATCATTTGCTTGTTCTACTTTTGTACCATCATTCATTCGTTTACTTAGGCATTTTCATCACATAATATAACATAAAACAACAAAGCTGATCACCAAAAGGAAGATATCACAGATTCACAACAATTTCTACAGAACAACTATCAACATCCATTTTAATAACACTAACTCTAACTCACACACACTTTACTTGGGTGTAGGGCCTCCTCTGGCCAAGACAACCCATTGCTTACCTCAGTTCTTTATTGCAATTAAGCACTTATCCGCTATCCTCTTTCCCTAGTCTTGATACCTGAATCAGCCAAAGCATCACAAACCCATAATCACATAGCTTTAACAAATTGAATCGCACAATCTCTAACAATAATAAACCAATAGAACACCACAAAACCCAATTCCAACTTATCCTACATATTCATCAGCTTTCAGCCACTATAAATCCATAACCATAGAGAGAAACATAATCTAACATCATCAGAGCATCCATCACATGTTCAACATCCAATTTCTTTCCAACTTAAAATCTTCGTGTATTTGCATTTCAATGCATAACCTTACGTTCAACAAACTAACATGGTTCAACACAAGGGACATAATCCATCTCTTTAGCAGGCACAATTCTTCACATAATAAAGAGATCAACATGGATAACATTACTTTTCAATAAGTTGACAACTGATACTTTTCCACATTAACACCCATCTAACAGTTCTAGTAACCCCAAACAAAGTATGATACACATGTACAGAACACCAACAACAGAGGCATACCCATGTTATCACAAGAATCTGATATTCCATGCTTCATATAGAATAATAAAGACAGTAGTTCAACCCAAAATGGATGTTCAACAATCATCACGGAAATTAATCCAAAGCAACAGATTAACCTAGAGCAACAGAATCATTTCTAGCAACCAATTATTGATTCAAACAAAAGCATTCTACATGTAGTATTTAGAACAACCTCCACTTTCCAGACCAAATTTCAATACCACAACAGTTATCATTCAGTCCACAATACAGAACCACAATCAAAGTAAAACTATGTTCAGCCAACAAAACTCAAGACAACACTCCAAACAAAATCCAATTGGCTAAACTTCATAGACGAACTCTCACCAAAACCAAGTGTAGCAAAGTCCTTCAGAATCCTCTAGAGTACTCGGCCTTCTGCTGAGTTCTCCATTCCTTCTCTCTCAATTTCTCACTGCCCATTTTATCCACTAGTGTCTCAATGACTCTCCCGACAGCCTCCTCAATTCGTCAACAACCCCAACCACTGTGTTAATTCAGTCCTCCTCAGCTCAATAATCTTACCCGACAACATATCCCCTTTTTCCATGCCTGACAGCCACTTTAGCAAGGTGGGCTCCCCATCATGTGTCGGCAGAGCAAAATTACTCGAACCAAACCACAGCCTTCAACCGAGCCGCCAGCCGTTGTTGTTCAATCGTGAGCCAGCCCCTGCCATCCCTGAAATCGCTCCCTGCCAACACACTAAAACCCGAATGCAAAGGAGGAGGAGAAGTCGAGGGAGCTCACCTAAACTCGTCGCCGTAACTGCTGCCGGACCCGTAGCCAGAACGTACGCCAGCAGGAGCTCCGACTTCGAGCCCTAGCCGCCACTCGCATCGCCTTCGCTCGCCGTTCGCCGCCGCAGCTCGCCAGAAGGTCGCCTCGCCGTCGACGTTCATCGTTCATCGTCGTGAGCTCCGATCGCGCATCCATCCGATCGCTCGAGCCCTCTCCCTCCCTTCAGTGTTCTCCTCTTTCTCCAGCCAACATCCCCTTCTTTCTCCCTCTCATATTGTAACGACCCGGATCGTTAATACCATTTTAAAACTCATTTAAACTTAAGGTCATTTTAATTTAAAACGGAGGGTTATCAGAGTGCGTAAAAATTCGGATCGTTAATAAAATCGTTCATTTCATGTTTCATTCCTAAGAGAAATAATTAATAAAAATTTGCTGAAGCATATTAAATGAGAAAACTAATTAAACTAGAAACTAATTTATCGAATAGGAAATTATGTCAATAAATGGCTGATAAAACATTTTTCAAAATACAAGGTTTCCAATTATTCAATTAAAGTACAATTGACACTTAACATTTTCAAACGAATTTATTTATAACTTGAAAACAGCGTTCATACATAATTGAAATCAAATGTAACGTTATTAATATTACATAGTTCCAGTTTGCGAAGAAGACTCAAATTGAATTTTAACACTTATTCTCTTCATACCATACCATACTCTACTATACTACTACTCCACTGGCGTCTGTGTCGGATCAACCCCATGCTCCACCGGAATGACCTCTTCCTTAATTGCTGGCATAACTCCTTCATTACCTACACCACAAGTAAGGACGTGAGCTTACGCTCAGTAAGGATTGGGGAAAGACACTTATGCATTCTCTCTTTAGTCTTCGTTGGATTGAGGGCCACTCAACCCAACTCTTTCATTTCATTTCATTCGTTTTCTACATTCATTCGTTAAAACTCGTACATCGAGCTTGGAGATTGGAGGTTTTCCTTTGAGATGGCATAGCTGTACGGAAACTAACCCCCTGTGGGCTACTAGTCCCTTTCCCGTCTTGGTAGGGGTGTATCCTAGTAGCTAGGCTAGATCCGGACTACCCATCTAGCCCAACTCCCTAGTTTCGGCATATACCCGCCTTTAGGGTTCTTCTTATCCCGGCATATACCCGCCTTTAGGGTTCTTTCTTTTCCCGGCATATACCCGCCTTTAGGGTTCTTTCTTTTCCCGGCATATACCCGCCTTTAGGGTTCTTTCTTTTTCGTTTCATTCTTCCTCACTCATGCATGTGGGTACCGTTCCGATGGTTACCCTCCTACTTGGTTTCTATTAGCATGGACTTAACCTAACTTTTCCTAACCAAACGAAACATGTATAATAAGCAATAGCAATATATTAGGCGATACCATTAAACAACAAATGAAACGAAGGTCATTACATGCTTCTCATAACGAAAAGAATGACAACGAATTAACGGACATGCTTTATAAACTCATGGCATTATAATAGTAAACTAACGAAAATTAATAGTGGACTATAAGGAGAATAAATCCTACGAACAAGCTTCGGACTTGACGACAAATAACAACGAAATGTAACTAACGAAACATACCAACGAGTTAATAACAAGAGTAAAACTAAAAGTAATGCTTCATGACAATATGCTTAACAAAGTCAACCAAAACATGCTCAATAATTCGACTAAACCAGAAGGTTTCTAACCAGAACCATAACAACATTATAAACTAAATCAAGCATTTCAATGCTTTGAACAATTAATTATCATCATCTAATCTAGATATTCCACATGCTTTAAACTAGCATAGATATTCCATATGTTACTGAATTAAATTTAGGGCAACAAAATTTACCATCAACCATTATCTGCACATTGAAGAACAAATGACCAAAAATTAAAGAAAATCAAACCCATATGTCAATTTCTCATTATTCATGCTTTGATTCACCATAGCTTTAACCTTTCGTTTCTAAAATCATGGTTAAGAGGAGAATTAGAAAATCAATCATAAGTTGTAAACAAAACTCACACACACATATCAACTTGTGGGTAGGGCTTTGATGGCCAAAACCTCCCAATTCCTTACCTAACGTCTGTAGCAATTCGGTATATAAGTTCTTCCACTCCAATACCTTCAGAGATAATTAAATAACCCATTAGTTAATAATCACAAACTCTAAACAACTTGTTACTCTTAACGGCATCTAAACCAAAACTCCTTATTCATTACTTAACCACATATCATAATCCTCATACACTTAATCTCTTTCTCCTTCACAACTCTATCACTCAATGAAATGCCCAAATGAAATCACCAAGTTAAGCTTAACCAACAGAGGACAATTCCTTAACAGAGCATAAATTTCCATCAATCAATTATTGATTCTAACATTCAAAACAACATTTCTTTTCCACAACTCCACGCTCGACTGAGTTCCAACAACACCACAACTCCCACAAACAGAACTACAAAACATAAACCAAATGACTAACAGAGAGAAGGAAACCTCACCAGAATAACTCGAAGACCCGAGGAGCTCAAATCTTCGGCCTTCTCAAATCACCCTCTCTCTGCCTCTCACTCTCTGCCAGTGAATTTATCAGGAGGAAAACACAAATCCACCCACCTCAATGATGCTTTAATTTCCAAATTGATTTCTCCACGTTCTCAGTAGCTGGAAGACATTCAATATGCGGTCTTCTGCCGACAATGCAGCTAGAAGACTTTAAGAAGTTGTCTTCTGCCGGCAACTTCTCTACCCAAATTAGCCAGATTCGGCTCGGACTTCCCGGGTTACGAGTCGAGTTCGAACCCACACAGTCAACGCAGGGGACCCATCAACGAATCAGATCTCGTTGATTCACCCCTCTGATTTCTACATCCAGCCCACAATAGTTTCAACAAACTGACGAACATACCAATTTTTTCGCTGAAAACGTCGCCGAACACATCGCCGGCCAGAGCCAACGCAAACCTGAGCCGCATCACCGTCGCCGTTGCCGTCCGTTCGTGCGTCGCCGTTGCCGTTGCCGTAGCTGGACGGTCATCGCACTCCGAGCGCCCCCTCTCGCTCGCCTCTCGTGTCTCACCGTCACCTCTCCCCTCCGATTCCCCTTCCCCACTTTCTCCCTGCTTCTCACTTCAGACACGAAAGGAATGGCCAGAATGGCCATTCCTTTTTCTTTTTTTATTTTAATTATTTATATATATATAAATATAAATAGAGAGAGAGAAAGAAATAATAGGAGAGTGGGTGGATGATGAGAAAGATGTAAATGAGGGTACGACACCAATCACTCTTCCCAAGTTAAAGACACTATTGTTGGAGGGCTTGCCAGATCTAAAATCCATATGTCCCGCCTCAAGACCATTGATTTGCAAGTCTCTAGAGAAAATTACCATAAAAGAATGTCCAGAAGTTGAGCAAAGTGTTTATGTACGTTGGGATGAGAGGTAAAGCATCTCCATCAGTCTCTCTTCAACCAATTCAATTAAAGTCACTCAATTTGAATTGATTGTCACATGTAAGTTTATGGTTAAAGTGAATGAAAAATACACGGTGTTATCCATGTGAATACTATTTTCATTTTAGATAAATTTGCGAATACTATTAAACTACGTTCCCCTATTCTTATTATTATTTTCTTTTATTATATATATATATATATAATAAACATTTTAATATATATATATTTATAGTAAACACTTATCAATTTAATCATCCGATTACTTAAAATTCTTCAAATTTTCTGTCGACTTATTCCCGGATTGTTAGATGATTATTAGGGGTCCAATTCACTTCCATCCAGTCGGCTTTAAAAAAAATTCTCAATAATCCAAATATACTCAATTAATTTCCAATTATCTTTATTTAATCCCATTATGAAAATCAGGATATTACACATATTCTCTCTCTTCGGTTCTCCATTCATCCAGCAAACACATTGTCAATTTTGTCCTTTTGTTTTTTATTTTATTTTATTTTCTTTTCTTTTATGTTATTTAATCTTTAATTATCACACTTTAACATTTTAATTCCAACTATACCATATTCATTAAATTCCCTTCCAAACATTCCAAATTTCATTTCCTCAAATTTAATCATCTTTAATCCAAATTAAATTTTTCTTTAATAATTTAATTAAGTACTTCATTTAGTTAAATTATTTCCAATTCAATTCAAATTCTTGATTTATGTCAAATATCGGTTGATGATAATTGACGATTCCATTTTTGGTAATACCCCGATAATGGTCTGATTAATTCAAATGCCTTAAATTACTTTTGATTATTCTTATTAAATTCTAATATAAAATTTGGGGTATTACATATAGATACAGGTACAGATACGGAAACAGAAATGGACACAGATGCAAATACAGAAATAGATACGTAAATAGAAACAAACACAGATATGGATACAAAAATAGATACATATACAGAAACGGATATGGATACAAGAATGGATATGGATATGGATACAGACACAGATACGGACATAGAAATGGAAACAAAAATGGAAACGAATTTCTAGAAACGGATACGGATACAGATATAGATACAAATATAGAAACGGAAACACATACGGAAATAGATATAGAAACGGATATAGAAATAGATACAGATACAGAGAGAGAGATTGAGATTGAACGGACACAGAAATGGACACAGAAATGAATATGGATACAGACAAAGAAATAGATACGGAAAACAGATACATATACGGATACAGATACAAAAATGGATGCGTACGAAAACAGAAATAGAAATGGAAAGGGAAATAGGTACGAATATGGAAAGGGGAAACAAGACGGGATGAGGATCCAAGAGGCAAAATGAATAGTAGACTGACGAAAGGGTGGAAGCATCTAACTCAAACTATGGAGTGGAGTAGCAACTTAAAGGGACGAAGAAACAAATAATGAACGGTTCTCGAGGGTTTTAAGTGCAAAGGGTTTTGACGACTAATGCCATCATCAATTGAAGGAGATATGTGTGATCCCATGAGCTCGAAAGGAAAAGTACGAAGGGTAAAGATTATTTATAATTTATTTTTTATCTTTTGAAAATGCAAAGGCCGAAGAACAAGAGGAAGATGTGTGTGCCAAGTTTGAACTACGAAATTCAGATGATAGGAAAGTAGTATAGGGAATCCAACCTCAACAACTTATGGATGGTCGACCAACAAACTATGGATTTTAAAAACCTTTCATTATGGGTTAGTCACAAGGAAATAAAAAAACATACCCATGGAAACATGTCGCTTTAAAGAGAAAATGTTGCGTCTTCTTGGGTTATGTAGCAATAAAAGTGTAGAAGAAGTTATTTTTGTGTTGAGTCGAAACCTTTAAAGCCATCCACCCCTATTTTTTAAGGTTCTAGAAATGGTGATGACTTTCTTGATTGGTTGGACATAGTCGAGAGAAATTTTGAATGTTCAAATTATTCAGAAAAGAAGAAAATTCAACGAGTTTCTTTAAAGTTATCCAGTTGTGCTAGCTTGTGGTGGGAAGACTTGAAAAATCAGAGGAGGCATATTGGTGAAGAGAAAATCCATAGTTGGAGATTGATGAAGAGACTTATGAGAATGAGATTTGTGCCACACCACTACAAACAAGATTTGTTTCTTCGAACGCAAAATCTCAAATAAGGGTTGCTCTCGGTGGAGGAATATGTAACTGAGTTTGAAACTCTTAAAATAAGGAGTGGAATTGATGAACCGGAGGAACATAGCATTGCAAGATTCATCAAAGGGTTAAACCGAGAGATTGGGGATGAGGTGGAGATCCAATCCTATGAAATGATGGATAGTGTAATTCAACTTGCCATGAAAATTGAAAAGCAACTAGCACGATCTTCCAAGACTTGTCATTCTCGGCCAAGCCGTAAATACTCCAATATTTCCAAGCCACAAGTTGAAGCTAAAGATGAGCCATTTGATCTAAAATGTATGACCAGCAAGGGGGTAGAGAAAAAGAAAATTGTGGAGAAGAGTTCTCGGCCCAAGTCTAGGGAGCTCAAGTGCACCAAGTACCTAAGGTTTGGGCGCTGTTTCACAATGTCCAAACCAAGACGCTATGTTGTTGTTGGAGGGCTCAAATGATAAGGGTTGTGTAGAAGACACCATGGCAGCAACTAACGAAGAAGATGAAGAACTTATCTTTCCACAAGAAGGTCCTTTAATTACATCGGATTCCTACTATATAACTTTACAAGAAGAAGATTGTTTCTGAGTAGTTGAGAAAGAGAGTTTACAAGAAGAAATTTTTGAGGAAGAGCAAATAGAGAGTGGAGATAGTTTAATGGCGGCAACCTTTGAAGGAGAAAATGATTTGAAGGAGTCAAATCATGGTCAAGAGGAATTTTTTTTCTTGACAATAAAAGAGCCTCTAACTAGTGTTTGCCAAGAAGAAGAATGTAACAGAGTACAAAGTTTTCTTATCCAAAGTTTGAACAAGGGCAAGGTTAGTTCGTTGAATATTAATGAAAAAACTATCTCAAGAGGTTTTCCATGCATATGTTTGAAAAGATTTATGTGGAACCTTTGTTACAATCGAAGCGCTACATTAAAAAAAATTGATGAAGGGGCAGCAAGCAAACTAGCCAAATTTATGTGCTCGAGGTATGTACCAATGAATAATTTGATTACTTGGCTATTTAGAATTGGTTGGATAGGATATTCCTTTGATTTTGGTGCTATTTTTGAGTTTTGGAAAGAAGGTTTTAATGTTGTGGTTGAGAAAAGGAATTTCAAGTTTAAAGATGTTTCATTGACGGGTTTCAAGCATGGATTTTTGTCCATCCAATCCCATGGAGGTACGACTTTGTTAGTAATTACTTTTCCCACTTTGAATTGCTGTGAACCATTTTTGAAATCTTGGGTGTATACGTTGAATGATTATGTGGAATCCTTGATTATAAACAAACATGACTCTGTGCTTGATGATGACATGATGATTCTATATTTGTGTTTTTCTCAAACAGATTGTTGGTGGCTAATTGGATTGCAACTTCATGCTATCATGGAGAGTTACTTAGCATTTCCTATGGTAGTTGATTACTGGGTGAACAAAATTGATGACCGTAGATTTACTTTGGAGGACTTTGATCAATGGCATACACATAGTGGAATTGCTAGTGAAATGGGTGTTGCCCCAGACTTTTTTGAGTTTCTATGGGGATAAGATGTACTTTGATCCATTTTGGAGCCATACAAATCAATTGAAGAAGTATGTTCTTAAGTGGTTGCATAATCACTTACAAGGAAGAAAGGAAGTGAAATTTGAGGAATAAAGGGAGGAAGATGGCCAACCCTTGGAGAGAAATGATACATCCTATGGTCATGTGGCTAGCCATCACTCCGATGAGGAGATACATCCATTAGGGATGTCACCACCAATGAATGTCACCATTCTCTTTTGTTTTCAAGCGTGGGGATTTTCATACAAGAGAAGAGGATATATCCTATCGTCCATGTGGCTTAATCGTCACCCGCTCCCTACGTGGGAGGGGATACATCCATTAGGGGTGTCACCATTGATGGACCGTCACCAAATCTCCCAAACCCCCACATGCCTATTTACATTTATTATCCATGTCATGCAATATGTCAACAATTTCATAAACTCTAATCATGATGCATAGATATCATGTACAATTCACAAATATATATATATGGAATATGGAAACATGATATAAAAGCAATGTTATAACAGTTCATGCTTAAGCTAAAACAATCCATTTCTATTATCTAGCATTTTCTCAACAATTTATAAGGCACAATTAAGAGAACTATCAATTAAATTCAACATTTATTAACATGGAGAAATTTAGAATTTATTAATAAGGAACAATTCATATTTCAACTTCACATGGAGCAGTTTATGTTTTAATTTCATAGGATAATTTATGCTATAATCAATTAAAAGAGAAAAAGTTATATATTAACTAACAGAGTACAAATTGACAAAGAGCCAGTATTTGACAAGAAGCAATTCAGGCATAATTTAACCGAGGGCAATTCTTTACTATCCATTTTCCTACATCACGGATAACTACAATTCACAAGACATTTAGTTAACAGAAACCATCCATTAAATAACTGCACTTCACGGAGAGCTTTTAAAAACCATAATCCAATTTCCTCATCATCTATAATTGACAGTGTTACATTCCTTTTATTCACAGCAGATTAACAGTTGACAGCAAATAACCAAAGCAGAATTCAACTTAACAACTTATTAACATTTGACAACAAGAACTCAAAGCAGTAATCTCATCCAATTATCATTGACAATTTTTGTTTCTCTTAACAGTAGCATAATAGCAATTATCAGCAAGAAGTCAAGGCAGTAATCCACATTTTGCAGCAAACAACCAGCGCAGAAATTAACAACAAAAAGACAGTCCTGCGATGTAGGGTCTCCACTGGCCAACATACATCCCAATTCTTACCTTCAACAGGATGTCACTACACAACAGCTCACTTCACAGCCACGACAACCACCAATGCAGCAACGTATCTAGGAAATTCCAAGACAAGAGCTCACCCTTTTTGCACTCAACTCACGGAACACTCTTCACTCATAATATGGAAATGTAGCACCCTCAGCTTTCCTTCACTTCCTTTTCTCAGTCGCAACTCGACAGTCCAGAGTCCAGAAGCCATCACCCAACACCATCATCTTAATACAATTCAATGCGTAAAATAAAGAGTAAGGGTTAAGAGATTCACACAAGGTTTGTTTACACAGTTCGACAACCCGCCTACGTCCGCGCTGTAAGATTCCACTGAGAGATCACTCACTAGATTGGCTTACGGGTGCCAACCAAACCATTTACAACTTGACTCTTTCTTAGGGCGTCACCTTTTTCTCTTGACTATTTCGGGGTGTCACTTGACCATTCCGGGGAGTTAGCCTTTGATTGAACTTACGGGCATTCAATCGAGATGTTGATTGTTTTGGGGCGTCACCCTAATATGATGAATTCATAGGGAGTCACCCTTTACAATTTCGTACAAAAGTACTTCGGAATTGCAAGCGCAAAGACTATTCTGAACTCTCCCAAATTGAAATCTCAAGTTTGGGGTAAGGGAGAGTTGGATTACAAGCTCACTTATATTGCTGAGAAGTCGAGTATGAATTTTGGCAAAGCTTCGCTACTTCTCTCGTTGGTTGTTTTGAGCTTTGGAATACTTCTTATTTATAGACACCGGCATTTTCAATTGACCACTCCTTTTCGATCGACCGCATCCGACCATTAAAAACTAGCTGTTGTGTCTGCCATGCATTTTCGGTCGCAGTCCTCGTCCGAATCCATCGACTGCATCGTGTCGGCAAAAACGTAAAAAATGGCAGATTCAAAACCTGATATTTTTCGATCGCGAGCCTCATCTGACACCTCGATCGTAGTGCGTCTGAAAAATCACGTTGAAGCTCTAGAAGCTAACTCCATACAAAATCGGTCTCGTTCCTCAACCGCTACTTTGACCGAAAGACCAAAACCCAGTTTGGTCCTTCTCTCGTCCGCAACCCATCCACAAACTTCCAATATTATTTTCCTTTAATTTCTAAGTCCTCATAATTATATATTTTCAATACATGGACTTAGGTAAACATGTTAGCACATTAATAATACCTATTATGAGGGTATTTCCAATAAATACGAATATAAATATAATGAATAAAACATTAAGTATAGTATCAATACAACAACAATGACCAACTTATTATTTTACACAAAATTCATCATTTAGTCATTATCAAAATAAAACAAAACCTAACAAAAAGGTTAACAATAAATACTCAAGTGAAATTAGTTGATGAAAAATAGGTGGGAAGACTCAAAATATGATTGTAAGAATCTCTCAAGTGAATGCTCAATGATCTAGTAGTTATTGCACATCTAATGCTAGGATTTATTTATAGACAAACATCAAATTTCAAGTTGGCTATCGCCACTTCTTAACTCTGGTTGACCTCAATATGACTATTATGGCAATTTTATGAAAAATTTTGGTCGACCACTACTACATTCACGTTGACCACAGTATATCCATTATGGCAAAAATTTCAAATGAACAAGCGACCATGGTCTTGATTTGGTTGACCTGAACCTTTTCTTTGGATGACCACCTTTCTTTGTTTGACGATCACACATTCTGGCTAAATTAATATGTATGATCTTTTGGCAAACATCTTGTTCATCTTGTCTCTGAAACTTAGGTGCTTCAAAATGTGGAGCAATCTATCCATTTGGTGCTCAACCACTTATCTTATCTGGTCGCCCTACTACAGACCATTTTCAAAATTTGAGCAATCTATTTCTAACCTAGTCGACTGCGTGTATGGTCTGGTCAATTGTGATTTTTCATTCAAAATGATATGTAATTTGTTTAATATCTGGTCATCCGATGTCCCTGCTAGTCAAATGTTTAAACTCAAATCCAGAAAAATAACTTTAAAATTCTCTACAAAGGTGTAACTTATCAAAATTTTATTTCCAAATTACACAAATTAGGGATTCAACACACACAAATACAAAGAACTCTCTTCTCTCAAGTTTTGTAAATTAGAAAGTTAATCGAAGTTACTTACCTCACTGAAACCACCCTTCGACCACTCCGACCACTATGAAATCACCAATCTTTGATGAGGCATGGTCTCTGCCTAGATGATCGATTGACATCTCGGCCAAATAGTCACAGTCACTTGAAGGTTTCATATAGACAGAAACCTTTACCCTCACTCGAATGAACCCTCATTTGGCGACGAACCCTCATCCCTGTTTCCTATGAGACAGAGAGACAAAGCTCTCTCATTGCAGCATAGAAGAAAGAAGGAGGAGGAAGAAGAAGAAGAAGAATTGGGTTTTTGAAGTTTGAGTCACTCAATCTGAACCAAATCTGTAACGACCCGTTTTTTATTTATTTGAAATCACGTGAAATTTAAAACTTTTCTTTATAAAACCCGAGCGTTAAAACTCTATTCTTAAAACATTTATCAATTGCAGAAAAAGTAATAAAATCCTTTTTATAAAACACAGCGGAAGTAAAATGAAGCATTAAAGAATGTTAAATAATTTGCAAACCATTTTTACAAATAATTTCCTTTTAAATCCTTTAGCCCAGCCAGCCACAACTCGTGCAAATCCTTCATCGACTGCCTCTTAGTCTGTTCACCAGTGCGTGTACCTACATCGCAAGACTTAACTAATGAGCCTAATGCTCAGTAAGTGATATAAAATAAAAGGTATGATGCACATGTCATACAACTTTTAAATCTCTTTTCGTTTTCTATTTCTGTTTCTCTTCTTTCTTTTCTTTTACCATTTTCTTGATCTTAACTTTGCTTTATCTTGACTTTCCTTTACTATTCCTTTCTTTACTTGATTGTTAGTTTACTTGATCTTGATCTTAACTTTACTTTATCTTGACTTTACTTTACTGTTACTTTCTTTACTTGATTGTTACTTTACTTGATCTTGATCTTAACTTTACTTTATCTTGACTTTACTTTACTGTTACTTGATTGTTACTTTACTTTATCTTGAAAGGTGTTGGAGATGTCTAAACTTGATGAGGCGAACCTCACATCCCCAGACGACCCCGTTTATCTTTATCTTTGTCTTTACTTTATCTGGAAAGGCATTGGAAATGTCTAAAATTGACGAGAAGGAGCAGCCAACTCAACCTCACATTTCCAAACAACCCCGTTGTATGTTTATTGTTGTCTTAATCTTGAAAGGCGTTGGAAATGTCTAAACTTGACGACGAGGAGTAGTCAACTCAACCTCACATTTCCAGACGACCCCGTTTATGTTTGTTGTGTGTCTTAATTTTAAAAGGCGTTGGAGATGTCTAAACTTGACGAGGAGGAGCGACTAACTCAACTTCACATCCCCAGACGACCCCATTTATGTTTATCTTTATCTTGAAAGTGTTAGAGATGTCTAAACTTGACGAGGAGGGGCCGCTAACCCAACCTCACATCTTATCACACCCATTTACGTTTATTTCTTTACGTTTCACAATCGTCTCGTTTCTTCTTTGTTTCCTTCTTGTCATTTTGTAATCGTTTTGTTTCCTTCTTGTCATTTTGTAATCGTTTTGTTTATTCTTTGTTTCCTTTTTAAAAGTATGCATGGAAACCATTTTCGTATCTTTGAAAACTATGATGCATGATGCTCGTGAATGCATACATTCTCTACTAGAAGAATTTAATAGCGCAACCAACATACAATTCATAGAACATGCTTATAAAAACTGTAAACAATGAAACGTGCTATTTAAAACTATAAACAACGAAACATGCATATTAATAACTGTAAACATTGAAACATGCTATTAAATACTGTAAACAACGAAACATGCATCTCCTATTCTTGCGATGTAGGGCCCTAAGGACCAAAGCACATGCGTATCACTTACTTGGTGTTCCTAGCGCGGTTCAGAAATTAACGTTGTCCTTTTTCCTTTTTATACCTTCACAATTTCATAACATATATCATTAAAATCACAACCCATCTATCTCAACACATATTCATTTCCTACTTACTAAAATCCTTAACCCAAGTTTAACTTAAAGGCACTGTATTGACATATCAAGTCCCAACATGACAGCAATTCAAGTCCCAAGGTTAATTCAATTACAAACTCTAGGCATGACCTAGCAATACCAAGATCCATGATTTCACAAAGTAATACCTACCACTACTCGCTTTGGACAACAATTGCATCAGACAGTTCATATGTTTCATTGGGTCATAACTACATTGACAAGGATCCCAAACAACTGACAGTCCAAATTTCCAACATTATACTAAGTTCAGATTAGCTAACAATTGTACCAGTCATACTTTGCATCTAATCATCAAGTCAACAATTTATCACACAAAACATATCAACAATGATTCCAAGATCCTATCCAGTCACAAGCATATCAACAATGATTCCAAGACGATATAACTTTCTAAACCCTTTTACCAAATTCCATTGATCATGCTTTTCATCCAATCTATTCTTAACAATTATCATGGTGACAGTTTGTATTTCCAGCAATCAACAACAATAACAGGATTGAACCAACAATTATGCTTCACATTCAATTACTAGACAGTAAATTCAATAACTAGCAAACAAAACCCGTAAGGTAAGGCTATCCTTTAGCCAAAAAAATTTCAAATTCTTACCTCAAATGTTCCAGTAGCTTAATCAAGCAGATCAAGCAAAATAGCAGCCTAAGAAGTGTTCAACCCTTCCAACTGTGGACGATTTCCTACAGCTCAAGTCTTCAGGGCAACCACCAAATTCTCAAGTCTTTCACACACACTCAACAACAATCACTCCCACACTCACTTACGTTCTTAGAAGGAAATATAGAGAGGAGGACTTACCTATAGAGACAAAGGAAGAGAAGTAGCAGCTGCAGGGGATAACGAAAGTTGCAGGTTGAAGGCTGAGCATTGCCCATCTCAAGGGAAGGTGGTCAAATGAGTGAATCCCACATGGAAAACCATCAAATCTGGAGGGGAGAGAGTAGATAGGTTGCAGGGAGTCTGGGGAGAGAGAGACTTCGTCGTGTAGAATAAGAAATCGGAAGAGAGAGATTGAATTTAAAATGGGTTTCACAAATTTTTCTGACTTTTCGGACGAGACCAGTCGTCCGAATTCTTTTTCGGACGAGACCGTGGCGTCCGAAAACGCAAAATATCCAATACAGATTCGTCTTAACAACGTCCGCGCCAGATTTCGGACGAGACTAAGGCGTCCGAAATCTCATAAAATTTAGTACAGATTCAAATCCACCCCATCCGCACCGTCTGTGCCAGTTTTCGGAAGAGATAAGGCGCGTCCAAAAACTCGCTGTACACCTTTTTCTCAACTTTTACACCTCAATCTATTTTTAACATTAACCTTATACTTTTCTAGCATAATTTAAGACGTATCACCATGCAATATGATATGACATCCACTTGTATTAATCAACCAAATAATTCTATTACATCTAACTTAATTTCCAATTATTCTTACTTAATTTCGTTACTGAAAATTGAGGTATTACAAAATCAGTTCAGCCAACTCGAACCAAATCAGACCAATCAAATCAAACTGAACCAGTCCAGTCAAACCAGAATCGATCCGAATTCAACTCCTGTACATCTAAGATTTTTACTATTAATGAACTTCTACCCAAATTCTTCAAGGATTTTTTTTTTAATTTAAGAAAGATTTTAATCACAAAATTTATTCAGGCTGGAAAGGTTATTTTAAAGCTCAACAATTACTCTCGAAATTCAAGTAAGTAAAACACAAGTTTTTCAACGTTTTGGCTATAGATCTTACATCACAAGACATGTATTATTTGTTTTTTATACTGATTTTATTGTTTACTTCTGTTATTTTACTTGGACACGTATGGTTAGACATTGATATAGAAAATTTAAAAGATAAAATTTGTAGGACATAATATATACGAGTATAAATGTATGAATCTGATGGAATTGATGAAAACCATGATATGAGATGACTGATGAAACCTTATGAGGGTAAGAAACTGCTGGTTTTCTGAAAGTTGAAACACATGGTAATTATGAGATAACTAATGAAAGTCTGGACACATGGTAAAATTAGAAAATGAGCTCCAACCAGGATGTAACCTTAAGCATGGAAATTTTGTAATGCATGAAATTAATTCACATATGCACGTGTTTTTACTTACTGAATTTATTTCACCCTTAATTTTGTGATGTTGGCGAATTTTTATCAGAAGAAGAACTGATCTTAATCGAAGATCTTCCAAAGGCAGACGATCATATAGAAGAAGAAGCCAAGAATATTGTTGTTTGGTTGGAGGATTGAATTTATTATATTTCAATCTTATTATCGTTTTAAAATAATAAACTCTATTTAGTGTTTCAATTACTAAGGTCTTGAGAATAATTTCAAATTAATTTCATTTGCAATTGGATTTTAAATAAACTTTGAAAGTTTAAAAATGTTTCGTATTTAATTATGTTTGGTATATGAAACTCAATAAATGAAATTTATTGAATAAGATGAAATTATTGGGACAAACCTTAATAAATGTAATTAGATTTTCAAGTTTCTACAAAAATTGATTTTCAAAGATTTAGGAATATCATAAATTAAGGATTTATTACAATCTAATTAAACATAAATTTATAAGTCAATTTGGAAAAAACTTTTAGAGTCAAAATTAGGAAAAATGAAATTTAGGGTTGTTATAAAAGGCTTAAGTAGAAATATTAATAATTTTCAACAACATCATGAGAGATTTTCCACAATAAATATTATCAATATTAGTTTTTTACAAATTCGTCAACTTAATATTTTAATTATCAAAACAGTTATACTTAATTCATATTAAGTCAAAACATAGGTTAAACGGTTGGCAGTTTCTGCTCTCTCCATCTCCCATCCTCTTAGAGAACATAGAAAATAAGATTTTTCTTTCAGAAAAGTCGTTCTAACTTTGAATATCGTAACCACTAGTTCTCGAATTGAGAGACAACTTATGAAAACTAATTTTAAAGATGATTTAATGAATTCATATATATATATATATATATTCCGCAATTATTTTATTTTGACGAATAGATGTCGCGATTACAACTTTGGGTATACAGAAAATAAAGTTTACTAATATAGTCTAACATCTATGTGAACATATATAGTTAGGATTTGACTATATATTCTTAATAAAAAAAAAGGGTTATTATCATTTAATACCTTATAGTTTAGGGTGCTTTTTATCTGTCGCCCTCAAATTTTATTTTTTGTACCTGTCACCTTAAAGTTAAAAAAATTTGCACCTATCACCTTCTGTTACCCTTCGTCATTTTTTCTGTGAATGAAGGCGAAAAAACAGCCAGCCAGTCCTTACGTTGAAGTGAACTTCGACGACCAACGCTAAGGCACTCATTCGGTTCTGGAAATCCAACGCCTCTAAATTGGAATCAATATTTCAAGAAGGTGAAGAAGAGGAGGATTAGTTCTTTGATTTGAATATTATCTCACCTCTTGGTTTCTGCAGTAAAAATGGCGGCGAACCAAACGATAAAGCATCAAAACAGAACAATGGG
This sequence comes from Begonia loranthoides, assembly GCA_022433065.1. Taxonomy (NCBI): domain Eukaryota; kingdom Viridiplantae; phylum Streptophyta; class Magnoliopsida; order Cucurbitales; family Begoniaceae; genus Begonia; species Begonia loranthoides. Next base: position 21,597,504 of record CM039468.1, on the reverse strand, counting down.
GTTAGTACATTGAGAAAAATACTTCCTATCGAACACAGTTTCAAGCCCCAGTCTCCCATCGCGCTTCTGAAATCTGTGCCTAAATTATCAATTTTCGTCTTCAAGAGGCAGGAATCCATGCCGGCACGTGAAATCGACAACCTTGAGCATGGAAAGAACCGGGAGGAAGAGAATGGAAGTTTTGCGTTCAAACATTACGGAGAAACCAGTTCGAGGAAAGGCAAAATCTCGTCGTTAAAACGAAAGTATTTCAGTCTAATTAAATTCCTACATCTGAAGTTCTGGAAGAAACCTATCGAGAAAAATATGTTTTCATATGAGTTTTCTGCTGCATTGTCTCCGACGACTATATCTTCTCCGGTGAAGGAGAAGCAAGGGAATCAGATGAGGGTCACAAAGTCTTCTCAAATGCGAGTAAGCAAACGTCTGTGGAGGACCGAATAGGAGCCAGAAAAGATGAGATATTAGGCAGAGTGATCGTACCAGTCAGAGACATTCCTCAGAGATTTGAGGCGAATAAGTTCCCCGAAGCCCATTGGTTTAATATCCACAAACCGGCGACAGCCACCGACGAGGGCGCCAACAAGAAGCAAGACAAGTTTTCAAGCAAAATTCACCTCCGACTCTGTCTGGACGTCGGATATCACGTTCTCGATGAGTCCACCCTCTTCAGTAGCGATCTTCAGCCATCTTCCAAACACCTCAGAAAACTTTGAAAATTATTATTATTATAAGAACCTAAACGTAATTAAATTAATTGTTTTTTTGCCTACATTCACAGCAAAAATGACGGAGGTTAAGAGAAGGTGATAGGTGCAAATGTTTTTAACTTTAAGGTGACAGATAAAAAAAATAAAACTTGAGGGTGATAGATAAAAAGTATCCTAAACTATAAGGTATTAAATGATAATAACCCTAAAAATAATTATATTTTATATTTTATATTATTTAAAGATTTTATATTTTACATATAAGTAATTGACATATTTTAATTATTATTTTTTATATTTTATTTCATATATGTATATATACACACAATATATATGTTAATATACAATTTACATATATAACTAAAATATAATAATTGTATTTATTATATAAAATGTTAAGATACATTACATTTGTGTGTTGGAGACGCCCAATGAAAATAGTGTTGCATTTTTGTACAAGTCGGTTATTGTTCTCAAAAGATGGCGGTCTTTTCCTAGTTAAAATTCATACAGTAAATGTTCTTTGGCAATTAATTAATGCGTTATTTTCTATTATTTGCTATTAATCATGCATGAAGTTGGAATGAAAAAAAGAGTCGACATGTCAGTATTTACCCGTGCTTCCATGAGTGCTTATAAAATGCATGGACAAAGAAAGAAAAGTTAATAAATTTATTTGATTTTTTAAAAAAAGAGAAATTAACACAAATATTAATTTAGAGAAGAAGACTATGGAATTCCTTAAATATCGACTATTTTGATATTTCATAACAAATTATCGTTTTAGCAAGATCCAAGAATTATATAAAAAGTTCAATTTTTGATAATCCCTTCTATTAATTCTTTGTCTTGGTTAATATTAGCAATGTAGTCCATTTTATGATAATTGATAAACTTAACTGGGAATTAAACCGAAACAGATATAATGTCCAATAGAATCCACCCACCCAACCCAATGAACAAGAATATTTGCATTTTCTCTGTCTGTACTTGAACGTAACGCCACCGCTTATTGGCTAAAGCCAACTTTACCTGCAACGTGGGAGGCTTTTGGATTACTAAGTCTTGAATTTGTGATGGTAGAGAAAAAGGGTCAAAGCTATCGATGGGGTTGGATTGTTGGTGCTGTCATCTTCCTCTTTCTTGCAATGGCAATGACTTGGGTGATCCCTCCATTTTTTTCACAAATTCAACGGAGTAAAGTGTTGAGAAAAAGAACCCAAATATACAACGGAATAAAAATATTTTTTTTCTCTCTTTATGCAATCAAATAGGCAAAGCAAACCAACAAAAATAACGAGATCAGCAACACCAATTTTTAGCGTGGAAAACCCACAAAAAGTGTGAGAGTAAAAAACCACGAGACCCGTAGACCACTTAATCAAACTTTCACTATAACAGAAATAATGGGTACACCAAAGTTCTCTCTAGTTCAACAAACTAGAGGCATACAATATTCATCAAGATTGAACACACTAATCTTGGAAGATAACAAAACCGTGAGAGAGGATAAATCTACGGTTACCGAACTGCAGTCCTGTTTTTACCCTGACATATGCTTTAGAGACATCAGACAATGATCTCCACCGTTCAGCATATACTTCTTGATGTTGCGAACCTACAGTTCTAATTTCAAGGTGATCCAACAATTGATTCTTGAGAAAACGCAATTCTTGTATGACTGCCTCTGAAAATCCGAAAATCTCTTTTCTTCTTTCTTCTCTCTCACTCTATGTTTTGTTCACTCTCTTTCTCTCTCTAGGGTTTCATTAATTATAAAACCCCTTTTATACTCAGCCCACAAAATATGGGCCGAGCCCAACAAATCTCTCCCTCAACTCATATATCAGGTTCTAGCACGCCCGCTTTCTGCCTACAAGTTTTAAGCTTCTCTTGAGGCAAAGTTTTCATCATCATGTCAGATCCATTCTCGTCAAAGTCAATACCCTTTGTCTGACTGAATCCTTTCACAACTATTCTTGCCTTATATCTAGGCTATAAGTTGTTTTTGTTTGACTTCAATCTGAATATCCACTTGTTTTTCAAAGCTCTCTTTCTATTTGGTGGTTTCACCAAGTCATAAGTGTTGTTCTCATGCAAGGACTTCATCTCATCTTGCATTGCATACAACCACTCACTTTTCTTCTCATGCGAAAGAACCTCCTCATAAGTCTCTGGTTCTCCCCCTTCAGTGAACAACAAATAATCACTGGTAGAATATCGTCTAGAAGGTTCTCTATCTCTGGTGGATCTTCTCAACTGAGGCTCAATAGGTGGCTCTACTGGGTTTTCTTCAATTGATTCATTATCAACTGGAAGAGGATCATCTGTCTGTGTATCTTTGTTATCATTAATAGGCACTGTAGGTGGACGAACCATACTTGCATCAACTTGCTCTTCACTGCTAGACTCTGGCTTCTCTGTCTTATCAAAGTCTGCAATGGTTTGATCTTCCAAAAAGACTGCATCTCTACTTCTAATAACTTTCTTGTTGATTGGATTCCAAAATCTGTACCCAGACTCCTAATGACTGTACCCAATGAAAATGCACTGCCTCATTTTACTGTCAAGTTTAGATCTCTCATCTCAATGAATATGCACAAATGTCCTGCAGCCAAAAACTCTCAAGTGCCCATATGAAATATTTTTCCCTGACCACACCCTTTGAGGTATATCAAGTTTCAAAGGAACTGAAGGCAAAAGATTTATCAAGTCAATCGCTAATCTCATTGCCTCCCCCTAATAGGATTTCGACAGCTTTGCATGAGAGAGCATACAACGAATCCTGTCATTAATCGTGCGGTTCATCCTCTCTGCAACTCCATTGTGCTGGGGCATTTTTGGCTCTGTTTTTCTAAGCTTGATCCTATGAGTTCTACAGTACTCCTCAAATGGCCCTCTGTATTCACCACCATTATCTAAGTGAGCACATTTCAATTTCTTGCCAGTTTCTCTCTCAACTGACACCTGGAAAAGTTTGAAGAAATCTAAAGCCTGATCTTTAATCTTCAAAGCATAAACTCATACATTTCTGGAAAGATTATCAATAAAGGTAATATAATAACGAGCACCACCAAGACTCATAGTATCCATAGAACAAATATCAGTATGCACCAAATCTAACACATTTGGTCTTCTCGATGGAGGCAAGCTTTTAAAAGATACCCTATGTTGTTTACCAGCTAAACAATGAGTGCATACCTCTAGCTCTGTAAACTTCAAACCAAGAACTATCTATTTCTGAGAAAGCTTCTGCATACCATTCTTACTTATGTGTCCAAGCCTCATATGCCATAGTTGAGTAGACAAGTCATCAATTGTATTCATTTCTCCCCCGTAAGAAGTAGCCTGCACCAAATAAAGAGAATTATGTTTCTTTCCTCTGGCAACCACCAACGACCCCTTAGTGAGCTTCCATTTACTTTCACCAAAGTGGCTATGGTATCCCTCGTCATCAAGTATACCAGTGGAGATCAAATTTAGACAAATATCAGGAACATGCCTCACATTCTTTAGATGCAATCGACATCTGGCATCAGTATTCATGTAGACATCACCCATGCCTACTATCATGCACTATGCATGGTTCCTCATCCTCACATGACCAAACTCACCAACAACACTATAGGTAGAAAATACATCACGCTAAAAAGTAACATGGTATGAAGCACCAGAATCTACTACCCAACGAGGATCCTAACATGTGAGGTTAATACTGCTATTATCACAAATAATAGTCACATCTTCATCTACAGCTATTGTTGTATTGGCATCCTCTATTTTCTCTTCATCTTTCTGATCGTGTTTTTGTTCTCTCAACCATTTTCTACACTGAGATTTCTTGTGCCCTGCATGTCACAGTAGAAACATCTGAAGTCATTCCTTGTCTGAGACTTCCCTCGTGATCTATCATTGCTGTCACGGCTCTTCTAATTTCTACTCTTGCTTCTACCTTGTCTCTATGAAACTAGCACCTGACTCTGTGCAGTTACCCCTCGCTCTTTTCTTTTGTCTTCTTCATTCAATATGCTTTCTTTCACCATCTTCAAAGTGAGAACACCATCTGGAGCGGAATTGCTAAAAGAAACAACAAGAGTTTCTCAACTATCAGGCAATGAACTAATCAAACACAAAGCATGTATCTCATCATCTAGCTTCATGTCAAGTGCTGCCAACTGATTCAGAATTCCCTGACAAACATTCAAGTGATCAGAAACTGGAGTTCCATCTTTGTATCGAAGATACATCAATTTCCTGAAAAAAAAAAAAGCTTTATTCTGTGCATTCTTCTTTTCATACAACTCCCTTAGAGTCTCCCAAACCTTGCTGGCATTTGTCTCATTGGCAACGTGCTGATAAACACTATTATCAACCCACTATTGAATTTTGCCAACAGCTTTTCTGTTCATCTTCACCCAATCCTTTTCAGACATCTCGTTTGGCTTTCCCTCATCTCCCAAAAGTGTGTCTTCATAATCCAAACAACATAATAGATCTTCCATTCGCAACTTCCATATCGAGTAATTGCTAGCCATGAGCTTAATCATAGTATTGCTACTATTACTAGACTCCTCCATTTGACAAGTACAAGAATAACCACCAATTCAACCTGGCACTCTGATACCATTTATTGAGAAAAAGAACCCAAATACACAGCGGAATAAAAATACCTTTTTTCTCTCTTTGTGCAATCAAATAGGCAAAGCAAACCAACAAAAATAATGAGATTAGCAACACCAATTTTTAGCATGGAAAACCCTCAAAAAGTGTGAGAGTAAAAAACCACGGGACCCGTAGGCCACTTAATCAAACTTCCACTATAACAGATCTAATGGGTACACCAAAGTTCTCTCTAGTTCAACAAACTAGAGGCATACAATATTCATCAAGATTGAACACACTAATCTTGGAAGATAACAAAACCGTAAGAGAGGATAAATATAGGGTTACCGAACTACAGTCTCGTTTTTACCCCAACATACCACCTTAGAGAGCTCAGACGACGATCTCCACTGTGCAGAATATACTCCTTGATGTAATGAACCTACAGTTCAAATTTCAAGGTGATCCAACGGTTGATTCTTGAGAAAACGCAATTCTCGTATGACTGCCTCTGAAAATCCGAAAATCTCTTTTCTTCTTTGTTCTCTCTCACTCTATGTTTTGTTCACTCTCTTTCTCTCTCTCTAGGGTTTCATTAATTATAAAACCCCCTTTTATACTCAGCTCACAAAATATGGGCGTAGCCCAACATAAAGACCTGGTAATTTCTTTTTCTTTTTCCTCTCATAATTTTTGTTCAGATAATTGTTCGATTTTCTGTTTGGTTATTTTGGGTTTGTAGTAGCTTACTCTTGCAAGTTAAATTTGGAGGGTGAGTTCAACCAGATGTGCTTGTCATAGTTACCTCTAAAGTTGATAAATGGAAGAAAGAATGTGAAATGCACTTGCTTTCGGCTGAAAATATCACTAGTCGTTGAAGTACACAAAACTCTCAGACGCCACTTCTTGTTCATGTTTTGTTTTTTTGTTCTCCTGTCCATGTTCTAAACATAAGTTCATTTGAAGATAAACTTCCACCTCCTCTCACTTTTTGAAGAAATGTACCGCGTACGGCGTCCGTTGCTTAAATTTGCTGACAGTGATCGAATTTGATGCCCTACAATTTCAGGAACTAAGCCATAATTATATCTGAATAGGGATCTAGTAGTTTCACTACTTTCAATTAAAGGTGGCCAACGAGCCGAGCCGAGCATGGAAAAGTCTGGCTCGTCGAGCCTGTCAAGCTTCACGAGCCGAGCCTAATGAGCCTATCGAGCCTAACGAGCCGACCGAGCCTAACGAGCCGAGCCTAACAAGCCAAATATACATAAATAATAATATCTTATATAAATATATTAAAAATTATTTTCAATATTATGCAATTTAAAACTATAATAAATATTTATTATTATAATATAAAAATACTGTAATTAATAATTTAATTGAATAAATATTTTTATTCAATTGGCTTATCAAAATGAAAATTACAAGTTCAAAATGAAAATGAAAAATTTAAATTATAATTTCAAATTTAAATGAAAATTTAAATTACAATTTCAAAACAAACTTCCAAGTTAAAGAAAATATATCAAAATGAAAATTACAATTTCAAATTTAAATGAAAATATAATCTTCGACATCCAAATTTTTGAATTCTTCTAATATGTCATCCTCTTGTTGTTGATCTCTCGTCACAGCGTCATTTTAATCTTTCATGCAAATGAGTGTCTCAACGAGTTCTGGTGCAAGTTTTCCTCATTTATCATTATACACACGTCCACCTGCACTAAAAGCAGACTCCGATGCTCCTGTAGAGACTGGAGGTGTTAGTATATCACGTGCCATTATAGAAAGAATAGGAAATGAAATAGAGTTGCATCTCCACCAAGCCAAAATATCAAAATACTCTTCGCGAGAAATGTGATGGTAGGTGTCAAGATAAATATCAAGTTCATTTCTTTGTGAAGTATAAGAATGAACATCGCTATCTATTTCATCCAATATATCATCCATAAAATCTTGTGGAGCTCCACCACGAGCACCACTACTCGAGCTAGCATGAATATGTGAAGAAGGAATTGAACGAGTAATATTAGAATATTTAAATTCATAAGAAGAATATAAATTATCAATTTCATTTTTTAATTGAGCACAAGTAAATGAAGAAGAAATACCTAAATTAGAAGAAATTTTATCAACCATTATATGCACTCCTTTTAATTTAAATTTAGGATGCATTATGCATGCAAAACAAAAAAATATTAGGTATGTTACGCCAATATTTTTTAAATTTTCTTTCTATTTTATCAATTAATGCACAAAATTTATTTATTTGTCTAAATTTTTTAAAAGTACCCGTCAATTTTATAAAAATTGGGAGAACAAGATAAGTAGTGGGATAATAAATTCCCTGAACATTCATTTGTAGCTTCAAAAAATGGTTTTAGAAAGTCAAGAAATAAATTAGCAATATCGCAAGTACTATGATCAAGAGTAATACATTTTGTTTTTTCACTAATAAAAACACAAATAACTAACCAATATGGCTTAGCATTTTCCAACATTAAATAAGTCAAATTCCACCTTGTCTCTACATCGGTTTTTAATTTTCTTGGTTTAAGTTGAGCAACTTTACAATATTCTTTATATTCTTGCTGTCGTGTATTAGATGAAGTAATATAAGAAATTGCAGATCGAATAGATTCAATATGATGCGAAATAAATGACATTCCATCTCGAACAACTAAATTTAAAATATGACAAACACATCTCACATGAAAAAGAGTATTATGAGCCGTATCTAATTGAGATAACTTTTTAAATTTAAGAATTGCAACATCATTAGCAAAAGCATTATCTAATGTAATACTAAAAATTCTATCTCTAATAGCATATTCTTGCAAAATTTCAACATTATATCTATAAATGGTAACGCCACTATGTGGATATTCACAACTACGAAATCCTAATATTCTTTTATTTAATTGTCAAGAGTCATCAATAAATTGAGAAGTTATAATAATATATCCTAAAGCATTAGGTGCACTCCATAAATCAGAAGTAATACAAATAGACATGAACGAAGCATTTGAAAAAAACGCAATTAATTCATTTTTCATATTATTATACATTTTAATAATATCACTTTGCGTCATACTTCTACAGACTCGTCTAAAACTAGGATTAATATACTCTTTCATAAAATTTTCAAATAACTCGCTATCAAACATAGATAAAGGTACCTCAGATTGTGATATATATTTTGCTACTCCTCTCATTTTATTATGTGAATACATAAAATTGCCACTACCACTAGCATTTATGAGTGTTTGTGTAGAGTCTCTCACTTGCTCGTTTAAGTGACATTTTGTATAATGCCTACCAATTGTGCTAGTAGAACTACCAAATTCGTATGCATAATGTTTAATACAATATTTGCATTGTGCTCTACTTTCTATTTTTCCACCAATTTTAATATCTTTCATTTCAAAATGATTCTATACATTCGACGTTTTGGTTCTTGTTTTTTCTAGGTGAAGATATGGATGCATGTGTAGATGATTGACCTATTGAAATTGCGAGATTATCCCCCCTAATTTCCTTAATATCATCATTAGTGTCAATAAAAGTGTCAAGCAAAAAATCACGTGGATCTATAATTATAAAAATTGACAACTGCGAAACAATTAAAAAATAAAATGATACTGCACACCAATTACTCAACAATGGTATGAATTTGTGATCACCTCCACGAATACGAGTCTTACGAAAATCACAAAAAAAATTTGTTAGTTCGTAATACACATTAAATTAAAAATAATAAAAATAAAATAAATAAAATATACCTTTTGAAATTGAGAGAAAGATTGAAAGATTGAGAAATTGAGAGATTAAGAGAAAGATTGGTGAAAAATTTTGTAGAGATTGAGACATTGAGAGAAAGATTTGGTGAAAAATTTTGCAGATAGTTTAGGGGTATTTATGGAAAATGAAAAAGGGGAAGGGAGGGGGGAGCAACGGTCTAAACTCTTCAAACCGTTGCTCATGAAGCGGACTGTTGCCCCTCACCGAGGGCCCTCAGCAACAGTCTGAAGAGCGTTGCCCAACTGAGTTTGAGCCTCAAACTCTGAGGCAACGTTGCCCAGCGGTCAGTGCCCATCGGTTCCGGCAACGATAACTCGGCAGCAGGCCGATGCAAGCTCCGAGTGGTCGAGGACCGTCGAAACTCGAATGTGGCCAATTCTGCAGCTGTATCCTACATTCCCGAGTAGGTGGTCGGCCAGAACTCCCGAGGTGCCGACTGCCAAGCTGAGCCTCGACTAGAACTCCTGAGGTGCAGACTGCCGAACCGAGCTTTGGGAGGGCAGTCACGCAAGACGCCAAGGTGCCTGGCCGGTGGGCGGGCTCGCCGGGCTAGCCCGCAAGGCTTGGCGGGCTCCCGAGCCCACGTACTGGGCCCTAGCCGAGCCCGCTATAGTAACGGGCTAAGCTCGCCAGCCTGCCTGTTAGCCACCTCTACTTTCAATGTGAGAGAAAACTCCACTTTACTACGATAGATTTTTCATTTATTAGGCTACACATAAAATTATTTGAATAATTTTGTATTATTATTGACTTCATGGTTCTCTTTACCATATTGAATAGGATCAACAGAAGTGCAGTGGCATGTGGAGGACTGTGGTTGTGATTATGAGACTGTTGACAGACTTAACCTAGAAATTTTGCACCCATTATTACAAGACCTCGTCAAAACCCCATTCTTTTGCTCCTTTAAGGTTTTAAACATTCCAATAGCTCGAGGCAGACTTTGCGATATTAACTACTAGTTTCTTCTAATTCATTTCATTTTTAAAATTTTGATGATTGACTCTTTCGTGTATGTTGTAGTGTATCTGGGTATTAATCATCACTCTTAGACTAATATTTTAGAAAGAAAACCAGAAAATACAGTCTTTTGTGCATTAAATTGGGTTTTTGGAACATTAAGAAATTCCATTTGTATAGATTATCTTATATATGACTCTAACCTTTTATGCATATGTAAAATATTTTGTTGATTTCTAATCAAATTTTGTCTGAGTGATTAAAATGTGTTGTTCTAGAAATATTTATTCTAGTTTTTGGAAAACTGTCACTACTCACGCGTCGCTTACTTTATGAGGTAATTGTCTGGTTTAATGGATCTTATTTCCTTAGGTTAAGCTATATTGCAATTGCCCATTTTGGCCCGATGATGGTATGTGTCGTCTGTGAGATTGTAGTGTTTGTGAATGCCTAGAAAGTGAGTTTCCTCACACATTTGAGAAGGCCCCTGGTCCTTCATCCAATGATTATGTGTTGTTCGACTTAACAAACCAGACAATATTGACGATCGCGTATACGAATAGAACAGAAAACAAAATGAAGAATAATACGATGCGAAGGGATTACGTGGTTCGGACAAAATCGTCCTACATCCACGGGTGAAGATGCCAACTTTTATTAATACTCAAGGATATGAAACATTACAGATACAACTCCATACATGCAAAAGCAACCAAGAACCTGCAAGCGCAAACCTGAGACCCACCCTCTATCTGGATGCCAATATCTCACTGTAGCACTTTGTTAAGCTCTTTTTCTTGCACCGCGAACAGAGCTCTTGCATTGTACATAAAAATCTCTATATCAAATGAGTTAAACTAATGCAGATATAACTCGCCCCCGAGAAGTAACTGTCAGTAACGGTCACCACCTCTTTTACTCTTATCTGAAGCTTCTAATATTTAATCACCTCCGTAACAATCTCCACCTTGATTACATATTAGAAAGTTAGGCACCCATTCATCACCATCTATCTGGATTTATACTTGTACGTTCAACAAGTTTAGGCAATGCCTAAACTTGTTTACAAGAAGCACTTTAGTAAGCATATCTGCTGGGTTATTTTTAGTGTCCACTTTCCACATTTGAACTTGACCCTGAGCAATGACCTCACGAATAAAATGATACTTTACCTGAATGTGTTTTGTTCAGTCGTGGAACGTGGGATTTCTAATCAGATGCAATACACTTTGGTTATCACAATAGACACAAACATTTGAGCTGTCTATGCCGAAATCCTTCGTCAATCCCTTAAGCCAAAGAGCTTCTTTAACACCTTCACAAGCAGATAGGTACTCTGACTCCGTTGTAGATATTGCTACAACCTTTTGAAGACAAGACTTCCAACTTACAACTCCACCATAAACTGTTAAAATATAACATGAGGTCGATTTTTTAGTATCAATGCATCTAGCAAAGTCTGCATCTACATATCCAGTTAAGACCTCTTCACCTGGCGTCCATTTACCAAGCACTAGAGCTATATCTAATGATCCAGAAATGTACCTTAATAGCCATTTCAAAGCATGCCAATGTTGTATGCCAGTGTTTTCCATGTAGCGATTGATTACACTTACAGGATATGCTATATTCGGCCATGTGCAAATCATGGAATACATTATACTACCTAGGATATTAGCATATGGTATTCGATCCATGATCTTCTGTTCTTCTTCACTGATTGGACTCTGTTGATGACTCAATTTGAAGTGAGCTCCTAGTGGCGTCATAACAAACTTGATATTATCAAAATCAAATCTGTTAAGTACCTTTTGTAGGTAACTTTTCTGAGATAGTGTAATCACATTTTGGCTTCGGTCTCTGGATATTTCAATACCCAGAATTTTATTTGCTGCGCCCATATCTTTCATATCAAACTCATTCCCTAATTGTTTCTTCAAATCAGATATGAGAGATGTGCTCTTTGCAGCAATGAGGATATCATCCACGTACAGAAGAACAAATATCTCCAGTTCAGTAGAAAATGTCTTCCTATACACACAGTGATCAAACTCACTTTTAATGAAGCCAATACCTGTTATAAAATCATTGAACCTCTTGTTCCATAACCGAGGGGATTGTTTCAACCCATATAACGACTTGTGCAATAAACACACTTTATTTGAACCATCCACTTGGAAACCCTCAGGCTGACTTATATAAATCTTCTCATCAATGTTTCCATGTAAAAATGTCGTCTTTACATCCATTTGGTCTAGTTCCAGATTTTGAACTACAACCAAAGATAGGAGAACTCTTATTGATGTCTGCTTATTTAGATGAAGGATGATTTTGTTGAAATCATCAACGTGTCATCGCATCTCCTTAGTGTCATCCATCGCCAGGGTATATAGTTTCTTTTTCAGATAAAGGCGATTTGCAAGTGACCTTTTCATATAGAGAGCTTCAAGCTTTGTCCAGACAGAGAATGCTAATTCCTCTTCTGTGACCTCTCACAGACCTTCATCACCCAGGCTTAGAAGTATCACACTGTGAGCCTTTGCTTCAATATCATCTGCTTTGATCTTGTCTGATTCTTGTATTGTTTTCATGGTAGCTTCGTCAATAGCTTGAGCCACTCCCTGATGTACCAACAGAGCTTTCATTTTCACTTGCCAAAGGCTAAAGTCGTTGTTTCCCGTGAACTTATCGACTTCAAACTTTGCCATGAATTCTTGTTGAACGGCAGGCCTCCAAAACAATCAGCAATAATCCAATTCTTTAACCGAGATTGAATAAGAACCCAAGATCCATGCTCACCGCACCAATTGTTGTTCGACTTAACAAACCAGACAATATTGATGATCGCGTAGACGAATAGAATAGAAAACAAAATGAAGAATAATAAGACGCGAAGGGATTACGTGGTTCAAACAAAATCGTCCTACATCCACGGGTGAAGATGCCAACTTTTATTAATACTCAAGGATATGAAACATTATAGATACAACTCCATACATGCAGAAGCAACCAAGAACCTGCGAGCGCAAACCTGAGACCCGCCCTGTATCCGGAGGCCAATATCTCACTGTAGTACTTTGTTAACCTCTGTTTCTTGCACCACAAACAGAGCTCTTGCATTGTACGTAAAAAACTCTATATCAAATGAGTTAAACTAATGCTGATATAACTCGCCCCCGAGAAGTAACTGTCAGTAACAGTCTCCACCTCTTTTACTCTTATCTGAAGCTTCTAATATTTAATCACATCCGTAACATTATGCATGTCAATAGGGAAAGACGCAGGCTTCAGTTGACCGTATGTTAGATGACAATTCTTTCAGAAATTGGATAGTAACAAATAATCCTTGGACAAATGATGATGGGACTGACACTGGTGCATTTGTTAAGAATTTTTACAAATGCTTTTGACCTTTGCTTGAATGTTTGTAATGGCAGTTGTATTCGAAGGTGATTGTGTGAATGCTAAATGTTAAAGTGCATATATGATTAGCTCAGGGCATTGTGTATTTTCAACATTCTACTATCATTTTTTTAGTCTATCGTGTATTAATTTGAATGGTTAAGTGTTCATTAGTCACTCATCAGTTCTCTTGCATCATAATTTCACAGCTGAGATGACATATGTGAACCTTTTGTTGAATCTTGAACGCTATACCGGATACATTGGCCCATTCGCGCGGAGAGTATGGGATGCTATTTATACAGAGAACTGCCCTAAGTGTAAGTGCTCTTTGCCATGCACTACATGCTTTGGTAATGAGATTTTATTCAAAATTATCAATTTGTTTGTTGGTTTTCACCATTAACTTCCTGTAAGTCTTTTCGTTAAAGAACACCAATGGCTTGTTTTGGGTTTGATATTTTATCTTTCTTTTTTTTTTAAATTAACTATCAACTTATCTGCTTTTTGTGAACGCTGCTATACAGCTTGATCTGTGTTCCATGTTGGATCAATGAAGTGGCACCCGTCTTGTTAATGATTTTAGATATTGAATATGTCTTTCATTTTCTTGAGCTCCTTTAAATTGACCTTTTTGAATAAAAAAGTCAAAATAAAAATAATCAAGATAGCTTATCAAGAATCTCAAGTTTTGGGGATAAGTTAATGATCCTTTGCACTTTGTACATCAATTGTCAGGGGAGTTTCTATTTCATCTTTTACAAATAGATGTAAAACTCTTTCAGATCCATCAGAATGTTGAGAAAATAAACGGTTTTTTTTATTAATTAAAATTTATTTGTGGCATTTATTTTGTATTAATGTGTGACTTTTGGAGTTCTTGTATTAATATGTGACTTTTGAAGTTCTAGGGAATTATGGGCATTTAGTAGCATTTATGGTTTTTAACCATTAGTATTCTATGGTTGTTTTTTGTAAGCCTATATAAAGGCATGTTTAGTTAAATGATAAATCATCACTTCCTCTATATTCATCCTTCACGTGTTTTTTTTTTCTAACAAAGTGGTATCAGAGCGTTCGAAAAAAAAAACCAAGAGAAATATGACCATTGGTGGAGGAATGGGTCCGCTTCAAATACCGATGCTTACCAAGCTCAACTACGACAATTTGAGCATCAAAATGAAGGCGTTACTAGGAGCACAAGACGTGTGGGAGATCGTGGAGAACGGTTTCCAAGAGGTGGAAGTGGAAGCTAATCAAGCGCAAAGAAACGCGTTAAAAGATACTAGAAAGAAGGACAAAAAGGCCATTTATGTCTTCTACTAATCGGTGGACGAAGACACATTCGAGACCATCGTGAATGCCGAGTCATCAAAGGCGGTGTGGGACAAGATCCAATCGAAACATAGAGGAGCCGATCGTGTGAAAAAGGTACAATTGCAAACTTTACATGGTGAGTTTGAATTGTTACAGATGAAGGAAACAGAGGGAATAGCGAAATATCATACAAAAGTAATGACCGCTGTTAACCAATTGAGACGGAACGGTGAAGAAATCGCTAATGTTCGTGTCATGGAGAAGGTTCTACAAAGCCTAAACACTAAGTTCGAGATCATCGCCACGACAATCGATGAGACGAAGGATCTCGAGAACATGACAATTGAACAATTTATAGGCTCGTTGCTAGCCTATGAAGAGAAAAAGAAAAGGAAGATGGAGCAAACGAAGACCGTTGAACAACTTCTCCAACTCAAACTCAAGGAGGAGAATGGTCATGGACATGGAAGAGGTTGCGGTAGTTGAGGCCGTGGTGGAAGAGGTGAAACAAACACCGACATTTCTCAAAACTCGTGCGAATCTTCAAGAGGAAGAGGAGGTCGAGGTCGTGGAAGACGTGGTGGAAGGTCCGGGAGAGATAAATCTCAGGTAAAATGTTATAATTGTAACAAATATGGACATTATGCAAATGAGTGTTACTCACCCCAAAAAGAGCCCATCGACCATAAGCATCAAGACCGGTCGACAGCTGGCACATCCAATGCCCATCAAGGGCAATCCAATTATGCGGAGGAGAGCAAGACCTTATTCATGGCTTCAAATGGAGAAGAAGAGAGTCGAGATAGCATGTGGTATCTTGACACTGGAGCCTCAAATCACATGTGTGGGAACCGTGAGATGTTTGCGGAGTTGAACGAGATGATGAAAGGTAACATTGCCTTTGTAGACAATTCTCTAGCTGCCATAAAAGGAATAGGTAAAATTCTCATTCGGTTAAATAATGGAGAACATCAATATATCACAAGTGTTTATTACATTCCCAATATAAAAAATAATATATTGAGTGTAGGAAAATTGTTAGAGAAAGGATTTGAAGTTCAAATGAAAAACAATTGTTTGTATTTGAGAGATAGTCATGAGAGACTTATTGCTAAAGTCTCCATGACCAAAACCCGAATGTTTCCTTTAAATGTATGTAATGATGTTGCAAAGTGCTTAAAGATGTGTTACGAGGATCCCTCTTGGCTATGACATCTACGGTTAGGACATCTCAATTTTGGGAGCCTAGAAGACTTGTCGAAGGAGATGGTGCGGGGTCTATAGCACATTCACAAGCCGAACCAAGTATGTGAAGGGTGTCTACTCGGAAAACATCATCGAAATAGTTTTCCAAAGGAGTCTGTGACAAGAGCCAAGAAGCCTCTAGAACTCATCCATGCCAATGTGTGTGGAGCAATCAATCTAGAATCTCATGGTAAAAGCAAATACTTCCTTCTCTTTATTGATGATTTTTCAAGAAAAACATGGGTGTATTTTTTGAAGAAAAAATCGAAAGTATTTGAAATCTTCAAGAAATTCAAGGCACATGTGGAGAATGAAAGTGGCTTTACGATCAAGGCCATGAGAACCGACCGAGGTGGTGAATTCACATCAAATGAGTTCAACTGATTTTGTGATGAAATAGGCATCCGACGTTCGTTAACGGTGCCAAGGACACCGCAACAAAATGTCATGGAGGAGAGGAAGAATCGGACAATCTTGAACATGGCAAGAAGCATGCTAAAGACAAAGAAGATACCAAGGGAATTTTGGGCGGAGGCCGTAGCTTGTGCGGTCTATTTGACAAACCGAGCACCAACAAAAAGTGTGCTTGAACAGACACCTCAAGAAGCATGGAATGGAATAAAGCCCGGAATCGGTCACTTCAAGGTGTTTGGGAGTATTGCATATGCTCATGTGTCAGAAGAAAAAAGGACCAAGCTCGACGATCGAAGTGAGAAACTCATCTTCATCAGCTATGGCGCAAGTTCAAAGGGTTATCGCCTCTACACTCCTTTGAATGGGAAGGTAATTATTAGTCGTGATGTTATTTTTGATGAAAAAGACTCTTGGGACTGGAATATACAGGAGGAGGAGTATAATTTGCTTCCATATTTTGAAGAAGATGATGAAAACGAGTCAATCAGGGATGAAATGAGTGAAGTTTTGCCCACTCCAGTGTCACTCCAGTCGACCAATCGATCATCATCTGAAGGCTCAGCGTCAAGCAACGCATCATCCAACAGAACAGAGGTATTTTCCAATCGGAAAATGAAATTGGCCCAAGAGGAACCCGAAGTCTATGAGAACTTTATGAGGTAAATGAAAATCAAAATGACATAATTCTCTATTGTCTTTTTGGTGATTGTGAGCCCTTTAGTTTCCAAGAAGCCATTGTAAAAAAAATATGGAAGGATGCAATGGATGAAGAAATTCGAGTGATAGAGAAAAACGACACATGGGACTTGACCAAACTTCCTAAAGGGCACAAATCGATCGGAGTAAAGTGGATATACAAGACGAAGAGAATGGCCAATGGTGATGTTGAGAGGCACAAGGGGAGACTAGTGGTGAAAGGGTATTGTCAATGACACGGCATTGACTATGATGAGGTATTTGCCCCCGTCGTTCGCCTTGATACTATTCGTTTGATTATTGCTTTGGCTGCCCATAATCGTTGGAAGATACATCAAATGGATGTCAAATCGGCATTCTTGAATGGAATTCTTGAAGAGGAGGTCTATGTGGAGCAACCATTGGGTTATGAAGTCAAAGGTGAAGAGGACAAAGTGCTTCGATTGAAGAAAGCTCTTTACAGTTTAAAGCAAGCACCGAGAGAATGGAATTCAAAGATTGACAAATACTTTCAAGAAAAGAAGTATATGAAGTGTCCTTATGAGCATGCCCTCTACATCAAAATCCAAGGTGAAAGTATACTAATCATTTGTTTATACGTTGATGATTTAGTATTTACCGGAAACGATCCTATCATGTTTGACGAGTTCAAAAGGGAGATGGCAAAGGAATTTGAAATGACGAACATTGGTCTCATGAGTTACTATATTGGGATTGAAGTCAAACAAGGTGAAGATGAGATTTTTATATCCCAAGAAGGCTATGTTAAAGAAGTGCTCAAAAGGTTCAACATGGAGAATGCTAATCCGGTTGGAACACCAATGGAATGTGGAGTCAAAATCACCAAGAAAGATGGAGGAGAGAAGGTAGATTCTACATTTTTCAAAAGCTTAGTTGGAAGTTTGAGATACTTGACATGCACAAGACCGGATATTCTTTATTGGGTTGGAATCATTAGCTGATTTATGGAGAAGCCGACAACAACACATTTCAAAATGGCAAAGAGGATACTTCACTACAACAAAGGGACAATTGAGTATGGTCTTTCCTATGTTTCTTCTAGCAATTTTAATGTTGTTGGTTATTTTGATAGTGATTGGAGTAGTGAATTGGATGATCGGAAGAGCACTACAGGGTTTGTATTTTTTGTTGGTGAAACGGCGTTCACATGGATGTCAAAAAAGCAGCCCACAGTCACATTATCAACATGCGAGGCGGAGTACGTCGCGGCAACTTCATGTGTATGTCATGCAATTTGGCTAAGAAACTTAGTGAAGGAGTTGAAATTTCAAATGGAGGATCCAATAGAGATTTTTGTCGACAACCAATCGGCCATTGCCTTAGCCAAAATTTTGGTGTTTCATACGAGGAACAAGCACATCGATACTCGATTTCACTACATTCGGAATTGTATCACGAAGAAAGAAGTGTAACTCAAATATATCAAGTCACAAGATCAAGCGGCGGATATTTTCACGCAGCCCCTCAAGTTGGAGACTTTCATCAAAATGAGGAGTTTACTTAGTGTAACAAATCAAGTTTAAGGAGGGGTGTTGAGAAAATAAAAGGTTTTTTTATTAATTAAACTTTATTTGTGGCATTTATTTTGTATTAATATGTGGCTTTTGGAATTCTTGTATTAATGTGTGACTTTTGAAGTTCTAAGGAATTATGGGCATTTAGTAACATTCATGGTTTTCAACCATTAGTATTCTATGATTGTTTTAAAGGCATGTTTAATTAAATGATAAATCATCACTTCCTCTATATTCATCCTTCACGTGTTTTTTTTTTCTAACACGGAAGAGTTATGTCAAGAGGAAAGAATTTTGTTCAAGATGATATCTGGTCTGCACTCCTCGATTTCAATCCATATTGCTGCTGATTATTACCTGGTTTGAATTTGGATTCATTAAACTTTTATTGCAAGCTTTCAATTTATTCTTTGCATAGCTCGGGCAATACCTGCCAATAGATAGTTTTCATGGAACTGTCATTAGCATTTTCATGATGCAGTGGTCTTCATATCTTATTTATTTCTTTTTGATTTTTTTTCTACTTCAATGGGGTCAAAATCTTTCATTATTATATGATCGCATCCTAAGCTACGAAGATCGTGTCAGGAACTTATACTTTACGTATCTTTTCGTTCTCCGATCTGTGACAAAAGTAAGTATGATACTGGAAACTCCAATGAGGATCTGAAGACACGGTCCTTAGTGAGACAATTACTCTATGACCCCAATCTACAAGTGGCCTGTCCACTCCCATTCGATGAAGCAAAGTTATGGAAAGGCCAAAGGGGACCAAAACTGAAGCAGAAGCTGCAAAAGCAATTCAGAAATATCAGGTTTTCTCAAAACCAGCAACTCTGAGGGCAATTATGAAAATACTATTTTCAAAACAAGATAAAAAGGTGTTAAAAAGCTTTGTCATCGGGTAGTGCTTTTAACAGTCCTACAAGCACTGATTACTCTTCATTTTTAGCATAGAAAGGCATAAGGGCTACTACAACATGTGTTCATAGGAGTCCTTTTTTAATAAAGAAAAAGAATGTACAAAGGCGAGGAAGGGGAATGGGAAGGGATAAGCATGTGTTTGATTTTGAAATGATTATAAATGGCGTCATTGAGAATATTTTGTTTCTATTTTCACTTGGACATTTGTTGTGCCGTTTAGAAAATATTTCATATGGCTTCTGAGAAGTGTGATTATGATGTGGTCTGATTTGTATTGTCATCTTCTTTAGCTGCAATGACAAAGAAACGAAGTGATTGCATTGATCAACTTACTTTAACTGTGCATGAACTGTCACGCCCCAAAGGGGACCCGAGACAGAACGGAGAACGATCCGACCCAAAAAGGAACCAAATCGTCCAACCCTCACTTAAATCTAATAAATAGCAGCGGAAGACTTAAATATTCACATTACATATTAGGCCCAAAAATAGAGGTCCAGAAGTGACAATAATGTAATCTAATTTAACAAAGTCTAAAATTTAGTGAAAATAACATAAAATATGACTAGGTTACAAACCTCACTAAAATATCTTTAGTCTAAAATAATTAAAATTGGGGAAACTCCAAATTTTCTCTTGAGATGGCAATGGGGAACTACTCTGATCATTTCCTGAAAAATGTAGTCATATTTGGGGTGAGTCGACAAAACTCAGTAGGGAATTATTTTATTTTTAACTTATATGTCATATGAATTTAACAGACTTTTCAGTTAATTAAATTAATAAAATTAACATATAAAGAGGTGCTGATGAGCAATAAATTTAGTAACAAAAATTAACAAAGGCGATACTCAGGCGATCGCAAGCCAAAAAGACCCTGATCAGGTTTAGGGTTTAGCGCCCAGGGACACGACACATATAGCTGTCCCATTACTCTAGTTAACAATATAAATAAATAAATGTAAATGAACTGAAAAGTAAAAGTGACATGCTCGAATTTAATTGAATATTTACATTTTAGGAATTACGGTAAGTTAAATATAAAATAACCTCTACCTCAAAGTTTGGCTTAACAATACCAAGCCCAATTAGAAGTCCAATGTTGTCAACCGTAGATAAGTCGATAATTTCCTAAGTTCCAAAACCTATCCATAACATTTTATCACTTTAGAATTTGAACTCTAAATTAAGGGCTAAAATTTTAACCAATAATTTACTATCCAAACAAATGAAGTCTAACATAATAATAAAACTTAATATAGCCCAAAATAAAAATCTGATTCGGCCCAATAACATAACTCAATTGAATATTTGATGTAGCCCACTAAAATATATTCTGATTCAGCCCAATGAGAAAAACAATACTTTGTTACGTCCTAGGTTTAGTTCGTAATTTAAACAACTCATATGAACAGAGTCTTCTTTGTTCACTGCAGAAATCATTCGCTTGAGAAAATTGTTCTCACCAACATCCAACAGTAAAATAGAAAGGAAGAGTTCCGATTTAGAACTCTCTTAGATGTACTCAAGCCAAAGTTTCAATCTTTAGCATTTAACAGAGTCAACCTTCACCCATTTTGAAGCTTTGAGTTTAAAATTTTCATCCCAATCACCCATAAAATTATTTACCCAATTCGTACTAAAACTTTAACAAATTAACCAAATATATGAATCCAACATCAACCAGTATACAACATCGACATCTGAATAACCAAAATTTTGGAGAACAAGAGAAACTTTTCTTATACCTTAAAGATCCTTGCACCGTTCGAAGTGTTGAACAATCACATTAAACCCAAATCTTCAACCTTTATTGAACAATTACAGTCATTAGAAGGGGTTTTGCGTAATAGAAGAACAGATGTTTAGGGAAGGATTTATCTTACTCGTCGAAGACCAAAATCTTGAATTTCTTGAGAAAGTCGTACTCTTTATATCCCACCTTCGCCGGAAAAGTATTCAACAATCATGCTACGTCTTCAATCTGAGAGATAATCTCCCTTTAGTACGATACACCGAGGAGAAGCAAAATCCAAAGATTTACGATAACTTACCTCAGATGCAGTTGAGTTGCACGCTGAGAAAACCTAAGCTTTGTTGCTCGACGAAGAGTAATCAATCGAGAGGAAGAAAATTTTTGAAATGGGAGTGGGGATAAACTCCCCCACTCCAAGCACTGATATAGGGGGGAAGTTTCCCCTGAAATCCTCCAGATCCGCAGCACTCCCCTGAAATGGGGAGTTTTAAATTATTTTATTATTTGTTTTTTTTTTCATTTGGGCTGAGCTAAAAAGCCCAGGTATTACATGAACTGGGAGCGGCATCAGCGAGAGGACAAGTCTCTGCACCAAATTGCCCATTTCAGAGAATATTAGGATCAGTGTTTTAGGAAACAGGTAAATTTATCCTCATGCTGCTATTTGCTTCACTTGTTTTATTGTTGATACAATGGGTTGGTAGATTGAGGTGTGGAATGTCATATTTTACAGGTTTGGACAACTATTCTACGAGAAGCCCTCACCTTCATTCATCCGCCGTGAAAATGGAGTTCTCAGCCTACCAACGAGCATATTTTAGAAAACAGGTAAATTTGTCCTCACGGTGGTAGACCATACATGTTAATACACTCAAACAGGAGGAGAGAGAAAGAGACTTAATTTTGTCCCCATGTGTGCTGCTTACTCATTCAAATGCATTTATGGTAGCAATGAGGGAGGGGACTGATCAATTTTGAGACTAATGATTTGGTTTGAATTTCGATGGAAAATTATCAAATCATCCACTAATTTGTAATTAATGATAAGTTAATCACTGAACAATATTTGTTAATAATTTAAACATTAAATTATAAAAAATTGACGACGCAAACATTGTTGTTATATTTTTCATTAAAAAATATTGTCGTTCTGTTGTTGAATATTATTTTTCTGCGGCGAAACGTTATTTTTTCACTGAACAGTTTTAAAATATTACTTTCTGCATGAGGACAACGACGTTTCTCTGCCGAACGCCAATGGTCCGTAGTGGAACGTCGTCGTCCTGCTTATGGAAAGATTATGTTCCGCCGCAGAAAGAATACTTTCCGCAGAGGAAATATTATTTTTCGCCACATAAAAAATATTTTTTTGCAGCGGAAAGATTACTTTCTTTTGTAAAAAGTGATGAACACTGAACGACGACGATTGATCATAAAAAGGAAAGAGAAGATAGTGATAAGAATTGGAAGGTGAAATCGAGAGAATGAAATTGTTTTTCACGACGGAAAGATGCTCAGAAGGAAACGTGAAAATTATTTTCGAGGATGAGAAGACCATGTCGGAGCTTTCTAAAATCGTCTTCGCGGTAATATTACGTCAATTATTGCGATTTTAGCATAAAAATGAAGTAAAATAAGAATTTACAGAGATTAAAATTTTAGTATCATCTTCGTGACAATATTTTTTTCAACAAATAACGGTGAGATTTGTATTGTCTATTTTTCATAGTTCAATGTTTAATTTATTAATAAAAATTATTCAGTAGTTGACTTATTATTAACTATATAAAAGACAATAGTTGATTTGTCATTTTTCTTATTCTAAAAATGCGACTCACATTTCTACCTGCTGTCCACGATGACAGATTTGGCCTCAAGTTTGGTTCTATAAAATTCACGTGGACTTGAAGACCCAATAATGTCTTTTAACTACATTACTTGTAACAAAGTTTGGGCTCTACACTAATTGATTAATTTGGACCTTGTTATTCTTTTGTAAAAAACGTAAAGGGAAGATGTACGAAAGGCGTTTTAGTCATTTACCTTAATTAAAATGGTAGATTTCATGATATTGTACAAGTGTTTCCCTGGCTCCTAGCAAATATGCTAGTTTTCTATAATTTATCCAACAGGTTATATTTCACTAAAGGAAAGGTTATTTTTCCTTCTTCTTCCTCCAATTCCATAAACCCCATCAAAACCTCTTTCTCAATCCTTTCTTTGCTGCAGCGGAAGACACGACTCAGAAGCAGCCATGAGTCTTATAGCTGGCTCGTACGAGAGATTCATATGGGGATTCAACCTCAAAAACCTCGTATCCCAACCCCAAACACAAACCCTAGTCCCTCTCTTCTCCTACCCTTCCCACCTCTCCCCCATCAAAACCATCGCCGCCGCTGGCCCCATCGCCGCTTCTGGTGGCGCCGACGATACCATCCACCTTTACGACGTTTCCAACGCATCCTCCCTCGGATCACTCCATGACCACTCCGCTTCCATTACTTCTCTCGCATTCTTCACACCCTCCCACCTCTCTTTCCCCCGCAACCTCGTCTCCGCTGCCGCCGACGGATCCTTGTGTATTTTCGAGGCAGATCCTTTCGTCCATCTGAGGACTCTCCATCCGCATAGAAAAGCTGTTAATGACGTCTCCATTCATCCTTCTGGAAGGCTGGCGTTGTCTGTTGGTCACGATGAGTGCTTGGCTATGATCAATTTGATTCAGGGGAGGAGGAGTTTTTATTGTAGATTAGGAAAGGAGTCGAGCTTGGTGGAGTTTGATCTCGCTGGAGATAAATTTTTTATGGTTATGGAAGAGAAGGTGTCAGTGCATGAAGCTGAAGATGCCCGATTGCTGTGCGAATTTGAAAGTCAAAAGCGGGTCCTTTGTGTGGCACCGGCCGAGGTAAGGCTTTTCAATTGACAAAATCTGCAATCATGTTTCTGTGCTCAGCTTTGGATTTTATGGATTGGGTAGTGATAATAATCCGTGTTGTATGATTTCGTGTGAATTACTTTTCCTTTTTTTACTTACATTTATTTTTGCTTGAATGGTGAAAAGTATGGTTTTTTCTTCGTTGTTTTACAAATAATAGAATGAATTTATCCTTTTATTATTATTATTTTTTGTTTTATGTTTATGCTGTCGAAAAATTTATTGGTTTAAAAAATGAACTAGATTGGCATGGTATCTATTTGAAATTTATTAGTTAACTGATGGAATCTAGAGCAAGGTCTCTTATTGTTTTTGAATTCTATTACTTTCCTTTTCTGAAAGATCGTTACTCATTTCTGAAATGTCCTAGATGGTGCTGAAAGACTTTGAGATTTCAATATTTCTAGTTTATGAATTACAAGCATGTTTGGAATCTAATGTTCATATGCCTTGGGCAGTCACCATGGATAGTCCTCTATGCGATAATGGATTATCCTCTCAAGAAGAATTTTCAAAAATTTGTTTGCAAACAATGTCTCCAAACATATTTTTTAGAACTTTTCTATAGAGAATAATCCATGTTTTCTCAAAACAGTCGAAAAAGTGTCTCAAAAACTGTTTTTGTTTCTTGTTCAGAAAAAAAAAACGAATAAAAAGAACATACTGCTTCCATTATTTGTTTTCTCGGTCTCAATGAGCAGTTTTTAGAAACATTTTTAACAAACCTATCCCAACATACCCTTGAGTTTTCAGATTTGTTTTCCTACTGTTCCTGAAGTCGAGTTTGACTTTGACAGAATGGACTGCTGTTTACTGGTGGTGAGGACCGTAGTGTTACAACATGGGATACAAAGAGTGGGAAGGTAGGATATTGCATTGGGGATGCACATGCTTCTCGAATAAAAGGCATTGTTGTTCTCACAAAAAATGCCGGATCAGCTGCTGATGATGCTCCATATTTAGTGGCATCAGCTTCATCAGATGGAGTAATACGAGTTTGGGATGTTCGTATGGCAGCTACAAAGAAGCCAACTGCGCTAGCTGAGGCCAATACAAAATCAAGACTAACTTGCCTTGCAGGATCATCTCTGAAGTGTGAGTAATTTGCTTTTTATATAATTTTAGATACCATTTTTTTTTTCATCTTTTTACGACTGTTAAGTATTAATGGGGGGCTTTTTATGGAAACTGTTCTTCTAGCACAAAAAGAAATTGGAAGCAATTATAAGGAGGCGGCAAAGAGATGAAAATGTTTTAAGAAAACATGTTTGGTTGGAGCTGTTTCCTATGAAAAAATGGATATCTTTCAAATGGTTTTTCACTTTGGTTTTATTAAATTACAACTAATCCTGAAAGTTTAATTTGATTAATTATCATCATTTGATTCATTTTAACTATTCTAATATATGATGATCAATTTTGTTTTATTTCTTGATTAGCTTTGAAACAGCAAAAGGTGGGAAACAATATAAAGAAAGAGCAGCGGGATCCAGGTGTGTAACTTTAAGCAAATACTTGGAGAATTTAGTAGGGAAGACATACTTTTTTAGGCTTTCTAAAGAATTCTCTTGGCTACTTTCTGTTTACCCATTCTAATATTTTTTGACATTGAGCCTATTCAATTATCTGCTCCTCTCTCTCTCTCTCTCTCTCTCTCTCTCTCTCTCTCTCTCTCTCTCTCTCTCTCTCTCTCTCTCTCTCTCTCTCTCTCTCTCTCTCTGATAGTTTCTGCTTTTGTGAATAAAAAAGAAAATAAGAGGGCACCAACTAATGGGGAGGTCAAACAAGAGTGCACCAACTATTTCATCTATCGAGTGTTGTGCAACTTTTGGTAATGCTACAATGAAGAGTGAGAAAACTATTAAGTCTAGATGAAATATTTCTAAAAGCAGAAAAACGGATATAATTGGAAATAATGTATCCACACTTGTTATAATGGACATTTTGCTTAAATTGTTAAAATAAACATGGTGATTAGATTGTTGTAATGAACATATAGATTAAATAGTTGAAATAGACATACGTTAATTGTTTGTTGATGATAAATTAAATGGATAATTTTGTTTGCGTTAAAGTTTCTCTCTCTTTACAAAAGATAAAAATTTTGCAAAAGTTTTCTTTGTTTTAGTCTCTCACACTTTGACATTATCAAAAAGAAATCAAGTAATAAGGTTTTCAATAGGTATTTGACATTATCAAAAAGAAATCAAATAATAAGATTTTCAATAGGTATCTAAACATATGTTATCCAAACAAATATTTCTTAACAATAGAGTTCCAATTTAAAAAAAAAATTAACTATGTAAAATAAACAATAAGTATTCGGTATAAGAATATCAAAATTAGTGTATAGCGAGATTGGTATCTCAATTAGTATCCCTACACATCAACTAATCTACGTCGGCGACACCTTATTGCGAGATCTCTTCCATAAATCAGTGATAGCGAATAACAACTTCGGGTCCAAATATACTTTTGACCTTTTGGCGTACATGAGAGACTTATTTAATAGATCTTCGTGAATGTGGAAGTCGGTCTTCTAAGAATTTTGAAGTAGCTCTAAATCTCCACTGGTACATCGAAATATGTTGTGCAGACTAAAATACACAAGGGAAAATCAGCACATAAGTGAAAAGCAATATGAATATAGACAAGTGAAAAGATATACCTCTTTTTGTCTGTTGGAGCTATAATAATTGCAACAGCTTCTTGCAGCAATGTCTGGTAAAGGTAGTGAGTGTGTAGGTCAAGGGACGACAAAAAAACACGATCGTGATGGATTTGTCTGAAAAGTAAATCATGCATTAGAACTATTTAAACATGAAGTACAACAAAAGCAATAAGTTTACTTACGTAAATCCACTCTAATATAATAAGCGATCTTTCCATTAGATCGTTGAAGTATTCTTCTTCATTCAACATAGTACATTGCATACAAGAACACAAGGATGAGTACTAAAATAAAATCTTCTAAACTACTTAATTTAACAAAACGTAATTCTCACTGTATTTGCTATTTCTTCTTGGTTCAGGAGGAGGAGATTAGTGATGTGGTACTCATCATCTAAATGAAAATGAAAACAGGAAGCAAAATATCATAAGCATTCAGTCCAAGACACTTCATGCTAGAAAATGAAATAGCATACCATACTCCCTACAAGTATTGTGCATATCTCTAGGTTTTTCTTCGTATTTGCATAAACCAATTTTATGAAAATCTTTATCATGTCACTTGCCTGAAATGAACATTTTCAAATCGTCAAACTAATAAAGCATGAATAAGTGCAGACACGTAGATAACCAAATCGAAGATGTATCACATGCAAATTTTTAAGTGGAGGCTGTATTCCACCCAATGCGTCTGTCGATAGAGGAATGTGAGCCACTATCTGTTGCATCTTGGCAATCACAGCAGGAGGAGAATGTTGGTGTCCGAGGGCAAGAGCGCTGCAAATTTGAGGCACGTTATTATATCGTATACAAATAAACTAAATAATGGAATTTACGTACAAACTAAAAAACTTATAGACATTCTGTGTGTTCGATTGCTATAGAGGTTGTTAAAGAGGCTGCTGGAGAGATTGCTGGAGAGGATGTTTCAGTGACTACTCCCAGCCCCATTTTTTACAATTTGGCCAACAACTCATGATGATGCTCCTCTGCTCGATCCTTCATTCTTTGCATTTGGTGCAACACCTTTTGATGGTACTCCTCTATCCTTTGAACTCGGTTCAACACCATTTGACGTCACTCCACATGCTCCTCTAGTCTTTGCTTCCAGCTTTCAATCTTTTTGATTTTGATAAAATTTGACTTCAATGCTTACAATTGGTATATAATTTTGATTTGGATAAAGATATAAATAATGTTGGTTTCAATGTTTGCATTTTTCTTTGGTATCATAGAATTAGATAATTTTAATATTTGAAGTGGTATTAATCTTAAAATTGGTATAAAAAAATTTGTTGAGTAGATTGTTTTGATGATTGCCATGATGAATATATCCCCATTTATTTGCTTTTGTATAATGGCAAAGGGGGAGAGATTTTTTTGAATGTTTTAATGTTAAGCTCTTATCTCACCCCAATAATTTATTTGTGAATAATATCCAAGAGAGAGTATGTAACGACTTGATTTTTCATAATCTTTTTAAAATACACGAAATTTAAAATTTTTGTAAGATAATTAAATTTCTTTGTAATCAGAGTACAAGCCGGGCCGTTAGAAACTATTTTCTTCGTTAAAACATAGCGAAAGAGTAAATCGTTTACAAAGAAAATCTTTTGTTTTGCTTTACTGCTACAAAATTAAATATAATTTAATTACAAACTGTTTTATTTCTTACTCACTTAGCCTGGACAATCGCAAGCATCTTCACGTGCAAATCCTTCATCAACTGCTTTGTATTTTGTTCATCATTCTTCTCATGCATACACATGTACCTACACCACAAGTAAACTGTAAGCCCACAAGGCTTAGTAAGGAAAGGAAAAATGTATATGACATGTCTCTCTTTAGTTCACTTGGAATGAGTCCACCCCAAACCAATCTTTTCATTACGTTTCATTCATTCGTTCATTCATAACTCGTACATCGAGCTGGAAGTTGGAGAAACACGTGTGGGATGGAATAGTTTGATCAGCTTCTAACTCTATGTGGGCTAGATCCGGACTACCCATCTGCCCCCCAACTTCCCATTGCATCATTCATCATCGTTCATTTCATTCATTCATTTCATTTTCCTCACTCATGCATGTGAGTACCACCCCGAGGAAACTCCTTACTTGTTTCTATTAACATGATGCATGTTAACATAACATAAAAGAATTGACAATTAAACAATACAAGTATCAAACAACAAATGGTAAGAATAGCAATAATGGAAATCATCGAATAGAGTGAATAACATGAATAACGAACAACAAATGACAGAGTAACACTAATTGAAAGCAAACATGGAACCAAGTTGAAAGCGTCATACAACATAGCAAGATGAATATACTATTAACTACTAAGTATTCAAGCGGATTAAGCATGTTTAACAATGATACAAGACTAATAATTAGCGGAAACATACTCAGAGATTATCTACGAAAACATATTAAATAAACAACTAATGGAAACGTGCTTAACTTATAATTACATGATAGTAAACTAAGCTAATTACATATTCAAATCTAGTTACTTACTAATTCTAATTAACATGCTCAAGTCTTGTCGATTAAACGTTCTATTTATTAGTCGGTTTACATGCTCAAGATTATAGATAGTTTTTCTAGGTCAATTTACATGCTTGGGTTACATGCTTCTGCTTTGATAAGTTAAACATGCTCGGGTTGATTAATTACTCTAGTTAATTTACATGCAGATAACTAATTGAACATGGTAATTAGTGTTACTTTATCAAAACATGCTAAATTACTAAACATGCCCAATTAGTGTTCTCGTTAGTTTAACATGCTCTGATTCGTTATTTAACCCCTAGTTAATTAGTTAAGCTAGTCAATCAAAAGATTCAGATTCTATTTCCTAACCAGAACCAAGAAAATAATAATATTATAAACTACATTTCAATAAGTTACATCTATCTATGCATGCTTATCTAATTAAATCAATATGTAAACATGCTCAATAAATTCTATACGGAAATCTACTTAACGAATTACAATTAGAAACATGATTAACAACTTCATACGATGAGGAACGTGCTACACGAAATGATGTCCATTAAACCTAAAGCATTTATAGCTCCTAACCAGAACCAAGGGATCAATAATAAGCATTACAAGGAATTCACAGCAGCTAAAACAGTTCACAAAATAGGATTTCTAACTTATGCATTTCATAACTCATTCGAACTTATCATTCATTCTTACAACTTTCCATCCATCCTTTATTCCATTCATAAGAAATCCATCTTTAACATTAGAAATAGGAGATTATACTTAAATCACACAACAATGAGTTATCACCAAAGAAAAACATTCTAAGAATTCGAACAAGGGAGCTAGCATAGAATTCAAACAATAAAACAAGCACGACACTACTTTTGGTGTAGGGCCTCCACATGGCCACGACTTAACCCAATTCCTTACCTCAAAGTTTTATCGCATTTAGCACTTAACTGCTATCCTTCTTCTTCTTTTTGCTACCTTCACAAATTAATAGCGCTCAATCATTAATCTAGCCAATTAATAAACTTATTAATCTCGTCGTCTTCTCCTATCATTATAAGATACTTATTAGAGTTTCTTAAGCGAAACCACTACGGCAATAGAACCCAACCTAATAGAACATTTTGACATAACCAAACTCTTCCATTCAACAATATTTAAAAGACAGAACATTCATCCAAACATGACCAGTAATCCACTCAGCAGAACATAATAGCTCAATAGGTTAACGATTCATTTTCAGCTACTAAAACCAAACCCAACATACCCATAGTTGGACAGTCACAATCATGAACATATATTCGCCTATCAAACATCACATAATATTGATCCAACGCACTAATCCAGCAATGACCCCAAGGCTATAACAATAGCAGAAAGTATTTCCATATATTTCAATATTCGGATTCCAATCCAATATGCTTGAAATCCAATAACAAGCAGAGCATAATACCCACGAGAATTCATGATAGAGAACCTAACAGGCTATTCCCCTTCACAATTTCAACCAACAATGAGGCATAAATCTCAACCTTTTATCTTCATTATTAATCCATAAAAACAAGGGAGAAACTCCCTTGAGGAACAGAGGAGGTCCGAGAGGAGCAACAGCTCCTCCTTCTCCAGAAGCCCATTGCCCTGACTCCAACACCTCACAGCCGAGTACCACGTCGGCCACTGCATCGCTGTCGTCGAGTATCACCGGAAAGTCGACGAAACACCGTAGCACCAAATGCCAAATCGACAACGGAGCCCGTCGTTCATTTGCACGCCGCTGGATGACGCGCATGACCGGCGTCCGAACCATCGTTGCCTCCCCTCGCGTCGTCGTGCCGAGACCCGAGCTCGCCCAATCGCGTTCATCGCTCATCTCCTGATCGCCGATCGCCGATCGCCTCTCTCTCTCTCTCTCCACATATTTTCTTCCCGACTTTTCTTCAGCAAAACCAACTCCACTTAACCTAATTTCCGCACTTTAAATTAATTTAGAACCGGACCCAGCAAACACAACCCGAACCGAACCGGTTTAACACTCTCCCATTTAATTTCTCTTTTAATTTCCCCATTTTAATTCTAATTAATTAATATTAAAATATATTTATGTGTTAAATATTTGTATCGAATATTAATCAACTAATAGGTCCCAAACTCCAAGTCAACAAACAATCAGATCTTATAATCGACTATGTGCTAAACTCGAACACTAGATTTAAAACAATTATAACTTCAATTGCATAAGAGCTTTGGAGCTTAAATTTACAGAGCAGCTAGTAATCACACTATACTAAATCAACAGCAAAATTCAGCTTGAAAGGCATCATTCAAACAAAGTTATGAGTATGGTAATCTGAAACTCGGAAATGGAAAATTCGCGAAAAAACAGCTTTGCGCCTATGATGTGCCCCAAGTTCCTATCGCCTGAGCCGTGCCCAGGGCACCTTTATTTCTAACTTTTTATTTGTTTTGTAGGTGTTTAATTTTCTGTCCAATTTGAAGGAAAGCTTTATTCAATGTCACAGAGACGATTTAGTGTATTTGGACTAGTGGATATCATGCAATCACAGAAGAAAATTAGGAGCTGTCCAAATCTGCCTAGAATCTGAGCAGCAGATGATCAAGGGCTATTTTGACAACTGAGACGGCGTCGTTTCAACTTTAGTCCTTCATATAAAATGCAGCCAACATACAGAGCTTTCCAAGGACATATTGGGCGTTTTATTTGGGTTTGGTTTACTATATCTAATATCCCTTTTTCAGAGACTGATTTTCAAAATCGGATTTATTGTTTTGTTATTGTTAAAGGGCTGTTTAGGTCATTTTCTAATTAGGGTTATTTTAGTCTTTTTATTCCCTTTAGTGTACGAACTCTTAGGGTTTTAAAAAAGCCCTCTTTGCTGCAAATGAAGAGAATTTTGAATTGAAGACATTTTTGTTGTGTTTTGGAAAAACACCACCTGCGGCCTCCTCCCCCCTTGTGCGCCGATTCCTTCCACCCCCAAGCAAGGTTCCTCTTGAAGTTTCTCAACCTTGCATCTTGGGATATTGCCTCTTCCAATCTTCATCTTCAAGGTAGGATTGTGGTGTGGAGACAATAGAACCTTCCAACCTTGGAGAGTGTTGGTTTCGGCCAACCCTAAGTCGCCCCTCTCACTTAGGAGGTCCGCGGACTCCATTGTTTTTCTTCTTGATTTCGTGATTCTTGTAAGATCTTTTCTTGCTGGTTTGATAGTTTATGTTATGGAGACTTGATGCATGTTAATTGTTGAAGAAGCTCTTTTGGGAATTTTTGAAAGAAAGGTGATATTTTCGGATTAATGTTGAGCTGCTGAATCTGTGAATTTTCTGGATTAATACTGCCTCTGATTGTGTTACCTGTTTGGAGCTCTTACGTCGTTCATCTCAGTTTGACGCCTTCTAATGAATTGTTCATGTTTAAGTCAGTGAGCTACCCTCCAAAATTGAGCTTTGTTTGGTGTATGTAGCGTGAGATATATCGTTTTTAAGCAGCACTGGTAAAACTGTTCTGCTGGGAAACAGAATTCTGGTTAAAATTGAAATTGATAGTTCTCTCAATCCAGAGTGCTTTTTGGGCTGGATTTTTTATACAACTCTCCTGATTTTATTAAGTTTATGGTCTCCGAAATACAGCTCTAGTTCACATACACATTTGGAGTTTTATTCATTTCATTTGCTAGTGGTTCGAGGATTGATAATTTTTGGGACAGATTTCACTAAGGCGTTCTAAGTGTTTCTTGGAGCTTATCAGCCTATCTTAGCAAAACGGTCATATCTTTAAAATTAGAAGTCCAAATCAAATGAAATCACTCACCATTTCACAAGGACAGGAAGGCCAATAATCACAGAGAAAATTATAGTAGTGATCTTCAAAGAAATCAGAAGAAAATCGTGTAACAAGTCGAATCGCGGATCTAGGGTTAGCATCCAAAACAGATTTGCGATAACAAAAGGGGTAACAATGTATTGCTTCAATTTGCTTCTCCAAATCACCAAATAAAGCCCTGAACTTCACAATTACAGAACAATAACAAATTGGGGGTGAATTTACAGAAGCACCTTTTTAGAGAATCAATGGAACTAAGGGCACTAAGTTGGTCCACGATCTCTCACTCAGAAGAGAGAGGCGACTTGTTCGGATGTTTTGGAGAACACCACTCCAACCTAGCTTTTGCTGTGGTCTTCTACCTCCACGCCACAAGGACAACCTCGAGATGAAGTTGCTAGAAGATGTAGTATGAGTCCTCTCCTCCTAGACCACGCAAGAACAAAGGAGACGACTATGATGATGGAGGTGAAGCCGTGAAGCAAAACTAAACCACCAAAAAGGGGTAGAGAGAAAACTCTCACAAAGATTCAATAATCAGATTTTAGGTTTCAAAAAGTCCTTCCAAGTTCCCTTAGAGTGCCCTAAATAACACTCTAAGGTTACAACAAAAGAAATTACAACTTTGCCCTTGAAACTTCAAAATTTGGGCATGAGGGCTCGGTTTACATGCAGACCGAGCACCTCCATTCCTACATCAACAAAAACAATTTAAATTCCACAAAACTAAATCCTAACCAGTCATCCAGCAATCCCAAACATTTAAAACCATAAGTTTAAAGTGAAACTTCAATAAAATACTCTTAAACGACACTGGTGTCTTCAGCCTATGTAAGCTCTTCCAAGCCGGGATAATATGGCCTAAGCCGATTAAGATTTGCATGGCTTCACTTGAGAACGAGGTACGAAACTTCCTTGTCTTCGTGTGTTGGCTTTTCCGTAAACTCCCATCAAGTGTTACCCCTGCAAAATAAAACTTATTAGATAAAAAAGGAGCATCATGGCTCGACTCAGACGGTAGGGTCTTGGGATACATCATCGACCCAATTTCTAACTCCCGACTTATTCTAAACATTGTTTAAAGATTATTAGAGGTCTAATTTAAAATTTTCAATTCTATTTCCTTAATTGATTTTCACCAATTAAACTGCAAATAAATTCTTTTAAATTATAACCTAACAATTATGTCATTGGTAATACCCCGATAATTATCCAACTTAATCCAAAATTTCAAAATTATACTTCAATTATATTTATTAAATTCCAATAAAAGTCAGGGTGTTACAGAGTAATACTGTTACATGATTTGAAATATAAGTTGAATTAATTTTTGTATTTGACTTTGATTATTTTCTTTCCCTAATGACTCTTTTTTATAATGCCAAAGGGGGAGAGAAACATTAAGTGTTTAGGATAGCATGAATTGTATGAATTAAGGAGAGATAAATTGCATAGACTAAAGGAGAGAGATTAAATTTTGCAATATTACATGTTCATGCTTAGGGAGAGTAATAAACAACTTAATATATTTTTTTATCAAAAAAATGGAGAGATTGTTAGCCTAACAGACATTAGACTTAATTGTTTTGATGATGAATGATTAATTTGATGATAAGTTGTTTATAACTTGAATGAGATTAATATGTTTATCATCTTGTTGGTAATACCATCTAACAAGAGTATTTATATTTGCTAACATGTATGTTTAAGTGCATGTAGTTAAAGATTTAATAATTTGGACTTAGAAGAAGATTCAAAACATGCAAAACACGCAATAGTGGTCGACCAAAGCATTCTTACAAAGAGGAATCAATTTCTAAAATTGACTGAAGCGGTCGATCAGAGGAGAAAGGCAGTGGACTAGAAATATTAAAAATTGCTCGACAAATGCTAAAACACAGAAGAGCGGTCGACCAAGATGAAGGGTGGTCGACCATAAATCGGATAGAGTCAAGAAGGGTTCTTGACATACGTTGGAGTAGTCGACTAGAGCGAAGGGTGGTTGATCGGAAGCATAACAATAATAATGCAATGGTCAGGAGTAGCCAACCAGAAGAGTTGAGTGGTCCATCACTCGGAAGAAATTATAAATAGAAGCACCAACCATTGATGAACATAAGAAAGAGAGAATCATACTGAAACACTATTGATTTTATTTCTCTATTTTTCTCTATATTTGAGTGTTTCGCCTAGCTCTCTCAATTCTTCACTTAAGAATTTATATTTGAGAGCTTAGACTTTATAATTCATATTTCCTTGTACAAATATTCTAAGTTTTGAACTTAAACGATAATCAAAGGTGATGCCTCATAACAGTCAAAGTAAGATGGATTAACACCTGTGAAGTTCAATCAAAAGGGTGACTCCTCGTGATAGTCGTTGTAAAGGCTTGATTGACACCCATGAAATTTAGTCAAATATAACAAAGAAGTTATAGTAAAGGAATCTTCAAGGGGGAGCCTTGAAGCGTGAAAGTAGGCAAGATTGGCTTAATTGCGTTAATAAACATGTTTGCATCTTCTCTCCCTTAACTCCTTACTTTTATACTTGTTTTACTTGCATATTGTTGATAGCATAATTAACAAGAAGAAAATTTATAATCACATAAAAAAGTTAGATATACGATCATTTTAATGTTGACTCTGAATGTAGTAACTTGGATTTTTGTAGTGCTAAGCATAAGACATAAGTGATGATTTTTAGGGTAATAGGAGTTGAACTGGATGATTAAGGTATTGGTCATGGAAAATGTATTTGGATATAGTAAATTATACATTATTGAGGATAATAAAGTTGTTGATGATTATTGGAGTTGGTTGGAGATTTATTTGATAATGATTTGAGTTAAAAGAAATGATAGTGATTGGTTTGGATGAAGTAGCAAATTATTATGATGATTATGTAGAAGAAGTAGCAAGGAGATGACCACATATAGTGCAAATTATTTTGGTGGCGAAGGAATTTTTAACCGGTCGATTGTCTAAAGGGGGTTGATCGACCGGCTCCAAAAAGATTTTAATCTGGGGTGCAGCAATAGTTGGAATCGGTCGACCACATGTTCGACCGTGAAAATGGCAGTGGCGAGCGAAATGCTGGGCGGTCGATCACCTGAAGGGTTTGATCAATCGATATACACGAATTTTACACAGAAACACTTTCTGGACTTTTGGAGGTCGATCACCTGATTGATTGGTACTCAAGATAAGTCTACTCTGATGGTCTTGCAGTCGATCATGCGAAGGGCTTGATCGATCAGGAATGCCAAGAATTGCCAGAAAATGGCAAACCGATGGCTGGAAACTCAAGGGGTCATTTGGAAACTTAGTGGTTATGCCTCCTCGACTTTCTCTAAAAGGTTAAGGAATATATAAGAAGGGGTTTATACAGAAAAGAAAGGGAGGAAAAGTGTTCGGTGACTTCTGCGTGTTTTTAGCCTTATGGAGTGAGAGTAGTTCTCTAGAGATGGAGATACTATTGTGCTGCTAAATGAGTGTGTGAGAGAAAGCTTTTGGGAGAAAAAGGATTAGGAGACATGGAGAGAAAGTCGTGAATGAAATTAAGAGGAAAGATGATCCGAGTTTCAGAAGCTGTGGAATTGTGAAAAACCAGAGTGATGGCCACAAAGAAGAAGAAGAAGGAAAGAGGTAGAGAATTGCTGCTGTATGGTGAGCTGTGGAACTAAGGAAGAGAATGATTTTAGCAAAGAAAAGAGGTAAAAAGTTTTGTATGTGTTTTAGCCGAAATGGCCTACATCACAAGAATTAGTGGGTGTTTGCTTGATTGTTTACTATTTTCATAATTTGTTCATCGTTAAGCTCTATTGTTGTAATGCTAATATACCTTATATCCTGTTATTGAAGTTAAACTAGAATCATTGATATTCATGCATAATAGACTTTAAGGAAAGGAAATTGTTATGTTGTGGAGACTTATTGTCCTTGATTAATGTTCTGGAAGAGCTCTTTGATAGATGTTGAATTCTGGATTTTATTAGGAATACGTTAAAGGTGGTTGATGATAGAAACTAAGCATTGTTAGTGCTCTGTGAAATGATGATAGGTCCTGATAAGGTTCTGTTGAGGTGTTAATAGATAATAGAATAAAGTAATGATCATGATAACACTGAGGATAAGTTGCTGGATAAAGGTTAAGTCTTGACGGCATTCTTTGATGATGTTGCTTTGCTGTTGTGGTCCTATGATGCTTCCGAGGATAAATATTGATAGTGAATTGTTCATGTTAAAGACATTCTGTGGTTGACATGTTGTTGTAGATATACGACCCCCCTGTACAACGGACAAGGTGTTGGCATTTATAATTTTGTTAAACTATAAAGGCTTTATTATACTGCTAGGACGTGAGGATGTAAACTATAAAGGCTATATTATACTGCTAGGATGTGAGGTTGAATTGCTGTTAGTTTAGAATAAGCTTTGGTATTATACGGTGTTGTTGTTTTAAAGTTAGTTATTGGCAGATTCTATAAGTATTTTCTTAATATAGTTGTTGTGCAAGGTATGTTAGATATAAAGTGGTTGAAAGAGAATAGGTTGTGATCATACTATTACTTGGAGATGTATGTTGTTTGCTATTACTTGATGTGACTTATTTGATAGTTGTTTGTTAGATCTACGTGGTGAATCTATTGTCAATCGAGGATGTAATGATTGTGGTAGATATACTAGATAGGTTATATTGTTGATGTGTAGTTAGGTTAGATGTTAGGTTGTGATCATGTCTTACTTGGAGATATATTGATACTTGCTTGCTTGCTTGATGATTGTTTGTTAGATCTAAGTTATGATTCTGTTGTCGATCGAGGATGTAGTGATGTGCTACAAGGCCCTATCACACAGAGTCGGGCTAAGAAACTTATTGCTTTTCTAACTAGCTTCTATTTTGCAGGAACTACCAAGATGTGGGATTCTTTGAAGGAGGTTTCACAAGACGATAAATAAGTTCCTTTTCATTTGATCACTTTGGACGGTGTTCCGCCAACCTAAGCTGGATCCACATTGCCTAGAAGTATGGTGACGTGAAGACTTAAATTAGCATTTAAGGTCTTATTTTGATTTAGTAGAATTGGTTCTATGAACAACAATTTTATTTGGTCGTTTTTAGTTTGTTTGGTTGTGAGATTTTAGAGAGGTGTGCGGTTTGCCTGAAAACCACACCCTCATGCCTAATTTTCGTCATTAAGGGCATTTTGGTCTTTCCACCTAACTTGTAACCCTTAGGTTAAAGTCCCTCCTTTGGTAGACTGGAGGGCAATTTTTGAATTGAAGACATTTTTGTTGTGTTTTGGAAAAACACCACCCGCGGCCTCCTCCCCCCCTTGTGCGCCGATTCCTTCCACCCCCAAGCAAGGCTCCTCTTGAAGCTTCTCAACCTTGCATCTTGGGATATTGCCTCTTCCAATCTTCATCTTCAAGGTAGGATTGTGGTGTGGAGACAATAGAACCTTCCAACCTTGGAGAGTGTTGGTTTCGGCCAACCCTAAGTCGCCCCTCTCACTTAGGAGGTCTGCGGACTCCATTGCATGGATCGATTGTTCAGGAACAAACACTTCGCCCTGCGCGATGGATAAACTCTTGTTACTGGTTACGAGTCGGATTTTTTACACAAAAGCAAGGGAAGTGCTTAGATATTATAGCGCGTACAAGGCTGTTCGCTTAATAAGAGTGACCACCAGAGATAGAAATTTCGATCGATCTGCAATCTTATTGAAGATGCGCAAAGAGTGGCAAAGCTACTGCTTCAAAGCTTTCAACGAAAAGGAGCTACCCTCTCTGTCCATACTCGACTTCGCTATAATTCCATTGAAAAGGCCCCTTCCCAACGCTATCTGTCCAAGGGGAAAAGGCTTGCAAACAGTGCAAAGGGTACCAAGCAATCTCGCAAGCTTCAGTTTTCCAGTTCAGAATCCGATGTGAGGAAAAGAATCCGAGGTCAAGGCAGTAGCACGGTACGAGCCCATGTTCTCAGTGCTTAGTGTGACTTAGTCAAGAGATCGTAGGATACCGGCAAAGGAAGAAGGTGGATACTCGTTTTCTTTCGATTCGGAAAAGAAGATAAGATGGATAATCTCAATAGTCAAGGTTGGTTTGAAAGAAAAAAATCAAGGTGCGAAGCGGGTTGTAAGAAAGTAGCCTCTCTGCTTTATGGTTGTTAGTTCAAGAATCAGCAGTGAATGCTGGAGCTGCTAAACTCTTATAAGTGACATGACATAGTTAATGAGGAAGGGAATGCTGGTCTGTAAAGGAGAATCCAGATTAGACTAGACGGGTAGTATATCCCTAACAATAACAAGAGGGAGTGCTAAGCTAGGGTTCACAATAGTAGCTAGAACCAGTGAAAGGGTAGTTCACCAGACCCGCTCACGATAATGCGAATGAAACGGCAGATAAGCCTATTTCTTACTGGTTACGGCGAGAAGATCCTAACAAACGGCCGGCCGGTTTACAACAGAAAAAGAAAAGATAAGGCAATTAAGGGATGAAAGATAGCGGCAGACTAAGGAGTAAAGACTGACTAACCGGGAAGAATTGACTCCTATTGACCGAAGGCTAAAGGACTCCTATTCTTTTTTCACAATCGCCGATCAGATGTTAGGAATCGATTGCAGCGAGAAGCCTCTCTTGGCCAAGAAGCAAGAGTTTCTTCTTGATTTCGTGATTCTTGTAAGATCTTTTCTTGCTGGTTTGATAGTTATGTTTTGGAGACTTGATGCATGTTAATTGTTGAAGAAGCTCTTTTGGGAATTTTTGAAAGAAAGGTGATATTTTCGGATTAATGTTGAGTTGCTGAATCTGTGAATTTTCTGGATTAATACTGCCTCTGATTGTGTTACCCGTTTGGAGCCCTTACGTCATTCATCTCAGTTTGACGCCTTCTAATGAATTGTTCATGTTTAAGTCAGTGAGCTACCCTCCAAAATTGAGCTTTGTTTGGTGTATGTAGCGTGAGATATATCGTTTTTAAGCAGCACTGGTAAAACTGTTCTGCTGGGAAACAGAATTCTGGTTAAAATTGAAATTGATAGTTCTCCTAAACCAGAGTGCTTTTGGAGCTGAAATTTTGATACGATTTCCTTGAGTATATGAAGTTTATGTTCACCAAATTTCAGCTCTAGTTCATACACAGATTTGGAGATTCATTCCTTTCATTTGCTGGTGGTCCGAGGATTGATAATTTTCGGGACAGATTTCACTAAGGCTTTCTTAGTGTTTCTTGGAGCCTATCATGTAGTGATTGTGTGCATTCATGCATCATTGTTTTCAAAAATGTAAAATGGATTTCTCATGCATAACTGTTTTCATAACTATAAATGTTACTTGTTAAAGAATACGGAGACAATAGCTTGAGTTTGTGAGTTTGTTCTCAATTGATGTCGAGACATACCAGCTAACGGTTGGTGAGGCCATTAGCGTTGATGCACATGGCTACTAGTGTATTGATGTCGGAATTGATTGTTGTGCATTGATGTTTACAACCGCTAGCAAGGTTTTCGTTCAATGCCGAAACGGCTTACCAGAGGTGATGAGTCATTGTGCATGGACTTGCATAGCAGCTAATAGGCGGTTCGATTGATGTTAAGCCTTTATCAAGAGACGTTATGCATGGATGTGCATAGCGGTTAATATGTCTTCAATTGATATTAGGACAAAGTGCATGGATGTGCACAGAAAAAGAAAGAAAGAAAGCAGTTTAAGTTCATCATGATAGAATAAGTTCAACATCATGATACAAGTTCACCATTGCGGTAAAAATTCACTGATCTGGTTTAAGTTCACCAGTAAAGTATAAGTTATATAATATCCCAAATTTTCATAATGCTAAGCATACAACTTAAGTGATAATTCTGGGGGTAATACAAGTTGTAATGGACAATTAAGGTATTGTTTATGAGAAACATATTTGGAAGAAGTGAATTATGATATCCCAAATTATATTCATATTAATCTTAGAAGGATGATTAAGAATTGACTTTGATAATTTATGTGTTGGTCAAGGAAAATACATTTAGAAAATAGTGAACTACAGTACCTAAGTCATTGAGAATATTAAAGTTGATAATATTCAAGGATATATTAAGTTTAGTAAAGAGTAAAGTGATAGAGGAAATGTGAAGTTTACACCTAAGTATAAGAGAATAAGTTTGAAAAATGGGTTATGTTTTAAGGATATAAATATCGATGTATATATGTATTTATATATTGATTGGAATATATATATATATTTGGAGAAGGAGTATCGGGTGGTTGATGGGCTGGAAAATGGCGGTCGATCGTCCACTAAGGGATTTGATTAACTGGCGTTGATGAGACCAACGAGGTTTGTGATTGGCGGTCGATCGTCTAAAGGAATTGATCGACAGGTAGTATGGAAAGCAGAATTAGCGGTTGATCGATTGAATCGACGATCGATCGTCCGAAGGAGAATCGATCAACCAACGATATGGAAAGTTGCTAGAAATGGAAATGTTGTCGTCTAGAAGCTTCTAGGTTTGACGTTGGACGCGTCTGGATAATGAAGTGTCCATCCTTTGACCTCCCTTGGCTCTTCACCTCCATTTAGATGTTGAAGGGTTGGTGGATGTGGTTTATAAATAGAGGTGATGGATTGAAGCATGGAGTTTTGGAAAAATAGTGGCGAAGTTCTGGAGTTTTGATGAGAGAGAGAGAGAGATGATTCTGTGAGGGTTGCTGAGGCTTGAAATAAATGCCTGGGATTCTTGATGGATCTGTGAGTTGTTGGGTTGTTGAGGAAGAAGCATTTGGTGACCGAGAGTGTGAGTGGTTGGCTGAGGTTTTAGAGAAAGTGAATTGTGAGGGAGAAACTGTGAGGATGAAGTATTCTGTGAATTTTGAGAGAAGGTTACTGTTGTGTTGTGCAGTTTAACGGGAAGGAGTTCTGCTTTCGTGTTTAGCTCTCTGTCCTCGGGTGTTTCTGGTAATATGACTCTTTCATGATTATTTCTCGAGTGTTATTTTTGGATATATGTGTTATGGGTTTAGGGTTTAGACTATGTTAAATTCTACTTATTGGAGTATTGAAATTATAGCTTTGAATATGCATATTGTTCATGAAGTTAGACCTCTGTGTAAAGCCACTGCATGATTGTTGCTAAAAGAATATGCGTATTATTGTAAGAAAATATTCATGAAAATGTTGGATTAATTGTTAGGTTAGAACAGTTGTTGTTGGAATTGTTATGGTCTCAGTTGCATAAATGGGTTTTTTCTGTTAAGATTATTATTATTGAAGCTTAGTACTTGATTGTTGGGTTTTATATTGCTGAATGGTGGAGGATAATGTTGTAGTTAAAGTGATGTCATGTTTAAGTAGTAGTTTTGGAATAATTAGGATTAAGTAAAGATTATAACCGTTAAGTTGGTTGTAGGATAAGTCATGGGTTACTCATTGCTCGTAATTGAAGCTAGGGGATTCTATTGTTGGAAAATAATTATTGTTGCCTATATGTTTAATTATGAATATGAATTGAGAAGATGCAACTAAAGCTAAGGACTTCAGGTAAGTGGTACTGCATGTGTTTTGTTTGAAAGGACCTACATCACGGGAATTAGGGTTTGTTTGATGCTTATGTTTACTTGATGTATTTTTGATTGTATGGTATGAATTATATGTTTATTAAACTTAAGTTCAGTTCCTTAGTTAAGAATAGATCATGTTTTAAGGATACGGTAGCTAAACATGTTAGATAAAATTGTATACTTACATCATTATTTTGCTAATGTATATGAAATGAATAAACGTAATCGAACCTAAAGTATACGAAAATGAATAAACGTAAATAAGTGTATAGAAATGTGGATTCTTGAGTTGGTCGCCTAGGTGTGTGCCACGAGATGGCAGTCTTGTGCATAAACTGCTCTACCTTGTCAAGTTGACATCTCTAACACTTGGATGGGTAACTGGAACTAAATGAAAATGGAACACACGTGAATAAGTTAAGTGATGTTGTGAGATGTGAGTTTTACCTTGTCAAGTTGACATCTTCAACATCGATAAAGAAAATGATAAAAGAAATGGTAATGAAATAATGAATATTGAAAACTGTATGTATTTTAAATAGCATTGCATGAGCACTTTTATTTTTATACCACATATTGAGCTTTATGCTCATAGTTAGGTCCTGTGATGTAGGTAAGGAACCAATGATTAGATAAAGCTCATTGAGAACCTAGCTGATGGAGTATTTTCGGGTTGGGCATTTGTGCTGTTGGCGGATTGACCTGAGGGGTTATGACTCATGGAAATGGAATAAGCGTATTTAAATGTTTTCAAATTACTTTCAAGTGTTTATTGACTTTAAATTGTTTTAAGTTAACGTTTTAGCGATGACTGTTTAAATAACTTTTAAACTAATGGTTTATAGTATTTTAATTTAAAAGACTTCCGCATTTTGGTTACTCTGAGTTTTATATGGTTAAGACTTCCGCTCTGTTTTACTCTGATATTCCCTCACATAAGTGTTACAAGTTCACCACCATAGCACATGTTCACTGATATAGTATAAAGTTCATTGTGATTGAAGTTCATCACTGTTTTTATAATTAAATAAGTTCAAGTTCATTGTTATAGTATTAAAGTTCATCACTATTTTTATAAAGGAAAAGGAAACTGAATTTAAATGGTTTTATATCGCGCATGTTCATTTTATTTCTTACTGAGTGTGGCTCATAGTTTAAGTCTTATGATGTAGGTATGCATGGTATTGAGGATAGGAGCATTTGATGAAGCATTTGTGCTTTGTGGACTTGGCGACTAGCTAGGCTAAAGGCTTAAAAGAAAAAATAAAT
Organism: Begonia loranthoides; assembly: GCA_022433065.1. Classification (NCBI taxonomy): domain Eukaryota; kingdom Viridiplantae; phylum Streptophyta; class Magnoliopsida; order Cucurbitales; family Begoniaceae; genus Begonia; species Begonia loranthoides. The sequence goes on along the minus strand of CM039468.1, from coordinate 21,553,366 downwards.
GGTTTTATAAATGTAATGGTTTTGTAAAACATTTTTTGCTTTAAGTTATGAAATGATTTCAGATTTCAAATAATTTAACGAAAGGGAATTTAATTATGCATCTCTTTATTTTAATAAGTTCTAAACATCTTAGTAAGAAAAGTTTTCTACTGTATTTGATAAAGGATAAATGTCTTTCAAATTTAAGTTTTAAATTGTAAGAAAAATCGGGTTATTACACTGAATGATATTAACTTGCTGCTCGGATGTTCGACGGAGGAACCAAGCGAGTAATATTACCACGTGATGTGCCACGGGCCCTGCCTTACCTTTTAATTTTAATTTTATTTTATTTAATTATCATTGTTTAATTCAAAACTTTGATTTATTTACAGTTTTTGCCATTATGTATGATATTTATGTATATTATTTAGTTTAGGGTTAAGATTTTGTTTAGGGAGTTGAGTTTTGATTATGGAATAGAAGATAGAGGTTTCTCTCTAGTGGGTTCATGAGGGTTGCGTGTGATATCCAAAAATTTCGTTATGCTAAACATACGACTCAAGTGATAATGTTGGGAATGTTAGGAGCTGAGTTGGACAATTAAAGATATTAGTCAAGAGAAACGTATTTGAAAAAAAAGTGAATTATGATACCCTGTGATTTTCATAGTTATATTAAGGGAAGGATTGAAATTAATTGGAGAATTGGTTGATGATATTTGGAGTTAGAATAGATGATATCAACTAGTTTGATAGTTAGTGAAAATAGTAAAAGAAAATATATTTGAACGCATTTGGATATTGTATGGATATTGTAAAGATTGAGAGCTAATTAATAATAAGGTTGAAGGTATAGGATTTATTATATTTTAGGGCATATTGGGTTTAGTGAAGAATAATGTGAATGAGGAATGGTGAAACATATGGTATATGTTGAGGTTTAAATAATTTGGAAGAGTGAATTATGATTTATTAAAGGTAATATTATGTATTTATATGGAGAGGATATATATATATATATGAATAATCTGGAGAATTAAACGACAACAAGCAGAAGGGAGTTGGCGGTCGATTGGCGAAGTGCGATCAACTGACGTGAGAATATGGAGAATTTTGGTGGTTGTTTGGCTTCGTGGTGGTCGATCGACTAACTGAAGAATCGATCGACCACCATTTATGAGAGCCTTCTGGAGATGATAACCGATGTGAAAATGAAAGGAGGTGTCGACTGAAAGTCTGGGGGTTGCTGGACGTCGAAGGGTTGCAAAACTTTGGCCTTTTATCTTCAGTGGATTAATGAAGGGGCATTGGAAAGTGCCTATAAATAGAGATAGGAGGGACGAGAGTTTCACAAAGTGGAAAACATAAGGTTACTCTGCTGAAATTATGAATGAAACCGTGAGAGAACTCTATGATTGTTGAGAGTTGTGCTGCTATATTATGTGGTTTGGTGTGAAGCAGTGAAGGATTTGTTGTAAGTTTTGGTGTCTGAGAGAAGGTTTACATAGAGGAGAAACTGATGAAGAATGTGAGGTCTTAGTGCTGTGAGAGATTTGTTTATGAGAAGTGAAACCGTGTGTGTGTCTGAAGGAGGAGATTATGTGATTTTGTGAGGTTTACAGTGAAGTAAAAAAAAATAGAAAAGAGTTCTGTAGGAGAAGAAAGTTGTTGGGTTCCTTGTGTTCGCGAGTCTACTAGTTTTGAGAAGAAACTCTAAGTGCTAAACTTTTTTAAAGCTAAGATCCCAAGTAAGTGGTATTACGTGTGTTTTGTCCGAAATGGCCTACATCACGGGCATTAGGGGGTGTTTACTGTTTGTTTAATTGACTGTTATGAATTGTATATTTATTGGATTTAAGTTCAATTACTTAGTTAAGACGAATCACATTTTTAAGGTACGATTGAAGAACACGTTAGATAGGATTATAATGTTAAGTCTAGAAATCAAACTATACGAAAATAAAATGAACGTAAATAGTTATTTTTGTGGTCTGGTTGGTTACGCGTGGCACAGAAACCAAAGATAAGTAAACAGTTGTGGACCGGTTGGTTACACCAAACATAGAAACCAAAGATAAATGAATAGTTATGGATCGGTTGGTTACGCCCGACACAGAAACAAAAGATAAGTAAATATATGTGAACCGGATGGTTACGCCCAGCACAGAAACCAAAGATAAGTAAACAGCTGTGGACTGGTTGGCTACGGCTGACACAAAAACCAAAGATAAGTAAACAGTTATGGACTGGTTGGTTACGCCCAGCACAGAAACCAAAGATAAGTAAATAATAGTGGTCCGGTTGGATACGCCCGACACAAAAATCAAGATAAGTAAATGGATGTTTGTGTGGTCCGGTTGGATACGCCCGGCACATAAACAGAATAAATAACAGTAAAAGACATGAACAATAATAGATAAGCAAAACTAAAAAACTGTATACGATGTTACAAAAGTTATATGTGTATTTCATGTTTTACGTTTATACCGCTTACTGAGCTTTAGGCTCATAGTTAGGTCCCATTGATGTAAGTAAGGAGCCGATGAATGGATAAAGCTATTAAAGGACGTAGCTGATGGAGTATTACTAAGTTAGGCGTTTGTACTATTGGCTACATTGACCTTGGGTTATGGCTCACGGAAATGAAATAAATGTATTTAAATATTTTAAAAGCTTTTAAGTGTTTTATGACTTCAAACAAATGTTTTACTTGCGTTTTAAGTTAATGTGTTTATTTAAACAATTGGTTTGTGGTATTTAAATGTAAAAGACTTCCTCTGTATGTTTACTTTGAGACTTCCGCTATAGGTTTATTACTCTGGTTTTCCATCATTGAGTGTTTTTATAAAGGAAAGAAAATTTTTATACGGAAAAAGTTACAAGATGTTACATTGCCTCTCGAAATAGTTTACCTTATCATTCAAGAGCGGTGAGCTTAAGTTTAGGGGTTTAATGGAATCTTTTTCTATCCTGTTTCAGGTTAGAACGAGAGTGAGTTTCCATAACTCACCTTTGTTTCCTTTTTTTTGTTCATTTAATTACATTATTTCATTGTTTCCTCACATTGAAACGTAAATCGGACTTATTATGAAGTTTAGAAATCTTCCAAATTAATGAATTATCAAGTTAGGGAGTTTTTATTTTGTTGGAGTTCACATTAGAATAGGTAGCTGTGATTTATTTGAAGTTTTTGATCGACCTGCACCATTTTGACCATATCTTAGTCGTCCCTTAAAATTTGCCCATGAAGTTTGGAGGTTTTTTTTTATCACTCATCCCATGAGATTGTGTTAAAAAATTGTGCTGAAATTCATTCATTAGAGTTGTTTTTTTTTTGTTGTCAAAATTTTCTGAAAAAATCTGTTAAGACTCAGAACTGTAGATGTCTTCATGCTTCCGAAACCCTACAATTAGCGTGTCATTTAGTATCAGAGCCTATTTCAATTCCACCAGTTCTTTTCTTGTGAGTTTTTCTCTATTCTAGCTTATAACTAGAAGTTGTATCTAAGTTGAGGATTACATTGCTGAAGAGGAAAGCTTAAACACTTCTATTCTGTCTTTTAGAGGTGCAAATTGGGAAAATGATTATATAGAGTGAGAAGAAGAGGTTGACAAGATTTTTTGAAATTGCTATTTTCAGATAAGACCAAAGTGAAAGTTGTTTTTTTGAGACTCAGGGGATAAGCTTCATTGTAGTGGACAAACGTGAATATTAATAGAAAATAAGATAGAGATGAGGCTATAAACACTTATAACTTGATGAAAAGATTTATGAGAAGGAGGCATACCCCCAAAATATTTCAAGTTGCTTTTGTTTTTGCCACTATTGAGAAACTGTGAAAAGAGGTTATCCAAATCTTTCAACAATCATTTTCCTTGAAGGGACCCAATTTTCTTTGATCCTCAACCAGAGAAAAGGAAGAAGTGGAAGGGATCTACTACTTCACGAAGTCTACAAGCCCTACTCATGGACGCAAAAGCCACTCTGAAAAATATATGTCATCAACTTGATAGTATTGCAGTGACACAAAAGTTTGCATGCCCTCAACCTTTGCAGGCACAAGGTCTTGATAGAATGGTTGAAGAATCTTTAGGAGAAGATTCCTCAGAAGAAGAAATCTCTGAAGTTGAATGTATAGAGAGAGAAGATGATCCCATGACACTCTTAAAGAAGAAGAGTTGATTGTTAAAATTGTTTTTCTGCATGGTGGACTCGAAATGAGTTCAGAGTTCCAAACAACTATTGAAAAAGAAGAATGTGGAGAAAATGTTATTTGGCCCAATCTAAGAGTAGACTTTGATTTCATCAATTCATCTTCACACGTGCTTAACAAAGTGGAGAATGGGTCATGCCTTATGCCTCCAGTATTAGCTAAGAGAGAACCATTTGTTTTGATACGACTTCGAAGAGAGCTTGAAGCATAGAAAAGTCATCCAAAGCATCAGAAAAGTTCAAAGGAGCTCGCTAGTGTGTTTCAAAATGGCTTCCTAAATGGTTCACTCTTATCGATAGAAGTGATGATGGTTTCCTACAAGATCATTGGAGTGAACCACAATTGGGGTTGGAAGAGCTTGAACGTTGTTAGACTCCTCAAAGGAAAGACTTCAAGCCCTTTCAAACGCTACACATTCTCATCCGCTTTGAGAAGGGATGTTGTTGTGAAGATTCCACTACCACTATGTAGTTGTGGCAAAGAAGATCGTGGCAAAATAAAGGGAAAATGAAGATGAAGTACATAATTTTCAACCATTTGATGCAGGTGGCAAGCTTGGAAAAGAAGTTAAAGGATTTGTGGATTTAAAGTCAAATCCTTCTCAACCCTAGTAGGAGGATGTGCCACGGGTCCCTCCCTAGCTTTTAATTTAATTTTAATTTTTTATTTAATTTTAATTGTTTAATTTAGAACTTTGATTTATTTATAGTTTTTGCCATTATGTTGGCTATTTAGTCTAGGGTTAGGGTTTTATTTAGGGAGTTGAGTTTTGATTATAGAATAGAAGATTTGAGATTTCTCTCTTGTGGGTTCTTAAGGGTTTCCTATCAGAATCGTTTATCTTATCATTCAAGATTAGTGAGCTTGAGTGTCGCAGTTTAGTGAAATCTCTGTCTAACCTGTTTTGAGTTAGAACGAGAGCGAGTTTCCATAACTCACCTTCATTTGTTTTTTTGTTCATTTAATTCCATTATTTCATTGTTTTCTCATATTGGAACATGGATCAGACTTATTGTGAAATTGAGAAATCTCCCAAATTATCAAGTTAGGGAGTTATTTTTTGTTGGAGATCACCTTGGAATAGAAATCTGCAATTTTTTCATAATTTTTGATTGACCTCCACCATTTTAACCATATCTCGATCGTCCCTTGAAATTTTCCTATGAAATTTGCCCATGAAATTTGGAAGCTTTCTTCATCACTTATCCCTTGAGATTGTGTCAAAAAATCGCGCTGGAATTTGTTAATTATAGTTATTTTTGTTGTTGTCAAAGTTTTTCAAAAATCTATGAAACTTTGAACTACGGTACTCTGCACGCTTCGAAAACCCAATTGTTAGCATGTCATCACATATCTCGGGATCCAGATTTCACTAGATGATGAGAAGGTTTGGCAGTGCTTCGATAGTTGCACCACAATCTCAAGATTGAAACGTTCAAGAAACCAAAGTCCAAAGACTTGAACGCCAACACCCAAGTGGTTCATAACATCATTAGGAACACTATTCTACCATGGAATATCCATTAGAACCATGTTAGCTGCATAAATCTCTATATGTTGGAGAAGATGTTCAACTAAAAAATGGTGAACATCCGATATGTGATTTTGAGTCATATGTATGAAGTCCACAACTTATGTCTCCACCCCTTCCTTAGTCATCTCACTTTACATTGATGGCTGAGGAGATAGTCAACAAGAATGTCGGCTACTTGGAGAGCTGGTTGCAATGCTTAGACGACTGAGCGGTAGAACACTAATAAGGACTAAAGGACTAATTGCAAAGAATGGAAGAGCACATGCAAAGAATGGATGCATGAATGAGGAGGCGTGCACATGATCGAACAGCCCCTACAGCATCCTCTCTGGCAACCAAACCCTCAGAATGCCTATAAGTTTTTTAGTTTATACGCAAAGTACATATATGCATTAATTTTTTTTTTAGTTTATTTGTATGAAATATAATAACGTGTCTCAAATGTGCAGTGCTCTTGCTATCACATGCCAATCTTCTCCTCCTACTATGCTTGCCAAAGTGCAGCATATAGTGGCTCTCATTTCTCCATCAACATGTCGAGTGTGTTAGCATAATAGACCTTAGACTTATTTGTTTTAATGATGAATGCTTAAGTTAATAATAAGTTGTTTATGTTTTGAATGTGCTTAACTTGAATATCATTTAGTTTTTAGTTAATGTTCATTGAAAATACTCATTAACAAGGGTATGTATATGTACTAACATGTTTGTTTAAGTCCATATAGCTAGTGGTTAAGTTCTAGAACTTAAACACTTAAAGATGTGTAAAATAGGGAGAAGAGGTCAACCAAGGCTGAGAGGTGGTCGACTGGAGAGGCTACGAAGAGCCAAAAGAGAGGAAGCGGTCGACCTGAGCCGAGGAAGAGGTCGACCAGAAATCAGACAATGAGCTCAACAATTTACAACGGCTAGGAAGAGGTTGACTGGAGAAGAAGTTGTCGATCAGAAATTAGACAGAGTCGAGTGAAGTCTGAGATGTGAAGAAGCTGTCAACCAGACTAAGTGGCCGACCAAACCGATAGGATCTCACAATGGTAACATTCCAACGATCGGAATGCATTCGATCAAACAAGAGGGTGGTCGACCGATCGAGCAGATTTTATAAATAAATGGAACTCCAAATTGCAAAGTAGAACAAAAGGGAAATCGATAACGAAGTGCTGCCAAATTCACAAGAGAATTCTCCTCAACAAATGAGTGCATAACTCTAACTCTCACTATCCCCTCACTTGATATTTATATCTTTGAGAGTTATAATTCTTTATTGTAATTTTTCAATTCTGCATTTGTAATCTGTGACATCTAGGGTGATGCTTCGTAACAATAAAGAGAAAAGGGCGATGTCCTATGAATAGTTAAAGGAAATAGTGACACCTTGTGAATAGTCATTGTAAAGGTTTGAATGGCACCCATGAAGCTCAATCATCACTATCAGGGAGGTTGGGTGATTAAGGATCTCCAAGTGGGAAACTTGAAGCGCGGTCATAGGGGTTTTGTCGAACCACGTGAACAAACGAGTATCAATCTCTCTATCCCTTATCTCTTATATTTGCTATTGATTGTATGTATTATTTGTGTTAAATCACTTAAGGATAGAATAATCAATATTGCACAAAATAAGTTAGCTTACCTAATTCACCGCCTCCACACCCCCCCCCCCC
>CM039468.1:21415643-21545586 GCA_022433065.1 Begonia loranthoides | reverse complement strand
CCCCCCGGGCCCAAAATCTTTAGGTGTGCATATAGTTAAACAAATATTGTGTATATTTGCATAAATTTGTTGGAATTTCTTGACATAAATTAGTTGAAAAATTTCTTAATATATTTTTTTTATTTAGTATGGATTTCAATACTCATGTTGAAAGACAATCCATCTCTAGACCTCCTAATTTTGATGAAAATGATTATACATATTGGAACTCTAGGATGAAAATTTTTGTTCAATCTATAGACTATGATTTATGACAAATTATTGAAAATGGATTTAATGCTCTAAATTTGTCTTTTGAATGTGATAAGCATAAATTGAACATGAATACAAAAGCTATGAACATTCTATATTGTGCTTTAAGTATAAATGAATTTGATAAGGTGCAAGCATGTGTTAGTGCTTATGATATATGAAAATCTCTTGAGCTTACACATGTAAGTACAACTCAAATTGAAAGTGAAGAAAACACATTTTCTGAACATGAGGAAATGACCAACGTATGTTTCATAGCCAAAGAAAACAAGGTAAATAGTTCTTTTAGTGATTTAGAAGAAAATTTTGATGAAGATGAATTGTTGGATGCTTTTAATTAGTTGTATGAAAAATTCAACATGTTTTTTCATCAAATTGTCATTTTCAAAGATTTATATTTCAATTTGAGCATGTTGAAATTGTTCAATCTTTTGAAAAGAAAATTTGTGATTTGAAAAGCATGAATGAAAATTTGAAGGCAACTATTAAATCTCTTGAAAATGATGTTTATGAATTGAAAGCTAAAAATAATGGTTTGAACTCTATTGTGCTTAAATTCACGAATGATTGCTAGAATTTTAACATACTTTTAGGAAAGCAAAAGGTTAGATTTGATAAAGCCAGAATTGGCTATCAACCATTTGCTAAAAATTTCTTTGTTTGTCCTAATATTTGTAATACTTGTAATTGTGTAAGACATAAAAAATTTTGTTGCCTATTAAAATTGAATGACAAAAGGACAACTTCTAAATTGGTGTGAATTTCCAAAGGAACCACTTCTAAGATTAAAGGACTAAAAAACATTTCGGTCCTTTGTATAAACAAATAGTTTTGAGCAAGCATTACACAATCTCCAATAGCATTTTTTTTTCAAAAAAAAAAAGAGAATAGATTCTCTATTTTTATACTGCATACCTTATTTTTTGACATCAAGAAATGAAGAGATTTCTAAAAAAAATTCAGAAAATCAGAGTTGATTTAAATGCCTAAGAAAAGCACTTAGGTGTTTTTCAACTATAGATAAAGAGTATGTATAATTGTTTATTGAAATAACTTAATGTATTATATTCTTGATTTGAATGTGAATTGATGATATGCATATATGTTAAAATTTTATACTTTTTATTAATATTGATTCTACTATTTGTATATTCTTTTTGGTATCATAGGCTTTAATATTTTTTAAATCTTTCAATTGGTATGAAATTGAAAACTATGTGTTATTGGTTTAGTTTAACTCGATAAAGTTCCTTTGGAGTATTGATTAAAGTATAAATAATTCTATTGGCTTTGTCTGGTTTTTCATCTTAGATGAAATATGTTTGGATTTGATTTTGATGAGATGAACTATTTTGAATTTGGATGTTAACAATTGATATTTTTGCCTGCTCCAACACATCCATGGGTTGAGATTAGCATGAATTTCATCTTTGGATTACCTTGCACATTAGATCAAAAGATTCCATCATGGTCGTGGTTGATAGCTTCTCCAAGATGGCTCACTTTGTTGTCTATTCAAAATCGGATGATGCTTTTCATGTGATCGACATGTTTTTCAAAGAAGTGATGCGCTTTCATGGAATTCCTTGTTCCATTGTTTGCCGACTGTGACACAATTTCTTAGCACCTTTTAGAGGAGCCTTTAAAAAAGATTGTGAACCAAGCTACTATTTAGTACATCATTCCATCCCCAAACCCATCGACAAACCGAGGTGGTAAACCAAACTTTGGGAGCACTTTTGAGGAGATGCTAAACGGGTGATTAACGGATTGGGACTTGCATCTACCATTCATTGAGTTCACATATAATAGAAGTGTGCACCGAACTACTCAAAGAACTCCCTTTGAGATAGTATATGGATTCAACCCTCACACGCCTATGGATCTTGTGGCCTTACTAGACAAAGAACTTGATAATTCCGATGGAACAAAGAAGGCTGAAATTATGAAAGAAATACATGAAAAGGCAAGAAAAACCATAGAAAAAAAGAATGAAGCTTATGCAAGTGCAGCCAACCGACGAAGGAAAGAAGTGATATTCAATTAAGGCAACTTAGTTTGGCTTCATTTGCGCAAAGAAAGATTTCCCCAACAAAGAAAGTCTAAACTCATGCGTAGAGCCAACTACCCATTCAAAGTATTGGAAAGAATCAACAACAATGCCTATAAGATAGAGCTTTCGGGAGAATGTGGAGTGTCAACCACTTTCAACGTGCAAGACTTATCTCCCGACATTGATGATGAAGAAATGGCTATAGAACTAGAGCTTGAGGAAGATTTGAGGTCAAATCCTCAAAAACCTAGAGAAAATGATGGACTATAAGATCCAATTACAAGAGCAAGGGCCTAGAGGCTCACCGATATCTACCTCTGTAACTATTTCAAAGGTAGCTCAATCTTGGCCAAAATGGAGGAGCTTCCAATACAAGAAGATCAAGGGAGACCCACACACTTGTTACTAGGGAAAGGAGTCCAAGAAGACAAGCTTGAAGGGCAAGAAAGACCAAAAAAAATAGAGATAAGGAAACCTTCCATAATCGACCAAAAGCAAGTGGACAAAGGAGGATTGATTATGCTTGATTATGGCAACCATCCAAGTGGAAAATCTTGAAGGGAAAATAGCTGCAAAAAGCCACCAAATTCGTGGAGCCCAATCCAGCAAGGAATAAGTAATTAATCACTTTAGAAAGTTACTCAAAGTATCGTTTAGTAATCGGCCATATAGGGCAGAATGCCTAGTGTGTGTCCTATTTTGTTATTTCCTATTTTATGCATTGTAATTGTCTATATAAAGCCACCTAGTATGAGTTTTTTAAGACATTGAAGTTTGATTAATACAAAGCTTTTGCTTTCTTTCAAAATTGGAGTGATTCCTTGTGTGTGTTACATCACAAGATTGAGCTTACTTGGAGTTGAGTAAGTTCTCTTATTGGCATCCACATTCTTACTCCTTGGAGGAAGAGTGTGTGAAGAGGTATCCAACCATCAAGAAGGTTCTCGTTCACAAAGTCATCCATACGGGAGTATCAAGTTGAACTACTTACTATTTCCAGCGACCCAAGTTCTCTCATGCATATTTCTTAATTTGTGGTAGATATTTCCATTATTCTTGAAGGAGTTATTTCTTTATTCATTAAGGAAGGCATGTTCCAAATTTCAACTCAAAAGCTTCTAAAACGTGGAAGTTATTTACTTCCAAAGTCAAACCTTCCATAAAGAAGTTGGCGGCAATTTAAGATAACTCTTGACCGGTCGATCACCTTCACCGTTGAAGATCGACCGCCCGAGGAAACGCTGGACTTTGTAATATTTATCCTCGTTGATGATCGACTGCCTCATCCGATCGCAAATCTCTGGCTGATAAAAATAATGAATTATCGGTCAATCTCGGCCTAAGATGTTTTCCTACTAATCGGCCGCCCCGCCTATTCTTCAATCATTCTGTTGATCGACCCTCCTGCAACTCTTCAACTTCTTCAAATATTTACAGGCTATATTCCTATTCCTTTCCGTTGGTGCATCACACACTTTGGGGTCGAACTGAAAGCATGTTTCAGCTAAAATCTCAAATCAATTCCTCGTAGGTATGCGTGTGCTACCAGGTTTGACAATTATAATTTTTGCATCTCTCTCTCAAAGTGCGCTACTTTTGTGGCCCTAGATGCATTCCACATCGCGTCCTTGTACAACTTGCCTCTAAATTGTTTTTCAAAGTTGGCGTACAAGTGTCTAAGGCAAAAATGATGCTCTACTAACTCTGCAAACTTGTCAATGGCTGGCCCCAACCCCTACAAAAATGAACTGACTGAGACAAACATTTATATACAATGCATAACATAAACATACATTACAAAAGCAATCCACTATACCTTTTTCGATTGGAAATGATTGTCCACCCCTAGTCGAAATTACTATATAAATCCATAAGAAACAATTACAAAAACTAGCTCTAAGAGTCCATGCATTCTGCTTCAACCACTGTTACAACAATTGGATAAATTCTATCATTCCTGTCAATGCCGACAGCTGTGGACAACTGGCCTAGACACAATCCCTTCAAGTGACAGCCATCCAAGCAATTGATAGGTCTACCATAGTTCAACAAGCTCATCTTAGATGTAGCTAAATACATGTACATCCTCTTAAATGTTGGATTATGTGAAAGATCAATCATATCTAACTAAACAAGTAGTGAGTTGTTAGGATTAGACCATCAAATCTCCTCCCCATAGGACCATATAAGCTTGTATAGTCCATTGCCATCCCTTTCATTCAGTTTTTGAGCTTCATTTCTTGTCCTTCTAACAAGATTGGGTGTAATGTTCACATTAAAATCCTTTTTGTCTGTCTCAATTATTGATGGAACATTCTAGTTAACCTGACTTTTAAATCTGTTCAAATATTGATTTGCCATCCATTTTGAAAAGGCATGGCGATTTTTCATATTTTGTGAGCAAGTGTAAACGTCGTTATAGCTCTTTATTTGAAATTTAAGTTCACCTTGCACTTTTGAACTGTGAATCTACTAAGTGCATCCTTCCTGATGTGTGGCCCTCAACCAATAAGAGTCAGTACGCGTAAACTTTATCCCATACCCATTCTTTAACGCATAATCCATGATTTATGCTCTAATTTTGTCCAATGAACTATACTTATTCCCTAGACAGATATTTACGAAAGAACATTCTGATTGTGGTTGTGGCCTACTCTCCCCCATGTCTTCGCCTTCAAATTCACATAATGAACGTAGATCCTCATCATCTAGAGTTTTTGAGATCGATGCACCTCTATAGCAACTTCGTGTTCGAATGCACAAAGCTCATGGGCCAAAATTGTCAACATCAACTCCACCTCCAATCCGCAAATAATGGGTTTTTGATCACTGCTTTCTTCTGTGTTTGAAAAAAATATTCACACACCAATTACATTACATAGATTTATTTTCTGTTAGAGAATTAGTTATGTTAATATTGCATGTGCATGGGGGTATGGTGATGCTGTAAATGCACAGACATTACCTCTCCTCAATTCCATTGGTGAATAAAAACTAAGAACGTTTCAAATTTGCTTGGAAGCGATCCACTTTGACTCTCGAAAAGATTAGGGTTCACTAAAATATATCTCAGTAGTGTTGAGTTATATACATGATTATAGAATTTTTTGTTGCGGAAGACACCTTTTCGCTGAGGAAAGAGTATTTTTCACAGTGGAAACATGTCTTCCACTATATAAAGGCTAATTTTTACATAGGATACTTGTCTTCCACCAGGGAAAGTAAGTCCTAATCGAAGGACTTGCTTTCCACAGTGGAAAGCATCCACAGAAAATTTTGTTTCGTAGTAGAAACTTCCATTCTGCTGAGGAAAGTAAGTCCTAATCCAAGGACTTGCTTTCCTTAGAGGAAGACACATTTCCACTGTACAAAGAGTATTTTCTACATGAAAAATTGCATTTTCTGCAATATAAAATGTATTTTTTGCAATTAAAAGAGTATTTTCTGCAGTAGATATAACACACTAGTCAGAGCAATTTCCTCAGTGAACTCCAAACCCTAACCCTTACTCTCCCTAACCATTACCCTCACTGTTTCATCACTCAGCTCACAACGGTCGTCTTTCAACTTACAATTTCTTTCCTCTCTCTCCTTTCAGGTTATGTTTTAACATTGAATTAATATAATTTTCTATTTATTTTTCTTCACTCAATTGACATAATTTTAAAGTCAATTCACAACTCATGACTTATGGTTTCAATTGACAGCTCAAATGACGATTTTATTGACATTATATCATTTTTTATGGATGTTTCAAATACAATACATTCATCCATTGTATTCATAAGCATCCATATAGAACTATCCAAAACTTAATTTACAAACTCATATGAAAGTTCACACACATATATACTTGTGGTGCTCTTATGATAGCTCTTCTAATACCGAAAATCTACTTGCTTTTTATGTTTTTGGCAAAATTCGAGAAGCCTAAAGACGGTTTGGAGTTGTTGATGCAAGTCTTTAGAAATAACAATAGGCACCAACCGATTCTTCAATAATAAAGCATCACTTCTTTGAGTCACTTTCCAACAACTCTTTGTCAATATAATATTGCGCTTTTTCCACTTGAGGAAGCCTACTCTTCGCTCAATCATCATCTTCTGAGTCGCATAATGAATGAAGCTTATCATCTACAAATGCCAAGATCGAATGCACCTGTATAATAACTTCATGATTGAACGCACAATTCTCATCAGCCTCAACCGCCGAAATACGCTCCACCTCTATTTTTTATACTTTTTTGTTTATGGATGGTGTTCAGGGATTTAAGATTGTCATTTGCTCTCGTAGAGGACATATTTACCGCTTATATAGATGGAGTTGAAGGTTGTTCAACATTGTTGTTTAGTATTGAGGGACTTCCATAGATTAAGATTTACTTTCTACAGCAAAATGCACGTTTTCGCTACAGAAATAATAGTTTCTGTTGTGGAAACTTTTTTTCTACTGAGAAAAGTAAGTCTTTGGATTAAGACTTTCTTTCTACACCAGAAGACAAATTTCCGCTGAGGAAAGCAAGTCCTTCGATTAGGATTACTTCATGTACGGGTCCGCTGCGAAAAGCCAACCTATCCACTGCAGAAAGAAATTGTAATTTTTAATGAAAACCGTGACAACGATTTTTACTTTGTTTATTTTTTATAGTTCAGTGTTTTATTTGTTAGTAAAAATTATTTAATAGTTATTTTATCACTCATCTAATAGTTTAGTGGTAATTTAGTTAATTTCCATAAATAAAATTAGGATACCATTGCAAAATAATTAATAAAACATTTGTCGAAAAACATCTCCCACAACCGAACACCTTAGGATTGAATATCACTTTACCCATAAAATTAATAAAATATCTGTAATTTTGTAAAATTTATTTTGATAAACTCCCTCTATTCTGATCTCTTCCTTCCAATCTCCACGATCTCTGACTCTATATTTCCTAACATACTATAAATGTCTTCGAATCTTGGATGCGTTCTATCCGCCACACGAAACTCATGCACAAGACCATTAATCTCGAGCCAGCTACAGCCAGGTAGTTTCCTCAACCCTTCATTTTTAAGAAAACTTCTCATTTTAGCAACTCCATCCCACTTTCCAGCAGCTGCATAAATGTTTGAAAGCAACACATAATTTCCTGCATTTTTTGGCTCCATATTGATCAGCTTCTTTGCTGCAACCTCTGCTACCTCTGTTTTTGAATGCAGCTTTGAAGAACTCAACAATGGCCCCCAAACTCTAGCATCTGGCTCGATCGGCATGCCTCCTACGAGCTTCCGAGCTTCTTCGATATGTCCAGCTCTTCCTAAAAGATCAACCATGCAAGCATAGTGCTCTTTACTTGGTGGGTAACCATAGATTTCCACCATTTCCTTGAAATACTCCTTCCCTTCTTCAATAAGGCCTGAATTAACACAAGCAGTCAATAGCCCGAGAAACGTAACCGAATCTGGTTTTAAATTCAGCTCCTTCATCTGTCCGTGCAATTCAAAACAACAAGACCAATTTCCATGTTTAGCGTGAGCATTAATCATGGAATTGCACATTATTACATCTCTGCCATCAACCTTCTCTTCATCAAAAAGCTTCTGAGCCATTTCAATCCACCCACATTTAGCATAGCTGAGGAGGAGAGCTGTGTTGATGGCAGAAAGAGAATCGAGGCCTAATTTCAAAGAATAACCATGCAAGTATTTCACTTTCTCTAATCCCCCCACACTTACAAATGCAGGCAAGATGTTAAGAACTGTGATGAAATCAGCTTTAGTTCCACTCGATATCATTTCCGAGAAGAGAAATAAAGCATTCCGAGACTCATCACAATTGACATATCCCTTTATGATTGCACTCCAAGAAATAATTGTCTTGTTCTTCAGCGAATTGAAGATCTTTCGTGCCAAATCTAATTCATCGCATTGACAATACATGTCAATGAGAGAATTACAAACTGATATTTGATCGTAGGAACCATTTCTCACCCCTTGTCCATGCATCTCTTTGCCCCACTTGACACATTTCAGCTGTGTTATGGAAGAAATAGCTGGAAGTGAAGTGTAGAAATCAGTTCTAATCCATGATCTCCCCATGCATTTCACTAGTTCCAGGCATTTCCATGGCTTCCCGTTTTGAGCATAGGCCGAAATCATTATGTTCCAAACAACTAGATCCCTTTCACGCATTTTATCAAAGAACAACCTTGCATCTTCTACACTACCCAACTTTGTATACATTGATAAGAGTGCAGTGTTTACAAACAAATCCTCAACACAACGGCTCATAATTACGAAACAATGAACAGCTTTTCCTAGATTAATTGAGTCCAAATCAACGACTTTCTTAAGTAGATTAATCAAAGTAAAACTCGTAAAATTTTCGCCTGGATTTCCATTTTGAGAGTCACCATAATACGAAGAACTTAAGCAATTTAATCCTCTGTCAGACATTTTATCGAACAGTTCTCGGTCATATTTTTCATACAACGCGTCTAAAGCACTTGTTACTACATCGAACGAATCAAAACCCAGCTTAACCAAAGTTCCATGAACCACTTTCCCATTTTCGAAAAATGAAAACCTCGAACAAGATTTCAGGATTAAAGAGTACGTTTCTACATCTGGGTATAAGTTCTTTTTCGTCATTTCCTGGTAAAACGAACAGGTTCTCTCAAAATCCCCATACCTTGACAAATTTCTCAGAATCGCGTTGTACAGAGCTGGATTTGGATCGATAATGGAGGTGAAAACTAGTTGGGAAATATCGAGAAGGCCGAGGTTCGCGTAGCAGTCGACAAGTTGGGACGAGAGAGATGGGTTTTGGTGAAGGCCGTGGAGGAAGAACCTGGAGTGGATTTGTTCAAGTTGTGTGCGTGTGCTGCAGAGACTGAAGAGAGAGGATAAAGCGCTGAGAGGTCTTGTTTGGAAGAGGAGAAAACGATGGAAAAAGACGGGAAAATTGATGCAGCCGAAGGAGTTTTTTGAGAGCAGAGAATGAAGCATGCTAGGCAGAAGACTGTACAGGCATCTTTGATCTTAGTCAACGTTAGGCTTATGATTTCAGCACGGATTGGAATTTCTTTGGAGGAGGCAAAAAATGACAAGAACTAACACATCATGTTTCACTTAAAAACAAAGAAAAATTAACAAAACAAATATTGTAGTTGAGGATAAGAAACACGGCAAATTTTTAAGAATTTTTGTAAACAACTAAAAACTTAAACTACGAAAAATAAATGACGCAAATCTTCCCGTCATCTTTCTGTCCAAAATTGCAGAGACAAACAATGCAACGAAAAAATAAATCGAATATTCAAGAATTTCAAAGTTTACCACAGTAAAGAATGTTCGTTGGAGACCTCCACCCTCCTTTGTGTTGTCGGCCCGCCGAAGAGAAAACATAGTCGATCCGAATTTAAGCAAGAAACATTGTCATCTTTGTCCATTTTAAGCGAGGGACAGAGGAACATCCCTGATAGATTGAGGGACCTATAAGGGATGTCCCTCATAGGTTAAGAGACGTCCCTTATAGGTCCCTCAACCTATAAAGGACGCCTCTCTGCAATTTTGGATGGAAAGATAACGGGAAGGTTTGCGTCGTTCATTTTTCATAGTTTGAGATTTTAGTTGTTTACAAAAATTCTGAAAGGTTTGCCATGTTTCTTATTCTCAACTATAGGGTTTGTTTTGTTAATTTCCCTTAAAAATCATACATATTTTTTTCTTGGGTAATTATAACAAATCTTTAAATTATAGGATTAGTGACAAACTTACCCTTAAATTATTTTTGTTAACAAATTAACTCTTAAATTATCATTAGTTAACAAAATAACCATTTCTGTCTAATTTTCCATTAAAAACGAGTTTCGGGCACCCGAGTGAACCCTGAAGACATCCGTGGCAGACACCCTCACTTGAATAGTTAGCGCTCGCGAAAGTTGCCTATAACATAAGTTATATATCAGTTTTTTGGCCGCCCACGGTTCATACTAGGTCATCCTCCACAAACGCTCTTCTTTAAACAACGGGTGCCCGTAAAGTTGTCAATACAAAGTGGCAGACGCCCGCACTTAAATACTGGGCGCCCACAAAGTCATATATTTACATAAAGAGCTCCTTCTCGCGGGCATCCCTAAATCATCTATTGACCATATATGTGCGTTTCTCTCCATTTTCCAACCTCATAATCATATTTCCTAATCAAATCCGTTATTTACCCTCCCAAATTTCAAGTACAACAATGCTTTATTTTTAGGGTAAAATAAGTTTTATTTTTGTGAGAATTATTATGCTGTCATAAAAATTTATTTTGATATGTTTGTTGTGCATTTTGTTCTTATAATTCAAGTTTTTTGGTTGCATTCAAGTGAAGCTAACGAGTGGGAGAAATCTAAGTTTTTGATTTTTGCTTACCGAATGATGTGCATGAGAGGTAATTTCTATTAGAAATTATTTTTAGGAACTAATTGATAATATAATTGATTTGTGAATGCTTTGTTGTTTTAGAAATAGAAGAAACTAGTGATCATGAATCTGTTAATCGCGAAATGGAGATGGAGCCGATCTAGACATTTCTTGACGATGAGCTTCGTGCATTCGATCATGAAGCTGCTACCCCTAAAATAAAGGTGCATTTGATCTTGACAACTATAGACGAGGAACTTCGTTTATTATATGACTCAGAAGATGATGATGGGAATAGTAGGCCTCAACGAGAATCTTGTTCCATAAATATTTGTTTGGGAAAGAAGTATAATTATTTGAAAGCTATTAGAGAAGAAGCAGTGGATTATGTGTTGAATAGTGGGTATGACATAAAATTTGTGAAAAGTGATGCTCCTTTAGTTGACAGCTGTGTTAGGAAGGATGCAATTAACAGATCCAAGCGTCAAAGATGCAAGGTGAACTTAAGTTTGAAATAAAGATTTATAAATATTCACACCTGTTCACGAAAAGATGGAATGCTGATATGCTTTTTCCAGATGTGTGGCAAAACAATACTTAGAAAGGTTCAAAAGTTAGGCTACTGGGGATGTTCCTTCCATTATTGAAATAGTCATGAAAGATTTTAATATCAACATTACATCAAACCTTGCTAGAAGGGCAACGAATAAAGCACGAAAACTTAATGAAGGAGATGGTGGCAAACAATATAAGCAATTATGGTCATACGAAGAAGAGATTCATAGATCCAATCATGGGCACATTAGTTGGTCGGGTAGGTAGGAATAATTCTATGTGCTATTTGATTTTTAAAAGAATGTATGTCTGTTTGGCTGCATATAATAGAGGTCTGCTTGAGTTTGGTAGACCTGTAATTTGTTTTGATGACTGTCATTTGAAGGGCTCGTGTTCAAACCGACTATTCACAACTATCAAGATTGATGGAAATGATGAAATATATCTAGTTGATATAGCAGTGGTAGAAGTAGAATGCAGAGACTCATGGTCATGGTTTTTATAGTAGTGGCAGTATAATGCATAGACTCATGGTTGACCAAAATTGACATTTTATTCAATGACTTAGAACAATTTACTCATTTTATTCAATTCATTATCAAATCATTTTATGACTGATTTAGAATAATTTATTCAATTTATTCAGTTTTCTCCCCCTTTGTCATTATATAAAAAAAATAAATAGAATGACCTTTGTATTTTCTCTTTCCTCTTTAGTCCTTATAAGAACTAATTTCATATATTTAGAATATCAATATCAAAGTAGAATACCAATACCAATTACAAATATGCAGAATACCAATATCAAAGCAGCAATAGGTAAATTAATGCACTGCAAGTTAAAGTAAAAATATTAATCAAAATAAAAGTAATTCTTGTACTTATGTTACAAAACAACATCATAAGTTCAAAGAGTATACTACATCAAAAACCAAAAAAAAAAAAAAAACTAAATGCTTACTTGTAACGCCCCGTAGCGTTAAACTTTTTTTTATATGTTTGTAGAAAACTGGGTCCTTTAGGAACTTGTGCGAAATGAAAGACTTTATGAAAACCTCTTTTAAAATCAGAGCTTGATAAAAATTTATCTTTATTAAATATATTTTTATCCTCTTTTAAAATTATGCAACATAAGTTTTTAAGAAAACTCATTTATAGATTAAATGTGGTAAAACTCACCCTTACAATAACCAAGAGCATTTATAATTGTTTCCCTTTTAAATATAACAGAAATGAACATACATATTGACAATAGTTTACACCTTTAAAATTCATTATTTCGTTAATTCTCACCTATGGTTAAATTCGCCTTGACAACGCCCCAACTTCACCCATGAGAATTCCTCTTCAACTGCGCTATCAACAAATTCTTTTCGTCAAGCTCTTTAACCTCCATCATTTTCCTACATCATAAGATACGTCTAATGAGTTTAATACTTAGTAAGAAATATAACATATGACATAACTATGAGATGCAACATGTAAAAACTATGTCTTTTCATTTCTTTTATTTTATTTTCTTTCATTTTACAGTTCGATTGTTGTGGGACATCATTCTAAGGGAGTGGGACATCATTAGGTTCACCTGATGCAGAACAATCAACTCGAACCCCGCCCATAACAATTCTTTACGTTTATTTAGTTTACACCATTAGGTCCACCACATGCGGGACAGTCAACTTATTTCATATTTTAAATTCTGTTTCATGAAAACATATGCATAAAATCCTTTTCGTTACTTCCATGAAAAATGTGATGTATGGAAGAATGCACATGATACATAATAACTTATCTAATATCTCTTACGGAAACTACAAACATCACATAACATATCCTCAAATAAAAGTCATGGGTATCACAAACTATATCTTAAAATATCGCAACCATATTTCTAAACTCCAACCTAGAGGCAAGGATCAATATTAACAGCATATGAACATAGGCAGTATCCTTGTCACTTCATAACAAGTTCCTAAACTTAGGATCGGTAATCAACTTATCATTACAGTCAGATTTTTCTAATACAACTTAAAAAAATAAATATTCAAACTTTAAATCTAAACATAGTTGGATTTTCCCAACACAACTTAAAACATATATTCGAACTTTAAATCTAAACATAAGGCAGAAGTTATTTAACTACAACAGCAACACATCCTCAACTTATACAACAATTAAAATAAGGCAGCCACTATCAATCCTAAGTGACAGAACATCATCCAATACAAAATAATTCCTCAAACATGTTAATCATCATGGAACAGACTCATCGAACAACTATAACAAATCTTGAAGCCTCAACAATTAACCAACAACACGTGAACAAGACACCAAAGGGCAGCAGTTACAACCTCATCATTAACATCTATACAGTGAGAATACTTAAATCAACAGTAATAACAAGATCCTCAGGTTCCATAGCATAATAAACACACCAACGACACAACATATCCTCCAAAAAGTAGACATTTAACAGTAATGAAATCATCAAATCCTTAAGAGTTTTTCAATTAAAAACATTACGACAGAACCTCATATTCTCAACTTAATAAGCATAAAAATAAACACATTATGACAAAGCACACCCTATCAACTTGCATTGTAGGCCGAGAGGCCACCTTAATCCCTAAAACGAGCAATTACTATATTTCCTCTACTTTCCCACACAAATTAAAGAGAAATACATAAACTTCAATTCTAAATGTAAGGCGGAAACTATTTAACAACTCATAGACGACAATGTTTCAACACAAACAGATTCAAACTCTAACAAATTGTTTCCTAAATTCTATTCTAGAGGCTGTAAGCAATTTCACATTAATTTTCAGATTTCTATTCATTGTTTAAAACTTTGCACGAACCTATAACTCAATACATAACAAAATCCAATTAACAACTAATCTCAAAGCATAAACTGTAACATCCCGATAATTTAAAGATGAATAATTATCGGAATATTACCAAGGACATTTGGAACACTAAAATGATGATCAATTTGGTAATGTTTTCCCCGTATGCGTGATGAAATTGAAGTGTCGAGATTTCAAAGATAGATCATTTTGTGGTATTACGTGCCATTTGACGATGTGTTTTAATGAGTGATACATCAGGGAATCTAGTTGAGTGTAAAAATGTGAAGAAAATGGACTTGAAGACGCCTCAAGACACCATTTTTGCATCCTAAACTCACTATTCGGTGATGTTGCGGACGCTGGATGCTGGGCGCGGATGCTGCGGACGCTAGATTTGGAATCCGCATTGAATCTATTTAAACTAGGAACTTCCGGACGATGCATACGGATGATGCGGACGAGGGATTTAGCGTCCGTACTGAATCTGTCCAATTCTGATTCACGCGGACGACACCATGCGGACGATACGGACGACTAAATAGCGTCCGAAACCAGATTTCGGACGGTACAGACGTATGGTTAGGACGCCATTTGCTGTGTATTTTTAGACTTGCGGATGATGCGAACGACAGTACGGCGTCCGCAAGCGTCCAAATGACAGCTGACCTGCGAAATAAAAGTTAGAAAATGAATATAAAAAAAAGGGGAATGGCCAGAATGGCCATTCCTTCGTGTCTAGATCCGAAGAGAGGGAGAGAGGGCGACGCGAGGGAGAGACGGCGAGCTAGGGCTCGCATTCGGGTGGAGCCATCTGGCGACCAGCGAGACGAATCAGAGCTCTCGTGGGCGTAGTTCTGGCGACGATTTGAGGTAATATTTAACTGGGTCTTCCTCCTCCCTTGCAATTCTATTGATTTGTTGTTATTTTGGATTTAAGCTTGCTGTGAGAAGTTATGCCATGCCGAATTTGGTTGCTGGATATATGCCTTCGATAGTTATTGTTAAGTTGCAGTATGGAGTATGAATATTAATTGTGATACTCAACTGTTTGTTTTGTGGTCAAAAAGGGAGAAGTCGTGTGGTATTAAGGAAATGTTATGTATGCCTTTTTCATAACATGAAGGATAATTTTATTAGAGTAATAACTTGTTGGGAGTTGATTCTCTGTAGTATTGTTGGCGTTGTGGTTCTCTATTGATGGGTAAATGCTCATTTTGTTGCTGTCATTCTAACTTAGGTGAAAAGATAAATGGATGTGTTATGTTGGTTATTGAAATTATGCATATTTGTTGGGCCAATTCATGCATAGTGGAATTGAAGTTGAATATACACATGGATCATGCGCTACGCGATTAGTGGACTGCAGGTTTAGATTTAGTTCAATGATTGGATAAATGTATGTTGGAGATTAGATTAAGTTATTTAACAATTGCTTGGTAATAAATGTCGTTTTGTGGCTAAATTCAGATTTTGTTATTGGAATATGTTAGGTTTCGTTAGAGATGTTAAATGAGTTCCTAGAATTTCTATAGAATAGGAATAGGAAAGAGAACTTATGTTTATAAGTTGAGTAATCATTTAGATTAATGATAAACGTTGCTATTTTATGAAGGAACAAGAAGGGAAGAAGAATAACGACGAAATGACAAAGCGCATTAAAGCTCGAGGTAAGGATTGGGTTGTCTTGGCCTTGAGCCCTACACCCAATTAAAGTGTGTGTGAGTTGTGTCTTGTGGATTAAATTAAGAAGAGAGCACGAATGCAATGTGAATTACGATGATGTGAATACGACTATATAAATGGTTAATGGAACAAACGAAGGAAAAACGGTTTAGTTAACTAAACAAACAAAAGGAAAGGTTAGTCAACTAAACAAGTGAATGAAAAAGTTACACATGAATATTGTAAGTTATTTCGGGTTTCCACTACTTTCTTTAAATAAGGATTTCAAACTAGTTAATGAATAATAAACTTAAATGAATAATGAACTTAACTGTTAACTCTTATGTCTTGATTCGGATTAAGAATCTTCTTAGATTCCCTTAGCATGCTTATTCAATTATTGACTCTCAAGCATGTTTGTTTAGACTAGCTTTTGATAAACATGTTTAATTAATGATATGTGCCGCACGTTACTTTACTATCTTATTGTGTTCATGTCATTTCAATTATTGTAATTCTTTATATGCGCAAATTCAAGTATAGTATGTTTACTTCAATATGCTTTTCTTTTTTTATTAAAGTATGCTATTCTCATATATGATTTGTTTGCCAGAAAAAATAGATCGAGTCCATGATAATAGAAACCAAGTAAGGGGTAACCTCCGGGGAGGTACCCACATGCATAAGTAAGGAAAACGAAAAGATTATGAAAAGAACGAACCCAAAAAGGTGGGTATATGCCTGAATAGAAAAGAACCCAAAAAGGCGGGTATATGCCGGAATAGAAAAGAACCCAAAAAGACGGGTATATACCGGAATAGAAAGAACAAACCCAAAAAGGCGGGTATATGCCGGAACTAGGGAGTTGGAGTAGATGGGTAGTCCAGATCTAGCCTAGCTACTAGGATACACCCCTACCAAGACGGGAAAGGGACTAGTAGCCCACAGGGGGTTAGTTTCCGTACAGCTATGTCATCTCAAAGGAAAACCTTCAATCTCCAAGCTCAATGTACGAGTTTAAAGAACAAACAAAGAACTAGAATGTAATGAAAGAATTTGGATCGGTGGCCCCATTCCAACAAGAACTAAAGAGAGAACTGCATAATTGTTTTTCCCTTCTCCTTACTGAGCGTAAGCTCACGTTCTTACTTGTGGTGTAGGTACAATGACGAACATATAGTAAACGAATGAGAATAAGATGAGAAACGTATAATGACGCAGAGATGGGTGATTTCGCACGCACAGGATTCGGACTGGCAAGGCAAAGACAAATGTAAGTTAACGGCTATGAAATAAATGAAAGAAAAAGATAAATAAAAAGATTACGAATCAATGAAGTAATGTTTCAGTTTTAATTGATAGACAAAAGGTTTGAATCACGTAGTAATTCCCTTAAAAGATTTTTTAAGCTGCCGCCATGATTTTCAAATGATTATTTTTAACGCTTCCGCATAATTAATAAGTTGGTTTTTATGACGAGTTTTTATAAAGAGTTAGTAGCGATTCGGATTACGCACTCTGATTTTTTTTAAAAAGAAAATTTTAAATTTTTACGCATTTTAATTGTTTTAAGAAAATCCGGGTCGTTACATAAACAGATTCAAATCTAACAACTATTTCCTAAATTCTAAATTTTAGAGGCAACGTATAACTTAAGTAACAACATATACAGATTTCAAATTTGCCATAATACAGTGACTTAGTTACTAATTAGTTCACGAATTTCCAATCCTTCAGTCATGAGTAATATTCCAACTTGTCAATGTATAAACAAAGAGTCAATTACTTTGATGTATATGTCCAAATTCCAACTTGACAATTTAACGAATCCTTCCATTTATCACATTCTCAGACATTCAGTAATGGAATGACAACAAGCATAAACAATCCCATAATTCCTATAACCTTGTGATGCAAACCTAATGTCCATTAAATTATATATCCCTTACATGCACTGATGCTGACGAAAATCCCAAAAACAGTCACATTATTACCTAAACTGAAACAGGACAATGGATTAGGAGGGAACAAAAGCATAAACGACCCATAAACTACTAAGCAGTTGCTCGAAATCCTTTCAATTGGTCGACATAGACCTTAAAGCAATTGAAAACAATGCTTACCTCTAACTTCTTCAAAAATCGCCCGAGAAAAATGGTCTCCCAAACACCAGGCAAGGAGAGAATTGCTTCGCAAATGGCCGAAGCAGCAAGACATAGGGTTCGTCCTCGTCATTCTCTAGAAGTTTTTCAACTTTAACAAGTTTATTAATAATCATAGCTTGAGTGGCACTGAAATCTTCTATTTTCTAGCCATTCCTTAAACGGTGGAAGTGAGAGTCGCTAAGCAGACTGACATAATATTTAATCTCTCCTTAATCATCAACATAGAGTGGGAGGAGTGAGGAGGCTGAACAGGATCATCCTCCGCAGGAGCTGATGGTGTTGGAGGAGGGGTTGCCGATATGGTGTAGGATGTGTGGTCTTGAATACAACTTGACAATTCCTATCCTAGCAAATGTAACATGATTCTACACATCCACTGCCCTTACAACTCGACTCATTCAAAGAAATGGTTATCTCATTACGTTTAATAGTCTTCTAAATCATAAAATTATACGACATATTTTTCGCGCAATTGTTAAGGACGTCATACATGTCATTTAGAATCACGTATCTAGGATTAAATTTCTTACCATCTCCATCAGATAGAGATCCATGAAACTAACATGGTCTTGATGTTCATCGTGAGGTAAAATTGTGTAAGAAATCAAATTATGGATAAGTCTAGCTTTGACATTTAGGTTCGTCGATTTGGGCTTCTAAAATGATCCAATCTAAGGATTGCAATATAATTGTCGAAGCAATGTCAGACCTTCTTGTTTAATGAATTCGGGGTCTTGAGAGACATGAAAATAGTTATTGTTTGGCTCATCCATAGAAAATCCAATCAATTAATTTTACCACTAGGAGTTAATATTATCTCTCGTCCAAACAAATAACTCTTAACTACTAATACTTGGGTGTGCACAGCCAAGTTCGTGTAAAATAGCTCAACAACACGCTCCTTGTAATGACCTCAGATTTTGCACAACCCAATAATTCCAATATTGTAACACCCCATTTTCATATTACTTTAAACGTAAATCTTTATTAGTAAAACGCGTAGCGGAAGACTTTTCTTAATAAAAACATTTTAAATAACCGAAATGCCATAAATAAAATTTCTTTATTTAAATCTTTAAAGTTTACAAATCATGTCATAAATTAAAAACCATGTACATTTACATTTTACAAATACATTTCATACACATTTTATAAATACATTGTCTTTCTTTTTTTTCGTTTAGCCCAGCCAGCACAAGATCCACAACGGGTAAATCTTCCATTAGCCGTTCCTTTTATTGTTACCATACTTATCTACACCACAAGACATAATCTATAAGTCTAATGCTCAGTAAGAAATGAGATGCATTATGAATCATGAGATGCACTTTACGTAAAACATTTCCATTTTAGTTTCGTTTCTTTTCTTTTCCTTTTTGTTTTATCATTGGAAACTTAACTCATAGCCTCCATCGTTGGAAAAAAAAACCTACCAACACTTCTATCAATGGGGACCACGTCCACCACCGCCTCTATCAATTTTCTTGCCATTTTTTTAAAATATAACGTGTCATTCATAAAATTTATAATTTTAAAACATTTGCAGCAGAAGACTATAAAAATAAAAATCATTTAAAATCAATGTGCTAAAATCCAACAAATCAATCTCAATATCTATGATAAAACTAAATATAAAGAAAAACCTAAAATAAAAAATCTTTATGAAAATTTATTCATTTTTCCTTTTTATACCCAAGTCAATTTCGCTCCAAAGAACTCGCTAGCTTCCCTATGAGTATACTTCTTCAACTGCCACATCATTCCTTTGTTTCATTGCGTTCATCAAAGATCTCATCCTCACTTACACCACAAGGTTCAACTAATAAGCCTAATGTTCAACAAGATATGCATAATATATAAATAAACATGTAATGCAGTTCATAAGAAAATCATGTCGTGTTCAATTTTTAGTCTTTCTTTTTCTTTCACTTTACAGTCTGATCATTGTGGTCATTCAGTCTAAAGGAGAGAGTGACATCATTTAATCCACTTTATGCGGGACAGTCAACTCGAGTTCATGCTCATAATGACCCTTTACATTTATTAAATTTTTTTCTTATCTTTCTTAAATGAATGCATGAACATACATGTAACATGAGCATCAATATAGTATGAGTAAATAATGTACAGTGAAGAAAGCAGTAAACAAAGAGCAAATCCTCAAGAAATCGTCATTCAATACTAAAATTAAAATAAATAGTGGGCATGGTAGCTATTCATCATTATTGCAACTCATAGTTTAACCAAACTACCTGCCAATACATTAACATAATTCTCCAGAAAGCGATTCAATCTATATCGTAATTGAAACACGCACTTTCTACCCTACCCTAATGTTGATTTTTTAGGTTCCTTCGCATGGCGGAATTACCGATGTTCATAACAACGGTAACGTGTATAACCTATGTATAATGAAAAACAATTTCAACATGAAGATAAAATAGATCGTTGTTATAATATATTAATAATAACATGTATTTAAAATCTCTATTTAGATCTAAGCTAAAAGATGAAGAATATTACCTTTGTAGCTTACTTCACACGGGTACAAAATTAACCTTCAATCTTCTCCGCCAATCCTCCTCACCTCGAATAAGCACGTGTGGACGTGATGAACGAAACAAGATCACACTCAATTTATGATAGATCGTATTCTCAACACATGAGACGATCTATTTGGATTTAGAAAACACTTTTCTAAAGCCAACATGGAAGACACAAATTTTGCTTTCAAAATGGATTCCTTAATCTCAAATATTTCAACCTTTTCTTCAACTTTTTCTCCAACTTTTTTCTAATGAGGTTGGACCTCTATTTATAGTGGTATTGCTCCATAATGATCATTATGGCATTTAGAGAAAAACACTACAAATTTCTCATTAAAGTTACAATTGATTTCATACATTTATAAAAATGTTATGGAAATCAAAAGTCTTGTCACCATAACTCAACACTTAGCACATTTAAGTTATAACACATTTATAGCAAAAAATGTTATGGAAAACAAAAGATCATGACATTAAATCAAATTTAACTTTAATTCAAATTTGACAAAATCCATTTTAAAAACTATTTTTAAAAGTTATTTTATATTTGTTAATTAATTGAATAATCAATAATTCAATTATTTCATTTAATGAAATATAACAAATATATTAACTTTGACAACTTTTGTCATTTTGTCTTAATTAATTGAATAATCAATAATTCAATTATTTCATCTAATGAAAAAATAATAATAAACTTATTATTGAGTGTATTAAATAATTAATTCATAATTAATTATTTAATCTTCTTTGTACATTTTTCTATTATTCGAATAATGATAGAAGGTGACAAAAGGACCGATGGATCTATAGTTTTAAGCTCCAATAATATTTCGTTAATTAATATAAACTCTTTATATTAATTAACATAATTATTAACTATAAAGTAATTCCACTAAATACTTAGAGTTGTACTCTCAAAACTATAGAGTATATTTACTTAAAGTAATGTCCATTGATATAGTCATTACATATGTATTAACCCTCCATTTAGATTTGCAATAGAGCTAGGTTTATAATCCGTTAACCTCTCATATTACTTCTTTATCCTTGACTATCATTAGTTCTTAATTGAATAATTAATTCATAACGATTATGAATTGCGTGCTAATTATTTGATCCTTGAACTAACAAATAAGAGAATCTATAGAAATGGATTTCATTGTATCAATATTAACATTCCCAGCTATGCATTTTAATTCACTCCCAATATACAAGGTATACGAATCGTAACTTATACAAAACTTTACCGAGTAAATCAAAGAATAAATTAAAATAAAATAGGAGTTTATTAAATACAACGAATTAAGATTATACATATATGACCATTATTATGATAAAATTAATTGTTCTATATTTAACAAAAATTATCAGAACAATATAATTTTATCTGGTCTAGTCCTATATAATCATATTATATAAAACATATTTATCTTATGTCACTACATATTTAGTCGGGATATGACTATACATTCTTAATGAGATAAACTATGTTTATGACTATGAACTATTTGAAGATTCCATACTTCAAATATAAGTCATGGACATATTCTGGTTATTACTCTTTATATTTTATCCCACATATATACAATATAAATGTCAATATAAAGTTAGCATAAATAACTAAGTAATTTTCTATGAATTTTATAAAACATAATCTAAAATGTTAACATAATATCAATCAATATAAATTTATTCATATATTATAAAATTGTTCTATTACATTTGTTTGTTGGGCATATTACTCCCAACACCTAACACCTTGCAATGTAGACCAAAAGGCCACACAAGTAAAACATCTCTTCCCTATGCTACTTAGCAGAACCTGTAACACACTTCTTGCAAGACCCGCGGTTATCCTTAACATCAATAGTAAACAAGAAGTGGGTTAGAACAAAAGGTAGCCGAGGACACAGTTTACTCTAGTAAAAAATTATCTCACGGTTTTCATCTTGTAGCCCTACCAAAACTAGGCTTTTAAATGTAAAACCTACCTCCACAAAACTTGAAAAAAATACCACGGACAGAACAATTCTTTTCATCCAAGCGGCAGTGGAGAAAATAGGGTTTCCTTCCCTATAATGTGTGTATAAATAGATAGCCAAATGCGGGGTCTCACAAAATGGAAATCCCATGAAAACTGTGATTTATTCGTGATCGGTTAGTTCAAATAGGCAAAACCCATCTTGCATGAATTCTAGAATTCTTTGTTTAAAATTTGTTTCGCTGAGCAATTGACATGTAGGCTGCTGCAGGGGATGTCTGTTACATCAAATTCTACCAATGGCAGTGAGCCATGTTAGTCCATACTCTTAAGTTCGCGGTCGCTAATGTTACCACGGACGCCAATCCTTCCACGGAAGCTTACACTGCCGTAGAATCCTAACATTTGTGTTAAATCTTGCTTCCGAATGACATTGTTCCACCCCACATAATTTCGATGCCACTAACACATACGATACCGCGAAAACACATTCCAATCCTAAATGACGTCGTCCGACTTAGAAACTCTTTTTCTGCTCGACATCTTTTCTTTATGGGGAAGAATCTTTTCCTTCCACCTCTTGATCCGATGGTCGATGCTTCATCCGCTTTTCCTTTTTTATCCAACGGTCAACAACTCACTCAAAAGGAATCTTTCCTTTCTGAGGAAGCATATTTTTCCCAATCCAGCGATCTAAGTTCCTTCCTTAAATCTATTCTAACGGTTCTACATTCATCTGCATTCCTTCGGCTTCCAGCACTTTCGTGGGAGTATCCTCTCCCATCCAACTTGATCCAATCGTCCAACGACTTAATCCAACAGTTGTTGACTCATCCGCCCTTCCACTCACTACATGAAAATCTTCACTATATAACGACATTTTCTCCAAAACAGTTGTCGCAGCTAAGTTTTCATTCTTAGCCAAAAAATCTGACTCTCAATATATTAAATTACTTACTTAATTATTAATTTACTTTATTATAATTTATAATAAAATCTTCAATACTTTAAGTATAGAATTTAGTCAAATATGACACAAAATACATCTATTAAATTTCAAATGTTACATTAAATAACTAAAATTATCGAATAAAAAATTTGGGTGTTACAACTCCCAATCATTAAATTATAAAAGTTTTAAATACAATGTCCTCAATTAGTAGACGAGAGGATATTCATCTCTGAAATTTTTTAGAAATTCATTAGCCACTAAATAAATTAAATTGCAGTAAAAACTATTGTACTAATTTATTTAAATATTGTTTTCAAGATTTTGTATGAAATTATGTGTTGAAATAATTTATAATAATTTGATACATCACCATGAATGATTTTGAGAAAAACCCGTTTCATTTTCTCAAAATATGTTAGGCTGTTCTATGCTCATTAAATACAATTTATACATGACTTTAGAGAATAGTTATGATTTAATATTTAAATGGCACAACTGAGATTGACTCCAGGGGAAATTTCAAATTTCTTAGAATTTTGTCTTCTTAACCATTAAAAAATATAGAAAAAAATTAAACTAAATAAACCTTCCGAAAAAGAGGAAAAGAATATCAAAATAATCACCAGAAGATGATGAGTGTAGAGCAAAATGAAAGAGGAACGGAATGGAGAAAGATAATTCAACAAAACTTTCAACTTTCAGCGGAGCTGCATCCACAAACAAAGGATTTCCCACAGCACTGGCACTGGCACTGGCACTGGCACTGTCTTAGAAAAAACAAAGTTAAAGTTAACTTTAAAAAATAGAAAATAGAACAACTTGCTGAAAAACAAACATCTGGTATTGCATATATCTTACTTGAATGTTATTCATAGAAATTCAAACTCTAGACCACTGAAATTGTTAAAAGTCAAATCCCTCAACAAGCAAAAGGTAACTGTTAGATCTCAACACATAAATGTTAAAAAAAAGATACAAATTATATAAAATTTTAGGGTAAATATCAAAATAGACCCTGAAGTATGAAGGTATTTCAATCAGCACATTCAACTTTCAATTTCGTCAATTGACACCTCGAATTATGAGAAGTTAGCAACAGACACTTTCACCGTTATGGGATCCCTTAAATCAACCATGTGAGAAGCACGTGCAATTGAAACATTACATAATAGGATCTCCTTCTCTCGATATTGAGCTCTAGACTATGAGATCTCCATCTCCTTCAATGCTCGATAAGGAGTCCATTATTTTTTCACATTGGTGCTATTTGTGAGGAACCGTGTGAATTATTCTCACTCTCTCTCTCCAATCCTTTGAATGAAGAGAGTCTCTAAACTATATTATACTTCGAATTAATAGTTGCAATATCTATAGTGCTTGATTCTATTGATATTGACTTTGATGAATCTGTTCCAAAAATTTGCGCTTGTTAATTGTAATATCCCAATTTTGATTTTACATTTTCATATGTCCATTTCACAATTCTATAAAATTTTATCATTTTAAAACCCGTTTGAAAATACTTTAAGGAAACATCAGCGTAAATATACGCAGAAACATTAAACTGTTTTTCAAACAATATTATTTAAAACATTTGAAAATCATAATATAAGGTCTTAAACAATTTAAACACTTTTATTTCTTCGTGAGCCATAACCATCGAGGTCGATCCGCGTATGGTAACACAAACTTGCTTCGCATCACATTTCTTCCACGTGCACTTCACTTGAATCACAATCAATACCTCCATCACAAGAGGAATTATGAGTCTATTGCCCAGTGAGATATATAAATGAAATGCAAATGCAATGCCTATGAAAAACTCTATATGCATATGTCTGTTAGATTCGTAAGCTGGATGAGAATAACCTCTTCCGTCTCCGAACTCACCATATGGATTTGTTTTCACGTGAGAGCACCTCTTCAATATCCAAACTCACATAAAAACAAATTCATTTACATTTACGTTTATTCATAATTGGGTGAGAGCAACCTCTTCAGTCTCCGAACTCATGTAGAAAATGCCCATTAAGTTCATTATTATCCCGTGCTATGCATGATATGCAACCCTACTGACATGCCTATATGAATGTCACATAACAGTTCATATATCACAAGTAATAATACAATCAATTAACAACAATGAGCATGAATCATGCATCGACTATAATTTAACACTAAGCATGTTATCCCTAATATGATACCAAATCAGGGAACTAACTATAACAACTCATGTAACATGAACTATGATGCAACCATGAATAAATTCTATAAGGACACCGAATATCAATAAAGGTGAAAATCATCCTATCATTCTCTAATTCCCACAACTTCCATTAATTCACATTATTAGAGTTATATGTACTCAATCTATTCTACAATGATAACAATACAATTATTAACGACCTAACAATAAAACTATAACACATATTCTAATCCCCTATATTCACATATTAACATTCATAGAAAACAGTTCCTATATAGTGACATATATTAATCAACATATTCTAATACTCTAAAACCTATCAAGAGCATACAAAGGATTAACCCACTAACAGAGGACACTACCAACAACAATATAATTCCTAAGAAAATATTATTGTGCTACGATATAACAGTCAAGGACACTATCACAAGAAAATTAGTTAAAGAAAGTCATTCCTTCAAGGACAGTTTCACAGGTAGGGAAAATAACATAGGAATATATAGGAAATTATCTTGCAGAGAACTATCTAAGAAACCAACAAAACATGCAAAGCCCATTTCTTCACTATTTGCTACTAATAGATTAGTTTATTATCACCCAGAATAACAAACCAAACAACCAGGAACCCATGAACGGAAACCACTCACAGAGGCATGAAAATTGTAGAGAACAAATAATCCAAGCAGAACAATAATTAGTAGAGAATTCTACAGGTTAAACTATAGGAACTAATAATGCAGAGAAGAATAATCATCTAGAGAAGAACACGAGCAATAATCTATCACAGAAGCAATATTTCAGAGAACAAACAATTTCATGCAACCAGCAACCCTACTCCCGTGATGTAGGTCCTTACGGACAAAGAATATGCATAATCCCTTACCTTCCTTCTTGTTTAAATCTCTCTTCTACTCAGCAACAATCTTCTCATCTTAGTTGAAGCTTTCCTCCACAGAACACCAAACCAAAAAAACACAAGAATATCGAGAGAGAGAGAGAGAACCCTTCTCCTTTATTTTTCTCTTCTGACCTTCTAAATAGACTCTGGACCACTCAGAAGACGTCGAGGAGGCGCGATGTATTGGTTTCCATCAACTCCTCCAGTTTCCAAGCATCAATTATACATTTTCAAACAAACAGTCGATGCACCTAATGATCGATTCAATGCCTACGATCAACTGCCAGCTCCCATCAATTAGCCGTGAATTTGGTTTCCAAATTTACATGTCGCTCAATGTTTTTGACGATCAACCACCATGATCATCCGCCGGCTCAACATATTATTTATTCACATAAATAATATGAATTCTAGATAATTACACCCATAATTCATTCCATAAATCATCTATAATAATTATAAATAATCACATCTCTATAAATCCAATTTCATAATAATATCAACTATAAAGTATGACAGTTCCTCAATGACCAAAATATTACTTTTTCTTATTCCAAGATTTACACTCAGCTGAAATCCTCAGGTATTACATACTCCCCTCTTTATTAAAATTTTGCTCAAAATTTTAAGCTAATGAGATAATTCTGGGTATTTAGCTTCCATGTCTTTCTCTCGTTCCCAAGTAGCCTCTTCAGTTGAATGATTCTGCCATAACACCTTAACAAGTGGAATCCTTTTGTGTCGTAGTTCCTTAATCCTTGAGTCCAGAATTCGAACCAGTATTTCTTCGTAACTTAAGTTAAGTTGAACTACAATATGTTCCTCAGGTTCTGCTTGTATT
This sequence comes from Begonia loranthoides, assembly GCA_022433065.1. Classification (NCBI taxonomy): domain Eukaryota; kingdom Viridiplantae; phylum Streptophyta; class Magnoliopsida; order Cucurbitales; family Begoniaceae; genus Begonia; species Begonia loranthoides. The sequence goes on along the minus strand of CM039468.1, from coordinate 21,518,227 downwards.
GCATTTCTTAGACCCTTCTTTAACATAAACACAAGGAACACGTTATGAACTCCTTCCATAGCGGCTTACAATAGCAACTGATACACCATTTCACCTACTCTCTTCATAACTGTAAATAGATCAATGTATCGCGGACTTAACTTTCCTCTCTTCCCAAACCGCATAACTCCTTTAAGTGGCGATATTTTAAGGAACACTAAGTCCCCTTCATCAAATTTCAATTCCCTTTGACGAAGACCCACATATTTTTTCTGGTGACTTTGAGCTGCCAACATCCTTTGATGAATAATCGCAACAGATTCAGAGGTTTGCCGTATCATATCTGACCTGTAAAACCCAGTTTCCCCAACTTTATCCCAATGTAAAGGAGATCTATACTTTCTACCATACAAAGCCTCGTAAGGTTTCATTCTTGTCGTAGCTTGAAAGCTATTGTTATAGGCAAATTCCACTAATGCTTCCTCATCCAACTTAAAACTCTAACACACAAGCTCTCAACATATCCTCCAATATCTGAATCGTTCACTCGCTTTGTCTATTAGTCTGCGGATGAAAGACAATGCTAAATTTTAACTAAAGGACATGAAAATAGAATATGTAAACAGCGGTGGTCTGGTTAGTTACGCCCAGCACATAAATCAAAGTATACAAAAATGAAATGAACATAATTAGTCATTTTTGTGGATCGATTAGTTACGTCCGACATAGGAACCAAAGATAAGTAATAACTGTGGTCCGGTTCATCACGACCGGCATAGATGTTTATGTGGTACGGTTCGATACGCCCGACACATAAATAGTAAAAGACTGAAAACAGTATGAAACACATAATGAAACAGTAAGATACATAAATAGCTGTTTTTGTGGACCAGTTAGATACGCCCGACACAGAAACTAAAGATAAGTAAACCAACTGTCGTCCAGTTAGTTATGCCCGGCACAGATGTTTGTATGGTTCGGTTTGATACACCCGACATATAAACAGTAAAAGATAGAAACAATAAACGGATGTTTGTGTGGACCGGTTTGATACGCCCGACACATAAACAGATGGAATAACAGTAAAAGACAGAAACGGTAAATATATGTTTATGTGCTCAGGTTAGATACGCCCGACACATAAATAGATGAAAAGACGATAAAAGACATGAACCGTAACAGAGAAATGAAACAGAAAACCATATGTGATGCTATAGAAATTATATGTGAATTTCATGTTTTACGTTTATATCGCATACTGAGCGTTAGACTCATAGTTAGGTCCCGTTGATGTAGGTAAGGAGTCGATGAATGGATAAAGCTATCAAAGGACGTAGCTAATGTAGTATCACTGTGTGGGTGTTTGTGTTGTTGGCGACATTGACCTGTGGTTATGGCTACTAAAATGAAATAAATGTTTTAAATACTTTTAAATGTTTTATAACTTCAAATAAATGTTTTAAGTTTATCTAAGTGTTTATTTAAGTAATTAGTTTCTAATATTTAAATGTAAAATACTTCTGCTGTATGTTTATGACTCTGGTTTTCAATTATGCAAATTATTTAAAGAAAAGAAAATTGTATACAGAAAAGGTTACGATATGTTACAATGGGGTTCTTGGGTGCTAAGAGTATTGAACCAACACTCTTATTTATAGAGTTAAAATCAGAAAGTTTCGTGGGATCAAATCCCACAAAATCTTGTCTAAACATTATTTTTTGCTAAACAGTCTAATGGTTGAATCGTGGCTCGCAAGTTTCTTGAAAACTTTGATAATTTAAACCAGTCCGAGCTATAGCAGACTCACAAACAACCTCAATGGACATCCACAACAAGCCATTCGACCAATGGCCAACATACACATTAACCCTAAAACTCATATATGCGATCACCAAAGTAACAACAGACACAAACACTTCTGCAGAATCCAATGCTTCCATTGGATCCCCAATCCGAAGGCTCACAATCAGCCACGTGTACTATTTTATCACTAAGACCCATTTGCGGACACTAACGCTTCTGCAGATCACGAACTCATTAAATCCAACAACGACGTTTTACATCGTCTAAAACCTATTTGCAAATACCAAACCATCTGCGGAAACAAACACTTCCGCTAACACATTGCTAACTGAGACATTATTAATCCAAACGACACTGTTCATATCACCTAAACACACTACCGTGGACATAAACGTTGCTGCGAAAACACACAATGACCTAAAACGGCGACGTTCCTATTTACTTAACGCTCCAAATCGACATCTTCCATTCCTGCAGAAGAATCTTTTCCTAATTTAACAACTCATATTTCTTCCGCTAAAATTGATCTAATGGCCCAACATTCTTCTGTGCCCAAGCAGCATCCAACGTCCTCGAGGAAGAATCTTTCCTAAATCTAACGGTCTTCGTTCCTCCCACTAATCTCAACCTATGGTCCAGATCACTCCCACACTCAAATGCATCAAACACTCTCGCGAAAACATGTTTTCTTAAATCCAACGATTCACGTTTTTTCCACTAAACCGATCCAACTGTTTAATGCCCTCATGCATCAAACACTTCTGCAAAACATTTTCTCTATTTTGATCGATCCCAATCGTCCCTAAGCCTCATCCAACGGATCCTGAAGCATTCGGTCATCCTACACGTTGTTTCCTAAATTTCCAAAATTAAGCTATTAAATTATTAATTAAATTTTTTTCCTTAACCGTATTATTTCACAATATTCTTTACTAATTCTCCTACATTGAATTTTCCTAATCCTCCATATTTCTTATTTTATTTTATTACCTATTTACTTAATTTTTCTTAATTCTTTAATAATTCTTTATTTTATTTTAGGGTTATTATCAATATAGCTCATGAAGTATGAAAATCGCTTTAACTGATATCTTGAACTTCAAATTTTGAATTATGGCACCTCAATATTTGAGGCATTACCAACTGATATCCTAAACTTCAAATTTTGAATTTTGACACCTTAATGTTTTAAAGTGTTACCAACTGATACCTCATTCATTACCCCATCTGTTAAACGATTCGCAGACATCCAGACCAGAGTGTTGTTTCAACATGCAGACACCCAGACCTAAGAAAATATTGTGTCATTGTTGTCTGGACTAAAGAGCAGTCTTTATTTGTAGATGATTGGACATTGAGAATAAGATGATATTTAACATACACTATGATATCAACCTGGACATGTAGAATCAAGTGGGTGTATGATGATTATGTTCTCTCAAAGTTGCTATTGACACCACCATTAAAATATTTGGGTAATATTTTGAATTTTATTAGGTTGGGAGGTGTTCACAAGCTTTTCTGGCAGTTTTGCACTAGCTTCTCTATGTATAAACATGTTTAATTAGTAAAAATATTAGTCTATATTTACTCTGACTATAATTATAAGTATATAAAAAGAGTAATTGTGACTTTGTAAATTCATATTTGATGTTGCACATACTTTCTTTTATTATATTAAATTACAAATAAGATTATATATCTGTTTAGTACATCGTACGTGTCTCTGGTACTAAGTAAACATAAGATATAAAAGAATAATCAATTTAGAAAATTGTTGGCACATTTTTGTTTGGTAATTATAATTATCATTATAACTATAAAAATTTATTCTAACTAATATCCTAAACTTTAATAATTAAGTCTTATCAACCAACGCTTCTCCTCCGTTAATCCATAGTTAAAAGTCAGGATTTCTCAAGAAAATCTCTCTCTTGACTGCAATCTCTCTCTTCCATCATCCAACTTTCCCTCTAAACAAAGAAACAGACTGCTCATGAACTAAGGCAAAAAGCCTCACTTCTTCTCTCTCTCTCTCCTGAAAAATAGTAAATCCATTTGTAAGAATCAAAGGACACAAAATAAAATGGACAGAACCATGGAAGCTTGCAGGAATCAAAAGAAACAAAGTAAAATGGACAGAACCATGGAAGCTTGATCTAATGTCTTCCCCTCATCAACGTTAATCAATCATTCTCCATTTCCTTCTGATAAAATTGTAGAAAAACCAACAAAACAAGCATAAAGAAGCAAAAGAAAATAACAAAAAAGAATCAACGTTCTCATTCCAAAATCCAATCCCCCAAATATTTGATATTCGAATCAACTCATTCAAACTGAAATCTCACCTTCAAAACAGGTCCAAAGCCGCCTTCTCCAAGCTTGTGACTCGGATGGAAATTCCCGTCACTATAACTAAAGCATTAAATGGAAACTGTTTCTGTTCCTGCGCATCAATCTTCTCCAAATCTTCCTCTCTTTCGCTCTCTGATCATATAAAAGCACCCTAAAATTAACCAAAATCGAACAGAAACAGAAACCCTAGAGCACAAAATCGTTCAATTACCTTTAGCAGAACCGACTGTAAACAATTTGATAAATTATGATTGAAATTCTTCGAATTCGTCATAATCTAGTCCATGAATTAAGCCAAAAAGAAACACCTACAAATCCTTGGACGCACCCATGAGCGTATGAGCTATCTGACAAGTTGTTCTTTTTTCTTTTTTTCCAGGGGAAGTTGGATGATGAATTAGAAATTGCAGCGAAGAGAGAGAGAGGAAAGAGATTTTCTTCAGAAATCTTGACTTTTAACGGTGGATTACGGAGAAGGTATTGATTGGTATCAAAATTTGAAATTTAGGGGATCGAGATTCCCTTATTCCGGTATGATAATTACCCAACCTTTTTCATAAGATTTAACAAAATCCAATATTAATTCATGATTAAAAATTAATAAACGGCACCCTCTATAGTTTGTAATTAATGACAAGTCAAATCCTAAATTTTTTTTACAAATAATTAAAATCCTAGACTATAAAAAATTTTCCCTGGTGACTTCGTAGTCACGTTTTGATGTGAAACGAAACTATTCAATTATTTATCAAATCTCAAAGAATATTATGAAGATCAAGCATGAGTGGAAGATCAAGAGAATAATTGATGATGTCGATTTGAATCCATCAAAAGATATCAAATCAAATATCAAATAAAGAAGATTTAGGGTCAAATCCTCAAAAACCTGGAGAGGATGATGCAAATTTGAATTCATCAAAAGATATCAAGCCGAAGATCAAGGAAACTTTTTAAATCGGCCGAGAATCGCAACAAAAAAGATTCACTTATCTAGGATATCTAGATCCACTTATCTAGGAGATCTAGATTCACTTATCTAGGTTATCTTTTATTTAATTTTTTAATTTATGTTCTTAAAAGGCTATATAAAGCCACAAAATTTTATGTTTTAGTTAGTTGTTGAATTTTGATAAAAGAAAGCTTTTGCTTTTCGGGAATTGGAGAGATCCTTTTCTTTCTTTGGTGAGTGATATCCAAAGAACCCTTTGGTGCGTAATATTCAAAGTCCCTTTCGTGTGAGTTATATCACGAAAGAAAACTTGCAGTCGCGTCCTTATCAAAGGAGGTGAGAAGCGTTGCGTTCATCCATCACGTGCGTCAGCATCCCGTGCACGCATCATTTGGTATCAGAGCTAAAGCATCCTAACAAAAAAAAAAATTCATCTTTTTACACATGATGACTTGAGGAGCATCTGAAATGGTACAAAATCCACAATGGCAGAAGACTTGTGGGAACTCGTTCTCTCATTACAATGAGATATTGCTCAATTAAAGATGAATCAAAACAAACAACGGGCTCAACATCCTCCTAGCACCGTTGTAGAAAATATCACAAGAGATGAGGCAAAAAAAAGACCATTATTATCTTTGGAGCCTCAATTAGAAGAGGTAGATGATCAGGAAGAGCAAGTACTCAATATGATAGACGACCAAGTTGACTTCATTGCCACAACAACAAAAAGGGAGCAACCTGTCCATATTTCTTGCTCCAACATGAAAAAGGTGTGTCCTTTAATCAAATATGTAGAAAATTACACAAATTTGTCTTCCATGGATTGTAAAAAAAGTTTGAGTTGGCTAAACGAAAAGGTAGACATCAAGGTACATCAAACTCGACTTGATTGTTCTTATGGAAGTTTCACTAACGTATTATTGTGTGATATGATGAGTACAAACCGTCTATTCTTAGAAATACCAAGGTTTGATGAAAAGTGGCGCATACATGACAAATCTTCAAATTTGGGCTCGATTATAGAATATAGTGACACAATATATGATTCGAGGTCGAATTTTTTTCAACCCCGGGAGGATGATGTGAAACGAAACTATTTAATTATTTATCAAAGCTCAAAGAATATTATGAAGATCAAGCATAAGTGGAAGATCAAGAGAATAATTGATGATGCCGATTTGAATCCATCAAAAGATATCAAATCAAAGATCAAATAAAGAAGATTTAGAGTCAAATCCTCAAAAACCTGGAGAGGATGATACAAATTTGAATTCATCAAAAGATATCAAGCCGAAGATCAAGGAAACTTTTTAAATCGGCCGAGAATCGCAACAAAAAAGATTCACTTATCTAGGATATCTAGATCCACTTATCTAGGATATCTAGATCCACTTATCTAGGAGATCTAGATTCACTTATCTAGGTTATCTTTTATTTAATTTTTAAATTTATGTTCTTAAAAGGCTATTAAAGCCACCAAATTTTATGTTTTAGTTAGTTGTTGAATTTTGATAAAAGAAAGCTTTTGCTTTTCGGGAATTGGAGAGATCCTTTTCTTTCTTTGGTGAGTGATATCCAAAGAACCCTTTTGTGCGTAATATCCAAAGTCCCTTTCATGTGAGTTATATCATGAAAGAAAACTTGCAATCGCGTCCTTATCCAAGGAGGTGAGAAGCGTTGCGTTCATCCATCACGTGCGTCAGCATTCCGTGCACGCATAATTTAGTATCAGAGCTAAAGCGTCCTAACAAAAAAAAATTTCATCTTTTTACACATGATGACTTGAGGAGCATCTGAAGTGGTACAAAATCCACAATGGCAGAAGACTTGTGGGAACTCGTTCTCTAATTACAACGAGATATTGCTCAATTAAAGATGAATCAAAAACAACAACGGGCTCAACATCCTCCTAGCACCGTTGTAGAAAATATCACAAGAGATGAGGCAGAAGAAATACCATTATTATCTTTGGAGCCTCAATTAGAAGAGGTAGATGATCAGGAAGAGCAAGTACTCAATATGATAGACGACCAAGTTGACTTCATTGCCACAACAACAAAAAAGGGAGCAACCTGTCCATATTTCATGCTCCAACATGAAAAAGGTGTGTCATTTAATCAAAAATGAAGAAAATTACACAAATTTATCTTCCATGGATTGTAAAAAAAGTTTGAGTTGGCTAAACGAAAAGGTAGACATCAAGGTACATCAAACTCGACTTGATTGTTCTTATGGAAGTTTCACTAACGTATTATTGTGTGATATGATGAGTACAAGCCATCTATTCTTAGAAATACCAAGGTTTGATGAAAAGTGGCGCATACATGACAAATCTTCAAATTTGGGCTTGATTATGGAATATAGTGACACAATATATGATTCGAGTTCAAATCCTTTTTAACCCCGGGAGGATGATGTGAAACGAGACTATTCAATTATTTATCAAAGCTCAAAGAATATTATGAAGATCAAACATAAGTGGAAGATCAAGAGAATAATTGATGATGCCGATTTGAATCCATCAAAAGATATCAAATTAAAGATCAAATAAAGAATATTTGGGGTCAAATCCTCAAAAACCTAGAGAGGATGATGCAAATTTGAATTCATCAAAAGATATCAAGTCGAAGATCAAGGAAACTTTTTAAATCGACTGAGAATCGCAACAAAAAAGATTCACTTATCTAGAATATCTAGATCCACTTATCTAGGAGATCTAGATCCACATATCTAGGAGATCTAGATTCACTTATCTAGGTTATCTTTTATTTAATTTTTTAATTTATGTTCTTAAAAGGCTATATAAAAGCCACCAAATTTTATGTTTTAGTTAGTTGTTGAATTTTGATAAAAGAAAGCTTTTGCTTTTCGGGAATTGGAGAGATCCTTTTCTTTCTTTGGTGAGTGATATCCAAAGAACCCTTTGGTGCGTAATATTCAAAGTCCCTTTCGTGTGAGTTATATCACGAAAAAAAACTTGCAGCTGCGTCCTTATCCAAGGAGGTGAGAAGCGTTGCGTTCATCCATCACGTGCATCAGCATTATGTGCACGCATCACGTTTTCTGTCCAAATTTGTCAACTTCAATGTCTCGATTTTGTTGAAGGGAAGGACTGTCAAACGAAGACGAAGAACGTCAATTATCTGGGGCAGGGTGGGGCAGGGACATCCCTCTTGTTAGTTATCGGGCAATGGTGGATGATAGATATCTGAAGTTTGAGTTGGTCAGAGGAAATCAAAATTTCTCTATGCAATATTTAGGGTACATGATGTCCTTCGCAATTATATATGCAGATTTGTGTCGTTCATTGATAGGAGGAACACTATCGTTTAGCATTCAGAGAATGACATTCGTTTGAAAACGTAGGTCCCTCGTATTAAGACGGACGTCTGTTTCATACTGAACGATGACTTCTTAACGCGAGAGACGTCCATTGCGAGCATAACGACATAGTCTTAGTCGAGGGACGTCCGTTTCTCGATCAGAGACATCCAAAATAGGTCGAGGGACGTCCGAAATAGATATAGGGACGTCCCTCGCTCGATCTAATGAGCCATGATTGAATTTGTCGATTTTCAAAGGCAATGGCGGACAACATTCCATGACCATTGGATCAAGCGAGGGACATCCTTTATCGAAATTGATGGCCAAAATTGAATTTGTCATTTTCCAAAGGTGATGACAGATGACATTCCATGACCATTGGATCGAGCGAGGGACGTCCCTCATAAAGATTGACGGATAGGATTGAATTTTCCATTTTCCAAAGGCGATGGTGGACGACAATCCATGGTCGTTGAATCGAGCGAGGGACGTCCCTAGATCAGAATGGACGGTCAAGATAGACTCAAATTTCTTTTCAGTTGAAGGGTCATGTGCAAGGCACACGCGTTTTTAAAATGCGCGAATTCCCTAAATTAAGACAAACGTCCCTCAACCTATTTTGGATGTCTCTCGTAGAGAAACGAACGTCCCTTGCCTTTAAAAAATGACAGATTCAATCATAGCCATCAATTCCTATAAGGAACGTCTCTCTCTCGATCCAACGACCATAGACGATCTTCCGCCATCGCTTTTGGAAATTGACAGATTCAATCATGGCAGTTAATTCCAAGCAGGGGACGTCCTTCCTCGATCCAATGGTTAATGAAAATCATCCGCCATCGCCCGATAATCGTTCCAATGATCGTCCGTCTTCCAACGGGCGAGAGAGACGTCCCACAACCCTCGATAATTAATGTTTTTTGTCTCCGTTCGATCGTTTTTGGTGTCAATGAAACAGATGCGTTAAAGTCGATAGATTTAGATGGAAAACGTGGCTGCAAAATTGCCAAAAAGAATTTTTTATAGTTCACATTTTAGTTATTAGTAAAATTTCATAGATTTTGATTGGAAATTAATTTTCCTTAATAAAATAATATTATAAATAAATAAACGTCTTCTACAAACTCAAGTAATTGTGTACTGTTCAATTTTACGCGCGCTGCCGTTGTGACTTTTCACGCTCCCTATAAATCTGACGTTTCAGCTGCCATATACAGTCCGAGTCGCACTCTCTTCACAATTTCGATCGAGAGTTCGAAACTCGAAATCTGTGGGACATCGAGAAAATGAGGGAAGAAGTAATCAGCTCCGGAGGAACCATTGATCCTACTCCTGCTGCTAGGTATGTGTCTGCCTCTGTTTCTCTATCCTTTTCTTGCTCTTTCTTTTTCTCTCTCGTTCTTTCAGGTAGGGTTTGGTGTTTTAATTCTACCACTGGGGTGAATTCTACCATATAGCTATTTTTTCTTTTTATGTCTTAGCTTCTCGTTGATTTCATGCCGGTTAGAGTACAGCCAATTTCACAATATCCTAACCAGCAAACCAAATAGAATCAGTTTAAAATTCACTTCTAATGTGTTGCGGCCCTCACATAGTAAGTTGGAAAGGAAAATGCAAACGTTCGGAAGGAGGAAGAAGACATTCGAGTGATAGCTCAGAACCACATTGATCCTCCATGATGTTGAAAACAGTTAGGGACGAAAGGTTGTATTTCTATTTGAAAACAAGTAGTTATAATAGAAGACTATTTGTTCATTTGAAAAGAAGTTGTTGGGAACAAAAGTCTATTTATCTATTTGAAAATAGGATAGAAGTGTTTCATGTTTTGTGAGTTTGGAGTTTTTGTTTTTGCGGTGGATGTTTGTGCATTGCATTATGTTGGAATCACTAGATTATTAGAAAAAATTGTGTTCACTTTCTATTCTAGCATTTAGGGTCCATCAACAATGGTATCAAAGCCATTGTAACCACTATCTTGGGAGGATGACAGCATTGAACTAGAAGAGAACTAAGTCAAGGCGGTCCGTGGGTCCTCATTATGGAAAGGGACTTGAGGTGGATGAAGGAGAAGATGGCTCAGGCAAGGACGACAATTGCTCTATTTAGCAATCAAATTTCAAGGCTTTCAAGAATGGAGTCATTGAAAATGTTACCTGGTCTTCTAGAAGAGCTACGATTGCTGCAAGGCGTTGATGGTTTTTTTGATGAAAACAAAATTGGTGTTTTCCCGATTGTGGAAGAGGAGACAGAGTTGTTGATGCCAGATTATAATCTCAGGGCTTCTCTTTGTACAAAACATTACCATGAAAAAAATCATCACATTAATAGAGTTTGTTGTCCAAGGGAGTGTATTTTTGGAGTTTCTCATAGACCACACCACTATCTGATGGATGATGTTTGGGAGTATCGGTTCAATGTACTCAACACACCAACAACAAAGATCCGACATAAGGTCAATTGTCAAGTTTCGGCCAATTTCCATTGGCGGCGAGATAAAGATAACTCAGATTGCTGTCTATCTGGTGTGGCGCCGACCATTGTCCATCATCACCAGCGGAAGAGAATTGTCTATTACATAAGTGTGGCTTAGTATGATTGTTTGTTGGGCTGGGCTGACAAATGGGATGAAGAGTCCAAGTGGGATTGGAAAAAAATAAATGATGTCACTGTTCTAGGATTTGGGCTTGAGAAATTCAAGCCAACCTAGGAACATATATAATGGGTCTCATGCGGGTTGGGGATGTAGAAACCCAAGAGAGAATAAGATTTGAAAAAAAATATAAAGTCTACCATAGCACAAGACAAGGTGTGGAAGCTCAAGCCTTGGAGGAGGATATGCCTTGGAGTAGCAAAAGCTACTGGAATGAGAAATGGAGAGTTGTTCAGAAGGAAGAAGAACTAAAGAAAGTGATAGGAATCCAAATTTGTATTTCTCGATTGTCAATCTACAACATAGAACGTTAGACACTTTCTCACTACTCTAGGCATTCGAGTCCCTAGTGACTCCCCACAACTACTCTCATATCCGATATCTCAATCCCGACTATCTCAAGTTTTTATATAATAGACTTGACCAACTAACTAACGTCCCTCTAATAACTTTTTAACCTATCATTACTCCCGCCCTAAAAAGACACCTTGTTCTCAAGGTGGAAGAAAATGAAAAATACATTTTTTATCTACATCTTCAATATTTTTAAGAGAAAATATGCTAGAATTAAATCCAAAAATTTTCTCTTTCTCTCCATAATCCATTAAATTTTTCAGCCCAATAGTCTTGAGTAAAATGCCTCCTTTATTTAAACCACATGGTTTATGTAATTGGACCCTAGTTGAGCTTGGCCCAAGTAAGCTCTTCCGGTAGCCCTTTTGCAATAGGGGTCTGGAAACATTAGGAAATTTGGAAATCTGGAAATTTGGAATTTTCGTTTCTTCTCCATCGATATTTCTTCTGGCTTCGGAAATACAGTTTTCACCATTGATGGCGGTCTCTCCATTTCCACTGTCGGCAGTTCCTACATTTCCACCGTCGGCAGTTCCTACATTTCCGCCGTCCTTCCATTTCCATCGTCGCTGGCCCCTCCATACCCATCGTCGCCGTCTCCTTTCCTCCTATAGTCCGTCATCAGTTCGTCACACAAAACTGGTCGCTCGCAAAAAAAATTCTTTGGCCGCCAATACTGTTTCTTGGTTAGTTGCAGCCTTCTCTTTTGCCACCTTCTTCTTTTCCGCCAGAAAGGGAGCGCCGAAGATTGTCAGTTTGTCGCCGTTGAAGAGCAGCAACTGATCGAAAACAGGTATCAATTCTTCGAGCTGTTTTTCCGCTTCTCCGAGATGCTTCGCCGTAGTTTGGAAATCTTTTTTTTTGTTGGTTCTTGTTCTTCGTAGTTCTCATCATAGTTTGTTTTTTGAAAAGCTCCAGTTTCCTCTATGACCCCCTTTTCGCAACTTTCTACAACCGACGTTTCTTGCTCGCCCAAACCAGAAACTTCTAATTCAACATCCGCTGTAACAATTTCCCTACCCTCATCCACCAAAGAAGATTTCTTTTGTGGCAAGCTCTTCATATTTTCTTTGCTCTTTTCCTGCTTCCGGTTTTTCCATCTTGGTCAGACAATTTGAATGTTGTCTTGCGTCGCTATCCTCCGCCCTCGGATAGCCAGTTGTAATCCTCTGTAACTTTACAGATTCAGCCAATAATTGTCGTTCATCCATCTTATTTAGAATTCGAGCAAGTTGTGCTTGCAACTGTTCCAGGTTGCTATTCACCATTTCATAAACTCCCGTAATCTCTTTCCGCAAATTCATTTTCTTCCCTGAAATTTGAACTGCTCTGATACCAAATTGATGGGAACTCAATATGTATTTCTAGAATTCAATCAACAATACAGCACATATGACTCTTCCTTTACTACACTACTTTAGGCATTCGAGTCCCTAGTGACTCTCCACAATTACTCTCATATCCGATATCTCAATCCATACTACCCCAAGTCTTTATATAATAGACTTATCTAACTAACTAACTAACTTCTTTCTAATAACCTTCTAATCTATCATAAAGTTGATTCAAAAAAACAAAATGTTGTTCTTGAGAAGGTAAAATTCTTGAAAGTAATGGGCTTAGTATTTTAATCTCTTCTATTAGTTCCAAGGGGGAGTATTCAGATTGGAATGTGATGGGTATAGAACCTGGCATAGATCATATGATAGCTATGAAAACGATTGACCAAGCGCATCTTTGTAAGTGGAATATAAAGTCATTCATTTCTTATTGTGGTGGCCTTTTATTTCCAGCTGCTGCAAATAGCCCATTAGCCTATATATGTTCAGTTGGAATCCTGTGAAAGCTATTCGGACGGGTAGCAATCCTTCTACATATGAAGCCATATTTGGGGATTTTCTCAAGGCTACACTCTCAGCAGCAATCTTTACCTTGTGGTACTACTTTGGGGCCCTTATTTTCCAGATGTTTTAATTCATAATATTGTTGAGCCAGAAGGAGTTTCATGGAGTTTCATTGTTTTTAAGCTTGAAACTTAGCGTGGATGTTTTGGTAATTTCATATCCATGAGCGCTTAGAGTTGCCACACCCACAACCATCATATTTGGCACTCCTCTAGGTGCAAGTCAAGGACTTCTTATGTGAGGAGATGTATTAGTATGCTTGGCCAGTATTAATTATGTTGCTTGTGACAAGACTTGGATTCATGGACATGTAGCTAGTTATGGGAAGGTGAACTAGCAAGGAGAAAAGCTAATATAAGGAAGGACAATTACACATCAAAACATTAGTGCTATAGTGGAGGAGATGGAAGATTTGGTTTGGACATCTATGTTGTGTCAATAACTTTATTTTGTGTGGGATGGAGGAAAAATAAAGATAAGTGAATGAGATGCCCTTTTGTTATTCGGGTGCTGACCTTGAGGACAAGATCCATCTTAAGGGAGAGGGAGAGGGAGAGGAGATCCATCTTAAGGGAGAGGGGGGCGGCTGTGGTGGGAGTGTTGTTGCATCTGGTGGTAAGAAGAGGAATGTCATGAGTTATTTTATAAATGGAGGGGCAAAATGGTTTGACAAGGAGAGGGTAGTTTTGGGTTTTGGTGACGCTAAGCTGACAGTTGGTTAAGCTGGATAGTAGAGAATCATTCAGAGGAGTTGGGGAAGAGATAAAAGGGGAGGAGCAGATTGTCGAAGGAGGGACATGATTTTGAGTATCTTCATTGATAATTAGTAGAGGTTTAGTTGTTGTCTTTAGAGGGTATCTTGTGGTTATTTTCCAGGCTGGAGTTATCGGACCTGTGGCATTTTTAATTCCATTTCATGTTTGGTGGGTTTGAAGTTACTGTTTTTGTGGTGAATGTTTGTGTTGCATTACGTTGGAATTACTGGATTATTAGAAGAAATTGTGTTCACTTTCTATTCTAGCATTAAGGGTCCATCATACTGAAATAATGAAAATTCTTACTCTGATGAGGAAATAGTTTCATGCAAAGTGACATGGAAATCTTGTAATGCGTAGCTCCAATATTGACATTGCATGGAGTAGATAAACTATTCCAAAAAACGATTGCAATAACTTCATGATGTACAAGCTAAAATGCCAGTCTCCCATTACTATGGTCAATATCTCTTTCATTTCACCAGTGTCTACTGATTCTGGCACAACAATTGGAGCGAAGTACATGCTTCTTTCAGAGTGAGAAATATGCAACTTCTCTGTCAAAATCCAGTTCCATATAGCACATAGGTCCTCAACTACTATTGACTAGAGTAATGTGCTGAAATATTTAAATGATCCCTCCAAGTAGGACAATGTAGGCAATATGGCTCCATGAGGGATATTTTATGTGCGTCCTCATAACAAATAAGCTCTCTGTATTTTGGTGTGCTGGCATTAAGCCCTTTAGGAACAGAATCTTGATACTGATCCAAGAACTCATTCACCCCATCCTTCAACCCGAAGCTTTCTGCAACCAAAGACGAAATGGGCCCCTTCTCATATGCATTAGTACAAGTGATGGTGGGACAGTGTGTGGTTAATCTTTTTGTCATATTTAATCAAAAGGATAGGATGTGAATGTAATCCCAACCTCACCTTCAAGAAACGTTTTAATCCTGTCTTATCAAGGTTATTTGACGTCCTTCTTCATTGACCAACAAATTTGTTTCTTCAACAATTGATAGAGGCCAATTAGGCTGATATGTATGAATCTGCAGATTCACCCCTAACCAAAAACGTAGAATCTGAGCTGGTAAATCCACCTCTTTAGCGATTTCTTGCAATCTATATTGTTTAAATTGGTTATTGCCCCTCAGTAGTCCAACTTCTACATACATATCTAAGGAAAAATAAACATCATGACAACCGTCAATATTAACCCAAAGATCTTAATATGATTTTTTTCTTGTTGATTTATAGTTCAAAATCTTTGAGGCTCAACTATAAGAGTACAATGAACAAGATTATATTGGCAGTTGTATAATTCACCAAGGGGCATGAAAGATGTGAAACTTCAAGCATTTTCTCTTGTATGTAACTGAGGTTGTGTGTCTTTTCTCACAAAAAATTTGATGTAGATTTGATTGATTTTCCACAATATAAATTGTCAATATCTACTTTGGCTAGATGGCAAATGTGCTGAATCAGTAACATCCAAACTCGGTGGTAAATGATCTTCAAAGTGTTCATCAACTGATTTGTTTAGAGTTTCTTGTTTTTTCATATTGTGTAGGATAGTCGCTCGATGGTTCCATACATTACACTGTCAAGATCAATTTTTTTAGTCCAAGGGTCCAGTCTCACTTTTTATTGAAGATCGTAGTTATATTCATATCCTTTGCAGAAAAGCCCTCATAGTTGATATCAATTGGGTAGAAAAATTGCTTCTAAAATACTTGTTCCATTGCAATTGAATCCACCTTTGCTTTTACGACTTTTATTCCCCAAGCCACCAGTATTGGGACACTAATCAGTCATTCTACTACTAGTAAGTCCACCGACACTCCCTACATTGTCTTATTGAGCATTCCAAGGAGTAGGATTCCCATAACTCATAACCCCCCATTCAGAGATAAAGTTTTACTACTCTTTGAATATCTAGGCCTACCTTGAAGAGCATTACAATAACCAACATTATGTACATTAGAATTATAATAGGCAGTGACAACAGGGGCACAATGCCTAGTATTAGCGCTTCTATAGTCACCATTTCCACAATAATTAACACCATCAACTGAAGGATAGCTAGAACTATGAAGTGGGTAACCTCCATCAGTGCCTTGAAGCTGTGCACCTATTGGAGTCCTGTCTACCATCATAAGATTTTGGACTGCCTCTAGAAAACCTAAAAGCGTGACAGCCACATCCTTTTGAAGCAGTATCAAATGAACTAAATCTAAGCCAATCAGAGTCTTTCTCAGTAGGTACGCAATCAGATGGATTGGCAGGAAATGCATTGCCGACATAGTGATGGCCAATGTCAACCGGCTTGCCTGTCTACGCATATGGGTCCTTTGCCGGAGTAAGAATCACTAGAGAAGTACGAAAAGTTGATTTGGGATAAGGTGACATCAAATGTGCCTTCGTTTGGCTTGGACTGTCTTCCACTGATACATTGTGATGAGGACATCAATTATTATTCGAATTTCCATTATTTACTTTAAGTTTAATCTATTTTGTTTTATGTCAAACTTAAGTTTTTTCATCTCCTAGGGTTAGCTTTAATATTTTAATTTAGCCCTTTCAGCTTTTGGAGTATAATCTGTTCAACTTCTGAAGTGATGTTAATTTTCTTTATTTAACTTCAAGCATTGTAACTTGGAAAAGTTAGACAATGAAGAATATTTTGATGAGATGAATTTCTAATTTTCCAACCTCTTTCTTCTCCCTACGGACTTCTTCTCTGCTTCCTCTACAATTCTCTTTCTCTTCTTTATTTCTAATCTTTCTCTTCTCTTATCTCTAATCTATCTTCTCTTCCGCTCTCTACATCAAATTTGGTATCAGAGCCTGGATTTATTGTTTTCTCAAACAGTAATTCAACTCTGCATGTTCTCGGCTGTACCATCAGACCCGCATCGCCCCTGCCTTTAATTTCTTTGAACCAACCAGTTCCATCATCGAAGCAGAGGTTCACAGTCCGCGATTTGGGTTTTTCGCCACTCTCCCACAGTTTCGCCCCGCTCTGCACCATTGTTCTTGAACCCGAGTAGCTGTGTGAAACTGCTCGTCCCCTCGCGGCAAGCCGCTGCCCTCCGCCATACCAGAGTTTATCGCAGAAACCTCTGGTTTCATTCCTCCAGCACAGGGTTTTATATTTTGCCAGAGTTGCTGGCCGACCCCGCCTCTTCGTTGTACCATAGCCGATAGTTACTTTGCTCGATCTGGGTATAACCACCGCGGCCTCTCGTACAGCGTCTGTCGCAGCATCTGCCTTCCACAACTGGGTCTTGAGTCTCCCTATCAAATAACCTAGCGCTCGGATGAGTTCTGGTTACCGGTAGCTTCCTCTATCCATTTCGTCTTCAACATTAAAGTTTTTTTTTTGATGTCCAGTTCTTCGCTGCTCGACTGACCGAGACTGAACCAAGCAAACATTAAAGAAGTCTTTTTATTTGGGACACCCAGACCGACGCTAAGGGTCAGTTCGCCATTCACTGGTTTTGCCGACTATTCTACGAGTACAGGGAGTTTTCGTTCCATTCTTTTATTAGTTTTCAATTCTGTTTAGTTCTAAATATAGCTTTGATCTTGTTCGTATGTGTTGTGATTACCCGTATTTCCTAATCCTATGCATACCAATCATTATGACTTGTCATCTTATTCCCGCTGATTATTTGACTCGCATCTAATTTTAAAGTATCTTTGATTTAATCCTTGTTGATTATTTCTCCCTATCTTATTAAATCTACTGTTCATTCTGATAATCAATTGGATGGTGATTTTTTTTGGTATGGTATTTGGCTTTTGCTTCATCATTTTAAAGTATTAGTTCTACGAATTTGCTTTGATAGAATTAACATAATCTCAAAAAAAAAAAAAAAAAAAAAAAAAAATTAATTTTGGCTGTAGTGAATATTATTCATCTTGAGTTTTGTTTGTTTATTGATCTCTCATTTGCTTGTCATTAAGGGACATTGCATGCATTTACGTAGTGGTCGTCAGGTCTCATCAAGTTCTTGTACTTTAGATATGGAACCTTCCCAAGTTGATGCCCTTTCTCGCCAATTGGCACAATTGATTAACAACCAACAGCAGTTTCAAGAACAATTAGCCACTATCCAGACTGAGTTGGCCATTACACGCGAGGCAAATCGAAATCTAGAAAATAGGTTGAACCATGTAGAACAGATTCCTCACCCCTTGGATACAGATAATTTTGTAGTGTCTCATACTAGACCTCTTCATAAGCAAGATACTCAACGACATTTTAGACGAAACCGTAGAGATGGAAATTATGATCGTGAGGGCGGTCCCAATCATTTTCGTCGTGATTCTCATTCTCCTAATCTCCATGATGAACAAATCTTTAGGAATATCAAGATAGATGCTCCTACTTTTGATGGGTGTTTAGATACTCGTATCTTTATGCAATGGGTAAAAGATATGGATCCTTTTTTTGCTTGGTACAGGGTGCCGGAAAATCGACGAGTTCAATTTGCCAGTTTAAAACTAACTGGTACTGCTCAACTGTTTTGGGAGAGTGTCGAGGATCTCCTTGAAAGGCGTCATGCGACTCCTGTTGGAAGTTGGGATGAAATGAAGCGGCGTCTTCAAGAGAAATATTTACCCCAATCCTACCAAGGCAATCTATTGGACCAATGGAATGCTCTTGCCCTGGGCAATCGACCAGTCACTGAGTATGTTACCCAATTCGATGAATTTCGAATGAGGAGTCAAGTTGTTGAAGATGAAGCCATGACTTTGAGTAGATTTCGACAAGGTTTAAGGGATGAACTTCGACGTGAAATTATCCTTCGAGGTGTTAACACCCTAGATCATGCATATTCCTTCGTTCGAGATTATGAACTAGTTATGAAAATGCCTTACGGCAAACGCGGTGACGATAGACTTTCCTCAGCTCATACCTCTACTACTTCTAAGTCCCTCCTCGGACCTCCTCCATCCAATACCCTTTGGTGCGAGCAAACAAAGAAAAAAGTGTGGACAATTCACGGAATTCGTCGCGTTTACAATGTTTCAAGTGCAAAGGTTTTGGCCACATTTCCTCTAATTGCCCTAGTCGGAATCTAGTCATACAAGAGTGAAAATACAATTGAGGATACATGTGAAGAACAAATCTATGAACCTAACCCTAAAGAGTTTGAAGATTTGGATGATAATAACTTTTTAGGTTGTATCCAATCTATCCCTCTGCCTACTCTTCCCGTTTCACCTCGACTGAGTGTTGTGAGATGTACACTTACTCAACCCAAAGACGTCGAAGATTGGCGTCGTCATTCTATTTTTCACACATATATCAAAATCAATGACAAAGGCTGCAAAATCATTGTGGATAGTGGTAGCTGTATTAATGCAGTATTTGTAACTACTGTATCCCGTCTTGGGTTAAAGCCAGTTCCTCATCCTCGACCCTATAATGTCTCCTGGATTGATACGTCCTCCATATCTGTGAAAGAGCGTTGTTTGGTACCCATTCAGTTTCTTGAATACAAAGAACAACTTTGGTGCGACGTCATCCCTATGGATGTCAGCCATGTCATCCTTGGTCGTCCTTGGTTGTTTGATTTGGATGTTACTATCCATGGTCAATCCAATTCTTATTCTTTCATGTTCAAAGGAAAGAAAATTCATCTTAATCCTCTGCCCCCAAAACCGTTGGAATCCCTTCAAGCAAAGAAAATTGTTGAACACAAAGAATTAAATGTTATTACCCCTATGGAGTTTGAGCGGTCACTGAAAAAGGATTCTATTGTCTTTGTCGTGTTGGCAGTAGAAAATTTGCCACATCCTCCACTAATAACCTTTGCGGAAGCCCAATCAATCCTTGATGAATTTAAAGATGTCTTTTCTGAAAACCTCCCTGACCAATTACCTCCATTACGAGACACTCAACACGAAATTGAATTCAATCTTGGGGCTTCCCTTCCAAACTTACCTCACTATAGGATGAATCCCACTGAGCATGCTGAACTCCAAAGACAAGTAAATGAACTTTTAAATAAAGGATTTATTCGAGAGAGTTTAAGTCCTTGTGCTGTTCCAGCTCTTCTAACCCCAAAAAAGGATGGCCCTTGGAGGATGTGCATTGATAGTCGTGCCATTAACAAGATTACAGTGAAGTATCGTTTTCCCATACCTCGACTTGATGATTTGTTGGACTTAATGGCTAATGCTAAAATCTTTTCAAAAATTGATCTTAGAAGCGGGTATCACCAAATAAGGATCCGTCTAGGTGATGAATGGAAGACTGCCTTCAAAACAAAGGATGGCCTGTATGAGTGGTTGGTTATGCCATTTGGACTCACCAATGCCCCAAGCACCTTCATGAGAGTAATGACTCATGCTCTTTGACCTTTTATGGGCAAATTTTTGGTTGTCTATTTCGATGATATCCTTATTTATAGTCAAAATACAGATCAACATTGAAACCATCTCCAACAAGTTTGTTCTACTCTTCGGGCTTCAAGTCTCTATGCCAATGTTAGCAAGTGTATGTTCTTTACAGAGAGTGTTACTTTCTTGGGCTTTATAGTCTCTACGGCGGGAGTATCCCCTGATTCTATTAAGACTAAGGCAATTGTTGATTGGCCTGAACCTAAAAGTTTAAATGATGTCCGTAGTTTTCACGGATTAGCTACCTTTTATCGTCGTTTCATCAAAGGGTTTAGTACAATCATGGCTCCAGTTACTGAGTGTATGAAAATGTGAATTTCGTTGGACACTGGCAGCGTCTAAAGCCTTCAACTCCATTAAAGTACGAATGACTGAAGCTTCAGTAATGCAACTTCCCGATTTCTCTAAAGTTTTTGAGGTTGAATGTGATGCATCGGGAGTCGGGATTGGTGGCGTTCTTAGCCAAGAACGACACCCCATTGCTTATTTCAGTGAAAAATTGAATGGTGCCAAACAACGATATTCAACGTATGATAGAGAATTATATGCAGTTTTCCAAGCTCTACGCTACTGGCGTCACTATTTGTTACCGCAAGAATTTGTACTCTTTTCGGACCATGAAGCTTTACGATATCTCAACTCTCAAAAGCGATTGAACTTTTGACATGGCCGTTGGATTGAGTATTTGCAAGCCTACTCATTTGTACTGAAACACCGAAAGGGCGTGGAGAATCAAGCAGCTGATGCATTAAGCCGCCGCATATCTATTCTGAGTGTCATGAGCACTAAAGTCATCGGTTTTGAAAGACTCAAAGAAGATTATGAGTCCTGCCCTAATTTTAAAGATATTGTTCTTATCTTGAAAAATGGGCAACTCCATTGCAACAATGACTTTCATCTCAAGGACGGTTATCTTTTTAAAACCAACAAGTTGTGCATTCCTCAAACCTCAGTAAGAGAATTAATCATTTGGGAAATTCATGCCGGAGGTCTAGCCAGTCATTTTGGGCGCGATAAAACATTTGAAGAAGTGGAACGTCAATTCTATTGGCCTAACTTGAAGAAAGATGTCGGCAAAATAGTCAGCATGTGCAGAATTTGTCAATCGGCCAAACAACGACGACAAAACACTAGTCTTTACACACCTCTCCCTGTCCCTAATCGCCCGTGGGAGGATGTTAGTATGGACTTCGTGCTAGGACTCCCGCACACCCAGAAAAAACATGATTCTATTCTAGTTGTTGTTTACCGTTTCTCAAAAATGGCCCACTTTATTCCATGTAATAAAACGTCTGATGCATCTAAAGTAGCTCGCTTGTATTTCACTGAGATTGTTAAACTATATGGTCTCCCTAAGACCATTGTTTCAGATAGGGACGTGTGTTTTACTGGTCATTTTTGGAGAACTTTATGGTACATGGTGGGCACAACATTAAAATTTTCGACTGCCTATCACCCTCAGACTGACGGTCAAACTGAAGTTATTAATCGAAGTCTTGGTAATTTGCTTAGGTGTTTGGTCAAAGAAAACCACAGGAATTGGGATCTCATTCTCCCCACGGCCCAAATTGCATATAATAGTTTCGTGAATTGATCCATAGGTATGAGTCCTTTTGAAGTTGTTCATGGCTTTAAACCTAGGAAGCCTTTAGATCTCCTCCCTATGTCTCCGCAAGCTAGTGTGTCTATGTCGGCTGAAAATTTTGCACAACATTTTCATGATTTGCATATTGAGATCAATAAACGAATAGAAGCAAGTAATGCATCATATAAACTACAAGCTGACTCACATAAACGACATGTTGAATTTAATATTGGAGATTATGTTATGGTTCGGATTCGCCCTGAGAGGCGTTCATCTGGATCTGGTTCTAAATTGCAAGCTCGTAGTGCTGGTCCTTTTAAAATTTTAAAGCGAATTGGCTCAAATGCATATGTCGTTGATCTTCCATCTCACTCTGGTTATCATCCTACTTTTAATGTTGAAGACTTAGTGGCTTATAAAGGCCATTTTAGTCCATCTGCTGATCCTTTTCTACCACCATCTGTCGTTTTTGATCCCACACTCGCTAACTCTGCTTCCCCAACATCTCCTATCATAACACATAAGGATAAAATTGATGCTATTTTAGATGAACAGATTGTATTTACTAATGAAGGTGAGGTTCAACGCTTCTTAGTTCGTTGGGTGAATCGACCAGATAGTGATTGTACATGGATTTCCAGAGAGACGCTCCAGCATTTGGATCCAGACTTATTGGAGTTCTTTCGGAGTCATCAGGATCTTTCGTTGTCGGATTCCGGAACAGCCAGGGGGGATTCTCAATCTAGGCCTCCGATCACACATGTTTATGGACGTTGAAAGAAGGTTGCTCAGCCGCTTAACTTATGGTTGGGAGATTGATCAACTTGCTGTCTTGCGATTCCGCTTCTTTCATAGGGTTGACTTTCCTACCCCGGGAGAGTTGATGAGGACATCAATTATTATTCTAATTTCCATTATTTACTTTAAGTTTAATCTATTTTGTTTTATATCAAACTCAAGTTTTTTCATCTTCTAGGGTTAGCTTTAATATTTTAATTTAGCCCTTTCAGCTTCTGGAGTATAATCTGTTCAACTTCTGAAGTGATTTTAATTTTCTCTATTTAACTTCAAGCATTGTAACTTGGAAAAGTTAGACAATGAAGAATATTTTGATGAGATGAATTTCTAATTTTTCAATCTCTTTCTTCTCCCTACGGACTTCTTCTCTGCTTCCTCTACAATTCTCTTTCTCTTCTTTATTTCTAATCTTTCTCTTCTCTTATCTCTAATCTATCTTCTCTTCCGCTCCCTACATCACATTGATTCTCTCTAATTTGACACAAAGGTATTGGATCAATTTTGTTAAGTCGTGTGAGGCACGCTTGGAGGAATCCAAGTAGGAATTAGTGCTGACCATTTGATGTGATGACCTCATTAGCTGTTTGCTCAACCCTTTCAATGTCATCTTCCTGATTTTTGTGCGTGTTTCTGTCATGTCTTTGGCTCCACTTGCTCTTGATATCAATTGTTATGGTTTGTGATGGCAGCTAATCCAAACACTCACCAATTCACAGTTCAACAATGGTATTGATGGATGCAATAATCAAATGAATTAGCATTCATCAAGAAAACTAATGAAAACCAAATGATAGAAGGAATATTATGATTCAACATATCCATTAAAATAGCGGTTCAAATTGATAGATTCAACCAATGTTGCTATCAAATAACCCATGAATTTCATAGCAAAAATAGAGGAGGAAAATAGAATCAAATGATAAAATGGATAGAGGAGAAAGAGATGGTATGGAGGAAGCAGGAGATGCAGGGGGGATGAGGGGTGGGGGGTTAGAAGATAAGATGAAGAGGAGGGGAAAAAGAGGTTAGTGCTCAGCTTGTGACAAACCTATAGAAGAGAGAGCAGCAAGATTGGAAGGTATTTTGAGTCAAAATGCAGCCGTTTGTGCCTAACTCGTGACAAACCTATGGAAGAGAGGAGCAAGATTGGAAGGTATCACATAATCAAAATGCAGTAAAATTGAAAACAAAGGAAAGAAGGAAGGAGGAGGAAGAACCAAATAGGGAAGGAGAAAGGGGGAAGGGAAAAAGGAAAATCAATTCAGGGTTTTTATTCACGACCTCCTGTCTCCCTCAACATTATGTGCTTAGTAATCTTTCTCTTCCTCTCACAACTCTTACCATCTAGGCAATATAATGAGTAGAAGCTAATAACCCAAACAACACTGTCCAAGTCATGACATCACGCTAACATTGTGACAAAAAATTATGATGCTTTCTATACTGTAAGTGTTTGAATTGTAATTTGTGTTCCTAGTACAGTGTTTATAAAAACTTATGGTCAACTAATTCTTTGGTGTTTATACACACGCGCATTATATATGATATACTTATGAGGCCTGATGGGTAGCTCATCTGATAAGTATTGTGTGCTCTCAATTGAATCCCAAGTTCTGTTTTCTTAGTGTCTGTGGAGGTTTTGTTAATTCTTAATTTCAGGACCCTGCGAGATTAATTGATATTTGCACACAATGGCGATGAATTCTCCCAATGACAAGTGAATATATATTATGTCCTTGTCAAGACTTTCAAACATTACTTTGAATGGATGTGATTGGCATGCTATTTTTGTGGATAAATTTTAATTTATATGCTTGGGAGGGAAAGAACATTTGTTCTCATCTATGAAGTGAAAATTAAATGTTAGGGTTAACGTTTTTTGTGAATAGTTTATTCGCTTCCTGAGTTATTGGTGTGTGCCATTGTATTCAGATCTTTTTTTTTCATCTGAGATATACAGTGGTTTAGGATGTACTCTTAATTCTTAAATATGCATTTTTTGCCGCAACTGTACCATTATTTTTGTTCCATCTATAACATCAGTAGAAATTGTTGTAGTGCATGCAATATGTTCAGATGTCTTTTCTTCCTCTGAGATGTAGATTTGAAGTTTCGCCTTCAATGCTTGGCTCTTAAATTTACAATCTTGTGAACAGTAGTTTTTCTTTTTTTTAATAATTTTCTTGTCGTATTTAGTTGTGAGTAAAATACTTTATGCTGCGTGCATGATCTCAGTTCTGCTGGGGCATCCTCACCCGCTGTTCCAACAAACATTGGCAGCGTAGAAGGATCCATCCTTGAGCCCAAAGGAGCATCTCTATCTTGTGTTGGTTCGCAACCACCACGGACTTCCTTGAGCATGGGTGCTGGTGGATCCGCTTTTGGGACATCAAGACCTTCATGCAAACCATGGGAAAGAGGAGATTTATTGAGACGTTTGGCCACATTTAAGCCTGGACACTGGTTTGGAAAGCCTAAGGTCAGAATTCAGTCTGGTTGTGTCAAAATGCACATTCCAACATAGCATGAAATTTGTTGATTTCCTTACCAAGTTTGTTTGTTGTATTTTCTTTTGTAATTTGGTTTGAGAAAACTAATGTTCATAATACTCCATATTCCAGTGATAAAAGAAAGAGATGAAACAATGCAAAATGTATTTTAATATTTGGATACTTATTCAAATGTTAATGGAAGATTCCCTTCAATGCTTGGGGCTCATCATCCTTTTCATGAGAAACGGTTTAATCAATTATTTTAGCTTTTTAATGGATCTGTAAAGCAGAAGACACGACGAGTAAAAATGAAATTCATATTGTTCAGTGTAATTTGAAAAACCACTTTGACATATATATATCACTTTGCTTGTCCACCTATAGTTTATTGTCTTTTTTAAGCTCATTTTTCCTTGTTAAGTTACTTCGGTGTAAATAAGCTGCATTGTTAGATTCCCCAAGATGCAAATTTTGATATATATAAGCTGCAATTATAACCACATTATCTAATTGAAGAGAGTACTATTATGTTCGTATGTGGTTGATGCTGCAGAAAAAAGAAATTGTTTTATGGTAATTAATTAGAATTTAATTTTGCATATCTTTCTTTCTAATTCTACAGGTTGTTAATCCTCTGGCATGTGCTCAGAGGGGTTGGATCAGTGTTGATATTGATAAAATTGAATGTGAATCATGCGGTGCCTACTTGAGCTTTGTGCTGCTTCCATCGTGGACTTCTGCAAAAGGTTATAACTTATGAGATTTTTTCTTACTTCTCACCAGTTTGTTAGCTTTGTTTTGTATGCAGGAGAAGTTAAAGTGTTTTACTTTCATATTTTTTTCTTGGAGTATATAAGTGGCATGCCACATGAATTTATCAAGAAAAGAGTATTGAAGAGATATTGATGAGTGTAGTGCTGTTAAGATTTAAGTGACAACTACGAGATTTAATTTTTATTTATCACTAATGATCTTTTTTCTATTTCCTTTTGTTCCTTGAAATGAAAACTAGTTGGATTTAGGATATTGATTTCATGAGTTTGTTTTAGCTAAAATTATTCCCCTTTCTTGTACTCTTTGGTTGATAAAGTTCAAAATGCTGGCGAAGTGTTTGCCAAGAAGCTGGATTCTGGGCACGCAGTCTCTTGTTCTTGGAAAGGGAACAATTGCCCAGAAAGTTTAGTGCAGTTCCTGCCAACTCCTTCACTAGTTGGAGGATACAAAGACAGATGTGATACCCTCCTGGAATTTCCATTCCTGCCAACTATATCTGCATCTGCAATTGAGCAAATACGTTCTTCTCGGAGTGCTGTGGTTGATCGCTTTCTTGCTCAGTCTCATATGGGGGAGGTTGACATTAAACCAGAAGGTATTCCGGAAGTTGAAGGCTCTCCAGATGGCACATTTTATTTATATTACATAGTATGAGACTTATACTTTTTACTCTTGTGGCAAACAGTTTATTTCAATCCTTCAACTCATGCTTATCTTCGTCCAATAATTTCATAATTTTTGTAGGCCCAAAAGCTGATAAGTCTTTGTGGATGGGAACCAAGATGGCTTTGGAATGTCCAAGACTGTGAAGAAAACTCTGCACAATCAACTAGAAATGGATGTTCTTTTGGCCCTACCCAGGCTGACCTCAATCTTTCCCAGGATCCTGCACCAAACAAGAAATCATTCTCAGCTTCAACAAAGAACACTGGAAAGGGTAAAATGGTTATTAACGAATCTAGATCTGAATTCAGATCACCATTACTAGATTGTAGTGTTTGTGGTGCTACAGCTAGAATAACAGATTTTTTAACTGTTTACCGGCCTACACATTTCACTGCCAATAACATTGATATCCCTGTCACGACTAAGAAAATGGTATTGACACGTGGAGTAAGTGCAGCCAGTGGAATAAGTGGTTGGGTTGCAAATGATGATGAGGATAAAGAGCCTCCTGAAGATCGAGATGAAGTAGCAACAACAGATGAAAGGAGATTGCTACAAAATGAAGATGTTGATTTGAATCTTACTATGGCTGGGAGTTTATCATTTTCTCAGTTGGGTAGGGCTGCCGCCTCGAATAATGTCCATGACAGAGATATGGGAATGGATCTCATGATTGGGCAGCCTTCAGGCAGCGAGGTTGGTGATCGTGCCGCTTCCTATGAATCACAAGGTCCTAGCTCTCGTAAGCGGAGCTTGGAAAAAGGTGGCAGTTCTGATAATAGGGCTCAGTTGATAATGCAGCAAGCTGATAGTGTGGAGGGAACTGTCATTGATCGCGATGTTGATGAAGTCACAGAAAGTGGGCAAAACACCGATGAACCTTCAAAACGTCCTCGTGACTCAGAAATTTTTGATACATACTGTTCGTCTTATCATAGAGATTCAGCTGTTGCTGGTCCAAGTTATTCAATGGGTTTAGACCTTTATACAGATGGCAATAGATTTTCTTCATTTCAGCTGGGAAGTGACCATCTTCTTGGTATTCATTCAGCCAGGGATTCCACTCGTGCATCATCAGTAATTGCTATGGACACAGTCTGCCATGGTGCAGATGGTGACTCTATGGAAAGTGTTGAAAACTATCCAGGAGATGTTGATGATATTCATTTCCCCTCTTCAAGTGCATACGGAAATATTGATATTAATGATGCATCAGAGTTGAATAACAGCAATCAAGCTCAACAAAGCATTTGTTTTCAACCAGCTGCTGAAGTAGTTCCAGAGGACATGGGTGCCAGTAGTACAAATCATGGAGAAGAAATTTTCAATGCAGAAACTGCCACTGCACAGGTCAGGGATGGGTTCAGTTTTGGAATTAGTGGTGGAAGTGTCGGTATGTGTGCTAGTCATGAGGCTGAAATTCATGGGGCTGATGTATCTGTTCATAGAGCAGATAGTGTAGTTGGCGATGTGGAACCCAGGGTAGAAGATGGAGAAAATCAAGGACAAACTGGTGAATCTGCCCCAGATCCAGGTTTAATGGATGAGATTGTTCCGGACGATATTAATAGGGAGGATCGGCAGGGAGATAGCCAAGAAATGTTATCTCACTCCATTGAAAGAGCTGATAGTGGGTCGAAAATTGATGGTTCTGCACAAGCTGACTCTGTTGAAAGTGGGGAAAAGATAAGTCAAAGCTGCAAATTAATTCCTCAGAACTCCAGACAAAATACTGATCTGTACTCCCGTAAAAAAAATAAAAAAAAGGATACAAATACTGGTAAATTCCCTTCATCTAGCTTTACATAGGTTGTTCTTTCGTGTTATGAATTTACAGGCTATAGATTCCCAAATTTTTTGACAAAAATGTACCACCTTTTCAGGACCTCCTAAAGAAGAAAGTAGTTATGAAGTAGCAGCAGAATTCGATCCAATTGTCCATCACAACCCTTTCTGCCCATGGGTGAATGGGAATGTTGCTGCTGCTGGCTGCATGGAATCTGGGTCCATCTCCAGTGTTGATGGTATTGCTCTTTGTGGGTGGCAGCTGACATTTGATGCACTGGATGCTTTGCAACAGGGGCAAAATGCAGTTCCAACATTACAATCTGAGTCAGCCGCATCATTGTGCAAGGTACTTCATATCTAGTTGGTGAATATGATTTTAGAATGTAGTTAATTTTGGAAATACAAGACTATGTTTGGTATCCTCTCTTTTTGTTTGCTGGAGGATCGTGTTGGTTCTGATAGCGTGTTTGGTTCAATTCACTCTATTTTTATTTAAGCACCTGCGCATTTCGAGTGGTTTGGGAGTTTAAGTTGTGTTGTCCAATTGGAAATAGAGGTAAGGTGCAATAAAAGATAATTATTGTTTTAATTGAAGTAATTTGAAAAATTTCATGAAGACATTAAGGTAATGCTCAATCTACACCCAGAAATCCTGAAGCAAGTGCTGTTGACTTTGTGAGAAAACCCTCCTACTTTCTACTTGGAGAGTGAATTATTGTTCTTCATGCCTTCAAAATTTTATTTTACAATTTCATTTGTTATATACCATTTCTAACTGTAGTGAGTGAATTATTGTTCTTCATGCCTTCAAAATTTTATTTTACAATTTCATTTGTTATATACCATTTCTAACTGTAGTGAGCCCAAAAGATTGAACTTTGGGTTTCATTGATTTGCATTTTGGCTGGTGGAATATATATATTTATAAAGGTTTAGTGAATGTGAGATCTTACCTTTTTTTATTTTCCGTTGAGTAGAGAACTGGCTTCCTTGTGCTGCTTTTAGTTATTAATTGCCATCACGTTATAAGTTTCATTTTTCGCATTTGGTTTTAATTATTCCTCAGGTGTTTTATTTGTTCAACAAGTTATATAGACAGACAACTTTATTAACACAATGATGAGAGTTGTAATGATTGATCAAATACTTTGATTGTTTTGGTTATTTTACTTTGCCATGAGAATTGGCAAAGCATTATGCCAATTGAAACTGTATTTCCTACCTAGGCACCATTCTTATTTCACTGTCGCCCTGTTCTTGTTTGAACTTGAAAACATCTGTAATAATGAAGCAAGTCCTCGGATATATTCCTTCCCTCCTGAGTTCCTTGTGAATTGTCTTGAATTTGCTTTTGCAGGATGATCACCGTGTTCATGGCAAGAAACAGCTTCGACAATAGGGTGTGAGCAGAAGGCATGGCCAACTATCACTTCAATTTTCATTCTGGGCTTCAAATGTTCAAGTAGTAGGTTAGTTTATCTCGGCTTTGCTAATATCATTAATTTTTGTCCTTGAGAAGAACCAGGATAATTTATTAAAACGTATTATTATTTTGGAGTTAAGAAATAAACGCACTATTGCTTTCATATTAGTCGACGGAACTATTCATTTAGTGATGCCTCTTTGATAAATTCTAAAAACACCAAACAAATCAAGTTTACTCTCTATTCACAAACTCGGATGAGAAGTTTCGTTGCTTACAAATAAATGAATGCTAGTTTGGCACGAACATGGCTAACTTACAAACAAATCGAACTCCGTTTTTAGCCTCAAACTTTAGTTAATAACTCAACTCCATAGCGCTCAACGCCCAAAACTTCCTCCTCATATTGGGTGCGCTGGTCCCTTCCTAAAACGGGAATTTTCAGACTAGTGTTTTTGGTGTCAACTTTTCTTTGAGTTTGCCCACTTGTTTCAGAACACATCTTGGGAAATGAAGGCAGCCCATGCGTCCTATGGAAAGGGTCTTGAATGTCAGTAGTTGAAGTTTCTTTAAAAAGTATGTTGTTTTTAGGAAATCTACAGCGTCAGTTTGAAGTGATATTTTTTTTATTGAGGTTGGTACAATATTGAATATTGTTAGATGATTTTTTAGTACCTGAAGAATGGAGAAAGCCTTTTGTGCTACATATTTTTGTGGTTCAGTTGCTCCCCTTTGCTGCAGCTTGTCTGGGTGTAGACACAATCTTGCTTTCTGGTAAGCCTTCTTCACTTGCGAGGTTCCTATCAAACTTGTTACAGAGATTGCATGCCACCCACTGTTGGGCCACAGAATCTGCATAACATTTATCAATTTCAAGTTATATTTGAAACAAGTCTCTCAAGCAAGCAAGCAAGCTGCCCAGCACATGTAAACATGTTCTCGAACAACTCCAAAAAACATTATGGTTTTCCCATTTCAGTTCCAAATATTTATAAATAATAAAATTTATGCAAATAGTTTGCTTTTAAACTATTTCAGTTCCAAGTATGCTCTCATTTTCTGAACTCAGGCAGTCCTTTGAGAGAGAGAGAGAGAGAGTATAACATCTATGTAGCTTACATGATGCAGTGCAGAAAGGAGCAAACGGATGTTGGTTTCTTTGCCAGCTGACCACAACTTTATGTCTTCATCCAATGTTTCCATTATTTTCTGTAATATTAGCTTAAAAGTTAATCGAGAGACTTGTTCCTCACCCAAAAGACAATATAGTAAACATGCAACGTGGACAAAATCCATAATGAACCAGTCAATCCACTGTGTCATTGTTTTGGATTTGGAAAACAGTTGAATATGTACGTTCATGCAAATAGCCCGCACAGGGAATAATAGAACACAGACATAATGACAGCTTACATCATTTTCCGACTCAGCTTTTCTTTCTTCTGCAGTTGTGCTTCTTTGTTGCTCTTCCTGGAAAATGAACGTGGAATGAAGGAAATCTTAGCACACTCCTTCATCTCTACCTTCTTTGCAACTCTCAAACTTTGAGAACCAAGGGCTTGTTTGGGTCTAAACTGTTTTTGAAACTTCTCTTCTGTTTTGAATGAATAAAAGCGAACAAAAGCATCGTATTTACAGACTTGTTCTTACCTCTGAAACTTGCCTTGTTCCATTTCCATTCCATTGTTGGTCAGCAATTTCACTAGAATTACTACTTCCTGCATCCAAAATTGCAGAGCCCAAAATTGATGATCCAATTTTAAAAATGAACTTGTTGATATGTGGGTGTACATCATTCTCAAAGGTAAAAAACAAACAGAGAAGAAACAATTGAACTACCTTCCACTTCAACACACTGCTCGTTTTCTTGTAACTTGGAGCTCACATTCGTTTCGCTCGGCTGTCGTTGGAACATTTGTTTGGCCCAAGCAATCGCCTCATCAACTGCCTCTCGTTCTCTGCTTCCCTCTCGATAATCCAAGTTAATCTCAATAACATAAGAGCTCATAACCTCATCCTCATCTTCTTCTGGCATCCCGCTGCCTTGCATAGCAGCCTTATCCTCAGGCGCACGACACAACAAAGAGGCAACAGATGATGAAACAGAGTTAACCTCTGCATCATCTGCAGATACTTTATTACTTTGATATGAATTTGGACGCTCCAGACTGATAGTCTCCGGAGACGAAACATGTAGAGAAAATCCGTAATACGGGTTTCTAAAGCTCTCCATGAAATCATATCCCACAAATTGATTTTCGCTACGACTGCACTGAAAAGCTGGCCTCTCTTGTTTCTCTCGGAGTTCCTCAGGGATCTTGCCATTCGAGTTCCATCCACATGAAACATTGATTGGTCTGTTGCAACACAAGGTTTTAGACTCATAGTCTTCATTAAATTCTATGGAGGAACATTGACATCATAAATCAATTCTCTTAAACAGACAACAAATTGCAGAGTAAACTGTAAATCAGGCAGACATTTTAACGGAGGTTTCAAATGGAGTTGAAAAGGAATAGAGAGAATGTTTTATACTAACATCCCAGAAAACATGGCGAAAATACTTTACGAGAATTCAAACAAAGATTTATTTATGCATCACTAATGAAACTGATTCTACGAATAATGACTTAGCTATTGGACAAGTTCATATTTTGGACGTCAAGAAAACTAATTTCAGATAGTTCTTTCTCAAAGAAGCTTCCGAAAGTCAGAAATACCCCTGTCCATTGACCAATACGGAAAAAACCAACGACGAAGCGGAAGGGTAGAATTGTCAAATTGAACAATACGTTAAACCGTTTTGAGTGTGGGAGCTCTGTATTGTACCTGAGCTTTGAAGCAAAGGCAGAGAAGGCGACGTCATCTCCGATCGTCGACCGTAGAGGGCAGAGCTCCTCCGAGCTCAAGACCGACGAAGAATTCGACTTCGCCTTTGAGTTCTTGCCTGATCGCTCTCTCAATAGCCTCTCACTGTCTGATCTAAATATATCGCTGTAAAATGCCTCCTCTTTCGCAGGGATTCTAAACCCCGGCAAGCTCCTTCCGCCGTTAGTTGCCTGAGAAACGAATTCCGAAGACCTGAACACTTCCTCGTAGAAGATATCCGACTGTTTAAGGCCAAATCCGCCTGAGATTTGACGCGACAGAGCACTCCTCGGCGGACCGCCAAAGACGTCGGAGAAGTCATGGGCGTTAAAGGTGGCAGCTCCAGAGTAAACAGAGCGATCGAAGGAGCGATGGGTGGATCGGTGCCGAGAAAGGCTGGGCATTGCAATTCGCATTCGCCAGGAGTCGTCCATGAGGAAAAGTAGGAGAAGAAGAGCAGTTAAGGGGTGGCGGAGGAGGAGAGTGTGGAAGAAAGCGCGGTGCGTGTCTTTTATATAAACAAAAACATAAATAAATGAAACTTTAGAAAAAGCAGGTTTGTAGGAGAGGGATAGACTTTATGTTTCGCTTCTTTTTATGGCCATAAAGAAATAATTGATGTATTTAAGAAAGATTAATCCCCATTTGAAGCTGCATAAATGACCATTGCTCTCTACTCAATGTGAGCTTTGGGACTCAACTCACTCTCCATTCTATCAATGAGGCCACATATTATATTACCATGGTAATAGGTCCAATAATTACTCAAAACACAATCGTTTAATAAAGAGCTCATTCATAAGCATATACAATCATCACATCTGTTTTTTCATATATGCTTCTTAAGATGAAGAGGACACAATGTCAACTTTTCATTAAAACTCCTGCAAAATAAAACACACTCAAACATGAGTCACGCCAACCAACACGACACTCAAACACATCAAAAAAATTATGCCTTTGAAAACAAATCAAACAGCACAAATCTTTTATAAAGTTAAAAGATAAATATAAATCTTTTAACTTTAATCAACTGCTCAAAAGTCTTGTAAAACATCTTAACTTAAATTTAAATAGAAATTTTTCATTTCCCGTCGTTTTCCTTGAGCCTTCACCCGCAAGTCAATATCATTCCAACAACGACACAACCTTATCCATGAGAGTACTCCTTCAACTACATCTTTCACATATTTCCATTATCAAGTCTATCATCAAAGTTATCATCACCTACATCATAAAATTCATATATGAGTCTCCAACACAATAAGAGATGCATATATATGATGAGCATGAAATACAATTTGTAAAAAAAGTAATTATAGTCATCGTTCTTTATTTTTCTTCCGCTTAATAGTCAAGTTGTTGAGGGTAATTCAGTGTAGGGGAGAGTGTCACCATTTGGCCCACCTCATATGGGACAACTAGCTCGAATCCCGCCCCACAAGCAACTATTTACATTTATTTTGTAAGTCTTTCTGTTCTTCAATCTTTCAATCAAAACGTATGCCAAAAAATTCTTTTTTCATTTCTTAAGAAAAATATTTTCATGATACATGTAATGCACGTGATCATATCATATGAAACATAAAAGCATGATGTTTATCAAGTCTATCTCCATATGCAAATAACATAACAAGACTTCACTATAGAGTATCAAATCATTCCATCCTCAACATATTATTAACATAAAAATAAACATTAAGTAATACATTCTTGATCCACAACCATAAGGCATCACAAGCAAGGTACTTATCATAACAATAAAATTCTCTAGTACTTTGTGATGTAGGACGAAAGTTCAAACGCATGCAAACATCACTTATCTCGGGGTCTTAGTGAAATCTAATCACTTAGGACGATTGTCCACAATTCAGTTCAACTTTCAATTTATTTTGTTTATGAACAATTAATTTTTCTTGAAATTACAAAAGATCGATTCAATAACGAAATAGAAATTCGTTGGGCTAAATTATTTTCAAAAGTCCCTGGAACGGTAAAATTTTCCCACTTCAACCTAATCTTATAGTTAGGTGTTAGGCTATGAATTCCAATAATTTTCCTTCTCCTTTAAATTGTTAATACATCTTTGAAGCATGAAAATTAACAAAATTCTCAAAAATTTAGACGTATGCAATTTTCTCTGAGTAAACCCTAATATTGACTCTTACGATTTCAATCATTATTCTCACCCATCACATAAATGATGGATAAATCCAAATTTATGAAATCCTAACACGAATTAGACGTATCTCCAGAGAACTTGATAGAAAAGGGGATGAGGCATGCAACTCCCAATATAAATGTTGTACTAAACATTATGCATATATTTCTGGTAGTTCTACTAGCACCATTGGTAAACATTTTCCAAACCATATTTATCATGTTCCTGTCTATATGTAGGAACCATATAATGCATATATGAATATACCTAGACACATGATATTATAAATCATTATATATGAGCCACCACACCCAATTTTACATACAACTCACCATATCATCAAACTTTTAATCCTATACTCAATGACATGTTATATATATGAAATGCTTATGTCACATAAATAAGTCATGCTATGATAAACAAGTCAATGCATGTCCATGAAAAAAGTCATGATATGTCGCTGCTTGAGGAAATTTTATTAATGGTAAGGTTTGGTTGGAAATGAATTATTCTCTGTAGTATGAGAATCGGCTAAAGGTAGAATTTTGAGAACCTTGTGCATCTCATGGTTTAATCCTTGTTCATCTCATGGTTTATTCCCTGTTCATCTTATATGTTAGCTAGAGTATGAGAACTGTTGATACGTTGAAGTAAGTTAGCATGACTTTCTGTTTATTTTAATGATTAGGGTGCATGATAGAATAATTGGTTTAATGGTTGAAATTGATTTTTGTCTGATGTATGATAGGAACCGTTAGGAATAATGTTGATTATATTGTTTCTACTTTATTAACCTGTTAGTGACAACATGAATAGAGCTAGTTTATTGTTGTTTCATGATTCATAGCATGTAGAATTATCGCCTTACTATTATGTTAATGACAACATGGATATGTTAGTGGCAGGATAAATTAAATTGACTTACACCTGTGTAATGATTCATGCTTCCATTGTTTGGTTATTGGATTGTATTGTTTTCTAGTATTATGTGAACTGCAGTGTGACATCATATAGGCATGTTAGTTAGGGTTGTATATCATGCATTGCACATGATAATAATGAATGTAATGTATGTAAATAGACGTTGGAGGTTGGGGAGTATAGTAACGGTGATGCTTGGGAGAACTGCGAGATGATGTATCTCTTTACACGTAGGGATTGAGTGACATGTTCTGCCCAGGCTAGATCCCGAGGATGTATCTATCTCTATGTGGAAAATATCTCCAATGTTCTGATTGAAAGTGAGACGTTAAGTAAAACAAAAGGGATAAGTTCTCTTCTAACATGACAAACATGTGTATAAAGTCAGCATAAACATTTTGCATTTCATTTATATCTCGTACTAGACATTAGACTCATCATCTCTCCTGTAATGTAGGTAACGATTGTTATCCAAATGATGTGTATGTAGAGGAGGTATGATGTGACGAGGGCTTATGTTACTCAATACATGATTGTAACACCCCGATAATGTTTTTCCCGTATACGCGATGTAATAAATTTTTGAGATAATTAATATATTACATTACGTATCGATACGTGTTAATTTGTGACTTGTATTTATAGGGTAAATATTATGGAATAAAAATTAAGTATGAAAATGTGATGAAAAGTTGTAATTGACAAATTCGGACGCAGGTAGGGGTGGGATGGTTCGGTTCGGTTTCGGTTTTTGGCCGAATTAGAACAGAACCGACTCGGTTCGGTTTTGAATTTTCCAAACCGAAACCGAACTGAGCATAGTGGAGAACCGAGAACCGAACCGAACCTCGGTTTTGGTTCTAATCGGTTCGGTTTTGATTTTTCATGATCTCCTTTTTTATGCATTTGGTTTGATTTTTTGGTTTTTAAGTCGGTTCGGCGATTAAGTTCTTTCCGTTTAATTTAACAAAAATAATTAAAAATGAGTATCCAATGATACACCATTCAATCTGTTGAACAAACCATCGTCAATTCACAGATTCCTCAATTCACAGAGTCATCAATTTATCTTCTCCCTGAAACAAGCTACACAGCGTGAAGTTCAACTTCACTCTTCAGCTTAATTCAACAATCACCAGACTTCAACATTCCTATATCTCCAGAAAATAAATACCCATTACATCATTGTCATCAGACGAAATCTAAATAAAATGTAAAATCCTGTAGTGCGTTTCAGACGGGTTGGATCCAGAAAGCAAACAGTAAATAATGTGAAAAGAAACAGATTTTATTTAAACACACAAAGAAAATGAATCTTCACATAATCTGTAGTCTGCTAATTTTACGAGTTCGTCAAAAGAAAATGTTTATATTGAATCATTATTACAATAAACAAACAATAATTTTAAGAAGGGAGAAATTTTGGTTGAGCGGAGAAGAAACAGAAATCAATTACCTGGGTTAGATCCTCGTCGGAAACTTTCAGAGAAGATGACAACCAAGAAAAAGAAAAATGAGCTCCGATATGAAATTATTGAAGCAGTGGGAGGGGAGACGACTTGGACTTAAAAAATGAAGACTCAATTATTTAGGGGGACCAAGCTCCAAAGCTATTAGCTGTACACCCACCACCAATGGCAATAATTGGAGAAAATTAAAGACGGTGAGAAGACATAAAATGAAAAACAAACCAGTTGAAGTCATGTTTACAGGTCTCCGATCTGAAATTTTTGCAGCAGAACTCAAGATCTGTGGGAGGAGAGACAACTTAGACTTCAAAAATGAAGAGACGGACCGATGGGGAGAAGAGATGAAGGGAGGGAGTAGGGACGCGTTTCCGAGGTCTCGACGGGGAGA
The DNA here is from genome assembly GCA_022433065.1 of Begonia loranthoides. Classification (NCBI taxonomy): domain Eukaryota; kingdom Viridiplantae; phylum Streptophyta; class Magnoliopsida; order Cucurbitales; family Begoniaceae; genus Begonia; species Begonia loranthoides. The sequence goes on along the minus strand of CM039468.1, from coordinate 21,480,400 downwards.
AGAGATGAAGGGAGGAAATAGGGACGCGTTTTCCGGGAGAAGGGAGTGCAAACCAGCTATGCAAGGCTCGAGATATTAAGAGGAGAAAGAACGGTTCGTCCGTCGCATGTAACCAGGTGATTTCGGACGATCTCGAACGGCGGCGGATGATGGCGGATGAGGACAATTTGAATCTATCCAATTTTTGGACATATTCGAACGAATGCGGACGAAGGCAAGGGCACCTTCCTTTGTCCAAAAACGCGATTCTGTCAGGAAGAATGGTGATTTCGGAGGCACGCAGATGAGGCCAGGATGACTCATCTCGTCCGAAAAGTCCCAGAGCAGCAAATGAAATAGGTTTTAAATAACAAAACAATTGTCGTGTAGTCCATAAATATGCATTGAGGCGACACGAGAGACACTCCCCCTGACTGGACCACACCTCCACCACGTCGACGAACGCCTCTCCCTCTCCAGTGGTTGTACGTGTGTCCCTCTCCTAGTAAGGCTATTTGATTTAAGCCACTCTTCCCTGCAGCTCTTCGCAGTTTTTCAGTCTTCTAGGGTGTGAGAGTTCCCTTGCGTGAGAGAGAGTCCTCTAGAGATAATTGTGCGTTCTATGGGTTAAGTGAGTTCGTGTGTTTCTTCAACGTGGATCATGAGGGAAGGGTGATAGTGAAGCTTTGTAAGTTGAGGATTAAGCTGGGATTTTTGCTATCCGTGATAGATTTCTTCAACAAGGGTAAGGATTGGGTAGAGTCTTGGCCTGTGGAGGCCCAACCCACAAGTAGTGTGCATGTGTTTGGTATTAATTCCTGTAAATTCTTTACTACAACTAAATGCTTTCTATGTACTGCAACTCAATGCTTTCTATGATAGAAGAATTAGATAATGAACTGCTACGATATGAATCGATGAATTGAACTGATGAACTGAAGATGTCTAAATAAAATGATACGTATGAATAAGCTGTTAACAAATTCTTAGATACTAGTTTTGTTCTATTAGAAATGTTGTTTCTTATATTGTTTGTTAAGATAGTAGACTTAGTCTATAATGCTTTTATTTCTCGGTACTGGTTAGGAGTTGTAACTTTCTTTAATACGACTATGCATGATAAATCACTATGATGACTTGTGTTAATATTCGGAAACTTCAAGCGGATTGTTAACTCTAGCTAAAAAGATTTAAACCATGCTTTACTTTCGAATGTACGATATCATTACTCCACTTAATTATAATCGATTCATTTCCTTAGTTAGCATCAATTTATTAAGCATGTTTTCAGTCGTATCAAATTACCAAGCATACTTCTATGAGCTAATTATTGAGCATGTTTCCATTTAATTATTAATTCCATGTCTATGCCATTGTACAATCATTAAGCATGTTAGTTCGTTCAAATAACTCGCTATAATGTTGTGTTTAATATCAATTAATAGCATGATCACCTCGCCATTTTTTTTATTTCAATGCTCTGAAATTCAAGCATGTTATTCGTTGTTTTAATTCGCCGCTATAATTGCTCTCTTTTATTCGTTTTAATTACTGTTATTCAATTATATGCGCTGTTTAATTTTCTTTATTTTTATACTGTATTGACATGCATCATGATAATAAAAATAAATAGGGAGTGTCACCTGTGGGGTGGTACTCACATGCATTATGAAAGGAAAACTGTTAAATGAAAAGAATGAAAGGAAAGGAAAGGAAATGAGAAGTTAGGGGATGGACGGGTAGTGCGGATCTAATTAGCTAGACTGGATAGGTCTCCTCCCTCGTCGGGAATGAGACCAGTTACCATAGGTGGTTAGAAGCCGACTAAGACTATACCTCCAACACGGGTTCCTCTAATCTCCTGCTCGACGTACGAGAAATGAATGAATGAATGAATGAACGAAAGTAAAGAAAAAATTGGTTTAGGGCGGTACCCACTCCAAAAGAACTAAAGAGAGGCATAACATATTGCATAACCCCAATTCCTTATTAGGCCTTTAGGCTCACGTCTTACTTGTGATGTAGGAAACGAGATGATAATGCTAGGAGCAGAGGAGGACGCATTTCCCGTGGAGCCTACGGATTATCCGAACGAATCGCGCCCTAGTAGAAGTATGACCCAAGAGAAAAAAAAGGAAATAATTCACTATTTTGAAAGAGTTTGTTAATGGACGCGTTTTGTAAAATATTAACTTTTACTCTAACCCTAAAACCATGTTTTGAATATTAATTATGTTTACACTTTTAACCTTGAACTTTATTTAATGCATTTAGTAATGTTTTCGCTTTACTCAGATTTATTTACGCTCTTTAGATTTTCATGTTAAACTTAAGTTTTTACGTTCATTCGTTTTTAAGTAAATAAAAAGAAAAAGAAAATTTTTTACACGGAATCTTGAAGAGAAAAGTTAAGAAAGTACGGTCTTGACGTGGGGCGTCATAGTGATGACCTAGGGGATATGGCTCACAGATGGAATAAAAGTGTTTAAATAAGTTCAAAACTTTTTAATAATCATTTTCAATATTTGAATAGTTTGGTTTTAAGAGATGTTGAAAATGTTGTTTTGTTTTTAAAGTACGATTTCATGCTTTAATATTTCGCGCTTATTTACTCTGATATTTTCCTACAAACGTTTTTGAATAAGTTTTAAAAAGAAAAATTTTATTGGAAAGTCAAACGGAAACGAGATGTTACATCAACTATTTCTAAAATATTATTGACCTCTGCAACAGAAAGTCGAGAACGTATCTTTGACCTCAAGTTTATTTGAAACTTCACCATCATTTCCACTATATCCACATCCCTAATAAACTGTGAGAGCTCCACAAATTTCGCATGATATTCCACAACAAGTAAGGTCTCCTTGAGATAAGTTATGATATGCACAAATTATATTCTATTTATGGCCAACATTGCAGTAGTTGTTTATGAAGATAGTAACAAATCGCTCCCAGCTCATCTCATTGACCAGGTAATCTAACTTCAGAAACTTTAACCATACACTTGTCACCCTCTCAAAATAAAATATAGTGGGACCAACTCTATACTCTACTAGAACCTCTATAGCATCTATGTTCTTCACCATAACACTTAGTCAATGTTTTGCAACCAGCGGGTCTGTTCTTCCCTCGAACACTGGCAGATTTAAGCACCCCAATTCTTTGAAGTAGTCCATACAACGAACTACCAAGTTCTACATCACGCCATCTCTAAGCAAATTCTAAATTATATCTCTCAGGGCGATAAGAAGATCCATTTGTTATCCTAAGAGACTTTAGGCTTATTTTTTTTGATGATAGTGCTTTATTTGTTGATAAGTTGTTTATGAATTGAATGAATTTAATATGTTTATCATTATGATTATATATGATCTTTATTGGAAATACCCTCCAACAAGGGTATTAATCTTTACTAATATGTTTGTCTAAGTCCATATAACTTATAGGATGATTATTGGGACTTAGAAGATTGAAAATATGCAAAACATAGAGTACAGGTCAACTGAGCAGTCCACCAGAAAGGTTACAGAGAGCCAAACTAGTGGAAGCGGTCGACTAGGGCTTGGATGCAGTCAACCGGAGAAATGACAGATTGTTTCACATATGCTGAAGTGCAGAAGAGTAGTCGACCGAGATGAATGGTAGTCGACCGAAAAATGGACAAGGTCAAGAAAGTTCTTGAGTTGCACTGAAGTGGTCGACCGGAAGCACAATGACTACATTGCAATAGTCAGGAAGTGGTCAACCCATAAATGTTGAGTGGTTGACCGCTGTATAACTTTTATAGATAGAAACACTTGCCATTGGAAGAGATAACAAAGATAAATCATACAAAATCGCTGCCAAAATTTATTACTCAATTTCTCCCAACAATTAAGTGCTTAATCTAGCTCTCCCATTCCCAAACTTGAAAGTTTATATTTGAGAGCTTAGGCTATAAAATTTGTATTCGTTATTTCTATTTCATTGTACTCAACCAAAAATCAAGGGTGACGCCATGTAATAGTCAAGGAGAAAAGAGTGACGTCCTAGAATAGTCTGTAAAGGCTTGATTGACGTCCGTGAAGTTCAATCAATAATAATCAGACAGGTTATTAAGTTAAGGGATCTTTAAGGGGAACCTTGAAGCTAGGACGTAGACGGGGTGCTGAACTGCGATAAAAAACTTGCTGTCATTTCGCCTAGCTCATTCCTGCACCAATTGTTGGAGATCTTCCAACTCAAACTGGAAAGAAATGTCGTTGGCGTGAGTCGACTAAACTTAATAGGGATAAAGATTTATGTACCATGATAAAATAAAAATAAAATAAAATGGGGAGTAAGCCATATAAAACATATGACATAAATCAGGTTTATAAAACAAATAGTAAGACAAACGATAAAACACTCGACTATAGTGTGATACATACAGAAAATATGAAAAGTCTAGTGAAAATGGAGCCACTCAAGCACTTCAGGCACACTATGCCACAAAGATAAAAAAATAAATGACGATACTTAGGGATTGCTAAAGTCACGAAAATAAGACCCTGATTAAATTTAGGGTTTTGCGTCCAGGAATATGATACAATCAATTATCTCATTACTCTAATTAACACAAATAAACATGTCGAATGTGCATACAAAAAATATCTTTTCACATATGGATCAAATAAGCTTGTCACATTACATTGAGTTATCTATTGCACTCAAATAAATGTTTCTATTATTAAGTTTTTTTATATTATTTTATTTCATCTTAAAATATATCTTCAATTTTTAAGGCGTGCGCAAATTTTTGTGGTGGAAACAAGAAAAATCTTAAATGGGTGGGAGAGATGGGAGGAGAATTTATATAATGCTACAAATGAATACATGACTTGACAGGTGTATCAGGGCGACAATATTGAATGATCACTCCAAGTGACATGAAATAATGCATCTTTTCTTAGTCATGTAATCAATTTTTATCATTGTATGGAAAATAATTAATATTTTTAATAAAAAAATCCTTAATTATGGGACGCGAATAAAATTGAAAATTATACGTATATTAAATTATACAAATTCAGTTTTTTTAATGATATATTTTGGTTAATTCAAAGGAAAAATAAAATAAAATTATACAATGTGCTAATTTAACTAGGAAAACAAAATATAGAATATGAGTGAAGAGTTATCTGAGAGAGAGAGAGAGAGAGAGAGAGAGAGAGAGAGAGAGAGAGAGAGAGAGAGAGAGAGAGAGGTGTTTGGAAACTAAGATAAGGTGAAAACGGGGATAGTAAGAATAATTTCCAAACAAGGAAGAGGAATAGAAATAGTTGGAATAGGGGATTGTGGTATGATAATAGAATAGTTAAAGTGGGCAGGTGGCAAGAAAAGGAAAGATGATAGGATAGGTCAACAGGGGACAGAGCATGCTTCCTATACAATTCATTGGGACAAAGGCATACTTTTCTTTTTTGTATTTTTAAACTTATCATAAAATCAAATGAATCCAGGTTAACTTTTAAACGTACGATTTGTTTTGGCGTGTAGCCAGGTTAATCAGGATAATTAATTAATTATTTGTTTTTTAATAAATAAGCAAGGAGAAAGAGAGAGGACATCTTTTTTATTTTATTCTATTAAAAGTATTTGATTAATTATATGATTTTTTTAGTCCAATATTCAGCGATTATTCTATTAATATAACTGTTTCGAAGGTATATTTTGACAAAAAAAAAACATGTTAATTTTGAAAGAGGGATGCTTGCTTTGCACGATTTAGGACCCATCTACGCGGCCGACGCCTGCAGAAACAAATTTCAATAGTTTCTAAATAATTGGAACTTAATTTCATTGAACAAACCAAAAAAAAAAAAAAAAAGAAGGAAAAATTCAAATATGTATTAGTTTTGTGATATTCGTAGAACAAAAGAATAAATAAGTAAGAAAAGGAAAAAGAAGGAGCGAGAGTATGCACGTCCTAATATTCTTTTTTTAAGACCTATTATTTTTTTTTCATTTTTTATTTTTCAAAAAGTTTGGTTTAATTCAATTAGTAAGATTTATTTGAGGGTTTTCAAGGAAATATTTGTATATCAAGCCTGAGGATTGTAGACAATTTACTTTATGCTTTGTTTTCAAAAAATCATCTCGAAAGATAGGAAATCTATGTAAAGAATCATACAGTTTGTTGAAAAGAGAAAGAAAGAAAGCAAGACAAGAGGAAAAGAGAAAAGACAAAATGCTTGTTTTTTTTTTTTTTTTACTTCTCTTATTTGTACATTTATATACTGTAACTCGTACATTAGTTTAAAAGAATATATAAAAAAAGGCAAAAACTATAATATCTCTATATACTAACATCCCCCCTCAAGCTGATGGACGAAGAACGAGAAGCTTGGAACGAAAAACCTGAAAGTTGGATGGGGCAAGGGGCTTCGTTAGAGCATCAGCAATCTAGTCATCAGATGGTGTGAAGTTCACAAGGAGTTGCTTGTTTTGAACTTTCTTGCGGACAAAGTGATAATCAATCTCCACATGTTTTGATTTCGAATGAAAAACCAGATTTGAAGCCAAATAAGTAGCGCTCAAATTATCACAAAATATGAGCGGTAGTTAGGCCGAGTATACACCGATCTCATGTAGATGAGAATTGACCCAAAGAATTTCGGCTGCACCATTTGCAATGCTGCGATATTCAGATTTGGTACTGGAACTGAACACGACCTTTTGCTTAGCCGAAGACCAAGAGATGAGATTAGGCCCCAAAAACAGACAAAATGTACTAGTGCTTTTACGATTGTCTGGACAGAAAGCCCAATCGGCATCAGTAAAATAGCGCAGATTAAAGCAAGGAGATGGTGTGAACAATAGGCCAAGGGATATAGTGCCTTGAAGATAACGAAGGATGTGCTTGACAGCTTGCCAGTGAATGTCAGTGGGGGCATGCATAAACTGACAAACTTTGTTGACGGCAAAGGCAATATCTGGCCAAGTAAGGCAACAATATTGGAGGGCACCGACAATGGTGCGATAAGTAGATCCATCAGAAAGTGGAGTACCAGATGTCTTGGAAAGGATCGGGCCAGCGACCATCGGAGTGGGAACTTGTAACGACCCAGATTTTCGTAATTCCTTGAAATGCGAGAAATTTAAAATTTTCAAAAGACTCCTTTATAAAACAAAATCAGAGAGCGATGCTAAAGCCGGATCTCTACTGACCCTTCTTAAAACTCATTGCGAAAACCAATTGGGAAAGTGCGGAAGCGTTATAAAAATAATTTATTTTAAAACATTGCAGAAGCGTAAATAATTTAATGAAAGGACTTAATAAAAGGAATGAAACAATTAAATATAATTTCAATTACAATTGTTTTCTCTTTTCATTTAAGCCTGACCAACCACGAGTCTCGCGCGTGCAAATCTTTCATCAACTGCTTCTTAATCTGTTCATCATTTTCTCATGTATGTACACCTACACTACATCACAAGTAACTGTAAGCCCAAAGGCTTAGTAAGGAAAAAAGGGTAAATGCAATTATACTTATGACTCTCTTTAGTCCTTTTTGACATGGGGGTCATCCAAACCAATCTTTTCATTATGTCATTCATTCATTCTTTACTTTATTTTCGTTCATTCGTTCACTTATCATTCCTTACTCATTCGTCGAGCTAGTCTTCTGTGTGCATACTTGATATCAGACTACAACTAGCCTCATGTGTACATACTAGCTGCTAGACTATAACTAGCCTCCTATGTGCATACTATCTGCCAGGCTAGGAACTAGTCTCCTGTGTGCATACTAGATGCCAAACTACAAACTAGTCTCCTGTGTGCATGCTGGCTGCCAGACTAGGCCCGTCCACTCTATTATTCTATCATTCATTCTTTTTTCTTTTAACATTTTCCTCACTCAATGCATGCGCCTATTCCTTTCTATTAGCATGATGCGTGGTCATACATTCTCATCCTAACATGATGCATGATGCTTCATAACATAACATTAACAATAATTGAAGTGCGCATAAACGAAAGTAACTGAATAGCAGGAATGAACATGCTAATTATCCTAGTTAATGTCCTAGTCCATTTACATGCTCCCCTACCTTTATCATTCTAGGTAATTATTCTAATTATTTATCCAAGTAATTTAACATGCTTCTATGTTAATTACATGCTTTTATCCTACTTAACTAATCATACTTTGGTTTAGCAGAAAACAATATATTAAGGGCATGTAATCGTAATCGAGGTCACAAGCAATACAAGAAAATAATAACAAAAACATTCATTCACTTAGTCAATAAAATCCTTAACTCATCACGTTTACTTCATTCTCTTTTCATCTTCTTTATCATTCTACTCTCTAGTAAAGTAAAGCATCACTTTTGTAATTGAAGTGCACATTGAAATAAAAATAATTGAAAGCAACTATAATTGAAATTGCAAATAAAATGAATAACAATAATTGAAAGTAAATGAGCAATAAATAAACGGTGAAGAAGCTTGCGATGAATTATGATTAACTAAATATGCTCGTTAAACTAAGCTAAACTAAATATGGAAACATGCTTTAAACAACACATAACAGAAATATGCTTAGACAACGAATGGAAACATGCTTGTAAATTGGTAACTCTTATTCTAGTTGATTAATCATGCTTTTATTTTAATTAATTAAACATGCTATATTTACTAGTCTAGTTATTATCTTAATTAATTACATGCTCAAGTTGATTATATGCTCAATAATTAAACGATTAGACATGCTTTTGTATTCAATTTAATTGAACATACTCAACGAGATTAAACATACGTAGTTAATTAACGTGTTCAATTGATTAATAAGTTCTAGAGTTGATTACATGCATACTAGAAAATTAAACATGTTTAACCAAATAATTATGTGCAGAGGAAAGAGTAGCAGAGAAATAAATACGTAAAGAAATAAAACGATAATTACACAATATAGAACTCTTAGCTTATCTATCATTCATTAGCTCATTCCTCATTTACTAAACATTCTTCACAACATTATGTCTAACAATAAAGGATCCATAACAGGGTATATTTGTATGGAGGAATCAACAAGAAAAGAAAACAACAATAAATCATCCAAGGAACTAACAGTAAGCATTTCGGAAAAATAAACATGAAACGCACGCACTCTACTTGTGGTGTAGGGCCTCCTCTGGCCAAGACACCCCTATTTCCTTACCTCGAAGCTTTAATGCGCAGTAGCATTTAGTTCTTATTCTTCTTCTCTTCTTCTTTGTACCTTCACAATTTAATAACATTTAATTATTAATCTAATCACTTAATCAACTTATTAAATCTCATCGTCTTTTTCTATCTTTACTTCTTATACGTCGCTTAATAGAGTTTTCCATACGAATCTGCTTCATTAATTACAACTTAACTTAATTACTTAATCTCGATTGATAACGTCCAACAATCAAACTTAACATATAGCGGAAACCAACGTGATTCCATTTATGAATTGTAGACCCATCATTATCAACATAACTTCATCTAAAACAACATCCAAAAATCCAAAACGACCGATCATCAAGAGTTACAGAATCAAACCAAATAGCAGTTTATTATCCAGAACTCAATCACAAAAGGTAGAATCCAATCTCCAACAGTTGATCAATAATTCTCCATTCATTTACTTGACAGGACATTTTCAATTCAAACGCCACTTAATTCACTTAATGAAATAACAATATGAAATTCAAACCTCCATCGATATCCTTCAAGTCAACAAGAAATAAACCACAAGGCATTATCCACAACTGTATATAATTATCAACCAACCATTTCAGACTATAAGTTCGAGCAACAAAGTGTCGATCCAAATATACATCCAACAACATCTTTTATCCTAACAAGAAGCAGCATAAAGCATATAGCTAACATTAAATCCAACAGAGGCATCAACCCAATCCAACATAGCAGAATATGTCATTTTATCCAAACAGCAGAACTAATCCAACCCAATAGACATCCAACCAGATTACACATTCATTCCAAAGAAACAGCACCAACATTTTCATCAATCTAATTTATTGTCAGAGATAAATTACTAAAATCCATAAGCTTATCATCCAACAATAGAGGTTATGTCCAGAACCAAAAATCAACATTACAGATTAACATATATCTTAACCAACACTGTCAACATATCCTCACCAGAAACAGGGTAGACCGAAAGTAGGACCTCCAACACTCTCGGCTTCCAGAGAGCTCCTTCTTTTAGAAATCATCTCTCGGCCATTACCTCTCGGCTTCCAGCTCCACCCGCAACTCTTTTCTCCTTCCTTTTATTTTCTTCCTGCCCGACAGCCATCATCACTTCTTTTCTGCGCATCATCAAGAGGCTGTCTCCCTCTTTAATTCTTCAACCAATTCCAGCAAGGTGTGCTCCCCATCGTGTGTCGGTAGAGCACAAATTACTCAGACTGGTTCAGTGCAGAACCCACAGGACCGAGCCCATACGTTCCAGCCCCTTTTCCTTCGTGAACTGCCAGCTATCGATGTAACAACCCGAATTTTCAAAATTTGTTAAAAATACGTTTAAATTTGAGAAAAACATGTCAAAGTGCGCCTAATCCGGATCACTACTAACCATTCGTAAAAACTCGTTATAAAAATCGTTTATTTAATAGAAGATACGGAAGCGTTAAAAGCATGTATTTTAAAGCATTTCAGAAATAAAACATTTGTAGAAATAATAACATTTGCAGAAGCGTAAATAATGTAAAGGAAATCACTAAACATTTAAATTACAATTTATGAAAGAGAAAACTGAATTTAATTTAATTACAACGCAATTGTCTTGTACTGCTCGTAGCCTGGCCAACAACAAGCTCGTAGGTGCAAATCCCTCATCGACTGCTTCTTCAGTTGCTCGAAGACTCTGTGCATCATGTGTACCTACACCACAAGTAAGTTGTGAGCCTAAAGGCCCAGTAAAAAAATGAGTTTATGCATATGAGATGCCACTCTTTAATTCCTTGGAATGGGTCTGCCCCAAACCACTAATTTAGTTACGTATATTAGGAATGATTACGTGTTTTAGGAATAGCTCGTATATGGAGCATGGAGTTTGGGGAATTCTATACTTTCTAATTAATTACGTTAATTAATCTTATGATCCCGATAAGGGAATGGTTATTCTTTTCCTCACTCAAGGCGTATGATCACCCCGTGACGATGTTCCTAATTGTTTCTAGCGATATGAGACTATCCTAAAAGCACATACAAGGAACTATCCTAACAGCACATTCAATGAGTTAAGCAAAACCATAGCGAACATAAAATTGTACGACACCAACAAGTATTTCAACGGTAATTTAAATAAACAATGTATTAAAGATAACAACATGCTTGAGAAGTTTATAACATACATTCACTTACATGCTTATATTAATTAAGACATTTACATACTTGATTGATTAACATGCTTGACAAATTAATGATTGAGTTAACGTGCTCAATACATTAGTTAATTATACTAGTTATAACCACAACAACGAAACGTGCTTATCAATCGACTAATATACAACATAAAATAATGATGAAACGAATAGCGAACATGCTGCTTATTCAATAATAAACTGCAACATTTTAATGTCGACATAGAGCAATAGAACATGCTTCGAAAACGATGATAAACAATAGCGAGGAATAATGAAACGAAGCAACAAAACATACTTCTTAATAAATAAGAAAACAACAGCAAAACAGTAGCGAAAATGGCAAAACGGAACAGCCTACACATGCGTTTTAACGGCTAAATTACAGCACAGAAAATAGCAAAACGGAACATCCAATATGTGTGTTTTAATAACTAAATTACAGCAGCGAAAACTAGCAAAACAGAACAGCCAATACGTGCATTTAATGACTAATTTACAGCAGCAAAAACATCGAAATAAAATGATGAGATCATGCTATTGACTAGATAACGAACAGTGGTGAGAATATTGACAAGAAATGACGAGATCATACTTTCAATTAGAAAATAGACAACATTATTTAATAGAGAACTAATAGATAACAAACTAACAACATCACCTAAATGGAGAACTACTAACAAATATCTCACAGAATTAACAATGCATTAATGATTAAGCACTAACCTAACACATGTCACAGAGAACTCACAACACTCAGCACTAAACGAACAATATCATAGAAAACTAACAATACTTTAATAACTAGGCACTAACTAACAAACATCACAGGGCAATACAACAAACAAAATGATAAAACCAACAATGGGGAACCTATCATATAGAAATCAATAGGACATTAGTAAACTCTTACAATCAGATAAGGAAATCACACAATAAGCAACCAGCCAACAAAAAACTTCAGAAAACTAATCTATACGAATAAGCATATAATCATGTAGAGTATCATAGAAAACATATAGACTCCACAACTCACGCACCCAAACTTGCAGTGTAGGGCCTCCACCTAACTAACGACACACCTAAGATCTTACCATTGACGGAAACACATGAAGGAACAGCCCTTCAATAGCTGGACAGCAGTACAGCAGCTCCTGGACTGCTTCAAAGTTCACGGTTCAGCTCACACCTCACAACCCCCCTCACACACCGCAGCTCCACCTTCAGCCATTCCCAGCTCTCTGTCTTCAACAATTCTCCAAAGAAGAGAGCTCTCACTCTCTATTTGTTCCTTTTATCCAGCCCACGCTAGGAGACCAAGTCCCCTGTAACCCTTTAGCATGCCCGATTGTCACTGCCAGAATCAGAGAGTGTCTCCCATGTTTTTGCTGTCGTTTTCGCCTGTTCAACCCACACAAACTAGACGAGCCCATCCAGCGACCCGAGCCATCCAGTCCACCCAGCGTTTCTCCCCCTGCGAAGATGCCGAGCATCACCAAGCTCCAGCCACCCTTGCTAACACCCGACCATCAGAATACAAAGGGGAAGGAGGAAAATTGTTGACTTAACTCGTCCCGTCGCCGGAGATCGTGACCCGCAGAAAAATGCCTAAACTGTGCCCTAGCCACAACCCGTGCCGTCGCCGCCGCCTCCCTTGGACGTCGCGCACGCCGGACCCGACACCATGCCCGTCGTTGCCATTGCTCGCTCTCTCCCGGTGCGTCCCCCCTCATCGTCCCTCCCGCTCTCTCGTCCTAGCTTGCATCGTTCGCGAATCACCAGCGAACACAGAATGGCCCTTGGCCATTATGTGTTTTTAATGGGCTGAACCAGTTTGGTTCATGCTGAACCAGTTCATTCCATTCCAATACATAACCCCCCTTATTTTTCACTAATTCATCCCTCAAAATAAATCTAATGAATCATTCTTAAGTAATAATTTCCACTTATAAATATTAATTCCAATTAATCAAATATATTATAATTTAATCTAATTAATATTTATTTTATTTTGATTACGTTAATTTCCATAATATATAATCTAACGAGTACGTTCTTAGTAATACCCCGATAATTATTCAATTTAAAAAGTTAGGGTATTACAATCAACCAAAGCCCCCTGCCAATTCGCTCCCGCAAATCGCCACACCAAATGCCGTTCCTGCTAATGTTGGATTAACCGAATGCAAAGGAGAAGGAAAGGTCAGCTAAACCTACCTCGACCCGACGCCGGAAAAACCATGCTGCGGGAGGTGGTCGATTCCGTGCCCTAGCTCCGCACGGTTCTCGCCCACGGATGCCACTAGCCAGGACATCGGACAGCGCCGCAGCAGCCGCCTGCGCTCGCCCTTCCCCGTTCATCGTTCGCCCTTCACGACGTCTCTCACAAGCTCCCTCTCTGTCGTACCCTCTCTCCCTCTTCTCGGTTCTCTTCTCTCTCGCTGAAGGAATGGCCTAAGGCCAAATTTCCTTCCTTTTCATCCTCTAATTTTCTAAACCGAACCAAGCTCAAGCCACAATCCGAACTGGTTTGGTCAACCAACAAATCTGAACCGGTTCTTTTCCCCTAAATTTCCATTTAATTTTCCTTTATTTTCGATTCCTCAATAAATCTCCAATTAATCCCTCTAACATTTTAATCCTTAATTTAATCCTAATTAAATTCTCTCTTAATCTTTAATTCAAATTAATTCTCACTTCATTAATAATTCTCATAAATTAAAATCTTCCAAATACGTCCTTGGTAATACCCCGATAATTATCCAATAAATCCAAAAATCCCCAATTTCTTTCTAATTATCCTTATTCAATTCCAATATAAAAAATTTGGGGTATTACAGAACTGGCTTGCTAGAAGCCATATTTGCTCGATGGATTAAGTCTGATATATACTTGGCTTGACTAAAGAGCAAATCTGTTGAAGACTTAGTGATAGAAATACCTAGAGAGTAATTCAAACTGCCAAGGTCTCGTACAACAAAACGAGAAGTGGAGATAAGTGAGTAGTGTATCAATAAGTGACCCAGAGTTGCCGGTAATGATAACATTATCTACGTAGACAAGCATGAGTATAATCGAGGAATGTTGGTGAAAGATAAACAAAGATGTATCAGACTTAGATTCTGTGAAACCACAAGACAATAGAGCTGTATATAATTTGGTATACTAGGCACGTGGAGATTGTTTGAGACCATATAAGGATTTCTTCAATAAGCAGACAGTTGAGGGTTGAGAGTGACTTACAAAACCCAGATGTTGTTGCATGAAGATGGTTTCTGTGAGATCACTGTGCAGAAAGGCATTATTGATGTCAAGTTGCCTGATAGTCCACCCAAGAGAGACAGCTAAAGATAAAGTTGTTCTGATAGTAGTAGGCTTGACAACAGGGCTAAGGGTTTCATAATAATCAATACCTTTAGTTTGATCATACCCTTTGGCTACCAAATGAGCCTTGTAGCAATGAACAGAACCATCTACATTTAATTTCAGCCGGAAAACCCATTTGCATTGGATAAGTGTAGCTCCTTGAGGGAAAGATACTAGTTGCCATGTGTTGTTTTTTATGTAAAGCGGCCATTTCCTCTTGCATAGCGGCAAGCCAATGCTTGCATTTAGAGGCTTGAAGATAAGTTGTATGTTCCACAATAGAGCTAGTGAAGGCGGTAAACAATTTTGGTTTAAAAATGCCAGCTTTGGAGCGAGTTTGCATCAAATGAAGATTGTTGGATGGACCCGGCTCATAGTGGTAATAGTGGGTGGTAAAGAGGGAACATGAGGCAGGGGGTGAGGGGAGTGAGAGGGAGGAGAGATTTGGGGAAGTGAAAGGGAAGAGGTGATGAGAGGTGAATGTGTAGTGGAAAGGGGAGGGATTGATGGAATAGGGAAAAATGGAAGAGAGGAAATAGGGACAGAAAAAGGTGGTTTGGGAGATACAGAGGTGGGTGGTGTGGAAAAAGGAGAAGTGTGTTCATAAAAAATTATATGTCTAGTGACATAGACTCGGTTTGAAACTAGGTTGATACAAAGGTAACCCTGATGAGAACTATATTCGAGAAATACACAGGGAAGTGAATGTGGTTGAAGTTTATTTTGATTGTACGGACGTAAGTGAGGAAAACGTAGACAAGCGAATACACGAAGGGAGTGATAGGGAGGGGATGTGCCATAGAGACACCCATAAGGAGATTTAAAATGCAAAGTTGGAGTGGGCATATAATTAATGAGAAGAGTGGTTGTTTCAAAGCATAGGACCAAAAGTGTTGTGGGACAGATGAGTGAAAAAGAAGAGCTAAACCAGTTTCAACCACATGACAATTTTTGCATTTGACACGACCATTTTGATTGGGAGTATATGGATAGGAGACACGATGATGAATACCATGGAAGGAAAACAACTTAGACAAAGACTAGAATTCCTCGCCCCAATCGGATTGAAAACATTTAATGGATTGATCAAATTGAGTTTTAACAAAAGCAAGAAAGGCTAAGAAAGTTTGATGAAGTTGATCTTTTGAACGTAAACAATAAATCCATGTGTATTGGGTACAATCATCGATAAATAGAAGGAAATAACGAGCACCAGTAATGGATCGGACAGATGAAGGTCCCCAAATATCCGAATGCACTAAATCAAACATATGAGTTGCATGAGAATGAGAAAGTGGAAAAGGTAAGTGATGATTTTTACTCATTTGGCAAGAAACAAACAGAGGATTTTATAGAATTTGAAACAGAAACATTACAAGAATTTAAAACCCTCAACAAAATAGGAAAGCTGGAATGACCTAAACGGTGATGCCACAAAAATGATGATGAGGTGGAAGAAGACATAGGCTGAGGGACTTGGGTAGTGATCGACAAGGCTTGAGGGTTGGAGAAAAGTTTGTAGAGGCCATCACTGAAGGAACCTCGAAGGAGGGTCTGTTGTGTAGTCTGATCCTTGACAAAAAAGGAATTGGTGTGAAATTCAACGAAAACAAGATTATCACTACACAATTGATGAATACTAAGTAAATTATGTGTGATGCCAAGAGCATGTAAGACAGTATTCAACCGAAGCGGTAAGGATGAAGTAGGAATAATAGCATCACCAATATGAGCAATAGGGATGGACTTACCGTCAGCGGCCAACACTTGGGAAGGACCCGTGTAGGGGACGGGATGATTAAGAGCAGATGAGCTGGGAGTTAAGGATGCGTGGCCCCAGAGTCCATCAACCATGGAGAAGAGGGGACAATGGAGCTGGGAGGGATAGGGAGAAGACCAGCAGCATTGGCCCTGGGAGCAGAGGGGATATTGCTGGGTAAAAAGGCGGGGTTATGTCGGTGATAACAGACGAGGGCGGTATGGCCCAATTTGCTGCAAATTTGGCACCTAGGCTTGAAGGATGATTTGAGCCTGGATGGACGGCATGGCTGATGGAAGCTGGAGGGTGGCCCAGGGGTGTAAGGGTAGTTAGGTGGGCCAGGGGTGTAAGGGTAGGGAGGTGGGCCAGGGGTGTAATGGGAAGGAGGTGGCCTAGGGGTAAAATGGTAAGGGGGCAAACTAGGGTAAGAAGATTGAGAGCTGGGCAGCCGAGAGGGACGAGAACCCCTAGGGAAAATGGCATTAGCTTGAAGGGAAGACGAAAAGGGAAGGTGAGCCATTATATGTTGTTTCTCCAGCCGGAAATCATAGCTTAGAAGCAGACTATGTATTTCTTCTAGGGTTGGCTGATCGGCGTGACCCGTGATGGTAGTGATGAAAGGATTATACTCACCACTGAGAAAGTAAATGACTTGATCACAGTAAGAGATGGGTTCCCCTATTACTGAAAGAGTATTGCAGAAAGTGGTGAGTTTTTGAATGTAGGTAGTGGCGGAAAGACCATCCTTGGAGACAGTATAAAGTTGGCTACGCAAATCAGTGAGTCACGCCATGGATGAAGACGCGAACCGTTGGCTGAGAGCATCCCAAATGTCTGAGGCTGTGTCGTAACAAACAATTTGGGGAAGAATGTCGTCGGACACAGATGAGAAGATCCAGCTCATAAGGAGCAGGTTATAACGCTGCCAGAGAGTGAAGTCGGGATTTGGTTGAGGTGGAAGAGAGTCGATGAATTGAGGAGGCATGGGATAAGAACCATCCATGATATGGTCGATACCATTGGCTATTACTACATTAAGCAGTTGAGCCTTCCAGACGATATAGTTGCTGGAATCGAGTTTGATAGTTAAGGTTTGGTTGACTGAAGGGAAGGGAAGGGAGGGAGGGAAGAAGCTAAAGGGGAAGGAGGAGCTGTGGTGCTGGATGAAGCCATGCTGGCTTTGATACCATGTAAAGAAGTATACAGTTTGTTGAAAAGGGAAAGAAGGAAAGCAGAGACAAGAGGCAGAGAGAAAAGACAAAATGCTTGTTTTTTTTTTCTACTTCTGTTGTTTGTACATTTATATACTATAATCCGTACATTAGTTTAAAAGAATATATAAGAAAAGGAAAAAACTATAATATCTATATATACTGACACTCTAATGACTTACTTTCGAGCTTAAATTTTCCTAATATTGTTAGTAGGTTTAAGTTTAGAAGATTTTACACACCGACTCATCGGAAAAGAAACTCTATGCAAATTATTATGTTTAGTCTTAATCTTAATGGATAGATGATTCTCGTAATCACCCCACTTTTTGAATCTCCATAAAATCATTCACACCAATAAAAATTGTGCTAACTCTCAGAGATTATTTATTACATGTTCTGTTTTTATCTAAAAGGATACACAGTGCAACAATCTACTTTTTTCTTAAATTTTTTAAATTTTGTTTCATGCTCATTCAAGAAGAATATACAACTTATTATGTTTAGTTTTAATTTTAATGAATTGTTGATTCGCATAATCATCCCAATTGTTTTAAGTTAATATCACTGATGGCCATAAAAAGTTGGGCTTAAGCTCTTACATTATTTGTGTCATACTTTCAAAGGAATAATCTTGAAAGATAACTAGTATAACAATTTACTTTTGATCATCACATTTTCAGCTAAAAATTCAGAAGATTTTGAACTCGTAGGAGACTCTTTGATCCAAAGATTTTTTCAAGATTATAATTGTATGGCTAGGTTTATGAACCTATTCTCTGAAGAACAGAAAATCCACCGTTAATTAGAGAGTAAGACTTAGAAGAAGCTAAACCAATGGAGACATTATTAAAGAAACAAAGAAAACTCAATGACAGGAGGTTTGTAAATTTAGTTTGCATTCGATCTAATTGCTCATTAGATTTAGTAAACTATGTTTAGATCATAAAGTTTTTCAGGTTCTCGAATGTGAAGTTTGGTTACATGTAACTAATGAATCCTCATCAATTGTACTTTTTGAAGTTAAATTTCTCTTTCACCACCAAAATACTTGTCACTCCTCAAATGAGACTCAAAACAGAATGGAGAACGACCCTACACAAAAATGAATTGAGTGGCTCGACTCTATAACCTTTAAACTAATTACGCAGCGGAAGACTTGAATAAAACTTAAATAAGCAATGCTCAACCAACTAGGATAATCCAAGGTTCATTAGCGATATTAAAATAAAGTGGTACTATAAGTCTGATATAAATGTACCAAAATAAGGGAAATAACATAATAAAATTCTAATACAAGTTTAGATAAGATTCAACCTCACAAGAACTCTAAAAAAGAAATACTAGATAAACTAAATCTTGTCGAGTTCACTCTTGCACTAGCACCTAGGGATCCTCATAATTAAAACATAAAGGGAATTTTGTAGGAGAAAACTCAATAGGGGTAAAGTTTTATTGTAACACACAAAAATTTTACACAAACAATTTTAATTAATACGTCAATTTAGAATTTAAAGGGAATGATTAGCATCATGATTTATGAATTTGAATGAAGAATTTAAAATATTAGAATTATTAAATAAATTAAGAAATTAAGAAAATTAGAATAAAGAATTTTAATATGACTTATTGAGGAATTAGGAAAACTAGATGTTAAGAAATAATGTGTAATAATCCACGATAAGGAAAGTTTTAAGTGTTAATTTAATTTTATATTTTATGTTTTGGGATTAAGGAAATATCATGTAATGAATGACTAGATGTAAGATGGACCATTGAATGTGATCTATGAGCGACTAAGATCAAATCAGAATGGAAAGATGCTTCTACGGAAGTGTTTGATGTCATTTGGATGCGAGAGGTTGTTGGACTATTGGATTGAATTTGAAGAAAGAACAAGGATCGTTGGATTTGATAAAAATGATTTCGTGGAAGTGTTTGATACTGTTTGGATGCAGAAGGTCGTTGGACCGTTTGATTGAATTTGTGGAACGAACATGGATCGTTGGATTGGAAAAAGATTCTCTCGCAAAATTGTTTGATGCCGTTAGGATATGGAAAGATGAGGAATCATTGAATTTGGATTTAAAGATGGAACATGAATCGTTGGATTTGTGAAAGATTCTTCTGCGGAAATGGAAAATTCTTAAGGTAAACGTTGTCATTTATGTTATGGAAAGCGTTTCCACAATAGTGAATGTGTCAGTGACATCGTATTATTGAGAAGGAAATAACGTCATTTGGATTAGTGAGCCACGGTTAACAATGTTAGAGCTGAAGTGTTCGCTTCTACGGAAAGGAAAATGTCTGCTGCAATTCTATAACGATGTGGAACATCGTTATTTGAATCAAAGGATTTTGCAAAAGCATTGGTGTTAGCAGGAGCGTTTGCGGAATATGTGGCAAATTGTGATTGGTGGTAAGATCTGTGGAAGAAAGCATCCGTGGAAGTGTTGACTTCTGCAGAAGAACTAGTGTCTGCGATAGTGTTGGCAATTACTATTAGACGAACTAATGATGCGAATGACTACAAAGATAGCTTGGCGTCTGGGGCTGCTAAAGGCAGGTTTAAAAAAATTGGTTTTTTTGATCATCCACGAGTTGCAATTCAAATTATAATCAAATTAGGAAAAGATAAACTTAAGATACGATTTTCATGGGATTTTCTCCCACAAAATTATCAGATTATAGTACTATAAATTAAAGGGTTGGGTCGAAACCCTAATTACCCTAAAGCCGCGAGGAGAAGGGGATCTTTCTCTCAATCTCTTGGGTAAACCTTTCTTCAAGCTTCTCAAGGTAGGTTCTTCACTGTAAGGATTCTGAAGTTGTTTTTGAACTGTGAATAGTGTTTGGAGTTTATTTTTTTATTGACCAACTCTTCGTTTACTTTACGGAAAACCCAGTGTATTGGAGAAGAGTTGGATAGTTAGACTTTCATTAAAGATTTCTAATAAGTAATGTTGATTGTGTTTGACCTTTGGCCTGTATCACAAAGTGCCAAGGTAAGATAGTTTATGATGAAATTTCCTGTGATGTCTACGACTATTGTTCGAGGATATGATGTATGTTGGTTAGAAATATATTGCTGTAGATTTGATTAATGTTTTTGTCATGAGGAATCATATTAAAGACATGCTACTTCTAGGGTCATGTATGCTAGATTTTATCTTTATGTTATGTGTATGTTTCATGCATTCATGAAAAACTTTTTTTTAAAAAGATAATAAAAAATGAAAGACTAAAAGCATGATTGAATAAATGTAAATAGTTGTTATGGGAAAAGTTTGAGTTGTTGTCCCGCATGAGGTGGATTTAATGATGTCCCTCTCTCCCCAGACTAAATTAACCATAATGACTAGACTAAGTGAAAGAAAATAAAAGAATGTTGACTGAAAAGACACGAGTTTTACATGCTGCAACTTATAGTCATGTTTTATATTATACATCTCTTACTGAGCCTTGGCGTATAGTTAAACTTTGTGATGTAGGCAATGATAGAATTATTGAGAAACATGATGATATGAACAATTGATAGTGTGGTTGAAGAGGAATTCTCATGTGCAAAGCCAAAGCGTTGTTGAAACGAAGTTGACCCGTAGGCAAGGATTTGTAGAAAACTGAAAAAAAAGAAAGACTTTTATTTTTATGTTTTTAATTATATTAGATTTAAGTTTAAATGATTTACAGAAATTTATAATTACTTTATGTAACATCCCCACACTCCTCCTAGTACAATATTATCCGCTTTGGGTCAAAGCCTGCATGATTTTGTTCTTGGGGTTAGCCCAAAATGCGTTGTACTAGGTAGAGAGGAGAACCCTATTTATAAATCATGTATTTTCCATTATCTCAAGTGATGTGAGATTGTGCACCCCCACTTATATTGGTTGGACCTACATCTGGGTCATTCTTGCCCTCACAGGGAGGGCCACCCTCCATCCCCTAACCCTCCCTATTAAGATTTAGCTATGATACCATTTCTAACACCCCTAGTCCTTCTAGTATAATATTGTCTGCTTTGGTATGAAGATTGCATGGTTTTGTTCTTGGGGTTAGCCCAAAACACGTTGTACTAGATGAACCCTGCTTATAAACCATGTATTTTCCACTCTTCCAAGTGCTGTGGGATTGTACATCCCCAATGATATGGGTCAGATTCAGACTTGACAATGCTTGCCTTCACAGAATAGACTGCCACACTTTATGATGAATTTTACTATGCTAGATTTTAAAAGAAATTTATTTTAAAGACTTCTGTTGAGAATGGTTTTAAAGGCACAAATTTTATGAATGATCTGCTATATAAAAAAATAGCAAGAAAAATATTTTAACATCACGGGGAATTACATTTATGAACCATGTTAAAATTTAAAATAAAATAGGGAGCATGTCATAAATAAAAATATCATAAGTAAAACAAGCTTGTAAAACAAGTAGTAAGACAAATGATAAAATATTCTACTTTAGTGTGATGGTACATACAAAAAATAAGTTATACTGTACATAATGAAAAGCCCAATGAAAATGGAGTCATTCACAAACTCTGGGTACACTATGCCATAGACATAAATTGTAACGGTGATACTTGACCATCACTAAAGCCACGAAAATAAGACCCTGATCAGGTTAATGATTTTGTGCTCAGGGACACGACACAATCAACTGTCACATTTCTCTAGTTAACAAAATCAAGCACATCTTTTAATGATTGAATGTGCGTACAGTAAACAAGACACCTTCATGGGTAGATCAAACTTGGTTCACTCGACCAAGATGATCAATGAATTAATATCAATGCTTAGATAAAATATGTCAAGTGAAAAGTATGTAGTAGTATAAAACTCGAGGACCAAAATTAGACACGTCATTTTATATGAGAACATGATGTGTGAACGGAAGGGGTTTAGATCTAACCTTTAAATATGATGACAATTGATAAGGGTTAGTATCTGGCGGGCGTCCAGTATAGCTGGACAGACGTCCATTGTAGTGATCGCCTGGTATTTAGCAAGGCGTCGGATGTCCTTTGGGAAATATTGGGCTTCCCTTGTATTCGTGAAACAGACGGATGTTGAATATTAGAAGTATAACAGGCATCCTTCGTATGGGTTGGGTGTCCTTCATTGATATATGTTACGCTTCTGTTGCTGGTCGAGTGTTGATGGATGTTTACGGACAAAAGAACAGATGTCCGTTTGAGAGCATAGCTGGGAACGCGCCCTGCGACGTTCAACAAATGCGGAGCTTTGGACATTCTTTCCTTATTTGAATAAGGAAAGTTCTTCTCGACTTTGTTCTTCCTCATGTGGCTATGATTGAATCCGATTGAATTGAACTTAGGAAAGTTCAATTGTTCTTCTAACTTGTTTTCTCTTTTTTATTTTAAAGAATGTGAATAAAAGGATTACTTTTAGAAAGTAACATTTTGGATAGTACTCCTGTGATATGAATCACACGAGGAGGTTTTTGGATATAACTCACCAAAGGTTTCTTTGGATGTAACTCATCAAAGATTTGAAAGAGGAATCACTCAAATTTCAGGTTTAGCAAAAATTATTTTGTATTCAATTCTCAACTCACTAAAACATAAGTACTAGGTGGCTTTATATAGCCTTTAACAAAGCATAAATTAGGAAACTAAAAATTAAGAAAACTAAAAATAATAGGAAACAAAATCAAAACAAACCTAGATATTCGGCCCATAATTAGCCGATTAGTATAAACTAATTTAGTGACTTTCTTTTATATTTTCATCTTGCTTTATCTTCAAGAGGTGTGATATCTTTGATATCTTCTCTTCCTTTAATTCCGCATTCAAGATCTTTTTGTCGTGATTCTCGACTGATTTGGAACGTTTCCTTGATCTTTGACTTGATATTTTTTGATGGATTTAATTTTGCATCAGAACACATCTCAAGATAACATTTTAAAATCAATACAGTGTTGGATATTAAAATAAAACCCTACCTCAAATGGCCTACCAATAGCCGAATTAAAAATCCAATCAAAAAGAAATCCAACAGGTTCAAAAACTTCTCAATAATTCGTTGAACCTATAAAAGTATATACAACCAACATCAATTAATTTTTCTAAACTCTTAAAAATTTGTTGGAACCCATAACCACTCTAGGAACCTGTAACGACCCGGTTTTCTTACTTTTGAAATTTGGGTGAAATTTAAAAGTTTTTCTTTTATAAAATCAGCAGAAGACTCTTTTTTCATAAAACCCTTTTACAAATTGCAGCGGAAAGCTTTTATAAGTAAAACCAATTATTTGAGGAATAAAATAAATAAACCTTTTACATTTTCTTACAAAACGTTTTACAATCATTTTCTTTTAAAAGCTTTTAGCCTAGCCAACCACAATATTTATGCGTGCAAATCCTTCATCAACTATTCCTTAACCTGTTCTCATGCGTGTACCTACATCATGAGACAAACATAATCCTAACTCTCAGCAAGAAATAGAAATGCAATATGATGCATGCTCATGTCTGATTATATCATAAAGGAATCCACCAAATCTGTCTTCTACTCATAGTCTCATATCATTAAACTCATACATTGAGCTGGAACATTGAGAATATTTCCCACGAGGAGAATAGTTTCTGGCTGAAACTAACTCCTAGGGGATAGGCTCTCACATTCCGATGAGGGAATGGTTTAATCTCGAGTCTCCCGGTTAGAATCCGAACTACCTCCCCAACCCCCAATTCCCATTACATTTATTAAGTCCGGTCTTTCCCGTGCAATGTCTCTCCCATGCAACGTGAATACCAATCCAAATATGGCATCACCCTTATGTCTATTATCATGATCCATTTTCATACAACGTTTATAAATGCTATAACAACATGGATCACAGGAATCACAATCAACAAAGAGTAATAACACATGTATCACAATATAGTGGATGACAATACGTGCGATATCAAGAGGAATCACAATCAACAGAGAATAATAACACATGTATCACAATATAGTTGATGACAATACGTGCGATATTAACAGGAATCATAATCAACAAAGAGTAATAACACATGTATCATAATATAGTAGATGATGATACGTGTGGTATCAACATAAATCACAACCAACAGAGAGTAATAACACATGTATCATAATATAGTGCATGACAATACGTGTGATATTAACAGGAATCACAATCAACAGAGACTAATACGTCTGATAACAACAGAGATCACAATATAAGAAAACAATACATGCAATAACAACATGGATCACCAAATAAATCTATCAACCTATCACATACCACATAATCTTGAATATGAAAATTCAACACAACAATCCCTATCTAATGATGTAGGCCTCCACTAGCCAATCACATGCACTATGTCTTACCTTGCATCCTTTACCCGCTTCTACACCTCATCCTTCTTCCTTTAATACCTAAAGAATCCGAGAGCTTCTCCCTCCCACTTTCTTGCTTCTGCTTCGCCTCTTTGTCTCTTACCTTCTCCCAGCTCAGCATTCTTCAGAAGCATCAACTAAAACACAGAATCATCATAATCTAATAACATAGAGGCCTTTTCTCACTTGAAGAATTGGTTCCCCTCCATCATCTTTCCTTCTTCTTTTCTTCACTTGGCAGTCTTTTCCTCTTCTCACTGTCTCTCAATCCTCCATATAGGTTTCACACTCGACCCTCACTTCTCACTTTCTTCCTCAGCTTCGCTCTCTGTCTATCTTTCTGTCTCACAGAAGACTTCCTATATAAGTTCCATTAATCCCAAGTACTGCAACTAACACCCCTCACAAAATGCCATCTGTAATGGGAATAGATGTGGCAGAATCATAGAAGATAAACAATTCTCTGGATCTTCAATTTATCTTCTCAAGCTACTGAACCATGTGGGAGTGGACGATGGATCTACATTTCTATTGCTGCAAGGGAAGTCCATATCCGTTATTCAACTTTTTAATTTCTGTCAGCCTCTAAGAGACGTCTATCAACTTCTTCGCCATGAGGGATGTCTATTCCTCAATGAGGGACGTTTGTTCCTTCCTAAGAGACTTTCCTTCTTTGTTTCCAAATGATGCCGTCCCACTTAAATTTTAACGTCGTTTCCCTTTATTTCTATTTCGGACGTCCTTTGTCCATAAAGGACATCCATCGCTTGCTAAAATGACTCCTTCATTCCAAACGACGTCATTCCACCTATACTTTTATTTCGGACATTCTTTGTCCATAAAGGAAGTCCCTCGCTTCCTTAAACGACGCCATTCCCTTTTCACTCAAAACATTCGTCATCCATAAAGAAAGTCCGCACCATTATGGAGGGCGCCCATTTCACTATAACGAACGTCTGTCCCTCTATAAAAGACATCCGTTCACTTAATCTGCATGTACACCCCACGTGACCTTAACGCCATCTTCTATTCTCCCTTATTTTGGACGTCCTTTGTCCATTAGGGATGTCCATCACTCCAAGCGACACCCGTTCTTCCCAAAGGCGTCCTCCTTTCTTCTCACTATGAAGGATGTCCGTCCCACTACAAGAGACGTCCGTCATTCCCATTTTTCTTAGTTCTCCATTTATTGTTAACTCCTTCAACATCTAATAATTACACTAACACCATTATCATGAAAATTAGCTTCAAATACCCCATTACACCTATTAATTTTCCAATTATCTTTACTTAATTATGTTATGAGAAATCGTGGTATTACAGAACCAACTTGGAGAACTTACAGAACAATTCCTAAAAACTTCTAATTTTTAGAAACTAGACTAGACATCCGCTCGGCAAAAATCAAGTCAACCTTGAACGGGTCCATATGTCCACTCTTCAAGCATTGTCATCTATTTTGCCATAAACTAGAAGACAGAGGATTGGGTCTGAACGACCAATTCTAGTACAGTCAACCTTCCTTCGAACATCTTTCACACTGTTATAAGTCTTGTCAACTGTGGATAGGTCCACGTTCACTCTTCAAGCATCGTCCTTTCTATGCACTTCTGTGGCAACCTGCGCTCCCACGGATGTGCGCATTTTTATGGAAGCCCTCACTTATGCGGACATGTGCCTTCCCCGTACTTTTGTAGAAATCCTCACTCTAGCAGACACGTGTCTTCTGTGTGCTTCCACAGATATGTACGTTTCCATAGCAGCCTTCGCTCTTGTGGACATGTGCCTCTCGCTTGCCTCCACGAATGTCAAACTCGTGTATTTTATAATTTTAATTTTCCACGTGTAAATTTTTCGTATAATATTTGGTCAAGCGTTAAAAATTTGATCCATTGTGTCGCTTAGTGATCACGTGTGAGCTTTTGAATGAATAGTAAAAAAAGATCAAATTGAGCTTTACCGAGCGGTAATCTAATTGTGCAAATGTTTTTGATAAATTATTTTGATTAAAGAATTATTTTCTTTTAGTGTTTTGAACAAGTCGGGTTTTAAATCAGAATTTGAATTTGATTTATTAAACATATAATATATATATATATATATATATATATATATATTATTTAAATTAAATTTTTATATATTAAGAATAGAAAGATAACAGGAAGGAGAAAGCGAATGAGCTCAATCGTGGGATTTCTGACTTTCGACAGTGTACTCAGATTTTCGCGTCGATACCAACAACCTTTGTGAAGGCCGTTGGTAAGTATTTTCATTTTTCTCTTTTGTTTTTTAGTTCAAAGTTTAGGGTTTTAATTGGCTTCAGATTCAGGGTTAAAAACTCAAATATGAGGGAAATTTCTAGTTTATGTTGGTTGTATTAGAGTTTATGTAGGGTTATTGGTCGGTCGTTAGGAGTAAAAAATTAGGCGAAACGCGTGGAAAACAGACATTTTTTGGCGGAATTGGTTGACCAATAGTCAGTTAGTGGACAAAACTGTGGTTGACCAGAAGTGGGAAATTTGTCCCCATTTTGTCATGTTGAGTTGTTTGTGCGTCGGTTAGGTTCCTAGACTTGACATAGAGTCATTCCACTTATTCCTTATGACTCATTGTTGGAAAATTTGTCTTTTGGGCAAGGTTTTAGGCTAAGTTCGGTTTATAGATTTTGAGCTGATTTTCCACTAAAGTCATCATCGATTGACTTTAGATGAGTCTCCTCGACTGTCAAGTCTTAGATGGTTGCAGATGAGTCTTATCGACTGTTGTGAGATTCTGGTTGACCGTCAACGTGTCTCATTGGCACTGGATGGTCCAGCTTGTCCGTTGTTGAGTCTGGTCGAAGCTGTAAGATCCCAATTGACCTTCGATGTACCTCAACAACTGTTGAGTGGCCTTGGTTGACCATTGTGATGCCTTGTCGACCATGGTTGGGTTCGAATGACTTCAATTATGTCTTCTCAACTGCTGAGTGGATTAGGTAGAATGTGTCGTGTTCCATCTTTCATCACCATGTCTTGTCGGTTGGTGGGACTTTCTGGTTGTCTGTTGGGTGCCGGGTCTACCTTGGTAATGTTTCTGGTCGACTACACTATTTGTTTCTTGGAGTTTGGTTAGTGAACTCCATTCAGCTTCACCCGCCACACCTGGGTCTTTGTCTAGTTTTGTATTTTGATCTAGGACTTTTGGTGGTATTCCTAGACTTTATTTTTGGTTTGGGACTTGTGGTTGTCCCTAGAGACCTTCTTGGGTTCCAGTCTTGTTTAAGACATATATGTTTCTCCCGTGTGATTGTTGGAATGTTGACATCGACCTTGTTATAGGTTCTGGAGATGTTAGTGGTTTGACCCTCACTTCCGATAGTGCGTGGAGCTGGCTTGTTGGTAAGCATGTCGTGGTCCCCTACTCCCCTATGAGGTAGAGATGTGGGATACCACACTTGAAAATTCGACGGGGATGATTTCGACAACACTTATGTTTTTACGTATATGTATGTTTTCTCATGTTTATTTTATCATACATGGTGCTCTACTTTGGTATGCTGATATATGATGGGATGATAAACCCTCTTGATGATTTAGGTAGTGTTAGCGCTAAAGCATCACGAGGTTATCCCATGAGACCTTCTACTGCATAAAAGTTGATTGTTTGTACGTGTGAAATGAGAATGGAGCATTGGTGACATGTCCTCAGGTTTCGAGCCCCGAAAGTCGAAATGGAGATGAGACGGTGATGAAGCGTCCTTGGGTTTCAAGCCCCAGAACCTGGCTAGGGTTTTACTCACACGAATTGGTGGGTTGTTTGTCGCTGAGTTTCGTCATCCTAGTACTGTTCTATTTGACAAGTGGCATGACGGCTCGTAGTGTAACAACCCAGTTATTCTTACAATTTAAAATTTATAATTTTGAAGACTTTTTCTTTTAAAATCACAGTGGAAGACTTTTCATTTAAAAACTAGTTTAAATAAGAACCTCATAAGTAAACTCCTTTTTGTTAAACCATTTATTACTTAAAACATGTCATACTATAAAGCTTTAAAACATTTACAACAGCGGAAGACTTGTATTTAGAATACTAAAAGAATTAAATACAATTTGAAAACCTTTTTGATAAAACAAAATATTATAACAAAGGTTCACTTTCCTCAAAACATTATTACCAATAATTACATTTCTTCTTTAATCTTTTAGCCTAACCAGTCGCCAAGCCCACAACGTACAAATGACTCATCAACTGTATCTATCCTCCAATCCATGCATACCTACATCACAGGACTTAATTATGAGCCTAACTCTCAGTAAGCAATATAAAAATAAAACGTGCTCATGCAATGCTATTCAAACACATACATTTTTATGTTTTGTTTATCTGCCTACTACTGTTGAGTTTTCCTTTATCTGTATTTTATATTCTTTAAATATCTCTTTTACTACCATCTTTATGTTTATTCACATTTGGGTGAGAGCAACCTCTTCAGTTTCTGAACTCACCCAAGGAGCTTGTTTTCATATTTATTATAGTTTGGGGTGAGATCAACCACTTCAGTTTCTGAACTCACCCACCCGTTGGATGAGAGCAATCTCTTCAGTTTTTGAACTCACCCAACGAGCTTGTTTTCATGTTTATTATAGTTTAGGGTGAGAGCAACCTCTTCAATTTCCGAACTCACCTACCCGTTGGATGAGAGCAACTTCTTCAGTTTATGAACTCACCCAAACTAGCTGTTTATTAGGTTTAAGTCGGTTACACTTGCATTTTTATGTATCATAGGAACAATGGTGCAAGCATTCTATACATCGTATCTATTATCGTAACCTCAAAATGTGCACAATTTCTTAACTAAAGAACTGAACTTAAATATAATAAACATACAATTTATATAAGCAATCATTTAACAATACATCTCCCAAATATAACATAACCTATACATCTAGTAAACAAACATCAAACAAACACCCCATAATTCCCGTGATGTAGGCCCTTTCGGATAAAACACATGCAATACTACTTACTTGGAGTCCTTAGCTTTACAGAGTTAGCACTAAATTATCTTTCACGAAATCTATTCATAATTAAACATATTAATTTAATAATAATTCCACAACTAATATATCGGACAATATTCCTTAAGTTATTTTCTAAACTTATCATCTGTCCAATAATTCCACACGATAAAACCCATTCATTAAGCCCACCTATCAATGTTTATCCACCATACATTTTCTTCAATTTAATAATAACTATTCAATGATCAAACCCTAATCTTTTCACATGTTTGAGCTCTAACTACAATATGACTAAGTTTATTCTTATGTTTATTAAACCATTTTTATCAATAATAGGTTATCAACAACAAGTTGTCATCTTCTCAATCTATCAAAGCAGGAAAATGAACCAAACAAACAAACCTCATACAATATAATTCAAAACCTAACCCAAACCATATAGTCTAGAACCCATTTATTAAAGAATACTTCCAAAATATCAATCGGGGACAATATATCTGTAACGACCCAGTTTTTTGTAAATCCTTTAAAATACGTGAAATTTAAAACTTTTAAAAGACCATTGAAATTGAAACAATTATCAGAGTGCGTCTAAATCAGACCCCTACCAACCTTTCACAAACCGTGGTATACTGTGAAGTGTCACAGTTATAAATCATCTGTAAAACATAGCAGAAGTGTTATAAAATCATTTGTTTAAAACATTGTGGAAGCATAGATGATTAATAAAATCTTTTGTTTTGCTCTTCTGACATTAAACAATTAAATATACTTTAATTACAAACCATTCTCTCTTTTACTCTTTTAGCCTTGCCAGTCCCAATCTCGCCCGTGCAAATCATTCATCCCTGCTTTATTTTCATCTGCTTATTATCTGTACATCATTTTCTCATACAAGTACCTATACCACAAGTAAACAGTAAGCTCAAAGGCTTTGTAAAGAAAATGGTTTAATGCAACGTGATATGCCTCTCTTTAGTCCATTTTGGAATGGGGGCCACCCAAATCAATCTTTTCATTAAATCATTCGTTCGTTCATTACTTTACATTCGTTCATTTATTCATTACTCTTACATCGAGCGGAAGATTGGAGGGTTCATAGGGGATGGAATAGTGGATCGGATGTAACCTTTTACTAGCAGCTAGGTCCCCGTTCCCAACACTGTAGGGGGCTTCGCCCAGCTTCAGACTAGACCCGCTACCCATCTGCCCCCCAACTCCCCATTTCCTTCATTTTCTTAACATTTTACCTCACTTATGAATGTGTAAGTACCACCCCAAGGTGGCACTCCCTATTGGTTTCTATTAGCATGATGCATGACCATACATTCTCAACCTAACATGTTGCATGATGCATTATAATGTATATTAACAGTAATTGAAATGCGTATTGAAATAAAAGTGACTATAATTGAAATTGCGCACATAATGTATAACAGAAATTGAAAGCGCACATTAGAGAGCAATTGATATGGGATTATAAATAGCGAAACACATAAGGAAATCAAACAACGAACGAGCTCCATAAGAGAATACAGAAATTGAAACAATGAAAACATGCTCAAATTAATAGAACACAATAATAATCGAAAGGGAAGTCGAAACATACTATTAATTAACATGCTGATTATCCTAGTTAATTTTCTAGTCATTTTACATGCTCCCTACATTTATTATTCTAATTAGTCATCCTAGGTAGTTTAC
Source organism: Begonia loranthoides (assembly GCA_022433065.1). Classification (NCBI taxonomy): domain Eukaryota; kingdom Viridiplantae; phylum Streptophyta; class Magnoliopsida; order Cucurbitales; family Begoniaceae; genus Begonia; species Begonia loranthoides. The sequence goes on along the minus strand of CM039468.1, from coordinate 21,448,614 downwards.
ATACTCAATAAATAATTACATTTATTACTCTAGTTAGGTATTCTAATTGATTGACGTGTTCAGATTGATTAACATGCTTAGGTTTAGTTTATTAAGTTTGTTAGCCTAGTTAATTGATCATGCACGTTTAGTAGACGATAACATGCTAAGGACAAGTAATTATAAGCAGGATTGTAAGCAATACCAAGAAGACTATAACAAAGGAAATATAAAAACATTTATTCACATAGTCAATGAAATTCTAAATCCGTTCCTACTTAGTTCATTCTTCCTTCATCTTCTCCATATTCCTCTCTAATAAAATAAAACATCTAACATAGAAGTTACAGTAACGAAATTGAAGAAAGGATAATATACAGAATAATAGTAAAGGAAGAATTTATCATGGTAATATTAATCTAGTTAGTGACTCTAATTCATTACATGCTCAAAGATAAGAATTTCAATTATCATCCTAGTTGATTAGACATGCTTTTCTAGTTAGTTAAACATGCTTTTAATAGTTTAATGAATTCAAATAAAGATTTCGATTATAGTTCTAGTTCTAGTTGGTTACCCTAATTAATTTACATGCTCAAGAAAATAAATGATTAAACATGCTTTTGTATTCAAATTAATTAAACATACTCAAGGAGGTTAAACATGTTTAGTTAACCATGCTTAGTTATTTAAACATGCGTAGAATTCTAGTTGATTAAACATCTAATTAAACATGGCATAATTTATGGTTAGATTCGTTAATTACATGCTCAAAGCTAGTTAATTATTCTAATTAAGTAAATTAACATACTTAGGTAATTATTCTAATTAATTAGCATGCTTAGAAATAAAGATTTAAAGTAGTTATCCTAATTAAGAAGTAATTATAATTCCGAGTTTAATTTACTAAAGATTCTCAGGATTTAGTTTAATAAACATATTAGGATTCTAGTTTGTTAACTATTGATCATGCTCAAGGCCCTGTTTGTTAACGTGCTAGTTAATTTAACATGGTAGTCTAGTTGCTTAACATAGAGTTTTGTTAACATATAGATATCAAATGATGGTGATGGCAGTAAAATGGCAGAGCAATATATATGTTGAGTGAAGGAAATGATAGTTTATACTTATCACAGAAGGATTTAAACTAAACACAGCAGAACAATGTTAACTAAATGTCAAACTACAGTGAGTAAAGCAGTGAATAAAATCATTGTCAAGGAATCTCTTAGCTCATTCATCATTCTCGCAACATCCATCACATTCAAAGCATTTATCACAACATTTATCTCTATCAAGTAACACATTCACAGTAAGGGAAACAAACTAACAATCAAGGAAAACTACACTATCATCAAAGGAAATCCACGCCAATTAAAGAAAACAACTAACAATAAAGGAATCTACACTATCGTTAAGAAAAAGTAATGCAAGTAAAGAGAACAATTAACGGTAAGGATTCTACACTATCAACACAGGAATGTCGAAAGCAAGGAAATCAACGAAGGAGTTCACAACAGAAATTCATCCAAAGAACACAACACCACTCACGCACTCTACTTGCGGTGTGGGGCCTCCACAGGCCAAGACAAACCTAATTCCTTACCTAATTGAAGAAGTAACAGGGACAACAACTGCAGCCCTCACGGCAGTTCCAAACTCATGAACAGAAACCTCACATTTAGCTCCCAGCTTCCGCAGCTCACCTTCAATTTCGCTTACATTTCAGACTCAACCCACCAAGGCCAACCCACACCTCAATTAATCTGAAACCCATCCTCAGTTTCTCACTTAGACACTCGCTCTCTCGCAGGCATTACACACGCAGAAAGGGAAAAGGGTTGGGAGAGGAGAAAACACTGGACTCCCCAAATGGCAGAGAGGGGGGAGGGATATTACTTGGATGGAGGAAACAGGAAAGGATGCCTAGGGGAGGAGAGGTCGGCTCCAGCCAGGGGGAGGTCATGGTCTACAGGTCGAGGGTGGGGGAGAGTCAATTATGTAGGGGGAGTTAATGGCTACTCGACAATTTTTCATCATTTTAACTCTAATTTATCATAGGTCTAGGCTATTTCGGACAAGTACAGACGCATTGGTCTTGTCCGCAAGTGTAAAATCATTAAGGGTAAATCGCATCCTCGGACGAGAACTGGTGTCCCCATCCTCATCTGTACCATCTGCAGATGACATTTGGACGCGTTTTAGCGTATGCATGAAGCGTTTGCACGAGTCCAAATATGTCCATAAATTGGATAGAGTCAATTCAAACGCAGCTAATCCACGTCCGCATTCGTCCACATGCGTCAGAAAGTGTCTAGGGTTCAGATAGATTCAATACGGACGAAGCCACCCGCATCTGCATACGTCCGAACTTGTCCAAAAGTCCGCGACACAATGAAGTCAGGACACAAAATCTCTTCCTGAGTCGTCCCAAGGCTAAGGGGCAAAGTGCAATGCAGTTGCGGATGACACATCTCATCCGCAAGTCGTCTGCATGCGTCTGGAAGTGTCCAGGTCTAGACAGATTCAATATGGATGCGAGCATCTACGTCCGCAGTCTCGTCTGAAATGAGAACTGAGGCAGGGGCGAGCTTTGGGACATGAAGACAGGGTCCCCAATTCGTCCTAAAGTGCTGAGACGACGTTCTATACATTTGTGGATCGGAAACAGCATCCGCAGGGTCGTTCGCAGTCGTCCGGAAATGCACAGTCCAACACTTTCCTCACATTTTCCCACTTTAACTTTTATCCCCTAATATTTTTCCCATAAATACACATCATAAAATGACACGTATAAATACGCAATGTGATGTCCTAACTACCCCATCCTTTAGTTACATCGCGTATACAGGGAAAACGTAACGGAAATACCCCTAGACTTAACGCTCTGAACACGTCCTTGGTAATACCCCGATAATTATCTCACTTAAAAAGTTAGGGTGTTACAATATCTCCACAGTATAATTTACTCCATTTCTTAAATTTATTATGCATGAATTTCCCATATTATTCTTCATCAATGTATATCAACAATCACAACAGTACAGAACTAAAACCCATTTGCCATTTAAAACACAAATAACATGCAAACTAATATGCCCGAATCCTATCATCAATTATTAACAACAGAGCTAAGCAAGTTGCTTACCAGAAGACACACGAAATTGGGAAACATATAACTAAGTAAATCTTCTTTCCTTACAGAGTCCTCTTCACTGTTCTCCTTTCACACAAACTTTCTTTCCCAAATCACAGCAAACATTTCTCCTCACTGTTCTTATCGTCCAATACAATTCACTTGCAGATTGCCTTCACAATACGCAGCAGTATACTACTATCTTCATAGTCTCTCTCTCTCTCTCTCTCTTCTATTTGCTTTTTTCATCTTCTCTGTGATCTTTCTCTCTAACTTTAACAAATCACAGCAGGTTCCCTCATCACTCAGTAAAGCTCCAAAGACTTTCCATTACCGTTTCTAAAACTCATCACAGAACCTAAAGCATTCATCCAAGCCTCAGCAACTCCACATGGTTTCCTTCCATCAAACCTTCCCTCTTGTGTGTGCTCCCTTCTCAAACCAAAACTGCAGATTTTCTCCATGGTTTCTCCAAAACAACTCAACCCTCGATCCATCCTCTCAATTTATAAACCACTCTATTGCCTCTTCAGTGTCTAGATAAAGATAGAAGGCCAATAGTTTGGATGTTCTATTTTTCAGATGCTTCAAACGATGAGTCACTCCACCTTTAGCGTCGGTTAAACATTTCGAGATAACTCTTCAATTTGGAGGTCGATCGATTCATCTTTTGGCCGATCGACTGTCAGTCCATCAATCAACCACAGATTTCTTCTTTAGAAATCAGCGGTCAATCACGCCGGTCGATCGACGCTGCTGACCATCGACCCAGCGAACGACCGCAGTTCATTCCACTAGACTATACATATATACACGTTATTCCATAACATGATATATATATATATGTATGTATATTTACATTGCAGCCCTAATTCCATAATGTGATCTACTTAAATATATATTGCGACCATAACCTAAAGTCTTAATTGTAATTGAAATATCTTCCATGCAACCTCATCTTCTTCAAACCAATATGCACTAAATCCATACATATATACTTGAAAATCTATCTCATGTAAACCAACTCATAGTATACGTTCCACCATTCTTTTTTCACTTTTGCCAAGTCAAATTCTAATAACTGTTAAGAACCTTAACTTTTAGTCCTTACAATATCCATACTATATCCAAATATGTCCAAATATATTTTCTCTTACTAATTCCATTAACTATCAATCTAATTCATATTGTCCTATCTAACTCCAAATATCATCACACAATTCTGCATAACCTTAATCGTTTCCCAAAACTAAATATGAATATAATTCGGGCATCATAGTTCACTTAATCTAAATATGTTTCTCTTAACCAGTATCTTCAAATTGTCTAATTCTGCTCATAGTATCCCAAAATCATTACATAAACCTTGTGCTTAGCTCAACAAAAATTCAGGATATTACACGTAGTACTGCTTGTCGACAACCCTCGCCAATTTAGGACCTTTACGTAGTTAGTTGAGAAGCAATTTGTCGTGGGCAATCTCATCCATTTATTTGATCATATGAGTTGTGTTGTTGCAGAGCTTGCTCGCTAGCAACTCGGGTGATGTGTTGGTTTTCTAGATCGCTATCATTTTGCTTCCTCTGCCTCATAAGGTGCTGCCCAATGACGACATCGCCTTTCTGTGATGAGTACTAGATTAGTCCTTATGTGACCATCCTTTTTTACTAATAATTGATTTTAGTATGAAAACACAATGAGGGTATTTTGAGGTATAATTGTCTATGTATGCAGTTTGGTTTGACAAAAGCCTCATTGACTGCCTTGGGCCTGTTACGGAAAAGAGTTTTATGATTTAAAATCCATGTACGGTAAATGAGAAGCATGAAAATGGTTTAAAAAAAGATGAGAAAAACAGTTTTTAACATGCATTGCATTTAGTATAGACTTTCCTACTGAGTTTGTCACTCACCCCTTAAACTTTATTTTTCCCAGGTTATGTATAGGATCTTCATGGGTACTTTTTGGAGTGTCGTGGGACGTTGTTGTTGTCCACCAATGGGTGCTTTGATCTTCACGTGGATGGGTGGAGGTTCGTCGGTTCAAGCTCTTCGTTTCTGGTACGTTTGGGGTTTGTTGTTTTAATATTGTTTAGTTTAATTTCTACATAGAACTTTCTTTGTTATTATTATACTATTTTGTCTTATGTTGATCACTTTGTGGATTCTAACCCATATGATTTAGGTTTTGAGCTTAATTTTATGTTAAGACTTCCACTTCTCTCTAGCCTTGGGCTGGGCGATCCTATTCTCTCCTAGAATTGGGTCGCCTAACCTGGCAATTTTGTTAGGTCCGCCTTCGAGTCATGACAACGAAGACCCTTGCTTGCACGGATGCATGTGTTTCTGCGGAAGCCTTTGCTCTCACAAATACATATGTTTTTGCTGAAGCCTTTGCCCCCGCAGATGTGGCTTGCGATACAAGACCGTGCTAACACCCTAAAATTTCCAACTTTAAACCAAAAATTCCAACCTCAAGCACTTCAGAAAACTCCCAAAGCTAATTACATGGATTTCTTGCATAATTTTCAACTTTTAAACTCTAAATCCACTTACAAACTTTTCAACGAAGACCCAATCATCTAACAAACCAAATTCAAAATACAAACGGACAAAGGTTGAAAAATTCAAAATCTACTTTCTTAAAAATGTTCCAAAATCTAAATTGTTGAATTCAGAAACACCCAAGGTAGTTTACAGAACTAAAATCATAAATCAAAGTTTATGGTTAAAACTTAATTTTTACATGAAAATTTCTGTTATAGTATCAAAATAAAATTTACCACAATACTCCACATGAAACTAATTTCCTAGCGAAACTTTTCTCTTCCAACAGCTTCCTTCTCACTTTTTCTTGGCAGAAAACTCTATTTCTCTCAAATTTCTAAATGGTGAACTCTCGTTAGAAAAACTATAAATGAAGAACTTTTTATTTCTAGTAACTGCTATTAAATGAATTTTTAATTGAAGTAATTCCAATAACAAAAATGACAATAGTTACAAAACTATTTGTGTGTACATGCACTATGATGCATACAGAAAAAATTCATTTTTGGACCAATATATTCATCATGTGGGGTGAGTGAAGACATTTTATAATTAATTTTGAAATTATCAATTACTAAATAAGGAATTTAAGATAAATCCAAGATCTAAGATCACAAGGTTGATATTTAAAACGTTGTAATACCATAATACCAAATTTTAATGAAGTTTTTTAGATTTTTCTCGTATGAAAATAAATATCATACAATTAGGACATTAGTCTTTGCAAGTTTGTGAAGAACATGATTGCATGTGTCCTTTTTTTGGGCACGTGTATCATGCTCGAGGTGAGTGCAGCTGTAGAATATGCTGTTTTATTAGTAGCCAGTTGGACAAATTTGTATTTGATTACACTTTCCCACAAATCTGACTAATATCGGCCGTGCAAGAACATTTATTTTTCAAATCAAATCAGTTATGTTCCTTCTCAAAGTTGTTTTGTTTAAATAAAATAATTTCTAAGGTACGTGTAGCGTAGCCAAACCAATCATCTCGCATTGATCAAACCACAAACAAAATAAAGATATTTCAAATTTAAATAAATCTAATATTTTTATATTTGTAAATTAAGCTAGTCATGATGATGGAAGTAAAGCTGTCTCTCTCTCAATGTAGATACGAATTTCAAAGAACACAAATGCCACGTGTATTTTCAGAGTATTTACAGAAAAACCATTGGAAAATACTGAATTAAATAACTTATCCCCCCACTCTTATTCTATAAAATGGGTAAATTAAATAAATTATCTTCTCTTAAAGTAAGAAATTTATAATAATAATATTTTTTTTATTGATTTGAAAATCAATTGTCCCGTAACATGTGATTCCAACTAATTTGCTTACCCAATTAGAAAGTATAGTCATTTCCACTTTTGTGATTGGCTATTTTTGTCTACACAAAATGGAAAGAATCTTTCTTTTGAGTAAATTACAAATAGTTTTTGAATTTTCAGGTGTTATGGACTTATTACTTGTTTTTATATTATGTTTTGGAGAAATTCAATGAATCTGTATGATTATTCTATCATTATTTTTCATCCTTAGATTTAAGGGTTCACCAAAGAGAGTCATTTTTTAAAAAACAACAGATAATGATTTATTTTTGAAACAAATTATACGAGGAGTCGAGGTTTTGTTAGATTCTTTTCCATTTCTTAACTTAGTTTTGCTATGAATTAATTGATTAATTATTAGATATTGTGAATAAAAAATGATTGATTATTTGGAAAAATGACAAATCAACCATCGTGGTTTGCGCTCAATGACAAGTTAACCACTGTGGTATGTTTTCTAACAAGTTAACTACCAACGTATGTGAAAATGACAAATACACCATCGCTGTCCGTTAAAAAAAGCCGATGGCCCCACAATGTATGCCTGGACGCCGGAAATGAGCATATTTCAAATAACAATTGAAAGCATAACGTGCTAATGCACAGACCTGCGTCTCATGAACTCTATCAGGAACTGTCTCAGACACTCGAGAAGGAATTGTCTCAGGGACTAGGGAAGCAATTGTCTCGGGAGCTGTCTCGGGGACTCTAAACCCCATAAAGGTGTCCTCCGACCTTCCTCTGCCGCCTCTGCCTCTCCCTCTGTTGCCTCTGCCAGCCCCTGCACTGGACTGGCCTCCCCCTTCGCATGTGCGGGCATTGTGCCCCACACTCCCACACCGCCCATAAGTGACGTTCAAATGTCTTCTGCTTAGCACTGTCCGGCTGGGGGCCTCGTCCACATCCCGTATTCTACGGACGGGCGGCCTTCCTGGAAGCCTTTTAAAAGGCGGTGGGGTGATTGGATCAAGATTCGTCACAGGAGGCCACTCGATTGGTCCATTAAGGGGCCGGAGAAAGTGGGAGTACATCACCATGTATGTTTCCCGGTGATAGCACCAATGCACAAAATCCTCAGGAGATCTCCTCATGAAGTGAATGCACGGGATTGCATGCACACACGGGATGCCAGTCAACTCCCACCGGTAACATGTACAAGTACACTTTTCCAAATCAACAGAGTACATGTCGGTACTGTTGGTGACCTCAAACTGGGCAGCTCCTGCAAACTGGGGGCTCCAATTTCTACTGGCATGTTGTACTTTGGCGAGGCGGTTGCTGATCATTGGACACAACCGTTCGGTCGACTGAGCTATCTTTTCATCTTTTTTTACGATCCTACCCATGATGCCCTTTCGAATGATCTCGAACATACTTAGAATTGGTTTGTCCCGGGCGGGTAGGATGCAGGCATTGAAGGACTCGCTGAGGTTGTTGAGGCTTATGTCGCACTTTGGGATCGAAGAGAAGACATGTTTGGCCCAGCATGTCGCCTCTATTCCACGTAAATAGTCATGGGCCGCCGGGTCAAGGACACATAACTTGGCCATCTCTTTCTCAAATTGCCTCACTGTTGTGGCTCTTGATGCAGCCCACATTGCATCTTTCAACAACCTCCCTTTAAATTGTTTTTGAAAATTGGCATACAGGTGTCGGATGCAAAACCGCTGCTCTGCTTGCCATGCCACCTCTCTCACAGCTGGCACTAGTCCCTGCAAAGATTCATAATATGAGACAGACATTGGTAATATATGACAAACATAAACACATAATGCAAAAGCAGTGAATAACACCTTACCTTTTGTCGATCAGAAATAATCGTCCACCCATTGCTAGATGGGGTGTTTAGATCGTCCAGCAACAATTCTAGAAACCACCTCCATGAAGCCCTATTTTCTGCTTCAACGACTGCTAAAACAATCGGGTACATACCATCGTTCCCGTCGATGGTGACAGCAGTAAGCAGTTGCCCCAGAGTCGCTCCCTTCAAGTGGCAGCCATCTAAACAAATAACAGGTCTACCACCATTCAGCACTGCCCTTTTGCATGCATCCAAGCACATGTACATCCTTTTAAATACACTCATATCGAGGTCAACACGCAGTGAACTTCCGGGATTCGACCTCCGAATCTCCTCAGCATAGGACCATATGAGCTTGTATTGCTCATTGGCATCCCCTTCGTTAATTTTCTTAGCCGCATTTCTTGCCTTTCTAACAAGGCTGGATGTGATGTTGACGTTGAAGTCCTTCCTGACAGTCTCAATTATGGAAGATATGTCTCAATCGGCCTGACTTTTAAATCTGTCCAAGTAATGCGTTGCCACCCATTTGGCTGTGGCATGGCGGCTTTCCATCTGTCTGGAGCATGTGTGAACGTCGTTGTACATCTTTATTTGAAACGTCATTTCATTTTTTATTTGTGAGGCGTGCAGCCGCCACATGCACCCTTCTTGACAAGCAGCTCTCAATCGATTGAATTTTATCCCGTACCCATTATTCATTGCATAATCAACAATTTCTTCTCTAATTTTATTCAAGGAACTATATTTTTTGCCAAGCCCCATACCAACAAATGTGCACTCTGCTTCTGGTTGGCGTCTCAGTCTGCTCTCTGCCATGTCCATCTCTTCATCACTAGTGGATTGGCATGCTGATCGGAGTTCCTCATCGTCCTCTTCGTTTAAATTTGCTGAGACAGAATGCAAAACAATAGCAACTTCGTTTCCAAGGCCACGTACCTCCTCATTGGCCAATAATGTCTCTGAAGGGCCCACTTGAGCTTCACGGTTAATACCAGCTTCTGCAACACTCCAAGATGCCATTTTTTTCAACAAATTCTTCAATTTTTCCAAAATCCCTTTCTCTACTCGCTTCAGCGCCATTCAGACTTCTCTCGGGTTAGCTAATAAAGGGAAAACGACAGAATACATGCGAATATCGCAGACCGCTGGGATTATGTATTCTGCTGAATTAACAGAGGGACGCAAATGGCCTGGACGCAAATTGCCTGGACGCCGCGGCGTCCAGGCATACATTGTGGGGCCATCAGCTTTTTTTAACAGACAGCGACGGTGCATTTGTCATTTTCACATACGTTGGTGGTTAACTTGTTAGAAAACATACCACAGTGGTTGACTTGTCATTGACCGCAAACCACGATGGTTGATTTGTCATTTTCCCTTATTTTTTTTGATAAAACAATATTATTATAGAGATTTTAATTAATAAATAGAGTTAAACCCATATAATATGACTTTTTCACTTGGTAAAATAAGAAAATTTTCAAAGAACAAAACACTATGGGCCAAATTATTCTCCCGGTTCTTCCCAAAGGATACAACCGGATGAAGCAATGCTAAACCATCGCTTATGGTTATATTGTCCTCTCACTTGTCCTCCTTAAAGTGATCATATTTCTCTTTTTGTGATAGTGGATATAACATGTCCCTGCAATGGTTAAGTCACACACATTGTTTCTTGGAGATACTATGCTCTCAAAGGAGATACAATACCTCTACCATTTTATGGCGTGCAGAGAAGATACAACCTCTTAATGTATTGTTTAGTTTTGGTATGACATAAAGGTGCAAGGATGAGCATCTCCCTTATCTTGGCCTGCTTCAATGCCTCCCTATTCATTACGTATCCCATTTAGTGGTTGTTAAATAGTGGTTTACGTATACTCATTTCATTCCTTTATCACGTCCCTACTTGGCTAAGACTACATAGTTGATGTGATCCAGAAAACCTACAAATACAATGATTCATTAGGAGACATTAGAGACCGAAAGACTAGAGCAAGGATGAAAAAGATGAATGAAAGACATCCACTTTTTTAGGAAGAAATCCAACAAAAGATTCAAAGGAGAAAGATGATGAATTATATTCATCTATCATTCAAATATTTTATAGTATTCTTCAAGACGAAGCTTATGTGGAAAATCAAGCACAAGATTGAGAGACTTATGGTAAAATGCAGAATCATTGATCCAACCTTTGACTACTATTTGGTGGTTTCGACGTGCAAGCCGCGGTGGTGGAAGATGTGCGACCCGCGGCGGTGCAACACGAAGAAACTAACCAGGTTGGAGAAACTGTTGCAAACTCGCAATGGCAACCTGAACCCAAGTCTGAACAAGGAGAAGCCAGAAGCTCATTGGTCTGGTTCCAACCCGTTACAGCGGGTTTCAGGTCCAAACTATTCAGGATTTAAACTCCTTGGCAGAAATGAGAATTAAACAATTACTTGAAGATGATGGATTAGCTGGGTTGTGCCGGATGAGGGGCAGTTACTGTGAGAGAATTATTAGAATGTTTTACGCAAATTTGGAACTGTCCACTAAGCCATTAGAGGTGCGGATGTACCTTTTTGGACGAGAGTTGAGGTTCACTCCCAACGATGTAAATATAATGCTTGGATGTGTACTGGACGTGCCAAGCGATCATTATTATCACGTGTCTTGGAGCCACCATCATCAACCGAGGAGAAGGGCTAGCGGTGCTTAGATTGTTACACCGGGATCCCGAGGTTGCCTAGTACATCAAGCCAAAGGGCAAGGAGTTGAATGCCATAGCCCAATTGATCCACCTGAGCATGACATACACGATTTTGCCTCGGGATGGGCATCGAGACCATGTTAGCTGCATGGATCTCTATATGCTGGAGAAGGTTTTCACCAAGAAAAAGGTGGACATCAAATTTGCCATCTTGAGCCACATACATGAGGTGCTCAACAACCCAGCGAAAAATCTACCGTACAACTGACTCATCCAGAGCATCATTGAGCAGTACGGGGTACCCATCTCGGAGAAAGAGCCGAGAATTGAAGAGTCGGCCAATGACATGTACAACAAAGTTAAAGTGGACCGAATGAGGATCACCCAAGTTAGAGGGGAATGGGTCCGCAAGTCCAAGAAGCAGGCGGAACTTCCACCCCCCTCTGAGCCTCAGCATTCTGCCCCCTTAACGAAACATCCCCCTCCTCAGACATCTCATTTTACTTCGATGCCTGAGGAGACATTCGCCTAGATGAGTAGGATGGAAGAGCACCGTCATATGGTGATGACCAGAATGCAAATGATGGAAGAGCACCTGCAAATGCAATAAGTCCAAATACAAAGAGGGGAGGAGCAAGTAGAAGAGAGGCATCGCAGAGCAAAAGAGTGGCATATACAAGCAGAAGAGAGGCACCGTGAGCTGATGGCAGTACTTCAGAGATGTGAGAGGCGATCAGCTCGTACATCAGCCTTGCCATCGTCCTCTGAAGCAATAGATGTCACATACTGCTGGTAAGTGATTTACTTTGTACGCAAAGTCCAGTCTTTATTTTATTTGCATTTGACATAATGACGTGTTGTTGATTTGCAGCACTGGTGCCGTAAGTCACCAACCTGCTTCTCCAGCCGTGCCTGCCGAGGTGCAGGGGACCAGTCAGTTCGAGCCTCCGCCCCTTAGAACTGTACATGTGGTACGTCTTTCATTTGGTTATATATGTGTGTTGTTCATGTTCATGCTTTGTTAGTTTGACGGCATTTTGACATTTTTGTTGCAGCCTCAGGATTCGATGGACATGTTCAAGAAATATGTCCAGGCAAATACTCGGAAGAACATAGAGACGTGTTCAGTTCTTGGGGGAAAGCTGACCGGCGATGATTACGTCGTCACTGATATCATCTTCCCGGAGCAAGTCGGGACGCCAAATACGGTGAGAAGCCTTCTTTGTATGTTAGTGTATAAGATTTTATCTTAGTACTCATTTGAACTTATATGCAGTGCTATGGGGTTAACGACGAAGCTGTATTCGCGTATCAACAGGAAAACCGTCTACTCACATTAGGGTGAATTCATGTAAATAACCATCTCGCTTCTCCGGGTTGTTGTTCATGTTGAGATCATCTAATGCGTTGTTTACATTGCAGACACACCCGAAACATAATTGTTTTATGTCCTCCATTGACCAGCACACTTAATTCTTACTAGCTATTAATGCCGGAAGCAATCTCCATCATCGTAGCTCCCACTAACAAAGAGCAGTATGTATTTTCCCTTGTGTAAATTCTTAATATTGCTTTCTGCGTATTTTACCAGGAATTGTTCCCTTTGCATTGCAGCCCATACGACATCTTGTGGTGTACAAGTGAGGGTATGAGGGTGATCCGACATTGGACAAATAAGGAACAATTCCACGAGCATGACGCTGCAACCTTTGAGTATGAGGGTCCATTGTTCGACACAGCAGATAAAGTATTCGTTGACCTGCACTTATCTTTTGCGGTCAAGAATTTGCGGCAGAAACAGACCAGGAAGAAGGCGGCGTAGGAATTTATGTTTATATACACTTTGTTATAATTTGTTTATATTTACGTTGTAATTAATGTTTAGTTGAATTTTTTTACATTTACATTGTAATTTATGTGTAGTTTACATTTACTTTGCGAAAGTAAATGATACACTGGATGAATAATATGTTTGGATGATACTGGAACTGCTTGAGATTTTGTGCAGGATGTATGAGAATAGCTTTGGGGGAGTAAAGAAACAAGGCAGATTCTGGAAAAATTTTTATAAATTGGGGTGATGATAAGTGAAAAGTAAATCTTGTATGACCTAAATCAAGTACATAATTAAATAAAAGTGTATGGAGAAACTTGGGTGAATTCAAGGTAAAAATTTCAGCAAGCCACGACGGTTTGTGAGCGAGCTGCAGCGGCTTGCATAACAAGCCACAGCGGTTTGTGAGCAAGCTGCAGTGGCTTGCATAACAAACCAAAGCAGTTTGTGAGCAAGCCGTAGCGGCTTACATAACAAACCGTGGCAGTTTGTGAGCAAGCCGCAACGGCTCGCATAATAAACCACAGTGGCTTGTCATCGTATTTGTAATCAAATATCATGCACACTCCACAACCAAATATGTGGAACCAAAATATGAATTTAAATTGTGGAAATAAAACAAATTCAAATTTATCAATTCAAATTTATGAAACCAATTCATATTTATCAATTCAAAATTTACAAATATAGAGTACAATGCAATCACATATATATCAAACCTAATCTATCAAATGAATGTATCACAAAAGGTTAAGGTCCACATTTGTGTACGTTTGTGTTTGTGGACCTTGCGCATCAAACTGCTGCAGAACACATACTAAATGAAATTAGCATAGTTCAAATAACACTTGAAAACGTAAACGTGATAATGAGCTCACTTGCGTCTCAAGAACTTTGTCAGGAACTGTCTTATATACTTGCTCGGGGAGTGTCTCAGGGACTATGGAAGAAATTTTCTCGGGGGCTGTCTCGGGGACTTTGAAACCCATAAATGTGCCCTCCGACATTTCTTTGCCGCCTCTGCCTCTTCCTCTGTCACCTCTGTCGGCCCCTACACTGGACTTGCCTCCACCTTCGTACGTATGAGAATTATGCCCCACAACGGCCACAAGTGACGTTTAGATGTTTAATGGGCAGCACTGTCTGGCTTGGGGCCTCGTCCACATCCCGTATTCTTCGTTTTCGTGGCCTTCCTAGAAGCCTTTTAAATGGCGAAGGGATAATTGGATCAAGATTTGTCACAGGAGGCCACTCGATTAGTCCATTGACGGGGCGGACAAAGTGGGAGTATGTTGCCATGTATGTTTCCCGGTGATAGCACGCATGCAAAAATTTCTCAGAAGATCTCCTCATGAAGTGAATGCATGGGACTGGATGGACACATGGGATGCTGGTCAACTCCCACTAGTAACAGATACAAGTATGCCTGTCCAAATCAATATGGTACTGTTCGTTACAGTTGCTGACCTCAAACTGGGAGGCTCCCAAAAACTGGGGGCTCCAATTTTGATCCACAAGTTGTAGTTTGGCGAGCCGGTTCATTGGACATAAAAGGTCCATCGAGCAAGCCATCTTTTCATTTTTTTTCACAATCCTACCCGTAATGCCCTTTCACATGATCTCAAACATACTTAGAATCAATTTGTCCCGGGCTGGTAGGATGTAGGCTTTGAAGGACTCACTCAGGTTGTTGAGGCTTATGTCGCACTTTGGGATGTAGCAGAAGGCATGTTTGGCCAACATGTCACATCTATTCCTCGTAGATAGTTGTAAGCCGCCAGGTCAAGCAAAAATAACTTGGCCATCTCTCTCTGAAACTGCCTCACTGTTGTGGTTCAAGATGCGGCCCACATTGCATCATTTAACAACCTGCCTTTAAATTGTTTTTGAAAATTGACATACAGTGGTCGGATGCAAAAGCGATGGTCCGTTTGCCCTGCCACCTCTCTGACAGTTGGCACTAGCTCCTGGAAAGATTTATAATATGAGTCATACATTGGTACAAAATGCATAACATAAACACAGAAGGCAAAAGCAATCAACCGCACCTTTTGTCAGTCAGAAATGATTATCCATCCATTGCCAGATGGGGTGTTTAGATCATCGAGCAACAATTCCAGAAACTAGCTCCACAAAGCCCTATTTTATGCTTCAACCACTACTATAGCAATCAGATACATTCCATCGTTCCTGTCGATGGTGACAGCTGTGAGCAGCTGGCCTGGAGTCACTCCCTTTAAGTGGCAACCATCCAAACAAATATCTGGTCTACTGCAGTTTTGCACGACCATCTTGCATGTAGCCAAACACATGTACATCCTTTTAAAAGCACTCATGTCCAGGTCAACGTGCACCGAGCTTCTAGGATTAGACCTCCGAATCTTCTCAGCATAGGACCATATGAGCTTGTATTGCTCATTGCCATCCCTTTCGTTAATTTTTTTGGCCGCATTTCTTGCCCTTCTAGCAAGGCTGGGTGTGATGTTGATGTTGAAGTCCTTCCTGATTGTCTCAATTATGGAAGAAAGGTCCCAGTCGATCTGACTTTTAAATCTGTCTAAGTAATGTGTTACCACCCATTTGGCAGTGGCATGGCGGCTTTCCACCTTTCTCGAGCAAGTGTGAACGTCGTTGTAGAACTTTATTTGAAACGTCATTTCACCTTGCATTTTTAAGGCGTGCAGTCGCCACGTGCATCCATCCTGGCAGAAGCCCTTAACCGATGAGCGTTGGATGCCGCTTCGAGATGATAGAATGTTGGACCATTAGATCAAGTTAAGCAGAAGAAATGTGAGTTGTGGATTAGGAAAAGACTCTTCTGCGGAAAGGGTAGATGCCGATTGGGAGCGTTAAATAAATAGGAACATCATCGTTTTGGGTCATTGTGTGCTTCTGTGGCTACATTTGTGTCTGTTGTAGCATGTTTAGGAGATATAAACAGTGTCGTTTAGATTAGTAATGTCTTGGTTAGCAGCATGTTAGCGGAAGTGTTTGCTTCTACGGATAGATTGGTGTTTGCAAATATGTTTTAGATAATGTGAAACGCCGTCGTTGGATTTAATGAGTTTGCAATCTGAGGGAGCATTAGTATCCGCAGATGGGTCTTATCGATAAAATAATACAAGTGGAAAATGATGAGCCTTCAAATTGCGGTTCCCGCGTTGCGTCCGGGATCACCAAAGCGATCGCGAATGAGTTTTAGGGCTAACATGTGTGTTAGCCATTGGTTGAGCGGCTTGTCGTGGAGCTCCATTTGCGGTTGTTCGCGTCCACTATAGCTTGGGTAGATTTAAATTACATAAGTTTTCCAGAAACTTGCAAGCCACGATTCAACCCTTAGACTATTTAGGAAAAGATAATTTTTAGACGCGATTTTATCGGATTTTATCCCATGAAACTTTCTAGTTTTAGTTCTATAAATAAGAGTGTTGGATCGATACTCCTAACACCCGAGAACTCCCGCAGTGTTGGAGCTTCTCTCTCTAGCTCTCAAGTGATTTTTCTTCTCCTAGTTTCTGAAGGTAGGTTGCCACTGTGAGGTTCGACCTTGTTTCTTAAGCTGGATAGTGTTCAAGTTATTCTTTTGGTTAATCTGCTCTTATATCTTTTAAGGAAATCCGTGTGTTGAAGAGAGTGAACAGTCACACATCCATTAAAATTTCCAGGTAAGTGATGTTACATGTATTTGGCCTTTGACCTGCATCACAAAGACGCTAGGGTGTGCTTTTATTGATTGTTTGTATGCTAATATGATTCCTTGCTTGAAAATAGGTGACGATGACTTACTATTTCTACGTTAATATGACTCCTTGCTTGAAGATATCTTACATTGACTTACTGTTACTAAGTCTCCTTGCTTGAAATACGCGATGATGACTTGATAATATGATCCTTGCTGAAATATATGATGATGACTTGCTAATATGATTCTTGTTTGAAATATGCAATGATGACTTAAGTGGTTTTATGCATGATAATAAGGTTGGGAATATGTTACTATTATGTTCATGCATGGTAGTTATGTGTCATGTATGTTGCATGCATCATGTTTTTCATGAAAAGAAAAAAAATGATTTGCATGCATAAGTTTTCCATGTAAAAAAGACAAAAAAAGAACTTCAGATGTGAAGAGAAAAGATTGTCCCAAATGTTGGTCTTATGGGGGATAAACTTGTTAGCTCGGTTAGATAAGGATTTGGTCGAATTTCACCAAGTGGTTAGGCATTGAGTGCATAACACTAACATAGGTCTCGGTAAGGGGTAATGTCTCGACGAAGTTCACGAGACTCAGTGGTCTGTTTCTCATAGTCGTGCCTACACTTGCCTTAAGAATCTTGACAACGGTTGCAAAATAGTTAAAAGAAAAGAAAGAAAGAAAGAAAAAAACATATTTTTATGAAAACTACATTGCATACTCACGTTTTATGTTATACATCTCTTACTAGCGTTAGACTCATAATTTGAATTTTGTGATGCAGATATTTATGAATTCGCTAAAGAACATGTTGATGATAGAATTAATGGATAGTGCAGTTGAAGAGGAATTCTCATGGACAAAGTCAAAGTGTTGTTGAAGCGAACTTGATCCATGGGTTAGGATTTCAAGAAAACATAAGAAAAAGAATGAATCTATATTTCATTATGTTTTTATTAGTAGGATTTTATAAATAAATATTTATATTTATTTTATGATGGGTTTTTATTATGTTGGATTTAAAAGAGATTTATTTTAAAGACTTCCGTTATGTATGATTTTAAAGGTATGATTTAAAAAAAAAGTAAAAAAAAGAGTTTTAACGCTTCGAGATGTTACATTATATGAATTAAAAACCTTAGTTAGTTATTAATATGTAAAATTTCTCTAAATTAGTTAACCTTAAAAACGATAATGCTAACACACAAATATATAAAGAAGTAGGGTAAGAGAGTGAAAACAAATTTGATAACGCAGTTCGGCCAAACACGCCTACATCCGCACTTTGAGTCTCCTTCTTGAAGATTCTATTCACTTCAACTTTGCCGGTTACACTTTGAGTCTCCTTCATTATGAGCTCAAAGTTTGATAAAGTGTGTAAAAGCATGACCGTTGTTAATTTTCTTTGAGCATCTAGTCATCCAAGATAGGTTTTGGTCTACCACACTAGTTGACCTATTCTGGCTCCGCGCAACCACTTTAGCATACTTATGAAATTTTAGAACTCTCTAATATTTTCTTGGTTGATCGATCTCTGTCCAAGTTGACCACTTTGTCTTCATCAAGCAAATTCATGCTCTTGGTAATATTGAAAGTTGACTACGTCTTAGCTCTGGTCAACCACTTCGTGTTCTTCAAAACAATTCATGCTTTTTGTGATTTTTTAGGTTGATGTGCCTCAGCCTTGGTCAACCACGCTGTGTTCTTCATCCAAGCATGCACTCAGGAATTTTTTTCGGTTGACCACGTTAGTTATTTATATGTAAATATTCTGTAAATTAGATAGCCTTAAAAATGATAATGCTAATACACAAATAAGTAAAGGAGTAGGGTAAGAGAGTGAAAACAAATTTGATAATGCGGTTCAGCCAAACACACCTATATCCACACATTATGTTTCCTTCTTGGAGATTCTATTCACTTCAACTTTCCTGGTTACACTAGATTGAACTTCCGGATGTTAATCCAACCTTACAATGACTTTTTCGGGTGTCCCTCAAATCAATCTCAAAAGAGAATATTGAAATCTCAAACTTTTACACACACTTTCCTAATCCTCAAATCGTAAGTCTCAAATTTAGAGTGGGAGAATTTAGGAGTTTTAGCTCATAATAAAGGCTAAAAAATTTCAAAAATTTTGGCAGCACTTTGTTGCAATATTCATCAGAAAAATTGCGCATTGGTCGGCTACCCAACCACAACGGTCGATTCACTTCATGACCGTTACAAATTTTCTATGACCATGTGGCGATTCAAGACAAGTTTTGGTCTACCACACTGGTCGACCTATTCTGGCTCCGGTGACCGCTTTAGCATACATACGAATTTTTAGAACTCTCTGGCATTTTCTTGGTCAACTGCTCTTTGTCCCGGTGGACCACTTTGTCTTCATCAAAAAAATTCATGCTCTCGGTAATATTAGAGGTTGGCTACATCTCAGCTCTGGTCAACCACTTTGTGTTCTTCAAAGCAATTCATACTTTCTATGAATTTTTATGTCGGCATGCCTCAGCCTTGGTCAACCACATTGTGCTAACATCTCCCCTTGTTCTACATCTTTCCGTTATTCAAAAATTAAATTTCTCTAGAATGGTTATGGTCGACAACTCCTCTTCACAGGTCGACCACTTTTGTTATGTTTGCACACTTCAACAAATAATGCTTGTAAGGACTTCAACAAACATATTAGCACATTTAAATACCAGCTCTCAAGGGTATTTTTGTAACGACCTGATTTTTACTACATTTTTAAAACGCATAAAATTTAAAACTTTTCTTTTTATAAAAACATCAGAAGATTTTCCTTTCATAAAACCTGATTATTAAACTCTTTACTTAAAACCTTTTTACCAATTGTAGCGGAAATAAATAAAATATTTTTCATTTACAATTAAATACTTTTTAGTATTAAATGATAAGTAAAATTTTTTTTTAAAAACCTTCTAGTAAATACAACAGAAGTCTTTATAAGTAAACAAAACATTTAAGAATATAATTTAATTAATTTACAAAACCTTTTACAAATCGTTTCTATTTAAATCCCTTTTTAGCCTAGCTAGGCACAAGATTCGCGCATGTAAATCCTTCATTGACTGCTTCGAAATATGTTCTCGTACGTATACCTACATCAACAAGACTTATTTAATGAGCCTAAGACTCAGTAAGTGATATAAAATAAAATGTAAACATGCTATGCATCTTTGAAATCTGTTTTCGTTTTCTGTTTTTTTTTCTTTTCCTTTATCTTTTCAGTTTTTGTTTTTGTTTCTCTTTTTCTTTATCTTTTCATTTTCTGTTTTATCTTTTTATTTTCTATTTCTGTTTATCTTTTCTTTATCTTTCCGTTTTCCATTTCCGTGCACATCAATGCACCTGGTTCTTACATCAATCGACAACCCTATAATTGTGCACATCAATGCACTCGGTTCCGACATCAATCAGCAACCCTATAACTGTGCACATGAATGCACCTAATCCCGACATCAATCGGCGACCCTCAATGTGATAAAGGCTCGGATCCACCGAAAACTCATGTCAGCTACTGTGTACGTCAATACACAGCGACCCCACAACCCCGATACAAGTAGCTCCGAGATCAACCAAAAGCTCTGCTAGTAATTGTACGCATCAATGCACAACAATTGGCTTTGACATCAATTGTAGCGCACTAGCGGCCGTGCACATCAATGTTTAAACGATCTCATATACACTGTTGTGTCGGCCAGCCTTGATGTCGATCAAGGACCAACTAACAGCTCACATTTCATATCATCATTACAACTTGGGGAAGCCGGGCCACTTAGGCCACTCCGACCCACAAGATCTTGTACCATTTATTCCGTTTATTCATTTACTTTTATCTTTCTTATATTATCCGTTTCCATTTTCTTTTCAAAACCATACATGAAAAACTATTTTCATATCGTTTTAAAACCATAATGTGTGATACTAGTGATTTCATAAATTTCTATTATATCGTTACTATATTCTCTAAATATGCTCATCAATGAAATATATCATTAAAATAACTTAATTCTAATAAACACCCAGCAAGCAGCAGTACAATTTGTGAACATGCTCAATATCTGTCTATTCTATCAAAGTGGTAGACATGCTCAATATCTTAATAAAGCGGTAAACAATCAGCATACAATTCATAACTCTTGTGATGTAGGGTCTGAAGACCAAAGCACATGCATATCAACTTACATGCAGTCCGTAGCGCACCTTAGCACTTAATCGTTATTTTTCTTCCTTTAATATCTTCAAAAATTATTAAATAACCTATCATTAAAATCACATATTATTAACCTTACTTCTACGTCTCATATTCTTAACAATTCCAATATCATAAATTCTCATTCATTATGTAATAGAATTGTTTAATTCAAATTAATACCCAATCACTTAATAGTTTCCATCACTTAAAACTTAACAGCCAACCGAGTGCATTTTAAATCAACAAAGTATATTTCAACCATGATCAGTAAATCAGGGGATCTTAATACAGAGAGCTTTCATAATGTCCAACAATCATTTCCTTAATTATTTCAACCCAAGCAGTAATTAACAAATAACCATTTTTATTAACAGAGCATTATCCATATTCTTCATTGTCCAAATACCCATATCCACAAGGTAGAAATTCCTAGAATTAAACCCACTCATTTTATATACTTCATTGGTAGTAACGAGTTTCCAACAACAAAACCCACATATTCTCACGGTATTTTTCAATAAAACCATCAGTGAGAATTCACCCAACAGAGATAAATAGAGAGAAAACGTCATAGAGAATTACCAAGTATCAGAGCATATTTCACCCAAAATATCCATAATTAAAACAGAGAGAAATCTTCAAAATCCAACAACCGTGCATATCTCCAAACAATAAATCCAGCAGAGATTAAACCAATTACAATCACAGGGAGCATTTCAAACAATTCAATTTCACAGTGAAGCAGCAAACAACCGAGAGTCATAATCACTTCATCCTCCCAATTAATTCTATAAAACCCATAAATAGAAGTGAAGGAAATTTTTACCTCAAGAACACCCACGAGCAAGCTCACTATCTCTAGATCCTCTCTCGGCCATACATCACTAGAGAGAACACACCAGATAGCATCACTCTCGACCTTCCATTCTCTTCTCCTCCACTCTGTCTTTTTATTCACTCGCCTAAATTATTTCTCCGACAACATCCTCTTATTTCTCTATGCTTTTAAGAGACGGTCCTTTGCTGCTTTCTTCTTCAATTCACCAACCAATTCCAGGAAGTGTGCTTCCCATCTGTAAAGGGAAACACTTGCATTATTGTGTTGGCCAGAATGAAATGAACCAGTTCACACATTTCTGTACTTTACCATAGAACCAACAGGACCGATTCGGTCCAACGTGGAATGCAGGCTCAACCTTCCCACGGTGTTCGCCCCTGCCATTTGCCCAATTCCAAATGACAAATTTTCCACAACCGAATGCTAGGGAGAAGAAACACAGAACTCAATCAATGGACTAGACTTGCCTCGGTCGAAACTTCGTTGCACATAGGAGAAATCACCCCATAGCTCAAGCGTTCCACCGACGCAACCCGCACCATGGTTCGCGTCCATCGATGTCACACGTTGCCGCCAAAGGCTTGATGACGGACCAAAGAGGCTTGATGACGACGAACGGAGACGTTCAAGGCAGCAACAATGGGCAACGTTCGTCAAAATTCGTTGGCCAAGGACCGTCGAACAGAGACGTCCAAGGCAATAACAATGGGAGACGTTCGTAAAAATTCGTCAGCCAAGAACCGTTGAACAATAATCCAACAGACTGAAGAAGGACATCAATTATCGGGGGATGTCCGTCGTGCCCATTGGAACGATGGTTCATGGCCGTTGGATTGAGAATGGACGTCCCTCGATCGGAATGAAAGGCTAGGATGGAGTTTGTCTTTTTCCAAATGGTGATGATGGACGTCCCTCGGTCTAAAACAGACGTCCATCTTCCCATTTCGGACATCCCTTTCATGGTCGTTGGATCGAGAACGAACGTCTCTCGATCAGAATGGACAACTAGGATGGAGTTTGTCATTTTCCAAATGGCGATGATGGATGTCCATCTTCCCATTTCGGACATCCCTCGATACGAAACGGACGTCCCTCGACTTGAGACTACGTCGTTCTGCCCATAATGGACGTCCCTAGTGTCACAACGGATGTCCCTCGACTTAAGACTATGTCATTCAGGCTGAAACGGATGTCCATCTTTGGCCGATGGACGTCAGTTGTATGTTCGCCGGACTTCTCTGAATGTTAAATCTGCCTATAATCGCAAAGGATGCCCGTCGAACATAAAACGAACGTCCCTATAATTCATTGAACTTAGTTCGCCGAGGATTTCTGTTATAGCTGAACTTAGTTCTCCAACTTCTTCTTAAAGAAGGATGTCCCTCAAAAATAAAACGAACGTCCCTATACGATAGATACAGCGGAACTTAGTTCTTCAACTTCTTCTTCTACTCCTCTTTCTTTCTCTGCTTTGCAACCTTGTTCTGGAAATATCTAATAACAATTTCATATTTCGCAGTACTTCTTCTTCATGAAGGACGTCCTTCGAAAGTAAAACAAACGTCCCTACGAAGCCGTGGCAGTTTGTAGACGAGCCGCTGGCTCGACATTATCACGTTTAACGGCACGTGACAACGATGGTTGGTTTGACATTTTTTTCATAGTTCAGTAATTAATTTGTTAGTGAAAAAATGATGATGGTTGGTTTGTCACTAACAGTAAAGGATGATGGTTGGTTTGTCATTTTCCCTTAATCATAATATATGTATGTATTAATTATACATACAGTGCATTAATTGACTCAATTTTCAATTCTCGATTTATTCTGAATATTGCTAAATGATAATTAGCGGTTCAATTTAAATTCTTCAATTTGATTTCCCAAATTAATTTTTCATCAAATAATTTTTCAATGATTATTCAAATAATCCCCAATCAAATTCTCATCAAATAAATCTTCAATTATCCAGTAATGCCCAAATAATTTTCAAATTATTTTTACTTAATTATGTTATAGGAAATCAGGTATTACAATTTTTTATGAGATAAATACTATACTCCAATCAATAATAAATTCATCATAAATTATATATTTAATTTATAAACAAATTAGAGAGATAATTGAATTTAACATTATTAAAATAACAAAGATTTTATTAAGCTAACAGTATGCAATAATCATACGTGAGCATACATTAGACTTCTCACATAGAGAATCTGGATTTCTCTAATTCCAACTTGATTATTAGGGAATTGATCTTCAATAAATTTGTCACCTTTAGTAGTGAAAGTGTCATTTGATTTACAATCCTACATGTCGAGTCTTTTAACTATTGTTTTGATATAACTCTTCTACTATAACTCAATTATACCTTTAGAGAAATCTCAATATATATATGTATGCCTATTTTAAATGAGGTGTTCATAGAGATGACAAACGAGCTGACTAAGCTGAGTCAAACTTTAAAAATCATGGCTCACCGAACCTATCAAGTTAAATGAGTTGAGCCTAATGAGTATTCCTAAAAAAAGTTTTAACTCGAGCCAGCTTGCGAGCCTAACCCGTCTGAGCCCCCAAGTGGGCCTGTGAGTAGGCACATTTGGCTTTGTCCCAGGCAACCTCACGAGTCGAAAATCTGGTCCCAACTTGGCTAGCCTCTTGGGATCGGGCAGTCTTGTCAGTCCACTCATTCAACATCTCTAGGTGTTCCTAGGATACTTCGTCTTAAATTTATTGTGATAGAAATCTCTTGATCCAAGTAGAGGATGAATATAGCGATTTTGATATATTAGCATTGTGGAAAGCACAAAAACAAAATTTTTCAAAGCTTTCTTTTACTATCCAAGACATATGCTAATATAAACAATTTCATCTCAATTGGCTTTTAGTGTGATGGTAGAGTTTTCTCACTCAAAAAGCAGTTTTGTACCTAAAAATTTCGAGATATTAATATACTTAAAGGAATCGAAGCTAGTACACAAGAGGATGCAAGACAATTAAAAATTGGAGAAAATTGCACCAAAATATTGATAACATCAATATATGCAATTTTCATATTTGAATAGATGAAATGTGTATAATTGACAGTGAATAGGTGCCAACCTAGTTTACATGTAATCCAATTGCGGTGATAAAATATTTTATCAATTCGATGAAATATAATTTTGGTAATACATACAATTTCTATTAATAAAATGAAGTATTTCTATTACTAATTGTAGTACGATTCTTACATTTTTTTAATAAAACATAACTGAGGCCATGGCACCAAATGGAAGATCTGCAACCCCAATTAAAATTTCAATTAAAATTTGAACGTTTTAAAAACAGGAGTGTTGGAACCACAACTCGAGATGTCAAATTGGTGACCCCAATTACAAGTTGAATGTTAAAAATATAGAATTGTTGGTGTCGTGAAATCACAATTGTGCCCTCGTTAGAAGTTGAATGTTGGGAAAATGACAAACCAACCATCATACTTTATGATCACTAAGAAGTTAGCCACTTAATTTTTTTGTGAACAAATTAACCACTTAACTATAAAAAAAGTCGCCGCTAACATCGCTGTCACGTTTGCCGTTAAATGCATTGACTTTGATCTGCAGCGGCTCATTACTCATCTGCCGCGGTTCCATATTTTTAAAAATAACTTTATAACATTGATGGTCCGCCACAGATCATACATGACCTACTGCGGGTTGACAATAAACCGCGATGAATTAATACTGATCCGCTGTGGGTTGACTATAAACCGTAGCGAATTAATACTGATCTGCCACGGTTCATTGTGCCTTGTTTTGCGTTTTGAGAGCTATAGTATATAAGAATTGCATGTGAGGTTTAGTGAATTCACCATGAACCACGGAATCCTCGGCGACGCTAGAAGCAATGTTGGAATAGAGCTCAACGGCGATGTTTTGAGAGTTAAGTACTACGGTTTTCCTAGCGAGCAAGACGAAAGTTTTAGATGTTTTGGGTGCTGTAAAAAGGTGATAGATTTGGAGGCTAGGTTTCGGCCATTGTCGGTGCAGTTACAGGACTATGAGTGCTCTGAGGTAGTCGCATTCAACGGAGCACATGTATATAATATGGTTGTAATGGAATTTGGTTTGTGTCTGTCATGCACATATGCACGATATGGTTGTAATGAAATTGGTAAATTGGTTTGCAGTTATAATGCACATGTACATGATATGCTTGTAATGAAATTGATAATTTGATTGATAATGATGAATGAAAATTGATTAGTACGAAGCTGTAAAATTAGCAATATTTTTCTGAGCCAACATTTTACTTTTGATCGACCGCGTTTCAATTTGCTTGAATATGTGAAGGCTAGTTATGCACAGGTGTGTTTTTTATTTGCTATATTCAACCTGGAGCAGATCAGTATTAATCCCCCGCTGTTTATAGTCAATCCGCGGTAGATCAGTATTAATTTACCACGATTTATTGTCAACCATGGCAAGTCATATATGATCCACGACGGGCCATCAATGTTATAAGGTTATTTTTAAAAATATTGAGTCGCGGCGGATCGAAGTCAATGCATTTAATGGCGACGTTAGTTGCAACTTTTTTCATAGTTCAATGATTAATTTATTAGCAAAAAAATTTGATGGTTGACTTGTCATTGATCACAAAGTACGATGATTGGTTTGTCATTTTCTTTGAATGTTTTAAGAAAGCAGAACTGCTTGTGTTGCAACCTAAAAATACAGTGACACACAACTAGAGGTTCATAGAGCCGTTACTCCATTTTTAGAAATTACAAAAGAAATTTAGCTTTGCCTATAGGCCAGCGCCATGGTCGAATATCCTCGTGTAGACCTTGGTTTAGGTGACTTTGGCCTAGTCATAAGTCCAATCCAAGGCTTGCTAGACCATGCTTGTGTCAAATTTGGACCTCATTTCTGTAGATCAGGTCGACCTCGACTGGTGCACTGATGAAACTAAGGAAATACAGTAGAATCGCATTGCTTTCCCCATACAAATTCATGTAACTTAAAATGAACTGATCATACTCTTTATTGTATCTTCAAGTGTTCTGTTATGTCTCTCAAATACACCATTCATGCTAGGCACAACTGACATGGTTTATTAAGAATGATATTGCATTCCTCTCCAAATTCAGCAACACAGACAACATTTTCACTTGATGTATCATATCTGGCAACATGGCATAGACATACTTCATGAGTTTAACTACCAAGTATGTCTAGATATAGAAACTAAATAAACCTTGGAAGAAATCAAAGTAAGAAAAGTACATTTCTTCATATGCAAAGCGTGATACATAATGTAGTCCACTACTATTGCAAAAGTAGCAAACTAGACATGTGGTTCTAGCTTCTCAAGGAACATCTAGACATTGCCATCATCAGACATGGTTCCCTTGAAAACTTCTAGGATTACATTCTTTATAACCATGAAACTCATGTGATTTGAAAGATCGCATTTTTCAGGTATTTCTTTTCATTAATAATACTTGTTTCCATAAATTCAAAAGGTTATTCAACATGACGTGCAAGGTTTAGATTCATATAACCATGAACAACTAGTTCTTGAATCTTGTTTCATTCAATATCATAATGGACTAGCAATAACATTGGTTGAATCATAATTATTTTTCATATAAAAATTCAAATACACATAATAAAGTAGTTAATAAGTGATACTCTCAGTGCAATATTAAAATATGGGAAAATGACAAATCAACCATCGTGGTTTGCGATCAATGACAAGTCAACTACTGTGGTATGTTTTCTAACAAGTTAACCACGAACGTATGTGAAAATGACAAATGCACCATCGCTGTCCGTTAAAAAAAGCTGATGGCCCCACTATATATGCCTGGACGCTGCGGCGTCCAGGCAATTTTGGCCTGCACGCCACGGCGTCCAGGCCAAAATGATTTTGAAATAAAAAAAAAAAAAATACTTAAACCAATTTCGCCCAAATTTCAAGCCCTAATCTGCAACTCTCGACAAACTTGCGACGAGGAGTGCGACGAGGAGAGGAGCTGCTTGCGACTAGGAGAGGAGCTGCGTGCGACGAAGAGAGGAGAGGAGCTACGTCCGACGACGATTTGAGGTAGATTTGTGTGTATTTGTTGATGATTTTCTCATAGTTGTCTGTGATAATGGAAATGGACTGTTGATTTGAGGTAGATTTGCTGCGTTTCTTCGAAGTCTCTATGAGGGTCTTCGGCGCCGGTCACACATTTCCGCGGCGTGCAGGCAATTTTTGGCCTGGACGCCAAAAAAAAAAAAAAAAAAAGAAAAAGAAAATATATACCTAAACCTAAACCTAAACCTAAATATATACCATGCAAGAAATATTCAAGTTAAACTTTTGTTTAAATTTGTAAATCGATAGTTATAGCTTGAAATTATTTTGGAGATAAGTATTGGGGTAATAATCTGTTATCGGAAATGAAATTGGAATTTTGTTTTTGTTTCATTACATTTTTTATTATCCAAGCGACGCAATGAGGAAATACTGTTATGCTAACTCAGACATGTTGTGTGGGTTATTATATTGCAGGTTGGTGAATTACTCTCAACTATCAGAATGCAATCCCGGACTAAGAAATTGACCTCGAAGCGTGGGAAGGCAACGATGGAGGCAGTTGAACCCGTTCAAACTGCGGCGTTCGAAGCCGATGTAGTGGCGGCGGTGGAAGAAACCGCTGAGCCTGAAGAAGGAGAAGCTGGATGCTCCAGCGACCCATTCCAACCCGTTCAAGTGGGTTCAAGGTCGAAACTATTTTGGAACCGGAATTACAAAGCACGGTACGTAGAAGATATACAACTCCGTACAATTATTGTGTCCAAGATAGTAGATTTGGACTCATTCGCAGGGATGGGAATTGATCGTATGCTTGAGGCTGCTGGGTTAGCCGGGTTATGCCGGATGAGGGGCAGTTATTGCGAGCGAGTTATACGATTGTTTTATGCAAATTTGAGAATTTCCACCCAACCATTAGAGGTGCATACATATATTTTTGGACATGAGGTTAGGTTCACGGCCAATGATGTCAACATTATGCTTGGATGTGTGTTGGAGGAGCCAAGCGATGAATATTATCAGATGGCTCGGGCGCCACCATTCGTCAAACAAGGACGTGGGTTAGAGGTGATTAGATTGTTGCATCAGGATCCCGAGGTTGCCGAGTACAGCAAGCCAAAGGGCAAGGAGTTGAATGCCTTAGCCCGATTGATCCACCTGATAATGACGTACACAATTTTGCTTCGGAATGGGCATCGAGACCTTGTTACCAGCATGGATCTCTATATGCTAGAGAAGGTGTTCACGGGACAAAAGGTGGACATAAGATATATCATCGTGAGCCACATGCAAGAGGTGCTCAACAACTCGGCGAAGTCACTGCCGTACAACTGGCTCATCCAGAGTATCGTTGAGCAGTTAGGGGTCCCCATCCCGGAGACGGAACCTAGAATTGAAGAGTCGGTCAATGACATTTACAACAATTCATTAGTGGACCGAATGGGGATCATCCAAACTGGAGGGGAATGGATGCGCAAGTCAAAGAAGGAAGCAACACATCCACCCCGGTCAGAGCCTAGGCATTCAGTCCCGTTTCATGAACAACCTCCTCTTCCTCAGGCATCTCATTTTAGTTCGATGCCTGATGAGACGTTCGCTTGGATGAGCAGGATGGAGGAGCTCCATCATATGTCCATGACCCAAATGCACAAAATGCAAGAGCAGCTGCAAATGCAACAAGTCCAAATACAAGAAGCGGCCAAGCTCGCAGAAGATAGGTGGGCCATAGCACAACAATGGCATATGCAATCTGCCGAGTGGCATCGTGAAATGGTGGTAGCCATGAACCCAGGTGAGAGGCGATCACCCCATTTAGCATCCGCGTCATCCTCCTCTGACGCACCTGATACGACATTCCGATTGTAAGTTCATTCCGTTGAACGCTAATTCCACTTTTTTACTTTATTTTGTTTCATGTAATGACATGTTTTTAATTGGCAGCAACCCTGTTGGAAGCAGCCAACGTATTCCTCCAGCCGTGCCTCTCGAGCCGCCGCCCCTTAAAACTGTGCGCGTGGTATGTCTTTCATTTCGGTATATATGTGTGTTCATTAATGTTTACGCTCACCCTTTTTTGACATTTTGGTTGCAGGCTCATGATTTGATGAGTAAGTTCAAGGATTATTGTCAGGGTAATCTTCGAAGGAACATAGAGACATGCGCAGTTCTTGGGGGAAAGCTGACCGACAATGAGTACATCGTCAGCGAGATCATCTTCCCGGATCAGAAGGGCACGGCAGATACTGTGAGAGGCCTTCGTTGTGTGCTAGTTTATAAGCTTTTATCTAAGTACTCATCCAAACTTATATGCAGTGCTATGCGGTGGACGGCGCAGACGAACATATTTTCAGACATCAACATGAACACGGTCCATCCCTGGGGGGATGGAGGTGATAGGAAAATGCAAAATTAAGGAACAATTCCACCTGCACGAACCTCCAACCTTTGAGTATGAGGGTCCGTTGTTCGCCCGAGCAGATAGAGTATTTCTTGACCCGCACTTGTCGTTTCTCATCACGGATTTGCGCCCGAAACCGACCAGGAAGAAGAAGGCGTAGTGTAGTTCAATGATATGTTGTTTGGATGTTATGTATAGTTTACATTTAGCGGATGATTTGGATGATACTGGAACTGTTTGGGATTCTTTTTTGTGCAGGATGTACGAGAGTAGTTTTGGGGGAGTAAAGAAACAAGGCACATTATGTCAAAATTTTTAAAAAATTATGAAGTCAGGTCAATTGATTAGTTGTAATGCCCCTGGAATTGAAAAAAAACATTAACTTACTAACACAAAGCTTTGAATTTGCAAAACTTCTTTTTATATCAGAAAAACACAACTTTACATCAATGCCATTTCACTGTCATCTACATTTGTCGAAAGACAAAACAATTGTATCATGGCAGGTTAAGGTCCACATTTGTGTACGTTTGTGTGGGAGGACCTTCTGCATCAGACTCCTGCAGATCACATTGAAAAGGAAATGAGAATATGTCAAATAACAATTGAAAGCATAACGTGATAATGCACGGACCTGCGTCTCATGAACTCTATCAGGAACAGTCTCAGACACTCGAGAAGGAATTGTCTCAGGGACTAGGGAAGTAATTGTCACGGGAGCTGTCTCGGGGACTCTGAACCCCATAAAGGTGTCCTCCGACCTTCCTCTGCTGCCTCTGCCTCTCCCTCTGTTGCCTCTGCCAGCCCCTGCACTGGACTGGCCTCCACCTTCGCACTTGCGGGCATTGTACCCCACACTACCACACCGCCCACAAGTGACGTTCAAATGTCTTCTGCTTAGCACTGTCCGGCTGGGGGCCTCGTCCACATCCCGTATTCTACGGACGCGCGGCCTTCCTGGAAGCCTTTTAAAAGGCGGTGGGATAATTGGATCAAGATTCCTCATAGGAAGCCACTCGATTGGTCCATTAAGGGGGTGGAGAAAGTGGGAGTACATCACCATGTATGTTTCCCGGTGATAGCACCAATGCACAAAATCCTCAGGAGATCTCCTCATGAAGTGAATGCACGGGTAGGATGCAGGCATTGAAGGACTCGCTGAGGTTGTTGAGGCTTATGTCGCACTTTAGGATCGAAGAGAAGGCATGTTTGGCCCAGCATGTCGCCTCTATTCCACGTAAATAGTCATGGGCCGCCAGGTCAAGGACACGTAACTTGGCCATCTTTTTCTCAAATTGCCTCACTGTTGTGGCTCTTGATGTAGCCCACATTGCATCTTTCAACAACTTGCCTTTAAATTGTTTTTGAAAATTGGCATACAGGTGTCGGATGCAAAACCGCTGGTCTGCTTGCCATGCCACATCTCTCACAGCTGGCACTAGTCCCTGCAAAGATGCATAATATGAGACAGACATTGGTAATATATGACAAACATAAACACATAATGCAAAAGCAGTGAATAACACCTTACCTTTTGTCGATCAGAAATAATCGTCCACCCATTGCTAGATGGGGTGTTTAGATCGTCCAGCAACAATTCTAGAAACCACCTCCATGAAGCCCTATTTTCTACTTCAACGACTGCTACAGCAATCGGGTACATACCATCGTTCCCGTCGATGGTGATAGCAGTAAGCAGTTGCCCCAGAGTCGCTCCCTTCAAGTGGCAGCCATCTAAACAAATAACAAGTCTACCACCATTCAGCACTGCCCTTTTGCATGCATCCAAGCACATGTACATCCTTTTAAATACACTCATATCGAGGTCAACACGCAGTGAACTTCTGGGATTCGACCTCCGAATCTCCTCAGCATAGGACCATATGAGCTTGTATTGCTCATTGGCATCCCCTTCGTTAATTTTCTTAGCCGCATTTCTTGCCCTTCTAGCAAGGCTGGATGTAATGTTGACGTTGAAGTCCTTCCTGACAGTCTCAATTATGGAAGATATGGCCCAGTCGGCCTGACTTTTAAATCTGTCCAAGTAATGCGTTGCAACCCATTTGGCTGTGGCATGGCGGCTTTCCATTTGTCTGGAGCATGTGTGAACGTCGTTGTACATCTTTATTTAAAATGTCATTTCATTTTTTATTTGTGAGGTGTGCAGCCGCCACATGCACCCTTCTTGACAAGCAGCTCTCAATCGATGCGCATCACTGTGGGTGAATTTTATCCCGTACCCATTATTCATTGCATAATCAACAATTTCTTCTCTAATTTTATTCAAGGAACTATATTTTTTGCCTAACCCCATACCAACAAATGTGCACTCTGCTTCTGGTTGGCGTCTCAGTCTACTCTCTGCCATGTCCATCTCTTCATCACTAGTGGATTGGCATGCTGATCGGAGTTCCTCATCGTCCTCTT
>CM039468.1:21218186-21410657 GCA_022433065.1 Begonia loranthoides | reverse complement strand
GGGGGGGGGGGGGTGTGGCGGGTGGCTATTGATGGTCATCGACGATGAGTTTGTGACGTCGACATTGGCCGATGAGACAACGATCGACACTTCAGGTCGAAGAGGCTGGAGCTAGCGATTCGCGAGGAATGGCTGGAGCAGCTACGGCTCAGTCCGAACCGATCCACACGGGGCTAGTTCTTGCCCTGAAGGATTAGACAATAGAACGTGCAAGGAATGGTGTTGATAGGGCATGGCTTGGCATGGCGTGGCTGAGCAGGGCAAGGAAGACCTCTCTGGTGTAGTAGAAAGGCAGAGACTTAGGTGAGGAGTGCTCTGGTGAGTTAAAATGCAGAGACAGAGAGGGAGTGTGCCTCTCGGGAGAAGAAAAACCGTGGAAATGAGGGAGAGGGAAGTGCTCTCGGGTGATGAGGAGCTGTGGCCATGGAGAAGAACAAAAGGAGAATAATAAGAAGAAAAGGAAGCAAAAGAATGTGAAGGAGCAGGGGAAAAAGGGTGCTCTCTGGCCCTTGTGAGTTTTCTTCAGGCATTCCCTGTGTTGTTTCTTTTAGATTTTAAGGATTCATTCAAATAGTTGTGGAAGATAAATGAGTGCTATGTTATAGTTCTGCTTCTATTTAATGATTGATGGGTATGCTGGGGATTGTCTCTATATGTTCAGCTTCAATGTTTATCCTTAGTAGTTGGATATATTATTCTGTTGGGTTTCTACTTATTGGTTCTGTGAATGAATTTATAAACCTGGATTGTTCTTTGTTTGGATCATTGTTGTGAGAGACTATTATTGTTATTGCTAACTGTTAAGGCTACTGCATAAATGGGTTGGTTAAGCTGCTATTTGGATAATACTCTATTGATTAAGCCTATCCTTTTGTTCGCTTGCTGCTTGTTATGAAATGCCATGAACGATGTACTATGTTGTTATTGCTATTGTTGTTGGATACCAAGGAATGGGGTTATAGATAACAATGAAGTTGTTAAATTGAGAACGTTAGGATTGTTAAGCGTTACATTCCATTTTGGGGGTGTCAAAGGGGGTTCCTAGAATGATTATACGATTTAGAATACGAAAAGGAAATTAATAAATTGTAAATGTTTTTAATCATGAAGGTATTGAAAAGGATAAGAAGGATAAAGATTAAGTACGAATACGCGATAAAGTTTTGAGGATTGGGTAGAGTCTTGGCCAGTGAAGGCCCTACCCACAAATATTGTCTACGTGTTTCTTTGTTATTCTATATTTTCTTCACTGCAAACTTATGTTCTAAATGATAGAGAAATGATAATGCTACTGATGCTTAGACCTATGATATGAACTAAGGAACTGAACTTATGAGATGATAGGCTACGAATGAATGAACTGTGTACTACTTCATGAATAACATTCTGTTTTGTTTAGATGCACTACACATTACCTTGTTCATTAGTATAGTAGACCGATCGATAATGTTGTTAATCCTTTGTACTAATTTAAAGCTGTAGTTTCTTTAAATGAGCATGCGTAGTTAATCTGGTTTATTATCCTGTAACTGTAAATCAAGTTGTTAACCCTAACTGAAGTAAATCCCACTGAACCATGCTTTAATCTTGAATGTACACTTGTTTAGGATCGATTCATGTCATTAGCTCTTAGCGATTTACTAAGCATGTTTTTGTTTACTTGATACCCATGTCTCTTTAAAATGGTTAAGCATGTCTAATTCATTTGAGCATCTCATGTAAATTACTGGTTCAAAGCATGTTAATTCATTGTTATATTCGCTATCTATTTCATTGTTAGAAGCATGATAATTCGCTACTATGTTTGTTGTATATTTCACTATTAGAAGCATGCTAAATTGTCATTTCTTTTACTGTTATGCCCTATAAACTCAAGCATGTTATTCGCTGTTTTAATTTGTTGCTATATTCGTTATTTCATTCACTTTTAATTACTGTTATTCATTGATGCTCGTTGTTTAATTATTGTTATTTTTATACTGCTTCAACATGCATCACGATAATAGAAATATGTAGGAAGTGCCACATCTGGGGTGAGTACTCATATGCATTATGTGAGGAAAATGAATGAAAGGAAATGAAAATAGGGAGTTAGGGGACAGACGGGTAGTTCGGATCTAATCAGGTAGACTGGACTAAGTCTCCTCCCTTGTCGGGAACGGGACCAGCTACCCTAGGTGGTTAGAAGCCAACCATGACTATACCTCCAACACAAGTTCTTCTAATCTCCCACTCGACGTACGAGTTAAGAAAGAAAGAAAGAACGAAAAGTAAAGAAAAGATTGGTTTGGGGCGGTTCCCATTCCAAAAAGAACTAAAGAGAGGCATAAACATACTGCATACCCCACTTCTTACTAAGCCTTTGGGCTTATAGTTTACTTGTGGTGTAGGTACACGCACGAGAAAAATGATGATCAGATCAAGGAGCAATTGATGAAGGATTTGTTTGTGCGGCACTTGTGGCTGGTTAGGCTAAGTAAAGTAAGAGAGAAAAGAGTTTTATAAATGTAAAGTAATCATTTATTTATTTTCCTTTGAAAATGAACGAGTAACGCTTCCGCTATGTTTTGAGAAAAGATTTTGTAACTATAGTTTTCCATGGCTTAAATGATTTCATAACGAGTTTTAAGTACGATGTTTTAACGATAGAGTATTTAAGAAAAGAACCTTGATTTCAATTTAAAGGATTTTGAATAAGAATTCAGTTGTTTTATAAAAGTTTTAAATTCAACGCATTTTTAAAGTAAATAAAAATCTTGGGCATCACAGAGGTAAACCCAAAACGAAATCCATACTTGCTTCAACCTAAGGATGAGTGGAAATAGGTAAAGATAGATATAGACCTTGAGGTAGAACTCAGCTTTTGGCCTTTTTGCAAATAATGCATCTCTTGATCACCTTTTGTACATCTTTAAGTAAATGGGGACAAAAAAAGTTTCCTTTATAGTTTCATATGTCTTCTTTTCTCCAAAATGACTTGCTAACCCTCCACCACGAGCATCTTTCACCATAGACTCTCAAAGATCACAATAAGGGATGCACAACTTACCCATGCCCCCCATAAGAAGGCCTATTTGGAAGAGTGGCTCCTGGCAATAGATCGATTTGGTGCTCAATTCCTCTAAGCAAGGGAAGCCCTTAAGGGAGCTCTTCAGAAAATACATGTTGGAATTCCTTAATAATGTGTTGAATAGAATCAGGTTGGTCCCCCAACTCCTCAAATCTCTCTCTAAACATAACCATTACCATAAGATCATCTTTTATCAATGACTTCTTCAGCTCTTTCTTGGACAAGAATAATGTGGAATTGGTTCTTCCATTCTTCATGTTTTCATAATCTTGAGCAACTTGTTTGGGTCAAAGAAGAGCCAAGTTTATAATTTTTCCATCCATCTTGAAAGTATGACAATTAGAATAGCCATCATGGGATACCTTTCTATCATATTGCCACAGTCTTCCTAACAAAAAATGGCAAACACTCATTGGAACCACATCAAACAACACTTCATCCACATAGCCTCCAATAGAGAACTTTATGTGAGCTTGTTTGGTCACCTTGATGGCTTAACTTAACTTGTAAGGAGTTGGATGCAACATAGTTTCTAGTCCCAACTTCTTAACAACATCTTGGGATGCTACATTGGTGCAACTTCTCCCATTAATGATTATAGAACAAACTCTGTCATTGACTTTGCATCAACTATGGAAGATGTTCTCTCTTTCGCATTCCTCCACTTGGGTTTTCATAGTTAAAGACCTTCTTATGGTCATAAGGAGAGGTCTTTCTTGAGAAAAGTATGTGTCTTCTTTTGGTCCCTCCTCTATACTTGGCTACTCAATGACTTCATCCTCACTTTCCACCTCCTTAGTATCATTTCTAATCACCATCACATATTTGTTCAGGCATTGTGAAGCAATATACCCTAACCCAAGGCATTTTAAGCATTTTATATCTATTGACCATGGTCTAGTTGAGTCGACACTTGGTTTCTTCTCTACAATCACTTAGTTTTCATGCCCTTTCAAGGCTACATTCTTCTCATCAAACTTGGCTTATGGCTTGTATGCAAGTGGATTTTTTTTTCAAAGGTCAAGAGCTAGATTCCTTACTCTTCCTCTTTCTTTGCCTCTCCACCTTCACGGCTAATTGCACAACACTATCCATGGTTTCAAATGGTTGTAACTCCACTATGTCACAAATCTCCTTGTGAGGGCCTTTTATAAAACTAGCAATTGTTTGTTCTATAGGCTCCTCTAATGCACAACTAATCTTGAGGGTCTCAACCTGGATTAGGTACTCTTCAACTGATTGAGATCCTTGTTTTAGGTTTTGGATTTGTAGAAAAACTCTTGTTTGTAATGAAATAGCACAAATCTCTTTCTCATGAGTGCCTTCATCATTCTCTGAGTCCACACCTCATCATATCCCTCATGTCTTCTTTATTTTTTAAATCCTCCCACCATAGGTTAGCATAACCCGAGAGTTTGAGAGAAACCATTTACAATTTTGTCTTTTTTGAATACTCATAGCAACTAAACACCTTATCTACTTTATCCATTCAATCCAGAAAATCATCACCATTACAAGATCCCTTGAAAGGAGGAATTGATGTCTCATTTCATCCTTAGCCATAGGTCTTCTTCTTAGGCTAGGGACTTCTTCAAAATTGGTTTCTACATTGGCATCATCTTCTCGACTTTCTTTTCAGCTTCTAGTGCCCATGGATGTACTCAACCTTCTCCTTGGTCTAGGTGTTCTAGGGGCTCTCACATGATGGTCCCTAGGTTCTTCCAACCTTAGCTGCAAGTTGCCTATCATGTTTTAAAGTTCCTCAATTTGGCCTTGCATGCTAGTGTCGACCTTCTTCAATGGTGGCCTCTCTGATGTTTAAGTATTTGGCGGATTTTCTTCCCAATTGTGGGTAGAATTTGCCCCACTTCTTGTCATCATTTTGTAAAATAGAAATCACCAATCAACAGAGTATAAAATAAGGGAAGTGGCTTTGATACCAAATGATGTAGTATGGATATGTGAATGGAAGGAAATCCCTTGTAATAAGTGGCTATAAGGGGCAAAAAGGACCCACAATGGTAACTGTCACAACTCGGTCTTGAGGTGTCCAAATGATGTGAAATTTGGACCACATCCATAAACCAACAAGAAACCCGCTAAAAATCAAGGGTAGAAACATTCTAGAATAGAAATGGTGCATAGAAAAGTGCAACCTGGTCAGAATAGGTACCAAAATCATACCTATTGGCTTCATTGGTCTCCAACGGGGAAGACACTCCAACTAGGGTCTTAGCAATCTTTCTATTCCTTTACTAGGGATTTCCACTTCTCAAAGAAGATGGAGGAAGAGATAGCTTTAAGAGAAATCATCACAAAACTCACAAGAAACACGGTGATTCAATTTTGACATAAATCCACTAGGGTGAACACCAAGGAATATGGCCGATTATGGAGGGAACTCCAAACTTTTCAAAAGGGTTCTTAGCTGATCAAAATTAATTTCAGACAAGCCATAAAGAGGATTATATATACTCCCTCAAATTAGGGTTGCCCTAATAACACAATTACCAATATGTCCTAAAAAAACAAAAAAACGGCTCTTGGCCATTTAAGCGAAGTCGAGAGCACCCAAAAAAAATTATCATTTTACATCCAATATTCCAAATAATTCATAAAGTGCTTCCATCCTACCACCTTGGAATTCTAGAGCTTCTTGAAGAATCTTTCCTCTTGTTGGTGTCCTTAAACATCTCCAAAAGTGGCTATGGAAGTGTTGGTGGAAGGATGGTCTCAGGTGTCTAGGTTGAACTCCCATGTGAGCACATGCTTGGGTTGCTCATTGTCACTTAAAGACGCTAGTCCTTCCAACTCTTCATAGAAAGCTTCTCTTGCAAAATAAGAAGAAATTAAAAGGTTAATGAGTCTTTTGGCCCATGATCTTGTGATGGGCACTTGAGGTGCATCAGTACTTCTATTTGTAGAGACCTTCAAAATTCTTGAGCTCTAGGTGCCCTTTACTATTTAACTGGGCAGCCACAATATATCCATTAGAGACACCAATGAGGTAATGAGTTTCTACGGTTACTTTACTAGACTTCCACTCCAGGCATCCGCACTTCGTGATTGGGCATTTGTGTGAAGCTTCAATTTGAATTCTTGTCTCTATGACCAGACTTCTGCATGTCTCTTCAAATGTCCATTGTGGATGTCCACTGTAGGTGTTCACACTTGTCTTTGGGAATTCTCAAATTGAGATTAAAAAAAATTTGTCTTGAAACAGGGATTCCGTAGGTTTCTTTGGGCATGTATTGTGCGTGATTGCTCTTTAGTTTCAGGTGTTCTCAAGTTAAGTTTGAAGAACAATGCCTCAGGTATGAGCTTGAATAGGATCCTCTAGGCTTCCGCTGTGGGAGATCGGTCTTTGGGTTCAGGGGTTCGCAAAATACTCCATTTTGCTCATGACTCAGAACTGGGATTCTGCTCTTCAACACTGGGTGCCCACCAAACCAAACTTTAACACTTTATTGATATTTTTTATTGAGTCCTAAATAGAAACTTTAACAATTGCTGCATTGGCTCAAATACATACATTAAAACTTTCAAATACCCACTTTCAAGGGTAGTTCCAATGAACATATAATTATATAACTTTCTAATTAAATTAATCATTTAGATACACTCATCATTAAGTTAGAGTTGCAATGATCAGTTACTTAGAATTATATATTCAATTAAGTACAATCATCATCAAAACAAATAAGCTTAATTCTTATTAAGTTAATAATCTCTCATTTTTTGATGATGACAATATTTATTCTAAGTTACGCTATTAGATTTACTTATCATATGCAATAAATATAAAACTCTCCCTTAGAAAATGCATATAGATTAGCTAACATGCTCCCCTTTAATATATGCCAAGTAGTTTGCTTAATTTCTCTCCATAGAAAAATTTGTAGAGTATCCCTTGTATATGCTCTCTTTCCCATATGCTATTCTCTCTCCCATATGCTATTTACTCCCCATTTTGTCATTATAAAAAAAAATCACCACTATAAGAGCAAGAGGAGAAATTATAGAAACATACAA
Source organism: Begonia loranthoides (assembly GCA_022433065.1). NCBI lineage: Eukaryota > Viridiplantae > Streptophyta > Magnoliopsida > Cucurbitales > Begoniaceae > Begonia > Begonia loranthoides. The sequence goes on along the minus strand of CM039468.1, from coordinate 21,403,555 downwards.
GGATCTAGAGCAAGATACATCAATAGGCATCAAAGAGATAAAACCAAAAGTTATCATAGCTATATAGACATTCTTAAGTAGAGAAGACTCAAAGTAATATATAACAGTATGTTTCAGAGAGATTGAATCAAAATGGCATCTAAGAGATAAACTAAGGAATATTAGAGTAATAAGCATCTCAAAGCAATAACAATCATAAAAAAAAAAATATCCCAAGTTCAAACTTAACTAAAGCATAGATAGGTTTATAATCCAAAAATAACCAAGTACAAAAAAATTTAAAATGGACTATGTTTATGCCTAGATGTCAGAAGTAGGGTTAGCATCGAAGGATGGAGGGACACTAGGGTCAATTGGTGATCTAGGCTTGAATGTGAAGGAGTTGGTGCTACCACTATTCATGAGTCCCTCAAGTTAGTTATCAAGAGTGTCAAGCATGGATCGAGGGTGACTAGAAAACCTGAATTAAATCTTTCATTTCCTTTCATCAAACCTTTTCTGAATCAAGCTGAAAGAGACCTAATAGTGGTAGGAGATGAAAAATTATGTTCAATGCCATACTTTTGACAAAGAAGCTTGAAACTCTCATCTTCAAATAATCCATCATGATCACTACGGTTGCAATTATTGAGAGATCCTTCTCATTTTTCACTTTATTCCTAAAGCTAGAAAGGATTGCGAAGGTTTTATCTTTTTACCTTAAGAAGAAAACTCATGTAAACCTAGAAAAGTCATCCACAATGACATAGTGCAGAGTGTTTACTGCCTAAACTAGTCTTTGATGGCTAAAAAAGATTCATATGGAATAATTGAATTGGATTGGATGAGGATGCAATATTCTAAAAAGCAAACAAACTCTTTATTTGCTTTCCTATTTGACAAGTATTGTAAACTTTTTCATTCTCAAATGAAATCTTAGGAAGAACTCTACCTATTTCTTTTCTAGAAATCTTAGTTAAAGTATCTCTCCCTACATGACCTAGTCTTCTATGCCAAGTCTAACAATCATGATAAGAGGAATTTGTAGTGAAGAATTTCTCATTAAAACAAGATAAATTATTTAAATCAACAATATAAACATTTTCATTTCTATATCTGATAAACAAAAGTCTTTCTATTTATACTATCATCAAACATGCAAATTTTAGATTAAAATATGACTTCATATCCTTTGTCACATAATTGACTAATATTCAACAAATTAAGCTTCAAACCATCAACTAATAAGTCATTTTCAATAATAGGGTTTGAGACATTACATATATTGCTAATACCTATAATTTTGCCTTTTTGTTTCCCTTCAAGAGTGACATCTCATTTATTTTAGTAATGGAGGTGAACTTTGAGCAATTCCTGTCATATGTCATGAGCACCCGCTATCAAGGTATCACTCATCCTATAAGCAAAATTAAGTATTTTTCTTTAGTACCCAAATCTTTTTGGGTCATTAGGCATGAGTTTTGGTTCTTTTAGTAACTCTTTTCAATTTATCAAAAGATTTATAAGTATTAAGTTTCATGGGACATACCAAGGATTTGTGACATATTTTATTATAGACATGGATAGTAGATGGTTTGACAAAAAAGTTTTCGTAAGTCTTTTTCTTTTGAAAATGTTGATATTTTAATCCAATTTTATCAAAAGTAACTTTTTGTTGACCTAAAAGCATGCTTAAATTTTTGCTACTATTTATAAATTTAAGTATAATAGTATTCAAATCATTTTTTTTCTTATTCAAGTTAAAAATTTCCTTTTCAAAAGTTAGGGTGATATTATTCACATGTTTTTTCACCAGTTCAACATTCTCCATTTTTAAAGCCTTATACATAGATTTGAGCATATTGAATTGTTCATGTACTTCCTCAAATTTATCTGACAATTCATTTTCATCATAATTTTCATCTAAGTTACTAGCGGAGTCGTGTAACTTATCCTCTTTTACCATAAAGCACATGTTTTCCACTTCTTCGTCTTCAGATGATACACCTTTATCACTATCATCTAATATGACCTTCATTGCTTTATTCTTGAAAACTTTTGGTGTCTTCTAAGTTTAAGGGCAATCGACTTTCTAATGACTCGACTTTCCACATTCAAAGCAATTAGGTTCCTTCTCTTTTTGAGGTCGTTACCCTTTTCGACCTTATTTCCTTGCCATCACTTTCTTTGAAGGAACTTGTTAAACCTCTTTGAAATGAAAGTCATCTCCCCATCGTCTTCTTCCTTTTCATATTTAACTTGTTGGCTTGATGAGGCTTTAAGAGCTATGTATTACTTCTTGGGGACTTCTTTCTCCTATAGCCCTTCCTTTTGATTCGCCTTCATTGTGATCTTATGTGTCATTAGAGTTCTAATGAGTTTCTCAACCGTTAGCACCTTAAGGTCTCGTGCTTCTTGAATTGCAATCACTTTAGGTTGCCACGATCTTAGTAGATACCTTTGAATTTTTCTAAACAACTCTTCATTAGGGTAAGCCCTACCAAGAGCTTTTAAACCATTAGTAATGTTAGTAAACCTAGTAAACATTTATCCAATAATTCCATCTTTTTTTTTTCCATATAGAACAATTCATATTCATGTACTAGTAAACTTAATTTACTTTCTGTAACTTAATTTTTTCCTGAATGAGTGACTTCAAGTAACCTCCATATTTTGCATGTATTATCACATGTTTGCACTCTATTGAATTCATCTCTATTTTGAAGCATAGTACAAGGGGTTCATGGCTTTAGCATTTAAGCATAGTTTGCGTTTATTATTTTTGTCAAACTCAAATGGTAATTTAAGAACATTTATCCCATTTTCAAGTTTAATAGGTACATAAGGTTCATTTTTTATTATTTGCCATAAATTGTTATCAAGCGATTGAACATATATTTTAATTCTAGATTTCTAATAAACAAAATTGTTATCATAAAAGAAAGGTGGCCTAAAATTGAATTGTCCTTCTACATGTGAGAAAAATTTCTATAAAATTTTTAATCACAATGAAAGCTAAAAGCAAGCTCAGATACTAATTGTGATTAAAAAACTTTTTTCATGTGATTAAAAATTACCCTTTTGTTTGCTATCTCAGTATATAAATTTCTCTTTTAATTATATGAGTTAAATCTAATATGCTAACAAATAAATAAATCAAAGAGAGAAGGGAACAAGACTACAAACATGTAACACCCCGAAATTTTATATCGGAATTTATTAAGAATAATCATAAATTAATTAGGGGCATTTGAATTTAACGGATATTTATCAGGTATTACAAAGGACATAACCGTTAGGTTATAATTTAAGAGGATTATTGTAGGTTAATTGATGGACATTAATTTAGGAAATAGAATTAAGAAATTTAAATCAGACCCGTAATAATTCTTTAACGACATTTGGAATAAGTCGAGAGTTACAATTTGGATCGACTCATATGTTGTGCGAATAATCAACACATGAAAATACATGTGTTGAAAGTAATGTTTAATTTAAAGAATAAATCAATTAAAATGAATAAAAGAATTGAAATAATAAAAAAATAAAAAAAAGGGTAAAATGGCTTAGGCCATTTACTATGGCCAGGAGACCTGAATAGCAATAGCAGAGAGAGAACTGGAGAGGGAGAGACGCGAAGAGGGGGGATCACGGCGACGAGGAGATCGATGGCGACGAGGCGAACAACGTTCGGGTAGGCAACCTCCTGGCAGCTTCCGTGGGCACGAAACGGCTGAGCTAGGGCACGGGTTTGCTCGTCCATTCAGATCGCGATTCGGCGAGCTTCTGCGATGAGTTTTCCGACAAAGTTTGGAGGTATGGTTGGACAAGTCTTCTTCATCCTCCTTTGCTTTCGATTAATCGAGCATGGCAGGAACAGAATGGACGATTTTCGCGTCGGGCAGGGGTGATTTCGGCGGTTGGGCTGTGATCGGGTGCTCTGACCCGTGTGCATCAAATCGGATTAACCTGATTTGGGTGAGCTGTCCATTTTCAGGGACAAATCTTTCAGCTTTACTTTCCAGCTGGAATGGTGGAGGAATTGAAGGAAAAAGGGTCGCTATTGAATACAGTGAAGAAAATGGAGATACGTTGTTGGGAGTGAATTAACACAGTGGTTGGGGTTTGTTGACGAATTTAAGAGACTATCAGGCATGAGTGGAGGATAAATCGGCAGAGGAGTTTTGTGCAGGAGACTTCTCTTTGGGTTTGCCAAGTGAAGCTCTCGGGTTGAGCTAAGAGTTGTACAGGAGAGCTGATGGTCGAGAGCTATAAAGGGTGGACTGCTTGCTCTCGGGTGCAGGAACAGGTAGTGACCTCTTCCTTTATTTTAGATGTGTTCTTCACGGGTGATGAGGAATGTGGTTAGGTGTCTGTTAAACAGAAGTATGCCATGATTTACAGTTGTTATGTATGTTCTTGGATGGTGGAGAATTTGATAAATAGTTGTAGTTTGTAGTCAATAGAGGGGAAGTCGTGTGGTGTTCATGAGATGTTATGTATGCCCTTTTTATGATATGAAGAATAATTTTGTTAGAATAATAACCTGTTGGGCTTGATTTGCAAACATAGAATTGTTGATTTAGTTTGGTAAAGTAAAGGCGTTATGTGTGTTTGAATGATGCGCTCTATGGAGGCGGATTTGAATCATTAATCGGATTAATGAATAATATGGAAATTGGATGATATAGTTTATGACTTGATTCGGATATCGTTATTGGATTTTGATTTATGTGTCTATAATTCATGGGTGAAATCACATTGGTTTTCGCTACGTATTAAACTCAATCCTAGACATTATCAATTGGGATTAATTTACTAAGCGACGACGAAGTTTCATAAGTTGGTTAATTTACTAGATTTATGACAAGTGTTATTAATTTGTGAAGGCATCGAAAAAGACGAAGAAGAACAACGAATAAGTGTTATTGCGCATTAAAGCTCGAGGTAAGGAACTTGGGTGTTTCTTGGCCAGTTGGAGGCCTTACACCACAAGTGTGTGTGTGAGTTTAGTGTTAACATTCTTAAAATGTTTACTGTTAGTTGTTGACCGTTGATTGTGAGTTCTAGTTCCTATCGTAATCTCTCTTATTGTGATGGATTGCTAGCACTATGTAGACGTTGTTGCTCGGTGATATGTTATGATTGTTTTCCTTATTGTATTGCTCATTGATATAGTGATAGCGTTATCATTGTCATTTGTTAATGCTGCGATCAACTACTAGTAGATGCTGTTAGTTGAAGAATGAGTTTTGTGAAGTATGAAGTAGTTGTGGGAAGGTAGAGAATGATGAACTGCCAAAGAGGATGTGCGGTGAGCATGAATGAACTTTGATTTCCCTATTGATATTCCTGTTATTGCTTTAATTTTCTAAGAGATAGATTTGATGCCTATTGAATGAGATATGAACTACTATGATGTGAATTATTAACTAAACAACGAAGGAAAAAGGTTTAGTTAACTAAACAAACGAGAAAAAAGGGTTAAAGGAGTTAAGATGCATGAACGTTGTAAGTCATTTCGGATTTTCATTGTTTTCTTTAAATGTGGATTATGAACTGTGAACTAGTTGATGAATAACAAACTTGACTCATAAATGTTATTTCTTGGTTCTGGATAGAAACCTTCTGGTTTTAGTTTATATGAATTCATTTAGCATGTTATTGTTGAATTCAATTATCAAGCATGTTTTCGTGAAGTATTTGTTAAAAATGACTCCATGAATCACTGTACAGTTTCGATGTCTTTAGTAACTAGTCATAGGTTAATCAGCATGTTTAATTGATATGTTATAGTCTTGCCTATTGGGGAATGATTAACATGTCTAACGTTTTAATTATCTCGAATGAAATTTCAGTAAACCTTAGCATAAAAGTATGAAAATTGATAAAGGATTTAGGGTTAGAAAGAGACTAAATCACAGTATGAGAATGTTTCAGGATGGGCGGGATATGCCCATCACTGAAAGAAACTCTAAAGGCGGGATGGATAAAAGCATGAAATCAACCTTTGAGCATGTAAATTATAATTATAACCTTTCTTGAGCATGTTAATTGTTTAGTTGTAAGTAATGACAAGTTCTTGAACGTGTTAATTAAGTCATGCCTTACTTCCATATGCATGTTGCTTGTGATTCGTTATACTTTCCTTATTACTGTGACTTACATGTTCAAGTATGTTTCTATTATTCGTTGCCTACAGCATGTTTCCATGTTTAGCCAGCTTAGTTCAATGAGCATGTTCAGTTAATTAAAATTATCATATGTTACTTTATTGTCTTATCGTGTTCACTCGCTATTACAATTCGATATCATAATTGTTCCTTGTATCTATGTATTCTTTCAATTATTGTGGTTCATTATATGCGCAAGTTCAATTATAGTACTTTTACTTCAATGTGCATTTCGATTTCCGTTAATGTACGTTATAATTTAGTGCTTCATGTTAATAGAAAACCGTAGGGAGTGCCACTTTGGGGTGGTACTCATGCAAGCATAAGTGAGGAAAAATGCTAAAAAAAAGGAATGTTCGGGATGGGCGGGTCACGCCCATCACCTAAGAAACCCTCCCTGCAGGATACGCCGAAATGACAGAAACCCTGAAGGCGGATATGCTGGAAGGGGAGGACCCTTGAAGGCGGGATACGCCGGAAAGGGGACGAATGCTAAAAGAAGAATGTTCGGGATGGGTGGGATACGCCATCACTGAAGAAACCCTTCGGCAGGATGCGCAGAAATGGAAGAAACCCTGAAGGCGGGATACGCTAGAAGGGGAGGAACCTTAAAGATGAGATACGCTAGAAAGAGGACGACTAGGGAGTTGGAGGGCGGATTCCATCCCCTAAGAACCCTCCAATCTCCAGCTCGATGTACGAGTAAAGAACAAACGAAAGAATGAATGTAATGAAACGATTGGTTTGGGTGGCCCCCATTCCAAGAAGAACTTAATAGAGAAATGCATATATTGTTTTCTCCCATTTCCTTACTGGGCGTAAGCTCATGTCCTTACTTTTGGTGTAGGTAAAATGAAAAACAGATAGTAAACGGATAAGAAGTAGATGAGAAACGCATAATGAAGCAGGGATGAATGATTTCACACGCATGGGAATTCGGGCTGGCAAGGCAAGGACAAAGATGGGTAAATGGTTGTAAATCAATGAAGTTAATATCAAGTTTTATTTGATAGACGTAGTATTTGAATGGTTTAGTACTTCCTTTTGAAAGATTTCTTTCGCTTCCGCCATGATTTACAAGAGTTTATTTTGCAATACTTCTGCACATTTGACTAATTGGTTTTCCTAACGAGTTTTAAGAAAGAGTTGGTAGCGATTCGGATTTACGCACTCTGATTTGTTTCAAAAAGAAATTTCAAATTTTTACGCCTTTAAATGATTTACAAAAAATTCGGGTAGTTACAAAACAAGTTCTTTACGTTCGACCAAACTACATACTTTTGCGCTCTAAGGCTCCCCCTTGAAGATTTCATTCTCTATAACCTTTCTAGTTACAAGTGATTGAACTTCTAGTTGTCAGTCAAACTTGACAACTATTACAGGGTGTCACTCTTCTCCTTGATTGAACTTATGCATGACAATCAACTGGTGTCACCCTTCTTCTTGATTGCACTTTTAGGTGTCAATCGAACCTTTTTGACTCTTCAAGGGCATCACCCTAACAAATAGTGGAGATAAATTTTTAAGTACAATGACCTAATGCTCTCAAGATTTAGAATCTCAAGTTTAGAAATAGAAGTGGTTAGGTTTTAGCTCAAGATTGAAAGTTCAACTATTTGCAAGTGAATGAGTAGCACTTTGGCATAAATGTCAATCAATTAGTTGTGCACCAGAGTATGCTTCTATTTATAGAAGCCTTCAAAATTCTCGAGCTCTAGCCATCCTCTACTTGTAATGTTTGTTAGAGACATCAATGTGGTGATGGGCTTCTGTGATTATAGATACTTTACTATACTTTTGCTTCAAGCATCTGCACTTTGTGATGAGCATTAGTGTGAAGCTTCAATTACATTCTTGTCTCTATGATCAGACTTCTACATGGCTATTGAAGAACATTACCTCAGGTTTGGGCTTCCACTATGAGTGAGCGCTCTTCGAGTATAGGTGTATGCAAAATACTCCATTTTGCATATGGATTAGGACTTGGCTTCCATTCTTCAACACTAGACCCCTGCTAGACCAAACTTAAACACATTAGCGATCTTTTCAATTGAGTCGCAAATACAAACTTTAATAAATGTTGCATTGGCTCAGTACACACATTAGAACTTCAAAATACACACTTTCAAGGGTCTTTCAAATGAGAGTGTAATCATATAACTTTTCAATTAAATTAAGGGTAAATGACAAATCAACCATCGTGGTTTGTGGTCAATGACAAGTCAACCACTATGTCATTTTTTCTAACAATTTAACCACTGACGTATGGGAAAATGACGAAACCAACATCACGGTAACGTTAGTTAACGAATTGACAAGACACAGTCTACCGTGAAAATTGTGGTGTCTTGCGCAAACACCGCGAATTTTTGCGGTGTCTTGCGCTGTGAGACACCGCAAAAATCACGGTGTCTTGCGCAAACACCGCGCATTTTCGCGGTGTCTTGTGCTGTGAGACACCGCAAAAATAGCGGTGTGCGCTGTGAGACACTGCAAAAATAGCGGTGTGCGCTGTGAGACACCGCAAAAATCACGGTGTCTTGCGCAGACACTGCGCATTTTCGCGGTGTCTTGCGCTGTGAGACACTGCAAAAATAGCGGTGTCTTGCACTGTGACACCGTAAAAATCGCGGTGTCTTGCGCAATATTATTTGTAATAAATATTCGATTATCTTTAAAAAACTTGCAACATTATTTGTAATCAAATTTTTATTTTTTGTAGGGAAAAAATAAATTTGCCATTTTTGGTAAACTTACCATACAAAAAATTATTTGTAATCAAATATTTATTTTTGGTAATCAAATAAACTTACCCTACAAAAAATAAACTTGTAGTACAAAAAATTATTTGTAATCAAATATTTATTTTTGGTAATCAAATATTTATTTAAAAATAATTTTAAAAAAATAAACTTTCCATTTTTGGTAAACTTGCCCTACAAAAAATTATTTGTAATCAAATATTTATTTTTGGTAATCAAATATTTTTGGTAAAATATTTATTTTTTGTAGGGCACGTTTATTTGATTACCAAAAATAAATATTTGATTACAAATAATTTTTTGTAGGACAAGTTTATCAAAAATGGCAAGTTTATTTTTTCCCCACAAAAAATAAATATTTGATTACAAATAATATTGCAAGTTTTTTAAAAATAATCGAATATTTATTACAAATAATATTGTGCAAGACACCGCGAAACTTGCCATTCTTGCGCAAGACACCATGATTTTTGCGGTGTCTCATAGTGCAAGATACCGCGATTTTTGCTATATCTTGAGACTGTGTCTTTTCCATTTTGTTAACTGACGTTACCGTGATGTTGGTTTCGTCATTTTCCCATACGTCAGTGGTTAAATTATTAGAAAAAATACCATAGTGGTTGACTTGTCATTAATCACAAACCACGATGGTTGATTTGTCATTTACCCTTAAATTAATCATTTAGATGTTGTAACAACCAAAAAAATTTTCCTTTCAAAAACCCGAGTGTTATTAAGACCTCTTTTCTCTTTTATTTCAAACACTTTAAAACCTTCTAAAACCATATATGTTTAAACCATTACAACCTTTTTCTCATAGCAGCGGAAGACTTTTAAACGTCAATTTTTCTTAAAATGTTATGCAGTGGAAATCATAATACTCAAAGAATATAAATCATCACAAAAATCATTTCAAATAAAGTCCTTACGTTGAAACACTTTCCATTAATAACTATTTTACAAAAATACATGTTATTCTCATGAAAACTCACTCATCAAATCATTCTTACTCATGAAACCATATTTCTTTTCTGTTTTTGTTTCTAGTTTCATTTTGTTGCATGTATATGTGGTTTTGTCATTGGGATACACCATCAAAGCTAAATAAAATAATTGGGAATCACCCAAAGCTACATCAATGGCTAAAGCCGTCAAGCTACATTGATGGCAGTATCACCAAAGCTTATGTTCCTCATCTGTCCTGACATTGGTACATCATCCCAAAGTTGTTACGTATCTTAAAAATTGTTCTTCATCTTTCTTACATGAAAACTGATGCATAAGAAAACATTTTCGTACTTTTGAAAACATGATGCATGAACATACAACCTGCAAACAACTTGGAACATCATTATCTAACATAGCATAACGACCATCATTAACTCCCAACATATTAACAAATCACAAACAATCACCAATTACCATCTAACATGTCAATGAGTAGATTAGCAAATCCTCATATCAAACATAACAACATCCAACATGTCATCAAATCCTCAAGTCAACTTTAACATAATCTAATAGAACTATATAACATTTTTTTCTAACTTGAACTTTGCATTTTGTGGTGTAATCCCCAAAGGGCCAAACATATATAGTCATTACTTACCTTGTTCTTTAATATCGTAAATCGACTTATCTTTCCTCATTTGTAAATTCCTTCCTCACTGAAGAGAGATTGTTCTCCACATCGATTTACCTATGCATGAATATCTCTAGCCAAGTATTTACTTGTCTTCCTAGTCTGTGGATCCTTCTGCCACTAAATGGGCTGCACACCTCACTACTTTTCCTTTGTAATAATCTCCAAAATCTTGAGAGAGAGTCTCTATCATATAAAAAGACTATTGACGTTTCCCCATTTAGATGAATTGAAAGACTTACCATTTGAACAGAAACGTTAGTGTTTCCTCCTTACCCATAATGATGGCCAGATTCATCCTACCTAACACGCTCTTTCAGCTGAGATGTCGCCACCTTTGCTTCATCATAGAAAGTTTCCTATTTTACAACGGCTGTAATAAATTTTGGTAATCTTTCCTCTACTGTATCAATATATTTTCACAGCTCAAACACAACCTAACTTCCATTGTTATCATCTGGACAATGTCGCCTTACCATTTGCAAGCTTCCTTAATCATCCAGAAACTGCATCTAAATAATAATCTATAGTTACGGAAGCCTATACTCCTGCAGTGGCTACCTCTACATTCGTTGAGAATATTCCTCGCAAATATTCCCCTCTTGCAGCACTAAACGACCAATCAAAAGTCTCCTCGTCCTTTCGAGGACATGTTCTTTACCGCATATGTGGATTCAATTAACCAAATGACATCGTTTCCTTTCTCTTCTTAGCTACCGTGGACGCATCTGCTCCCGCGGACATGAGCCCTCCCACGTCTTTCCTTGAAATGACATAGTCCAATTAAAAAACTTCCTTGAAATGACATCGTCCAAATACAAAGACATCCTTTCCACGGACACATTTGCTTCTGCGGACACTCGCCCTCTCCCAAAACTACAACATTTAACCTTTATCATATAACATCCTTCTACGTGACATCCTTTTCTCCTACAAGGGAATCTTTCTTCTCCCGCAGAAGCATATTTTCCTTGATCTAATGGATCAGGTTTTGTCGTCAAATTAAATCCAATAGTCCTTCCTTCTCCGAAACCCTCACGATATCTTTCTTTTTGCTTCCTCATCCAATAGTTCTAGTCCCTTATACACTCTCAATCTAACGGTAATTCTCTCTTCCACACAAAATCTTTCATCTACCACCTAAAGCATCTTACCTTAATCTAATGGCTCTCTATCCTCTCATTTAAATCCAACGGACCATCTTTCTCCTGCTACAAAATCTTTTTGTTCCGTAGGAGCATCTTTTCATGATCCAATGTCCATCAATTTTCCTAATCCTTTAATCTAATGGCCGACTTATCCTCCTCTCTTCCTAAAACATTTTTGAGGAATTGTTTTCTCTCACAGACACCTTCCCATCTACGATTCTACTTCTCATAACATCGCTTAACATAATAGTGAAGAAATATCATATAACTTCAAGGTTTATTCCTTCACAGCGGTCATGCTCACACCCACACTTTTGTCTTTTTTCCATGGACAACTCCAATAAATTCTAAATATTTATCGAACTTAACCTTTAACATAACAAATTCACAATTGACCTTTAAACACATAAAATTCCAAGAAAAAAAAAAAAACTCTTGATGTTACAGATGCACTCACCATTAAGTTAGAATTACAATAATCATTAACATAGAATAATATAGCCAATTAACTACAATCATCATCAAAAGAAATAAGCTTACTTCCAATTAAACTAACAATGATTTTTTGAATCAAATTCTACAAGATGTTTTGAAGTATAAAATTGTTGTTCTATTATTGTGGAAACTAGAGATTTTGCATGGTTAAAACTCTAACCAGTAAGTTACACTTTAAAAAATGACTTTATTTCTATTAGTTGACAAAAGATACATCGATCAAAGGTTAATTGAGCGTCTTCCAAGAATTTATTTTTATGTAGAGACTATGAAGTGTACATATGATGAAGAAGATTTATGGTTGATTTTATTGTGTTTGTTTCATCCTTCATACAATACTTTCATAGATATTTATATAGTCACAACACTTTAACTCTAGATGAAGTTTATGATATTTTATTTTCAAAAGGAAAAATGAAGCTACTTCTAGTTAGAATAGAGACTCAAGGAGATGGCCTATTTGTTTGTGTGGCAGTGGTAGTGATAAAGGTTCCAAAGGCATACCAAAGTTAACAACAATAACATGACCTCTAGTTATTTTCATAGAAAGACACATTAAATCTGAATGTTATAAATTGCAAAACAAAAATAAGAGGAATTCTTATTATAAGGAAAAGCAATCGACATGTCCAATGAAGTAGTTATTGCCAAAGAAGACCATAATGATAGATACCTTCTAGTTGTATTCGATGGAAATTCAAAGCCTTGTAAGTATTAAATTATGGATTCAACTTGCACATTTTATATGTATTTCAATCGAGATTGGTTTTCAACAATAGGAGAATGTATCTAAAGGTGATGTATATGGTTAATAATGCACCTCTTATAACTTGTGTTGAGATAATCAAAATCAAAAAGTTTGATGGAGTTGGCAGAACACTTGGTGATATAAGGCATGTTCCTGAGTTAAAGAGAAATTTAATTTCTTTGAGTACTCTTCATTCAAAGGGGTTTAATTACACTAGTGAAAGTGGAATTATGAAGATCAGTAAAGGTGCTCTTATAGTGATAAAAAGAAAGAAGAAGTATTTTATTTATATGTGTTGCATGTTCCTTAAGCTACATGTGATGCTACTGTTACATCTACTTTGTTGTTAATTGATGATCTTACCATAGTATAACATATGTATCTAGGACATGAGTGAGAATGGAATGGCGGAGGCTATAAAGAGAGAACTTCTTGATGGTTGGAGTAAATTGCAATTATACAAGCATTGTGTTTTTTGAAAGTGGAAGAGAGTTAGACTAAATTCAAGCATTTACAATACATAAGGAACTCTAGGTTACAATCATTTTGATCACTGGGAACAACTATGGTACTCTCCAAGGGAGGTGTTACCTATATGTTGACTATTATTAATGATTATTTTAGAAATTTTGAGTTTCCTTTCTAAAGAAAAAGAGTGATGTGTTTTATACTTTCAAGGAGTGGAAGAATTTGATAAAAAAAATAGAGAGGGAAGTATGTCAAACATCTATAGACCGATAATGGCTTGAAGTTTTGTAGGTGAGTAGATCTAAAGAAATTTAGAGGCACTTAATTGTTCTTAGTACTAAACAGCAAAATAGTGTAACAAAACAAAAAATAAGACTTTGATGGAGAATGTATGGTGTACACTTTTCAAAACATGTTTGCCTAAGTCACTTTGGACTGAAGCTACTATTAGCTTCATAAGAATTAAGCTTAGTTTTTTTGATAATGTGTAATTGAATTATCTCTAAGTTGTTTATAAATTATAAATATGATTTCAATTGAGTATATTATTGATCTTCATTAAAAATGCCCTCTAATATGGGTGTTTAAGTGTGCTAACATATTTGTTGAAGTTCTTGTAGTTAATGCTTTAGTATATAAGCTTTGATTCAAGCAAAACATGAAGTGGTGGTTGACTAAGGCAAAGTTATGGTTGACCAGAATAATTACAGAGAGCACGAGTTTTTGGAGATCAATGAAGATGATCGACAAGGGGAGAAATACAATCGACCAAATTTTCTACAGATTGTGCTAAATTTTCAATTTGGTGAATGTGGTCGACCTGGAGTTGAAGTGATCAACCAGAAATGCTACAGAGAGCAAACTATGTTTTCAAAGTGAAAATCACGGTCGACTAGGCAGAATCACGGTCGACCAGGTAGAATCACGATCGACCGGGAAAATGAAAGAGTGAAATGGTTTTTCCAAATCATGTTGAAGTTGTCGATTGGGGAAGACATTGGTCGACTGGTATGGTAGACCTGTATGAAAATTGGTTGACCAAATGTGTAGAGAAACCTTGTAATGGTCATGAAGCAGTCAACTGATATGGTTGGGTGGTCAACGAGGAAATTTTTTTTTTGAAGAAATCTATAAATAGAAGAGAGCTCTGTGGGAGGAGGCACCTGAACAAGCTATCAACAATGAAGTGCTATAAAATTTTCTAGCATTCTTAGCCTTCATTTGCAAGCTTAAGAAACTACTCGCTTCTTGTATTCATTTGTGTTGTCCTTAGTGAGAGTGAGGTGAATTTGTATCAAATATTTAATCGAACCATCATTTGTTTCATGTGGGTGACGAAGAAGTCATTGTAATGTTGGATTGATGCTTGGGAAGTTCAATCAACTGTAATCAAGATGGTTGAAGTGAAAAGATCTTCAAGGAGGTGCCTTGAAGCGCAGACGTAAGCGTGTTTGGCCAAACTGCATTACCAAATTTGTTTGCACCTCTCTTCCTTATATCTTACATTGCATATTTTGGTTGTGCTTAAAATGTAGTAATTATTAAACTCACATAAGTTTATCTAGTGATACTCATATAATAGAATTTACTTAATTACACAAACAAGTTTGCTAACCCTAATTTACCCATTTCTTAAGCTAATTTCTTCCTACAATTGGTATCAGAACAGATTACTAACTTTGTCGTGATTGATAGTAGAATGGTTTTTGATAAATTTCTATGGCACTTAATAGGAAAAATGTACATATAGAAGGACAATCTATCTCTAGGTCTCCCTTCTTTGATCGTAATGTTTATACATTTTGGAATCTAGAATGAGGATTGTTGTTCAATCCATGGATTATGATTTATGGCATAATATTGAAAATGGACCCTATGTACCGATTAAAATTGAAAATAGAATAAATGTTCTAAAATTGCTTTTTGAATATGATGAATTTGATAAGCATAAATTGAGTATGAATGCTAAGGCAATAAATATGTTATATTGTGCATTGAATAGAGATGAATTCAATAGAGTGTAAGTATGTAATAATGCATATGGAATTTGGAGATTACTTGAGGTTACACAAGAAGGCACAAATCAAGTAAAAGAGAGTAAATTGAGCATGTTTGTACATGTATACGAATTATTTAGTATGGATAAAGATGAAACTATTATTGAAATGTTTACTCGTTTTATTAACATCACTAATGGTTTAAAAATTCTTGGTAGAATCTATCCCAATGAAGAGTTTGTTAGGAAGATTCTCAGATGTCTAAGGTGACAGTCATCCAAGAGGCATATGATCTAAAAGTTCTTAAAATTGAAGAACTCATTGGTTCTCTCATGACACATGAGATCACAGTGAAAGCCCATGAGAAGGAAGAGCAAAAGGAGAAAGAGACCACAAAAAACAAGGACTTTGCTCTCAAGGTCTATTCTAGTAAACAAGTTGAATCTGAGAAGGAAAAATAAGATGATGAGAAAATAGCGTTCATGACACAAAAATTCAACAAATTTCTTCAACAAAGAAAGTGGCAAGGAAAGAGAAATTTCCAGGGAGAATGGTCTGAAAAAGAGAAAGAGATCACATGTTTTGAAAGCGAGAAACCCAGACACATCAAAGCAAGTGTCCACAACGAAAGAAGACATCAAAAGACTTCAAGAAGAAAGCATTAAAGGTAACAAGGGATGATAGTGATGAAGATTAATCCTCTGAGAGCGAAGAGATGGCAAATACGTGGTTCATGGCTAAGGACAATGTGGTACATGACTCCTTTAGCGATTTAGATGATAGCCTTGATGATAATGATTTGATATTTACCTTTGATGAACTACTTAAAAAATTTAACGTGCTTAAATCTAAGTATAAATTATTGAAAAAAGAAAATGAAAACTCGGTAAAAAAGCATATTAATGTAGTCCAATCATTTGAGAAAGAAATTAGTGACTTGAAAGTTAAAAATGATGATTTGAACACTATAGTAATTAAATTTACAAATGGTACAAAGAATTTGAATATGCTTTTAGGGCAATAAAAAGTCACCTTTGATAAAGCCAGAATTGGATATGAACTATTTGAAAAGAAAAAGGTTTATAAAAATTTCTTTATCAGTCCATCCACTTGCTATGCATGTAACTCGATAGGGCATAAATCTTCTTTCTTGTCTATTAAAACTGGGTTTCTAAAGAAACCAAATTTACTCTTAAGGACCTAAAAGAATTTGGGTATCTAAGAAATTGATCTAATGTTTTCTTGTAGGTTGGAGACTTTCCCATGAAGGATGAATGGTACTTGGATAGTGTGTGTTCAAGACACATGACGGGAGACTTCACAAGATTTACCTCCATCAAGAAGAAGAAAGGAAATGTAACATTTGAAGGTAATTAAAAGGGCAAAATCATTGGTATATGAAATATTGGTAATTCTTTAAATCCTATTATTGAGAATGTATTATTAGTTGATGGGTTAAAGCATAATTTACTTAATATTATTCAACTATGTGATAAAAGCTATAAGGTGAATTTTGAGTCTAGAATTTGTATGATTGAGGATAGTTCTATAGGAAAAATTCTGTTTTTGGTCTATAGACATGAAAATATTTATGTTATTGATTTGAATAATATCTTATGTCTTGATGAGAAATGTTTTACTGCAAATTCCTCTAGTGATTGTTGGTCTTGGCATAGAAAATTAGGACATGTAGGAATGGATACATTATCTACGATCTTTAGAAATAAACTTGTTAAGGGTCTACCTAAATTATCTTTTTAAAAAGATAAGATTTGTGGTGCTTGCCAAATGGGGAAGCAAACAAAAAGTTTGTTTGCTTCTAAACATTTTGTATCAACTTCCAAACCTCTCCAATTACTCCATATGAATATTTTTGGTCCATCTAAGTTTTCAAATTTATGAGGAAAATACTATGCATATGTCAATGTAGATGATTTCTTGAGATTCACTTGGGTTTTCTTTCTAAGGACAAAGGACAGGTCTTTTGAAGTTTTTTCTAGCTTTAGGAAGAAAGGGAAAAATGATAAGGAACTCTCTATTATTGCAATTAGAAGTAATCATGGGGTGAGTTGGAGAATGAGAATTTTGAGGTTTTATGTCAAAAGTATGAGATTGAACATAACTTTTTATCGCCAAGAATCCCTCAACAAAATGGAGTTGTTGAGAGGAAAAATAGGTCACTTCAAGAATTAGCCTGAACTATGTTTAGTGAAAATGATATTCTAAAATATTTTTGGGCAGAAGCTGTTGCAACGGCTTGCTATGTTCTTAACTGAGTTTTCATTCATCCTTCTCTAGAAAAGACTCCCTATGAGCTATGGGATGGTAGAACTCCCAATGTAAGTTACTTTTAAAGCTTTTGGGTGTAAATGCTTTATTTTGAACACAAAGGATAACCTATGTAAATTTGAATACAAAACGGATTATGAAATATTTCTACGATATCCACAACAAGTAAAGCTTATAGAGTGTTCAACAAAAAGACATTAGTTGTGTAGGAATGTATGCATGTCACTTTTGATAAGTCTATCCAACCATCAAATTGTATGGATAACCTAGAAAATGAAAATAAATACTCTTAACTTGGGAGAAAAGGATAATGAAACTCTAGAAAGCTCTCCCCAAGAGTCTCAATCTAAGAATAACGAGAATGCTCATAGTGAACTACCCAAAGATTGAATATATCCTAAAAGTCATCCTATAGATGACATTTTTGGTGATCCATCCTTAGGTGTTAAGACTAGATTCTCTCTTAGAATTTTTTTTGCTGGTATAGCCTTCATCTCTCAAGTAGAACCTAAGAATTTTGATGAAGCCAAGGTAGATGAAAATTGGATCTTGGCCACATAAGATGAACTAATCAATTTGAAAAGAACAATGTTTGGGAACTTGTTCTGAAGCTAAAAGATCATTCAATTATTGGAACCAAATGAGTTTTCAAAAATAAATTAGATGAAAATGGTATAGTAGTAAGGAACAAAGCTAGACTAGTTGCAAATGGGTATAATCAAGAAGAAGGTATTGACTTTGAGGAAACTTTTGCACCAATAGCTAGGTTCAAATCCATTTGCATGCTTCTAACTTTTGCATGCTTCAAGAAATTTATCTTCTATCAAATGGACGTCAAAAGTGTCTTTCTTAATGGTTCTATTATGGAAGAAGTATCCGTACAACAACCTTTAGGTTTTGAAGTCCATGATAAACTTGATTATGTTTATAATCTCAACAAAGCTCTTTATGGATTAAAACAAGCTCTAAGAACTTGGTACGAAAGATTGAGTAAATTTCTTAAGAAAAGTGATTTAAGATGAGGAAAAGTGATTCAACTTTGTTCATTAAGCATAATGGTGAAGATATAATTATTGTGCAAATTTACGTGGATGATGTTATCTTTGGTGCTACTAATAACTCACTTTGTAAAAAATTTGCTCCATTAATGCAAAGTGAATTTGAAATGAGTATGGTTGGAAAATTGAATTTTTTTTTTGGTTTACAAATTAGATAATCTCAAGGAGGAATTTTCTTAAATCAAGAAAAAATATGTAAAAAAAACTCATTAATAGGTTTGGTATGGATACATCCAAACCATCTAGTACTCCCCATTAGCACATCCACTAAATTAGATAAGGACAAAAATAGAAAATATGTAGATATAAAGAAATATCGGGATATGATTGGTTCCCTATTGTACTTAACGGTGAGAAGAACCGATATTCTCTTTAGTGTGCTTATGTGTGAGATTTCAAGCATCCCCTAAAGAGTCACACTTAAATGTAGTTAAGAGAATATTTAAATATCTAAGTGGCACTACTGGCTTAGAACTATAGTATCCCAAAGGACCTTCTTTCGATTTAGCAGGATATGTGGACTCCGACTACGCAGGTAGCCTAGTAGATAGAAAGAGCACAAGTGGAACTTGTCAATTCCTTGGTGAATCCTTAGTTTCATGGTTCTCTAAGAAACAAAACTCGGTTGCCTTATTAATGACAAAAATGAATATATTGTAGTCGTGAGTTATTGTACTCAATTGCTTTGGATGAAACAAACATTGAAGGACTATGTCAATTTTTTAAAAAGCTCCCAATTAGGTGTGACAACACTAGTGTCATAAATATCTCCAAATATCCTATTCAATATTCTCATACCAAGAAAATTGCAATTAGATATCCTTTTACACGAGATCATGTCTCCAAGGATGACATATCCCTCGAATTTGTTACTACAAAAACCAATTGGCCAACATTTTTACTAAACTGATGGGAGAAAAGACTTTTTATAGAATAAGAATTCATTTAGGATTGTTATGTCTTGAAACAAACTAAGTTCCTTTTGTAAGGAATAATCTTCAAAAAATTGAGGAAATAAGATAGATTCGGTCAATCTTTCAAAGAACTTGGTCGATCGACAATATTAGAAATTGTGTCCTAGTTTTATTCCTGAAGAAATTGATTAACCAATACCTTTGCTATGCCGACTGCAAATTTGATAGATTATATCACGACCCGCACAGAAACACCGAGCCAAACGACCTGTTCCTCGAAGAGGACCTGATCGCCCAGCCCAAGGCTTGTTAAGATTAGAGAAGACTTGTATAAAATTCCCAGTCGTAGCCCACTTGTGATGGGCTATGGTCCATATAGTGATCGCAAGAGTTAATAATGCGAAAATATAAAGCTACATGATCCAAATAAAATTGTGCATACAAACCAAAGTCTAGAAACTCGAAATCCAAATTACCATATAATTTATCCAACAATTTCCTCACTAGTAAATAAAGACACAACTAAGGAAATGAAAGTAAAATGGTAGCACACTCTTCAACCCGAACCTTTGAAAACCTAGCCACTCTTCCCTTTACCTGGAGGGGAGGGGTCATTGGGGTGAGTTACTAACTCAATGCTATACGCGTGTAAAACTTGTTTTACTTTTTTTGTAAAAATTATGGGTTTTGGGTAATCATGAATGTTTCTTAAGACATTTCAAATCCTTTTTATCTTTTAAGGAAATTCAGCCTCAAAGGCTCCCAACGAGACATAAAAAAAAACATGGTTGTATAAATAGACAACTCTAAGTAAAAATACCATCGTCATAATTTTATCGTAAAAACCTTTATCTGTGAAAATGGAGGAACACTCAGGGAATCTTCTGAAAAATCAAACAGAAAGGTGGCGACCATTTTTTGGGCAGCACCTCATGAGCTTGGAGGAAGACAAATGACGGCGGCCCAAAGACCTGGCTCATCACCAAAGTTGTCGGTGAGCAAGGTCCACGACAACACAGCTCGTGCCATACACCCTGTCAGGTTTAAGGATTCCAAACCCAATGAAGGATCATACCCTTCCTAATCTCATCTTTCACACAACGCACAATCAACCATCTCCATGCAGTAGGAGATGTATCGAGGATAGCCTCCTGATACTTTGACACTTAAACCATCCAAAGTATCAAGAGGATTCATCGCCCCCAAATTAGAATCCAAACCAAATCATGAAATATCATACACATGAAATAAACGTGTAAAACTCACGTACGTACGTAATATAAAAAGCTGACATGCTATCAAATAGTCCTCGTCAAATTTTGATATGTGGTAGCCCACAAAATACGGTTTTAGAAAACAATGCAATGCAATGCAAGACAACTAAGTATAAAACTCATACCTCGATGGCGATATTTCCTCGTGTCCGAAGGAACTGCGACCTCAGGAACCAGCTTGAAGTCTTTGAACTCGTCAAAGTCTAAAACATGCCAAACATGGGAATTCTAATCAATAAATCCCAAGGAATAAATGGAATGGTCCTATACCGAGACTAGGAACCCAACGAAGGTGTAATTGAGCCAATAACATGCATGTGTATACAGTGGAGTTGACTTAGAACAGATTGCAGGGAAATCTGCCCTTTCCTGGTCATTTGAAGTCGACCAGTCCATTTTCGGTTGATTGTCCACTAACGTTCGGTCGATCAACAGGTCGATTGATTGATAGTTGATCATCCAGAGTTATCTCTGGACGTTTAGCGATTGACCAATTATTTCTGGTTGATTGACCACTGTCTTTGGTCGATCGACCACAAGATTTTCTGTCGATCTAGCACATGCTCTTGATAGATAATTTTGTCGTCTAACTGACCGACTAGTTGACCAGTTGGTCGACCAGATTTGTCTTCGGCACAATTTCTCTGCTAGAGATGCACGTTTTCCTTCGTTTAACCTCCAATCGGTCAATAAATCTAGCTAGACTCCAACTATATCAATAAACTTCAGAGTGGTCCCTCGGAGTTGAGCTTTTGAGGCTTGAATCTGAGGCCAACAATTTTCAAAATTTAAACCCTAAAATCGGATAAGAAAGCCTTACTATTTCAAAATCCACCTTCACAAATGTTGTTCCCCTCATTGTCGCAATTGCCTCGATTGTTCTCTAGCGTTCTCCCTCTCGCGGGCATTCTCCCTCCGCTGGCATCTCACTATAGGCCGAAGAAGAGAAGGGTTTCTTCCCTTTTTCCTTCTCCCTTTCTTTTAATATTTCTTTATTTTAATTAATTAAACAATACATATACAAATATGTATTATATATTAAGAAAATCTAATCCAATTCCCAACTTTAATTTTGATTCGCTCCAAACGCAAATCGACAATGATCTTTTGATCGATTTAATTTTCTAATTTCACTTTCTTGGTTTATTTACCCCTTGATAACATCCAATTTTATCAATTTTGACCGTTTGACCAAGAATTCACACATCACTGCTACGCGACAAATTGGATAAACTTTTTAATGCCTTGACTGATTATAACGCAAAAAATTTATGCGTGGAATTTATTATTAAAAACTTCTCAGGTTTTACAGATTACCCCCAATTTTAATTTGAAGGATTCAATCGATCGCTGATTAGTATAGGTCGACTGCTGAACCATTTTAAAATAGATTAGGTCAATCAAAACCATCAACCAGGTGGATTTTTCTCTCTATTCCCTATTATTTTTGTCTCTCCAATCATTCCTCCATTCAAAAATCTCATTCAGCCTCTCTAGCCCTTGCCAAGCGATTCTCAACACTCCATAGCTTGGATTCCACTCACATCAACTAAAGCTTTGATTTTGTCCGAACTCCAGTTAGGGCTAAATTTATTCTCTTAAGTGGTAGTCTTCACATCATTGCATCAAGAATTATTGGAAAAAGAAAGATGTCTATATCAAGAGGTAGCTCTTCCAGATCTTCATCTTTGATTGAATACCCTAACATACTATTTTTTAACGCTAACTGCAAAATATGATATAAAGAAGATATGAAAAATAGACCATTGATTCGTAAAAGAAAAGTCTCATGTTCTAGTCTTTCAAGTTTAAATTTAGAAAATATGTACAGGGGTATGGGATTGTATAAGTTATTCTATTTGGATAGTCCATTTTTTGAGAAAGTTATACATTTATTTTATACAAATTTGGTATATTCTCTTTGACCGTTAAAAATGACAAGCTATGTGTACGGGAAAGAGCTTACTTTGATAGCTCACGACATTAATGTGATTTTAGATATTAAGTTGAGGGACGTTGCAGAGGATTATGACAATACCTCTAAGGATCCTAAATTTATCAGTCGTGATGAAGAAATTGAGTTCCTTCAACATGTTCTTAAAGACCCAAATTTGGAAGTAATTTTCAAGTCCAAAGCAAATGATCTAAATGTACGAGCTCAAGTTATTCATTACAGCCTCATGTACAACGTTTTACCTAGGGATAGTCATCGGGACCACGTGAGTTGCATGGATTTATACGTGTTGGAAAAAATGTTTCCTAGGGCTCATTTTAATGTTGAGCATATTATTATGCATCAAATGATAGAATTTAAAGGGAGCACGTCAAAATCTTTTCCATTTAATCTCCTTCTAAACAACCTATTTCGAGCCAATGGTGTTGCAATTCCTGCTTCTAAGTCATCTCTACCATTACGAAGTGTTGACATTTACTCTCTTCATTATCTTGCTTAGATGGGAATTTCACAAGATGATGAGAGACATACGGTTTTTAAATCGTCTCAAGGCACATCTACTTCTTCAGCTTAGCCTCAGATTCCCGTTGATGCTGAATAAATTTCTATGCCTATGTCCTCGTCACCACCTGCTCTCCCAACACCAACATCCGGGTGGTCTCTCTTGGCTTGAAGAGAAGATTGACATGTTGACAACTTAATTTATTTCCTTCCAAGTTGAATCTCTTTTGAGATTTGACACATTTGATAGGCATTTTGAGGAGCTTAGCCAGGCAAATTGGGCCAACATGTTCACGGAGTTAAATCCAACATCTGCCGCTAATACTGATATATCTCCATCATCTGATGCTACTCCTCCTCTAGACGTTTTGTTGTTGTATATTTCGTTGTTTTGTTTGTATTTAGGTTTTTTTATGCACATTTGAGACATATTTTTGTACTTAACTCTTACTACTGATCTTGAATAGATATTGTCTACTTGGATGAATGTCTTTACTTTTACGTCATTTTTGCTTTGGAAATCTTTATTATTAAGAAATGTTTGTTTGGATACCTGTTGTCCGTTTAGATATCATTGGAAACATTACTCTTGATTTCTTTTTGATAATGTCAAATGGGGAGAGACTAAAATAAGTAAAACTCTGGCAAAATTTTCATTTTTTTTAAAAAAAAAACAAGAGAAACCAAGAAACTTTGATATATTAAGGGGGACCATAAAAAATCGTGCACATATTTAGGGAGAAATGTAAACAACTTATATTATATTGTCATCATCAAAAGGGGAAGATTGTTAGTTGAATAAGAATTAAGCTTAGTTGTTTTGATGGTGCGTAATTGAATTATCTCTAAGTTATTTATAAATTATTAATATGCTTTCAATTGAGTATATTATTGATTTTCATTGAAAATACCCTCTATCATAGTTATTTAATTATACTAATATGTTTGTTTACGCTTAATTGTTGAAGTCCTACATCTTTCACATATTGATCTTGAGGAAATGCGTTCATGACCCCTCTCAAGTAATAGTGCATGAGAATATTGAACTTCAACCCATGTTGAGTATGATTGATCTTAAGTTAATCACAATATTAATTACTGATAAAGTTTGATAAGACAAGCCAATTAATCTATAATCTCATGTTAGTGCTTTCACCTGAAATAACACGAATCATCACCCCATTAATTGATATTTTTTAGGGAAAATGAAACCATCGTACTTTATGATCAATGACAAGTCAACCATTAAAGTATTTTTGTTAACAAATTAACCATTGAACTATAGAAAAAGTTCACCGCAAACATCGCTATCACATTTGCTGTTAAACATATTGATTTCATTCTGCGGCAGATCGTGTACTATTCCACCAGAACGATAATTTAAAAACTAACTTTCTAATATTGACGTTTCGCGGCGGAATGAGTACGTTCCACCACAGACAGTTGTGCATCATTATGCGTTCATGTGCCCTAGTATATAAGAGTTGACTATGCTCTCCGGCGAGTTCACTGCAAACCACAAAATCCTCGGCAAACATTCAAACTCTAAGACCTTCGTTCGTCACTGTTTCAGCGATATCAATGGATTCAAAGGCAAAGAAAATGCTGCTCAAGTGAAAGGGTGGTCCATTGTAAGCTCAATCGCGACCACGGCCAGAAACAACAGACTCTAGCCATGAATGAAGTCGTATTGCAATCGAGCTCATTATCAGTCAGTAGCACCACAATGAATTGGCTGCGATGCAAGGTGGAGCAGCTGCGGTTGAAGGTGCAGCAACAGCGGGTCAAGTTGGAGTAGCCACGGTTGAAGTTGGAAGACCTGCGGCTGCTCCTGTCGACCAAATTAAAGCACAAGCAAAGGTTGAAGCAAAACCTCAACCTCAACCTTAACCTCAACAACGACTGGCAATAGGTGCATTGGTCCGTTTCCAACTTGTTATTGCAAGGTTCCCCTGCCCACTCTTCAAGACAGCCGATGCGAACGAACGGTATGAAACCGATGTTTAACACCATTCAATTATTTTTTATAGAAGAGTGGACTTCGAGACATTGGCTAAATATGAAATTGAAGAATTTTTTTTAGGGGGTTGGCTTAGCAGGGTTGTGCAGATTTGATGGAAGTTTCTATGAATAGAGTGTCAAACTCTTTTATGCCAATTTGAAATTGTCCACCCAACGATTAGAGGTCCGGACTTACATGTTTGGATGAGAGTTGAGAATGACTCCTAAGGATATTAATGTGCTGCTTGGATGTTAGGCGGAGGAACCAAGCGACCACTATTACCACGTCTCGGGAGCCGCCTTTCATCAAACGAGGAGAAGGTCTAGCAGTGCTTAGATTGCTACACCGTGATCCCGAGATTGGAATATACAAGAAGCAAAAGTCTAATTGTAACGACCCCGATTTTTATAACCTTTTAAAAATGTATTAAATTTAAAGTTTTTATAAAACAACTAAAATCTTTATTAAAATCTTCTTAATTAAATCAAAGTTCTTCCTTAAAAATCTGGATCGTTAAAAACTCTTTCTTTAGACTCGTTATGAAAATCGTTATAAAAAATTTTCTCAAAACATAGCAGAAGTGTAATTAATTCAATTAAGGAATACTAAACAATTTAATATAAATTAATTATAAAACGTTTTCTCTTTTACTCTCTTAGCCTGGCCAGCCACAAGTCTCGCGCGTACAAATCCCTCATCAACTGCTTCTTTATTTGTTCACTCATATGCACCTACACTATTAGCAAACTGTTAAACAAGGCCCAGTAAGAAATGAAATATGCAGTATGATCATATCTCTCTTTAATTCTTTTGGAATGGGTATCGCCCCAAACCAATCTTTTCTTTTCGTATTTTATATAACTCTTACATCGAGCGGGAGATTGGGAAATCTTTAGGGAGAGGGTAGTCTTTGTCCGTTTCAACCACCTAGGGTAGGCAGTCTCGTAGTCTCGACAAGGGAAAGGTAAGGTTCTTTTCTTCTTCTCATAACCTGTGAGAGGGTGACCTGTGAGAGGGTATAAATAATTTTATCTACCTGGCTGATCTGTACTTACCCTTCAATTCCCTAATTCCCCATTCTTCTTCTTTAATTCTTTTTCTTCACTTAATGCATATGAGTACCAACCCCAATGTGGCACTTCCTACTTGTTTCTATTAGTATGATGCATGTACATGAGAAGCAGTAATAACAACGATATAAAAGCATGAAAGATAAAGCGGTAATCACAACAATATAAGTGCATAAGATGTGGAAAGTTTACTAACATATTATGTAAGCATGCTTGGCAACTTAAAGGAAACAATAATAATATAAACATGTTTTGCAATATAAAGGAAGACAATAACGATATAGGCATGCTGGGTAAGTTAGAGGAAATAACAACAATGTAGACATGCTCGGTAGTTTAAAGGAACGCAATAACAATGTAAACATGCTTAGAAATTTAAAGGAAACTAAAGCGAACAAAAGATATGCTAACATCTTAAACATGCTTAGAGATTAGATTAATAACGTGCGATAGTATAAGCATAATAAGTAAAGTAGCATAGTAGAAAGAGAAAATAAACATTTAAAGGAAAGACACTGCTAATGGTGTAGGGCCTCCACAAACCAAAGAGTCTACTCAAATTTCTTACCTCGAAGCTTTATCGCGTATTCGTACTTAATCTTTATCATTCTTTTCCTTTTTCAATACCTTCATAATTAAAAACATTTAACTTATTAATTTCATTTCCTTTTCGTATTCTAAATTGTACAATAATTCTAGGAACCCCTTTTTACACCCCCAAAACGGAATATGTTTATCCAATTAGTGACTGACATGAATAGCTAGATATGATTAACAGAACGATATCATTCAACAATGTCAATTAGGCTATAACCAAACAACAACTTATTTCACCGAACAATGACAGGTTATCACAGTATATCCAAACGTACAAAGTATATGCTTTATAACTCATCCAGACAATAACCAACAGATTATCACATCCAACACACTCATCCAACAGAAGCATATACTCCTCAACTAAACATTTCAAACTACTAATCCAAATACATAAAACCAGTACCAAACAGGTTAATAACTTATATCCAGCAACTAACTCCAGTAACCAAATCTCATAATACAAATCCAATACATTAATAAATCCAACTTACCCATTCCTTAGCATGCTAACTTAATTCTATTCATTAACATTCAGACAATCACATGACATATAATCAAGTCACATAATCCAACCAAACAGCAGAATACATTTCCAAAACTATGTATTCCAGCAGTATATGAAAACAGACTCGTAGATCCAAACAGAGAACAGTTCTCCCCAATTATAATCCAAACAGAGAACACCAACCAAATTCATCAGTAGAGAACATAACCAAAAATAGAGGAGAAAACCACTACCTACACCAACGCTCGAAGTCAGAATAGAAGCTTCACCTCTCGGCCATCATCTCCAACTCTAGCTCTTCCTCACAGCCATCTCCCTTCCAAAAGCTCACCCACTCCACAGAGCTCTTCTCCACTCTTGGCCATCGTTCCATCTCCAACCCCAAAGAGCATTTCTAATCAGCTCTCACTCTCTCTCAACTCAACTCTCCAGAGAGCACCTCACTGCCAGTCTCCCCCAATTCCTCTTCATTTCTACCTCATCGGAAAGTACTCCTCACCTTGACATGAGCCATGCCCAGCCATGCCCTGCCATCACGCCATGCCCTTTGCACGTCCGAGTTGTCGGACTGGTTCAGACCGAACTGCAAGCTGGACCACGACCTTCGGTTGGTCCAACACGACCCGCCAGTGCTTGCCCATGACTGGAGGCTAGAAATCGCAACCCCCCGACGCCAACCTCCTCTGCCGATCACCATCCATGCCATCGCCATTCCATCGACACCGGAAACACCATTTCGTTGCCATCGCCGGCCACCAGAAATTGACGAAACATCGGAGCTTGCCCCGACTCAATGCTTCGTCACTCCATCCTGCGAAGACCGAGGCCCCGCGCAGCCCAAGACGCTTGCTCTTCGCCAAAACACTCACGACCAGGTCTTCTTGAGCCTTCGCCACTTCGCTACCAAGCTCACTCTCTCGCTCTGTCTCTCTGTCGCTCTCCTTCTCTCTCGTCTCCTCTTTCTCCTCACGCGTTTTCTTTCTCTCCAGAATGGCTGAAGGCCATTCTTTTGTTCCAATCGAACTAGTTCACTCCTCCTCTTTTCTTGATTCCTTCTCTTATATTTTAATTCCCTTTTAATTCTAATATCACTTTAATCTCTCACTTAAATCCATCTTGTTTCTTAATTTATTCTTTTAATTTTTCATTCTAAATTATTTATCCCAAACATTATAATTTAATTCATTAAATTAATATTTATTTTAAATACATTAATTTCTATTTAATCCAATTTCTTTTTCTCCTTTACTAAAAACCGACCATTCCTAAATTTTTGGACCGAGCCGAACCGAACTGGTTCAATTCAGAATTCTCCTTCAGAATTACGATTTGAAATGAAGGCATCCGCTCCTCATCCGCATTCATTCGAAAAGTCCCGTAATTTGGACAGATTCAAACTCTCTCCATCCGCTATCGTCCATGCTCGTCCTGCATCATCCGAAAACTCGTGTTATAGACAAATTAGGACACGAAGTCCCGTCCTGCATCATCTCAAAATGTAGGGGACGACTTGAGATGCGTTTCGGACGTGATGCCCAGTTCTCGTGTCGTTCGTGTGCGTCTGAAAACTCCAAAATACATTTTCCAATTTAATCCTAATAAATTCTTTAAATTATAATCTTACGAATACGTCCTTGGTAATACCTTGATAACTGTCTAATTAATCCAAATACCCCTAATTACTTTTCAATTATTCTTATTAAATTATAATACAGAAAATCGAGGTATTACACTAATGACCTGAATGTCATAACCTGGGTGATCCACACCATCATGACTCATTCAGAGGATTGTTGAGCATTACAGGGTACCAATCTCGAATGATGAGAAGAGAATTGAAGAGAATGCCACCGACGTCCATAACAAATTGAAGCCCCTCCCCTCCCTCTTAGTCGTACAGCCTCCACCTCCCTTAGTAGTACAGCCTCCAGTCCCCTCAAAGGAACAACCTCCAGCTCCATTGGAGGAATGACCTCCAACATTGCCTCTGCAGCACATGGAGGATGATGCTCCACCACCGATGACTTCTTCCCCGCCTCACTCATCTCATTTTACATCGATGCCTATGGAGATTTTCGGCTGTATGCACAGGATGGAGGACTGACTTGTCTGGATGGAGGAGCTCCATCAAATTGGGTTGCACATAATACAAATGATGGAGGAGCACCATCAAATGGGGCTGCTTCAAATGCAAAAAATGAAGGAGCAATATCAAATGAAGCTGCTCCAAATGCAAATAATAGAGGAGTGAGTAGAGGAGCACGATCATGAGATGTTAGTCGAATTGCAAAGATGGGGCCAAGTAGCCCCTCCATCATCCTCTCCAGCACCCTCTCAAGCAGCCCCTGCAGTAGCCTCTCCAGCGACCTCTCCATCATCCTCTTCACCAATGGAAGCTACAGACTTCTTGTAAGTTATTTAATTTTTACGCAAAGTCCATTATGTACTTTAACTGTATGCAACGTAATAACGAGTCTGAAATTTGCAGCTCCATTGCCCTCCGTTACCAACCTTATCCTCCTGCCGTGCAACACCATTTCCAGAAGTATGTTGCTCCAAATACTGGGAAAAACCTGGAGAAGTGGGCATTTCTTTTAGGAATTTTGGTAGACTTTTTCATTTTGTGTCATTAAGTATTTTGGACTGCCTACTTACGATATTCCGCCTGCTATTTTCATTTTCAGGTTCAGTATGAGTACAATATCACTGAGATCATCTTCCTGAAGCAAAAAGGGACGACAAACACTGTGAGAATTACATTATGTTACATTAAGTTGTTCAAAAGCTTTTATCTTAGTACTCATCCTTGCTTTGCTTTCTTTGTAAGTAGTGTTATGCATTGAACAAAGAAGAATACTTTGAGGTTTAATATAAAAAATTGCTACTGACATTAGGGTGGATTCACGTAAGTAAACATGTCGCTTTTTTAGTATGTTGTTCATGTTTCAACAGTTCTAATGTGTACTTCCTTTACATTTCAGTCACACCAAAAAACAAGCGTGTTTTATCTTATCCGTTGACTAGTAATAATATCTTTGCCCACCATCAACCTCACATAGCTGAAATAGGATTTGATAAAGTAACTTGTCATTCATCTAACCACATCAAGCATTTGTATTATTTCCTGAGGAACATCCAACTGTCTTCCTCAAATAAACTATTGTAGATGATGTATATCTTGTTTCGACACATAGTTAATATTCACTTTAATTGAGCGTTGTCTTCGCCACATGCACTGGTACTGTTCGTTACTGTTGCTAATCTCAACGGGTCAAACAATAGTAAAAATACTCATACATATTCGTAGGATGACGGGTCAAGCAAAAATATGTTTGATCCTTGCATGTTTGCTCACTCAATCCCATTATCTTATGTTTCTTATTTGATGGACTTGCCATGATCCTCAAGTTTTTAAATGCCTGTTTCGCTTGTTGATTGCAAAAATACACTTTACCCTTAAGCAAAAATAGTTTCACCATCTCTCTCTGAAAGTGCACTGATATTGTTGCTCTAGAAACGGCCCACATTGCATCCTTGAACAACATGCCTTTAAATTGTTTTTGAAAATTTGCATACAGGTGTTGGATGCAAAACTGTTCTTCTGCTTGCCTGCAAACTCTCTAACAGTTGGCACCAGCCCCTACAAAGATTCACAATATGAGTCAAACATTGGTACATGACGCATAACATAAACATAGAAGGCAAAAGCAATCAATCAAACATTTTGTCGGTGAGAAATTATTGTCCACCTATTGCCAGACGGGGTGTTTCGATCCTCGAGAAACAATTCCAGAAACCAGCTCCAAGAATCCCTACATTCTGCTTCAACCACTATTACAGCAATTGGATAAATTCCATCATTCCCGTCGATGATGACAGCAATAAGTAGGTGGCCATTGTGGTTCAACAATTACTAACACTTCAATTTCGCCAACTCGCAGTAAATTTCAGCTCTCAGAAATCTCTAGAGTTTGCAAATCGCTGACAAAATTGCTGTAAAAATCACGATGAATGTAGTGTGAATTTATATAAGGCAGATGATGTAATACTTCCGCGATAGAAAGTTGTCGTTCCGCGATGGAAAGTTACCATTTCGCGAGAAAAAGTTACCGTTCTCCGACGGAAAGTTCTCATTCTGTGGTGGCTTGTATCACATTCCACAGCAGAACATTATATTTTTTAATAAATTTCCACGTTCCATGGCGGAACATGAGACTATCTGCCATGAATGTCACAGCTAAAACGTTAATAATTAGCATTGACGATCCGCGGCAGAACAAATTTTAAAAGTAACACCAAACGTGATAGCAATGTTTTCTCCAACCATTAGCAAAAATACTTTACTGGTTGACTTATTATTGATCACAAAGTACGATGGTTGATTTGTCATTTTCCCTATTTTTTATTAAATGACATGTTATATTACCCTCATAAAAACTTTTTGTCTAATTACTTGCTCCTTGACTCTATTTCTATCTTTGAACTTCAACGTATTTCACTCAAAATTCTTACCTCCTACTATGCACATATATGACTTCTTACTTCTCTATCAAATTAACTTGATTTTATAGTTAATTCATAGGATAAGATGTTTACTTTCATCTATTAACTTGGTTTGAAAAGTTGTGCCAGGTAACACTTGTTTATTGCATATCCCCAAAATTAGTGCAGATATGAAAAATTATAGAAACAAATCAAATATTTATGTAATCAAACTATTTCAACTTAACATCTCGTATCTATCACATATGCTTGATTATTTTATCATTATAATTCATTTTACAAACCCAAGATAACGTAATAATCATGCATAACAAAATTTGAACTGTTACATATGACTTGTTTGTCTTCTTTTAGGCTTTGCTATGGATATGAATTTTCAATCAATATCTCGATAGCTGAATTGAAATGTTTTTCCATTTTAGAGAATCAAATTGAATATGGTTGAAATATTGAACAATAATACAATAAAGAAATAACAACAAAATTAGACAACAAAATTTATATGAAAATCCCTAACAGGAGAAAAAAAATTTTGGGCAGAGACAAAATTTATTATTAAAAAAATCTCAAGTTGAATTTATAGAGTAACTAAAAACTCTAATATAAACATGGGTTTTTCAACCTGACCCAAATGAAAATTGGGTCTCCACCTTGGCACAAATGTTGATGCAAGGAGAAATATTCAATCTTCAATCTTCAACTAGAAAATTCTCAAACCTCTTCTATAAAGCCCTTAATGAGATTAATACTAACCAAATTCACCTATTGCTTCAACTTTAATTTAAAGAGTGATTTGATCATTATATCAATGAGATTATCATGAATATTGATTTTAAGCACATAAACATCACGTCAAAAAGTAAAGTTAGAATGTAAAATTAAAAAATAATCTAGCATTACCTTAATATTATTTTGTGCATCTTGTTAGGCGCTATAATGTTGGAACTATGTGGCCACAATGCTGGACTTATTCCACAATCCAAGAATTTGGGCCGTAGCACTAGAGTAATTTTCATATTACTCTAATTAATCCAGAATGTTGATTAATTAATTAATAATATTAAATGGTAAGGCGTACGTACTAATCACACATCATTGTTCTTGTTTTAGTTACAAGAATAGGCATGGATTACATTAGATGCATAGATTTAGAAGTGTAAATTAAGCATTATATGATGTTAAAACATACATCATTGTAGGGCTAAGGGAAGTTTAATTAACATCAAACTTAAATTATATGTATCCAACTTTCATATGAAACATGTGTAATTTCATAATAGATAAGAGATCAACTTAATATCCTCCTTGAATGTGAAGTCCTATAATCTCATGAGGAGAATAATATTGAATTTTACAACCTAGCCTATAAAATCTCTAGGAACCTAGTGCGGGTGAGATTACATGTGTGCATGAACACTATATTGACAGAAAAATTGAATGTTAATATTGAGTAAGAAAAAATGTTAGTAAATAAACTATCTTAAACATATGAAATGACATGGGATTTGCTTTATAGGTAGAATCATTCATTTATACTATGGACACTTTAGGAGGGATGTTGATCTTATAACTTGTTATTTATGCATGTTTTAGAAAATCTTTAACATTAGGATTTACTTGCTGGACGTTATAAAAGTTCATTACATGGTTTTATTTTATTTTTCATATGGGAAAATGACAAATCAACCATCATCCTTTACTATTGGTGACAAACCAACCATCATCTTTTTTTCTAACAAATAAACCACTGACCTATGAAAAATTGAAGCCGTTACCATCACTGTCACGTTTGCCGTTAACGTTTTAATGACGAATCGCGGCGGTTCGTTGCAAACTGGCGCAGTCTCATGAAGAACCGCGACAGTTTGTCAGGAGACCGTGGCGGTTTGTGGTCTTTTGAAGTTGAAGAAGTAAAAAATCTAATAAAATAATTGGATTCATAAAACATATACATAGAGACTTTGAAGTAACCATGAAACTCTCTGTTTTTCATGGCTACTTCAAAGTCCGTAGCGGTTCTCGGTTTTTAGTGTTTCATGGCTACTTCAAAATCCATATGTATATATTTTATTAATCTAATCATTTTTTTATATGCTTGACCTCTTCAATTTCAAAAGACCATAATTTTGGCTACAAGTGTCAGAATTGGCTCCAAAAGGTATCAAATCGAAGCATTCTCAGAGATCTATGACTTGTTGCGAGGTGTACCTTATGACCCACCTTTCTCAGGCCCAAAATCATACGTTTAAGCCCTCAAATTTACGATCAAAAATTTTTAATAATCCACGAGTCGTGAGACTGTCGCAGTCTCAAACAAACCACCGTGGTTCATCACAAAAACCGTCGTGGTCTCATAACAAACCGCCAGAGTTCGTCACGAAACCACCGCGGTTCGTGACAAGACCGCCGCAGTCTCATGACAAACCACCGCGGTTCGTCACGAGACCGCTGTAGTCTCATGAAAAACCACTGCGGTTCGTCACGAGACCGCGCCAGTTTGCAACAAACCGCCGTGGTTTACAACGAATCGCGACGGTTTATCATGAGACCGCTACGGTTCGTCGTCAAAGTGTTAACAAAAAGAGTGATAGCAATGGTTACGACGTCAATTTTTTATAATTCAGTAGTTTATTTGTTAGAAAAAAAAAATGATAGTTACCTGTTATCTATAGTCAAGGATGATGGTTGATTTGTCATTTTTCCTTTGATATTTAGGAGATGTCCAAGGAGGTAAAAGTCAAAGGCAAGTTAAAGGCACAAAGAGGCAGAGAAATCAATGGTATGATTTGAAAACCTATTAGTTTATCTTGGGAATGTGAGATGGGTACATGTTTTACTGTAAATTATGTAATAAAAAAATTTTGTAAACATTATAAATAAGGTGTGGCATAGCACTTTTGTAGGTTGTGGAAAATAAATTAACCATTTTTATTTTAAAATAAGGTTTATATTTGATTCATGACATTTATTTTAAAAGGTAAAAAATTTAACATAAGTCATTATACAAAGCAATACCATTGAGATCTCATTTTGAGTATGGAATTTAATTCAATTCCATGGCATTGTATGTGGATTGGATATCATGAATATTTTCCTAATTTAGGAATCCATAACACATGATTCTTTTCTAGACGGTGGTTTGGAAATTGAGACCTAATGTAACGCCTTGTAGCATAAATTTTTTTTTTTTGTTATTTTTTGTCATTTTTCTTAAATCATATAATATTTTTGAAAATATGACGAATAAAACATACCTTTGAAAAATAAATAACGGTAGTCTTTTATAACTTATAAATTAAAAATGCTAACGTAGTTAAACATAACATAAAAGCCTTGTAAAACAAAATGTTTTAATTTAAAACTAAATATTTATATACATAATTTAAATAAAAGTCTTTCTTTTTCAATTTTCTTTTCTCAAGTTTTCACCCACAGGTTAATATTGCGCCAACAACGCCGCAACCCTGCCCATGGGAGCACTCCTTCAACCACAACTATCATTCGTTCACATCATCAGATACCTTAGTAAAATCATCCTCACTTACATCACAAAGTTTATCTTTAAGTCTAACGCTTAGTAAGAGATGCATATATGACATGAATATGAGATGCAGTTTATAAAAATATGTCTTTTTCAGTCATCACTCTTCCCTTTTTCTTCCGCTTTGTAGTCCAATCATTGTGGGTAATTTAACCTAGGGGAGAGAGTGGCACCATTAAGTCCACAACATGCGATATGTTTATTCAGTTTATCTTTCAGTCTTTCTTAATGAAAACGTTTTTCATGATGCATGAAACATACATATGATCATACATGCAAAACATAATACATAATAACAATCTAGTCCATTATCACATGCATGACAAACAACAATGTCTCCCAAGTTCTTACATCGTTCTATCATCACATGTGTCTAACAAAAGAAACCATTGTGTCAAACAAAACAAAAACATATTCTTGATCAATGTCTAACATCACTTATGTAATCTTATAATCAACATACTATAAACATAAAATAAACACCACATAACACATCATCAATCCACAGCCATAGGGCATCAGAAGAAGGACAATCATCATAATATAAAACACTCTAGTGCTTTGTGATGTAGGCCAAAGGCCAAACACATGCAAGCATCACTTACCTGAAATTCTTAGTGAAGTCTGTTTACTTACAATTCAATGTAAGCTTCACACTAACTTGTTTCCAATACATTTATTTTCCTTTAGATGAATAAACATTAGGTTAATGAAAAGAGAAGAAATCTATCAACTACATTGCTTCGAAAACTTAGTTTTAGCTCTCACGATTCTCGTCATTATTTCGTTCATCGTCGTAGTCCATCCTAGATGAGCGAATCAAAATTATGTATTTTTAGAGAGCTTTAGAGGAAGAACGCAAACTCTAGCAGCTTCTAATGCATGGATGATTAGAGTTTCATCTCAACCGTCCTTTTTATATATCAACAACCTTCCTTTTCAGAAGTTCAAAAATATAGTTTGAAGTTATAATCGCAAATCTGAAAATCTAACAAAAAATTTCATCTTGAACTATCTAGCATAGTTGCTGTGGGAGTGTGTGCTTCTGCTGCGCTCATATTGTCTATCAATCACCATCTGCCACGTTCACATCTCCTTCTGCAGACAAACCTCTTTTTTGAATTCCACCTCATTCATAGGCACCATTGCTTTTGCTGTAGATATCACCTCACATCGTCCATCAATCACAACTTGCCACGTACATATGTCTTTCCATAGAAAAACCTGATTTTGCGGATTCCCCCTCATTTGTGGACACTAACGCTTCCACTAGTAATATCCCCCTTTATCGTCTACTAATCACAACCGACCACGTACATATGAATTTCCACGAAACAAACCTTATTTTACGAATTACACCTCTTCTATGGACACCAACACTTCCGCTAGAGATATTCGCTCACCTTGTTTGCCAATAACAATTTGTCACGTAAACAAGTCTTTCTGTAGGCAAGCCTTTTTTCACGAATACCTCATATGTAGACACTAACACTTTCACTATAAATATCTTATCCGTAACAACCCGAATTCTTACTTACTTTAAAAACTCATCAAAAAACCTTAGCGTTAATTAAAAACTTGAAGAAATGTCATTTGGAAAACATTTGACATTTAAAATCAGAGTTCCGAGAAACTTCGAGTGTTACCAACTTACTAAAAACAATTGGTTTAATCCCTCCTGACGTATCCCAATGGGAGGATTTCTTTGGTGATTGGCGTATCCTTAATATTCTTGTTCTTAGCATTTTCCTCACTCATGCATGTGGGTACCACCCCGAGGGGGTCCCCCTACTTGGTTTATATTATTGTGAATACAACTTAGCACTTCTAAATCGAATAGCACATATATGAAAGTAAAGGAAAATACTTTAGAGGAATTCACAATAATAAACAGAACGAGTAATAGAGCGTGCTCACATGTAGCAACAAACGAAGAAAAAGAAACAACATAGAATTATAAGTGGAACTAGACATGCTATTAACGACTAAACGAGGTAGCAAAAATATACTTTAATAAGATATAACAGGGGAAATTATAATTGACCAAGCATACTCTAATCGAATATGATAGCGGAAATCGAAATGACTAAGCATGCTTTAATCGAATATGATAGCGGAAATCGTAATGACTAAGCATGCTTTAATCAAATATAATAGCAGAAATTGTAAATGACTAAGCATGCTTTTAAAGGGAATATACATCGAGACTTGCGAACAATTTAGCATGTTCTAATTGGACATAACTGTAGAAATACGAACTGCTATGCATGCTTTCAAATGGGATATAGCAACAAAAAATTTACGAACAAGTAATCATGCTTTTAATCGAACGTAACAATAGGTATGTAAACCACTAAGCATGCTTTTGATGACTAAAACGGAGCGATGGAAAATATGTACAACTAAACATATTTTAAATCGATTTTCTCAGCAAAGAAACATAATTTTACCAAGCATGTTTTAATTAAATAACTTTCCAAAAGTCATAACGACTAATATACAGCAGCGAATGCCACAGGCAGGGTAACAAAACATGCTTTCTAAACGATTAATATACAGTGACAATAAACGTTAAGCATGCTAATTGTTAGTGACAATATTGAAACATGACCACAAAATAAGTCTTATAATGAGCATAGTTGACAGTAGATCTCAACGAAAACGAAACAACATTAAACGTACTTCCCAATGACTAGGGCTACAGCAAGGAACACAGGCAGCAAAACAGGCTTCTTAGATGATGCTAATAATAAGAATGGTGGAAATGAAATAACGACAGTCATGCTTTCCAAATATCTATATCGTCAGTGAGCAGTAATGAAAAGGAAATGAAATGGTGAGCACATGCTAAATAAACCATATACATGGAAGCTATTAAGTGTGAGTTTACTCATAAGGAAACCACAAAATAAATCCACCTTTATTAGTGACGTTGGAAATCCATTAGCCATTCATTCACACTTCTCTTCCATTTTGACATCCCTTCTCTAATTCATTCAACTTAATCAAGCTTTCACATAGATATAAGCACTTAATATAAAGAAGCACAACACTAACAAGGCATCTAAAGGAAGACGCAAGAGTTAGAGCAACTAGTAATGTACAACAAATAATCTTCACAGTAGTTTTAAGGCAACTATATCTACAAAGTCTCTACAGCAAAATAATCACTCATACACACATATACTTGGGTGTAGGGCTTCCAAAAGCCAAGAACACACTCATATCCTTACCTTGTAGAAGAGTCTTCACACAGACAGTAGCTCTCCCTTCCACCCACACACTTCATGCAGCAGCCTCTCTAGGAAGAAACCTCCGAACCAGAACAATGAGGAAGGAGAGGGAAAAGCTGGAAATGATTTGTAGGCTCACCTTGGGGACAATCAAACGAGTGGCAGGGGGATGAGTAGGAGACAAGGCTCTGCAGGTCAGGATCGTCGGAGTGAGAGGCGTCGAGCTCTGATTTGATTGGCTCTACGTCGTTTTCATTTTGGTTTTAAATTATTTTGTCGCTGATCTGCCGCAATTCGGACGGGTGCAGCTGACTTAGTCTCGTCCGCATGCCATCCACAAGGCCAAATTCCTTAGGCAATTTCATGATTTCAGACAGGAAACGGCATCCCCTTCTCATCCATACCGTCCGCAGGCCAGGTCCGGATGTCAGTCCTCGTCCGCATGTATCATCCGAAT
This sequence comes from Begonia loranthoides, assembly GCA_022433065.1. Classification (NCBI taxonomy): domain Eukaryota; kingdom Viridiplantae; phylum Streptophyta; class Magnoliopsida; order Cucurbitales; family Begoniaceae; genus Begonia; species Begonia loranthoides. Next base: position 21,364,242 of record CM039468.1, on the reverse strand, counting down.
GTGTACAGGAATTGGATGGATTTGAATCGGACGATGTTCCTCCTCGTCCACAAGCATCCTGGTTCATCTGAAAGTCCCCCAACATAAATAGATTCAATGCAGATGCATCCTGGTCTCATCCGCATCGTCCGCACCTTCGTCCTAAAGTCTCTAGACTTAAATAGATTCGATGCGGATGCATTCTCCGTCGTTCACATCGTCCGCAAGGTCGTCTGGAAGTCCACGTCGTGCAGACGTTTGGACGCGTCATCTTGTCCCCGAAGTCATCCCAAGTCGAGGTGACATTCAGGTGTGTTGTGAACGTCACTCCACGTCCGCAACGTCGTCCTCAGGCGTCCGAACAGGCCGCAAGTCCATTTCCTTTGTATTTTTAATTAAGTTTTTATTCGAGTCTCATTTCCACGTATTATTAGTCACAACTTAACACGTACAAGGACAATATCTATAAGTATATATTACGCCATTACTTTTCTCCAAAGTTGATTACATTGTTTAACGGATAAATTAGGATCGGGTTGTTACATGATCACTCTGCAACACCAGTCATGTGTGGTCACAAGTTATTCCTTAACTAAGTTTTCACGGTCACCAACACTTCCACTACAGATACCAACACTTTTACGGTCACCATCCCTTCTACAGATACATCTCATTCCAAAAACACCACTTATATGTGCTCACATGTCCTTCTAGGTATCCGCGGATGCCAACACTTCCACTATAGATACAAACACTTTTGCACTCACATCATCATGCCAACACATTCCTTTCCACATATACTCTTCATTCCGTAGCTTGTTAACCCACAAATTTTCACACCAAACTTTCCTTAATTCTAAAACATTTTTAATAAAATGATCCTTCCATATTTTCCTTAAAATATACCATTCATTAGGTTAATATATAAATTTCTCATTTTCATTAAAACTTAGACCTTTGCCATGATAATATAAATTCCAAATATAACTTTAGTTACTCCTTTAAATTCTAAAAAGTAGCATGACTTTCTCAAGTTGCCTCTTTCAATGAGTGATTTTTCCATAACACTTTTACTAACGATATTCATTTATGTCAAAGTTGTTTGACCTTAAAGTCCAAAATCTGAATTGATTTTTCCTCATAACTTAATATTATTCGAATCTCAATACCCTCGTGCATCACCCCTTGAGAGGGCTCATGAATGCATTTTCTTAATATCGACACATGAAAATGTTGTGAACTTCTTCCATTAACGATGGTAACTTCTGCTTGTAGGTTGTCCTTTCTATTTTCTCCACAATAGGTAAAGGTCCAATATACCTTGGAATAATCTTCCTCTTGTTATCGAATCTCATAATTCCTTTGAAAAGCAAAATCTTCAAGAACACTGTATCGCCTTGTTTGAAATCCAATCACATCTCAATCCATTCTTTGTGGCATCACAATAAATACTATACTTTCAACCTTCTGACGGTAATGTGAAAATAGAAGCTGTAGTTGACTTCTACTTCAAGTTTTGGAAACTACGTATTTTGCTAATATTCTTCAGTTGTGGCTAATCCAAGACTACTTAAATTTTTAGCTGAGTCCACAGCAACACTGTCCTTAGAAATAAAATGACCCAAAAAGTTGACTCAATATAAGTTAAGTATTCATTTATCATTTGCCTATTCATTAAATCAACATTTGACAATAATTTATCATAACAAGGTATCGTCCACTAACTTTTATATTTTCTTAACAACATCCACCCAAAAACTTCCAATCTTTACAATTTTAAAGTCATCATACTTAAGTCACTCTTGCTTCATCATATATCATTCATAACCTTTTATAAAGATACTTTAAATTGTAACATGTAGGGATATTAAAACTATTATCCTTAAACAATCTCAAAGTAATCAATTTCAAGTATCCTCCAAATATTTCCTTCACATATCCATAATCATGATGTGATCTAACCGTAAATCATTGTTCATCTTCAAAATATTTACTAGCAATCCTCAAATACACTAAGTCCAATTCCTTCAATTATTGTACAAGTCTCCATCCTCAAAAGTCTTCAAATTAATAATCTTGTTACATCCTTTGACCATAGTTAACTATTATCCTCTCAATGATCTTTCAAAGTCATAAGATACATCCAATAATCACAACTTATTGCGTCTAAGTAATCTAATGGCCAATAACTTCTAGAGTTGCTCCAAAATCTTAAATCTTTAATTTTCTCTTATAATGTGACTTTCTTACTTGATGCTATGTATTAAGCACAAAAAAAAAAATTATGTACAACTTCTGGTAGCATCAAATTTATTACCTTTAATCATCTTAGAAATCATTGCTTCCTAATATCCCCAAGTTTATTACTTTTTTATCACTTCTTTAATATGATACCACTTAGTAAAATATTATTATCATCTTCTCAAGTCATTTTATCAACATCATTTTACACTAGACAACCAAGATCCTTACGTTCAATCATTACAATTAACTTTATAACATAAAATTTTAGACCTTTTACCTATTTGTATGAAGCTATTACACTCGTCTTAACATTTCATCTACTAACAATCCTAATTCAATAAAATAACAACAAGTACAACTCAACAATCAAACTTATCATACAAATTAGACATAACTATAGTTGAGGAAGTATTCTCATGTTGAGATTCACATAGTCAAGCAGGTACATAAATGACTTTAATCCAGGTGGTTCTGATATTATATTTGTATTGTCCCATAGCGTAAATATTTTTTCTTGCCATTTTTATTTTAAATCATATTATATCTTTGAAAATATGACGAATAAAACATACCTTTGAAAAATAAACCGTGGAAATCTTTTATAAATTCTAAATTAAAAATCCCAACGTAGTTAAAGTTCAACATAAAATAAAAGTCTTGTAAAACAAAATGTCTTAATTTAAAACTAAATATTTAAATACATAACTTAAATGAAAGTCTTTCTTTTTCAATTTTCTTTTCTCAAATGTTCACCCACAGGTCAATATCGCTTCAACAACACAACAACCCCACCCATGAGAGCATTTATTCAACTGCAGCTATCATTCATTCACATATTCAAATATCTCAGTAAAATCATTCTCACCTATATCACAAAGTTCATCTATGAGCCTAAAACTTAGTAAGAGATGCATATATGAAATGAGTATGAGATGCAGTTTGTAAAAACATGTCTTTTTCAATCATCATTCTTTGTTTTTTCTTCCACTTAACAGTCCAGTCATTGTGGATAATTTAGTCTAGGGAGAGAGTGGAACCATTAGGTTTAATTGTTCTAACATGTTTATTGAGTCTCTGCAGTAAATGATAAAATTATATTATAGGACTGAATTGGGAAAGATCAAAATGTTGAAAATCACTCAGTGTTGACATCTTGGTTTGAAAATGCAAATGCCCAGAGCAGAGAAGATGATCGGTTGCGGTCATCCAAACCAAAATGTAGTTTTCATTTGCAGGTGCCCTGCACAGAGAAAATGATTGGTTGCAGTCGTCCCAACCAAGTTGTAGTTTTAACTGTGGATGTCGAAACAAGAAAGAAAAATTGAAAATGTGGACACCAAAACATGAGACGCAGACGTCAAGAACAAACATTAAAATTTTAAATTAACACTTCTACGAATGACTGGTACAAAGTGCGGACGCCCGATGTGGTAGCCCTCAACTTAAGCTGCAATAGTTCATTGCCTATTTTGCTATCTTTAACGGATATGTTGTGGACACCTGGAATCTTAGGACTTTTGAAGAAAACTATTAATCGAGGCATTTTCAAATTTGCAAAGTATTTGAAGAGAAATAGTATAAAAGTGCGACCTATTTGATTTTGGAAATCTCTCTTCAATTCTCAAGGGATTAGCCTAACTCCCTCATTTCTAGCTTGAGATTATATTCTCGTGAGAGTTTAGGCATTTGTACTTAGTGTGTTCTACATATTCAATTTGTGATACACTTGAAGGGTGATGCCCCGAAATGGTAAGTGTAAGGCAAGATTGATGCCTAGAAGATCAATCGGTTATAACCAGAAAGTTTATTGAAGAAATAAATCTTCAAGGAGGAGCCTTAAAGTATGAACTTAGGCAAGGTTAGCCAAACTAAGTTAAGAAATTGTTTGCATCCCTCTCTCATACTCCTTTACTTATTATTCCTATTTTTGCTTGCATATTAGTTCTAACATCATTAATAAAGAGAAAATATAATAATCGAGTTAGCAAATGATCAATTTTTAAATTACAAGGAAAAACTTGATTAACCTAATTCACCCCCTCTTAGGTTAATGGAAATCATACAATTGGTATCAGGCAAGGTTCTTAAGCTTTTTGTTGTGCTGAAAATTGCTATGGCTTTCAATATAAATAGTTCACATGCTGAGGAGCAATCTATTTCTAAACATTCATTTTTTTTTTTTATGGTAATGATTATGTCTATTAGAAGTCTAGGATGATAATTTACATTCAATATTTAGATTATAATTTATGGATTATTATTGAAAATGGACCTTACACATCGATTAAATTTGAAAATGGTATAAACATTCCAAAATTATCTTTTGAGTTTGATGAGAATAACAAACAAAATTAAGTATCAATGCTAAGGCAATGAACATGTTATATTGTGCATTCAATATAGATGAATTTAATAGGGTATAAGGTTGTGATAATGCTCATGAGATTTGGAAATTACTTCAGATCACACACAAGGGCATCAATCAAGTTAAAAAGAGTAGTAAATTGAGTATGCTAGTACATGAATATGAGTTATTTGGTATGGATAAACATGAGACTATTAGTCAAATGTTTACTCGATTTACTAACATTAGTAATGGCTTAAAAGTTCATGGTAGAATCTCTCCCAATGAAGAGTTAGTTAGGAAAATTCTCAGGTGCCTTCCAAAATCGTGGCAACCTTAAGTAATGGCTATTCAAGAAACTTGTGATCTCAAGGTATTAAAGTTGGAGAAACTCATCAGATCTCTAACGACTCATGAGATCATGATGAAGGCTAATGAGAAGAAAGAGCAAAATGAAAAAGAACTCTCCAAGAAGAAGGATATTGCTCTTAAAGCATCATCAAGTTAACACATTGAATCTAACAAAGAAGATGATGATGAGGAGATAGCTCTCATGAGTCAAAATTTCGACAAGTTACTTCAACGAAGAAAGTAGCAAGAAAAAAGAATCACAAAAGGAGATAGACCTCTAGAAGAAAAGGAAGCCACTTGTTTTGAATGTGGGAAGCTATGTCACTTCAAAGCTGATTGCCCACAAGCAAATAAGGCACCAAAAGCCTTCAAGAATAAAGCAATGAAGCCCACATGAAACGAAAATGAAGAAGATTCATCTTCTAAAGGTGAAGAGGTGGCAAATATGTGCTTCAGGGCTAAGGAGAATGAGGTACATGACTTCTTTAGTGATTTAGATGATAATGATTTAATAGATGTCTTTGATGAACTATTGAATAATTTAACATGCTTAAATCTAAGTACAAATTGTTGAAGAAGGAAAATGAAAATCTAGTAAAAAAACATGTTAGTATTGTTCAATCATTTGATAAAGAAATTAACGATTTGAAAGTTAAAAATGATGACTTGAATATTATTGTTTTTAAGTTTACTAATGAAAATAAAAATTTAAATATGTTACTAGGAAAACAAAGAGTTATTTTTTATAAAGTCGGTTTAGGGTATCAATCATTTCAAAAGTAAAAAGATTATAAGAATTTCTTTGTTAGTCTATCTACTTGCTATGTTTGTAACACAATAGGTCATAAGTCACTCTTTTGTCCTTTGAAGCCAAATGACAGAAAACTAACCTCTAAATTAGTATGTGTTCCAAAAGGAATCAAAACTAACTCTCAAAGACCTAAAAAGATTTGGGTACCTAACATAAGCAACTAATTTTTGCTTGTGGGATCGAGATCTTTCGTGAAGGATGAATGGTATCTAGATAATGGATGTTCAAGACACATGACGAGAGACTTTTCAAAGTTTACCTCTATCACCAAGAATAAAGGAAATGTAACATTTGGAGAAAATCAAAAGGACAACTACTAAGTATTATTAGTTGATGGGTTGAAGCATAACTTACTAATTATTAGACAACTATGTGATAAAAGTTATAAAGTGGCTTTTGAATAAATATTTTGCATGATTGAGGATAGTTCTAGTGGAGAAATCTTATTTTTTGGTTATTGGAATGAAAATATATATGCTATTGATTTAAATAATATTTCATGCTTTGATGAGAAGTGTTTTTCTGTAAATTCTTCCATTAGTTGTTGGTCTTTGCATAGAAGACTAGGATATGTAAGAATTGATATTTTTGCTAAGATATCTAAAAACAATCTAGTTAAGGGTCTACTTAAGATCACATTTGAAAAGGAAAAAAATTGTGATGTTTGTCAAATGAGAAATCAAACAGAGTTTGTTTGCTTTTTAAAATATTGTATCATCCTCTTCCACTTACTTCCCATGGATCTCTATGGTCCATCAAAGAATGCTAGCTTAGGAGGAAAAATCTATGTGTATGTCATTAAAGATGACCTTTCTAAATTCATTTGGGTTTTCTTCTTAAGGTTATAGGATGAGACATTTGAGATCTTTTCTAGTTTTAGGGAAAAAGTACAAAATTAGAAGGATCTCTCGATTGTTGTTATCTGTAGTGATCATGGTGGAGAATTAGAAAATGAAAGGTTTAAACTTCTTTGTCATGATTATGGCATTGAACATAATTTCTCTTTACCAAGAACCCCTCAACAAAATGGAGTTGTTGAGAGAAAAAATAGATCTTCCAAGAACTAGCTAGAATCATGCTCAACGAGAGCAACCTTCCATAGGCAGAAGTCATTGCTATGACATGCTATGTTCATAATTGAGTATCCATTCGTCTCATCCTTGATAAGACCCCTTTTAAGCTATGGAATGGGAGGACTCTCAATGTAGGTTATTTTAAATGATTTGGGTGCAAGTGTTTTATTTTAACACCCAGGATAACTTGGAAAATTTGAATCTAAAATGGATTATGGGATTTTTCAAGGTTATTTCTCAACTAGCAAAGCTTATTGAGTATTCAATAAAAGGACTCTAGTTGTGGAAAAAATCTATACATGTTACTTTTGATGAATCCCTCCAACCATCAAACAGTATGGAAGTGAATGAAGATCTTGAAAGAAAAATGGAAGCACTCAATGTGGGTGACATGGACAATGCTAATCCAGTAAAAAACACCTTAAGAGACTACTCCTACGGAATTAGAAGAAACTTCAATCGAGATTGTCAATGAAAACTTACTCAATGATTGGAGGTATGTTAAGAGCCATCTCATAGATGATATTCTAGATGATCCATTTTTAGGTGTTAAGATTAGATCTCTCTTAGGAACTATTTTGTGAACATAACCTTCATATCTCAAATTGAGCCTAAAATTTCAATGAGGCTGAAATTGATGAGAATTGGATGATAGCCATGCAAGAAGAGCTAAACCAATTTGAGAAGAGTAAAATTTGAAATCTAGTTCCTAGACTAAAAGATCACTCTGTTATTGAAACTAAATGGGAGTTTAAATTTGATGAAAATAAGATTGTTATAAGAAACAAGGATAGACTAGTTGTAAAGGGGTACAATAAAAAAGAATGTATTGACTTTGAGGAAACCTTTGCACTAGTAGCTAGGTTAGAATCCATTCACATATTTTCAATTTTTGCTTGCTTTAAGAATTTTACTCTCTATCAAATGGATGTTAAAAGTGCTTTTATTAATGGGTTTATCATGGAAAAGATATATGTAAAACAACCCTTAGGTTTTGAAGCCCATGATAAGCTAGATCACATGTATAAACTCAACGAAAACTCTCTATGGTCTAAATCAAGCTCCAAGAGCTTGTTATGAAAGCTTGATCAAATTTGTTTTAGAAAGAGGATTTAAAATGGTAAAAATGTATTTTTCATTGTTCACCAAACACAAAGACAATGATACGCTTATTGTCCAAATTTATATGGATGATATTATTTTCAGTGCAACATATGATTTACTTTGCAAAGAGTTTGCGGAATTAATGCAAAGTGTATTTGAAATGAGCATGATGGGTGAACTAAGATACTTTCTGGTATACAAATCAAACAATCAAAAGAAGGAATCTTGCTAAACAAGAAAAGTATGTTGATGCACCACAAGGCCTGGTTACTCAATCTCAAGCCAAGAAGATTATTAACCTTTTAACGAGCTATTATTTTGTAGGTGGCATAACCTTAGAAGGACTAGAAGAGGAGCCTCACCATGAAGATAAGGAGAAGCCAAAACATATCCTCACACCCCCGGTTAGCAAGCAAACCCGAGGACAAATTTGAAGTCCATAGTGCCTAGGATTAAGAAGGGTAACAAGCTGAAGATATGTCCTTCCAACAATTTGAGATGCTTATTTACTTTATATTTTACTGAATTATTGGTATTTGGGTGAATTTTGATTGGAAATATTGTTGTTGAACTTTTGGAATTTTTGTGTTCTTGGCTAGTGTGTTAGCCGAGCACTCATGCTGAATTTTTCCCTCTTAAAGATATTTTTGTAATTTTTGTTTTAGGCCAACTCTTAAGGAAGTATTTAAACTTCCTTAAGGCTATCTGACTTGATAAATTGGAAATTAATTAGCAGCTACAGCTTAATGTTTGGGAGTTTTTCTATCTAACTTTCGACTTACAAATCTAGGGCAACACCCAAGAGCTTATAAACCAAAATTGTCTCACTCGATTTCTTGGCTTGGTCTTTGAGTGAGACTCTTACACTAAGCTCTCCATCATCTCATCCAGAGTTGGTATCCAGTGTGAGGACTTAGAAGGTCAGGATTGAAGCAAGGTGGAGAGCTCTCTTCGATAAGAGATCCGTTGAAGTCAATATTAGCCGGTTTAGCCAATCTTGGACCAGCTTGTAGGTTCGGACATTTTTCTTATTTTTGTATTGCGAATTGGATTCTAGAAATTTGGGATTTTGTTGGTTACAGGATAAAAGCAAAGTGTGTCAATTTTGGTGTTGTTTGGATAGGAATAGTAGATTTTATGCAGCTTCCTTTTTTGGTGTCAAAATTGTCTCCTTGGCACCTTTTTAGATAGATTGTTACTGTTAGCATAACTTAGGCATATTAGCAAGTTTGATAGTGAGTTTTTGTGGAGGCATTTAACTTTGTTACTTGAAATTCCCATCCAAATTTGGAGTCATTTGGATATTTGGAGTGGACGTTATAGAGGATTCATTTTGGGTGTCCTGTTTTGGTATAAACTGCTAACTACCTTTCCCTCCATTGTTGATCATTGGCATCCCTTGGTGTGTCATATGTAAAAGAGTTGCTTAAAAAATTTGGAATAACTAACTCCAAGCCTTCTCGCACTCCAACGAGCACCTTCACAAAATTTAACAAAGATGAGAGTGGCAAGTGTGTAGACCTATCGAGATATAGAAGTACGATTTGATCTGTACTTTTTTTAATGGCTAATAGGCCATATATTCTCTTTAGTGTATGTCTATGTGCTAGATTTCAAGCTTGCCCTAAAGAGTTCCATTTGAATGCGATAAAAAGAATTTTTAAATATCTTAGTGACACTTATGATTTGGGACTATGGTATCTTAAAGGAAGCTCCTATGAATTAATTGGGTAGGGATTCTGATTATGCTAGTAGCTTAGTTGATAAGAAAAGCACAAGTGGAATATATCAATTTCTCGGAGGATCCTTAGTGTCTTGATTCTCTAAGAAAAAAAACTTTGTGGCTCTTTCAATGGCCCATAGTGAATATACTGTCACCAGGAGTTGTTGTGCTTAATTGCTTTGGATGAAACAAATCTTGAAGAACTATGGTCAATCTTATGAGAAAATCCCAATTAGGTGTCACACACCAATGCCATAAATATCTCCAAGAAACCTATTCAACATTCTTGTACCAAGCATATTGAGATTACATACAATTTTATTCGAGATCACGTTCAAAAGGGTGACACATTTCGCCAATTTATCAGTTTCGAAAATCAATTAGTCGATATTTTCACAAAACCCTTAGATAAACAGACTTTTAATATTAATAGAATTCTATTGGATCTCTTACGACTTGATTCAGAGAAGTTTTGATAGGTTTTCTAACGTCTACGGTTCATGCCTGCACATCTAGTGCGGATGGCCCCATTTCTTGCCAGGTCATCCTAAACAGATGTCTGCTACTAAAAATCCAAGCGCCTGCATAGTCTTCTGTATAAGAAATAGGACAACCTCTGTTCCGTCCACGCAAACCCTAAGCAACCTGACAACCCTCTCTGTTCTCCAATGAGATTTTTGTTCTCTTTAGAGCACCAACCTTGGATTTCTATTCTCATAAATCATTTTTCTCTCTCAATTTATCTTTTCCCCTCTCTCTAGTTCGCCAAATTTGTGCTTCAATCCTTTCAATTATCAATCATTTCCCCTCTCTGAACTCTTATCAACTTTGAGTTTAATGGCATCAAGGACATCTAAACTTGCTCTAAAAAAAATTGCTCCAACTTAGGGTGAATCGTCTTGCGTACGTCAACTTCCAACCTAGTATTCTTCAACTGAATTTATGACTAATAAAAATAGGGTACATTATGAGACAGATATTAAGGAGTGATCGATCATTTACTCTAGGAGAGTAAACTTTTCACGGTTTAGTTCTTTGAAAATTGGTGAATTATTTGAGCAGATTGGATTATCTGGGTTGTGCAACATTAGTAGTGATACTCATGAGAGACTTATCCGTCTCTTTTATAACATGTCAGCTTCGGTACAAACACTTATGGTTAAGACATAAATTCTAGCTCTAGAAATAAAATTAACTCTGAAGACTATAAATGACTTGAATTTCTTAGAAAGATTCATAGAAATTCTAACATTTGGTATTTTCTACAAACCAAAATCAAAAGACCTTAATGTCAAGGGATGGATTATCCATCACTTAATCTTCCACACCGTTTTATCACATGATGGACACTAGGATTATGTGAGTTGCATGGATCTCTACCCTATAGAGAAAATCTTAAATGGAAAGTGGTTAAACCCAAGATATGTTGTTTTGGGACAGAAGGGAGATATACTTTTAAATTACAACAAAAACTTGCCTTACAACACATTAATTCAAAAAAATTTTAAGCATTTTGAAGTTGTCATACCCTCAGATAAGCAAAGAAGAAAGGAAAAAGGAGTTGATGTGTACGATCATCGTACTCTAGGTCAAATGGGTATAGTTCAAGTCTAAGGTGAATGGACTTTCAAAGTCAATCTTCCTGCTTCCACCTCAGCCACACCCCTTCAAGATCAGGATGCACTGGTGGGGGATGAGCTTCCTCCTTCAACTCACCCTCTATCCTCTCATCACAGGTTCGTATCTTAGGAGGATTGGAATTCTCTCATAGCCAGCATATCTAGTTTGACCTCTGCTGTTGAAGAAATGTTTAAGCAAATACAAGGGATTAGTTCCACTCAAGTGGTGATTTTCTCTAAACTGGCTACAATTCAAGAATTGATGGATTTTGAGGAGGACGACGACTATACGTATGAATCTCGACCTAGGGATACTTCTCGTGCACCTCCATCGACAGATGTAGAACCATTATCCAATGCTTAGATCAACCTAGGGATTTTGTCAAGTTTTGGTGTAAACTTAAGTTTTTTTTTTTTTGGATTCGAACTATTACTATTTATTGATGATGTAAAACTTTTTTTTTCTTTTTCTTTTTTTTCTTAAACATTTTAATAATAAGTTTGTTTTGTAATACTAGCTGTTTTGGATGTTTGTACATTTCTAATGCAGGGTATTTATATTAAAATGGCAAAAATAGGAGCAAGAAAACATAGGACACTCTACCAAAATTTTTTTTTAAAAAAAGTCCTTTAACTAATTATTTTTCGATAATAACAAAGGAAGAGAGTAAAGTCATCATAAAGTCATCATAGACTTAGAAAGTGTAAATTCATGAAATTGAAAATTCAAATAATTTGTTTACATGAATTTTAGGAATATAGGGAGAGTAAATATATAACTTAGAATAAGTAATTGTCATCATAAAAAAGGGAGAGATTGTTGGCCTAAGAAACTAAGTGTATTTGTTTTGATTATGAATGTGTTTATTTGATTATGATATTTTAAGTTAATATATTGAAAATACCCTTGAAAATGGGTATTTAATTGTTATAACATATTTATTGAGTCTAAACAATAAAGGATAAAATTATATTATCGGATTCAAATTGGGAAAGATCAATTTAAGAAGATCAAAGTGTTGAAAATCACTCAGTGCTGACGTCCTGTTTGAAAACGAAGATGCCTAGAATAGAGAAAATGTTTGGTCACACTCATCCACACCAGAGGGTAGTTTTCATTTGCAGACGCTCAATTCAGAGAAAATGTTCATTTGTTGTCATCTCGACCAAGTTGTAGTTTTAACTGTGAATGCCCGGACACAAAAAAAAGATGCCTAGTCTAGAGAAGCCTTTTGGCCATGGACGCCCACACAAGAGAGAAAGTTTGAAAATATAGATGCCCAGACACATGAAACGGACGTATGGAATAGACATTGAATTTTCAAATTAACACTTTTGTGAACGACTAGTACAAAGTGTGAACTCCCGATGCGGTAGCCCATAACTTAAGCTGTGAAAATCCATCATCTACTTTGCTTCCTCTAACAAGTCTTTAACAAACATATTGCGGATGCCTAGAACCTGCCCACGAACACCTGATACTTGGGACTTTTGAAGAAAACTATAAATAGAGGCACTTTCAAATTTTCAAGGTATTTGAAGAGAAACCATACAAAAGTGCTACCAATTTGATTTTTGAAATCTCCCTTCAATTCTTGAGTGATTGGCCTAACTCCCTCATTTCCAACTTGAGATTATATTCTTGTGAGAGTTTAGACATTTGTGCTTAGTGTGTTCTACATATTCAATTTGTTATACACTTGAAGGGTGATGCCCCAGAATAGTCAGTGTAAGGCAAGATTGACTACCGAAAGATCAATCGATTGTAACCGAAAAAGTTATTGAGGAAAGAAATCTTCAATGAGGAGTCTTGAAGCACAGATGTAAGCAAGGTTGGGCAAACCTTGTTAACAAATTTTTTGCATCTCTCTCTCTTACTTTTTTACTTATTATTCCTATTTTTACTTGCATATTAGTTATAACATTATTAATAAAGAGAATATATAATATTTTAGTTAGCAAATGATTAATTAATAAAATTACAAGAAAACATTTGATTAACGTAATTCACACCCACCCCCCTCTCGCTCTCTCTTAGGTTAATTCAAATCCTACATCTTCCATGTATTGATCTTGAGGAAATGCGTTCATGACCCCTCTCAAGTAGTGGTGCATGAGAATATTGAACTTTAACCCACGTTGATTCATGAGGAGAGAGCAGTACGGATTGTGGACTTCAAGGTCAAGGAACTTTAGCATAAATGAATTATGTTGGTAAAATTATCCTAACGAAATCACACATAAGAGAAAGCAACTTAGAAGAGTCAAGACTCTCGGAGCCACCTTTTCTTGTTCTACTCCTCGTTTCCAATAAGAGAAAAGACTCTCATAGCCACCTTTTCTTAATCTCTCACCAAAGTTGAGCGAAACTTAGTTATATGCCCTAGTTTCTCACATTTAAAACATTGCCTTGTGTCTACCTTGCACTCCCCAAAGTGTTGTTTCTTGCATTTGGGACACTGGCTAGCTTGAGATGTCTTAGTATTTGATGAAGTGGCATTTGGTTCATTTTGAACATGCTTGTTCTTTTTTCTGTTGTCCTCATTTTTTTATGGTCTTTTTACTCCTTTATTACCTTATTGTCCACCTCTTTGTTTGTTGACCCTGATTATTCTTCCAAAAACTTTGATTGTTTTCTCTTTGTCTTGCTACCATAAATTCAGCTTCTTAAACTTCCAACGCCTTTGAAACAATTTTTAAATATGGCATATCTTGAGTGCCATATATTTTAACACCTCTAAAAATCTCAACTTTCAACCCTTGAACAAATTGATGGACTTTGTGCTTGTTAGTTGCCACAAGATGAGTTGCAAATCGAGCCAATGCCTCAAACTTTCATATATAATCAGAAACTGATTATGTTTGGCATAATTTTACGAATTCCACCAATTTCTTTATCCAGATGGTGTGATTAAAATACTTGTCAAAGAAGATTTCTCTAAACCACTCCCAAGTCATAGTTCTCACATCCTGAGTGGTCTTGATAGAATCCCACCAGAATTGAGCATCTTGAACCAACAAGTAAGCAGCACAAGAAACTTTTTCAAATTCCTGAATCTTTGCATAATCAAACATGTCTTCTATAGATCTGATCTATTCTTCTACTCCCATAACATCAGCAATACTTCCATCAAAGCTTTGGAGGTTTGAGCCTTCTAAATTTTTCCCATCCAGCATCCTCCTAAACCATATTCGGATGTGAATTTCCATGCTCCTCCCTTTCCATGAAGTGTTCCAAACAATGAAATTGATGCTCCACAATATCAGATAAATGACCAATAGCTTCATCCAGTTCATCACAGTTATATGCATTTCTGTGGCCAATAGCCTCATCCCGTTCATTACAGTTATATACATGTCCTCTTGTTTCTCTCACCATTATGTTATCCTACAATTAAATTCCATAATATGAAGTAATATATCATAACTTAACATAACATAACTAAACTTACAGTTGAAGAAGCATCTCCGCATTGAGTCTCATGTCAGTGGCAATCTATAGTAACACTTTTGACCCAGTTATGCTCTGATATCATATTTGTAACAACCCATTTTCTTTAACGTTTTTCTTACCATTTTTTTTAAATCGTGAGAGAAATAGTATTCGATATGTAGTGGAAGCATTTCTCTACCATTCAAGTCATTTGAAAGATATACGTTGTCATTCAAAACATTTAAAAGTTATTTTACACAACGTTACACAAAACGTTATACAACACTACTTAAAACAGTTTTCATAAGCTATGTGAGTCATAAACCATCAGTCAAAAGCACCAGGTAACATAAGTGCTCGATGTAACTACACTCTTTTAGCTGCAATCCATGTTATCAATCTACATTTTCTTTGTTCTATTCATACTCCTCATCTACATCACAAGATTTACCTATGAGTCTAATATTCAGTAAGAGATAAAACAAATATAAACGATGTGATGCTCATGTTATGCAATTTCATTAAAACATGCAGTTTCATTTCAGTTTTTCCTTTTCCTTTCCTTTTCAATCATATAACAGTCCAGACGTTGGAGATTCACAGCCCAAGGGACAAGATACATCCTATGATCTTCTTAGGTAGAACCATCACTCAATCTCACTAGGGAAAAAGATACATCATCATGTAGTTCTTCTAAGTACGACTGTCACTCAACCCCCCAACCTGACAACGCCTATTTACATTTATTTTATCCATTTTCCGTTTCATTATCAACATATATGCATGTAAACATTTTTCATTTCTTTTCTTGAAATCATGATGCATGACATGAGTGCATACCATTCAGAACATACTTTTTATAACTCTTAGTAGATTAAACATATGAGAGCACATAATTTATAATATCCCAATGTCCTAACGTTCTACTACATCCAACAAAACAAACAATAACATCAAACAATACAATTCTAAGATCTTGTGACATAGGCCAAAAGGCCAAAGACATGCATATTTCTTACCTTAGGTCCTTAATGTGGTTCCAACACTTAGAGTATCTTTTTGTATGGCAAAAGCTAAACATAGTAAAACTTTTATCAACATCCATTCAAATGCATAAAATTTAAAGTATGCATAAACCCGAATATAGATAATCTTCACCACTATTGTGTACATTACTTAACCATTTAGTGTTCATCACATGCATATACGAAAACAACACCTTTTAAACTTCAATCCAAAAATGCACACATTCTGGGGTTTCATTCCAAATTTTTACCTATCCTTGACTATCCATAACTTTCTCCATACTTAACCAAACTCATTAATTCTAAAACCAATCTCTTCCTTAAAATGTTGACAATAACGTGCTCAATTGGTTTTATTAAACAATTCGATTAAGATAGTCAACAAATATCAAACAATCCAACTATCCAATTATGCCTATTTTCTCCATTTTCACATCTTTCTCCCATCAAAACTTTCATAAATGAATAGAGTCTTAAAAATTATAAAAAGAATTTTTGTTGCCTTTGAAATTCTGAGAGAAAAGGAGAGAGAATTCCTTCAAAGGTTCCTTCACTTTCTTTTTTAAGTTTCTAAGTCTTCTAGGAATTTTACCTAGTTAAATCTCTGCCCTCCAACCTCAAGCTTGAGGTATTCATTAATCAGGGCGTGGTGGTGGTGACTCATCACGTTTAGACCGATCAAATTATAACATGGCATTTAATACCAGGTGACCCTTTGTATCCCAGGTTATCCACAGTTCAAGGTCTAGGCGACCGCTTCTACACATTCTTCATTTTTTGCAGAAAATCTTCTTCTTGAGGATACCCTTTGTGGAAGCCTTCTCTTCCACAAAATCGCCATTTTGAACAACCGCTCCAAATGACCACAATCTACCAAGTTAAAAATTTAAAATTTCTTTACAATCAGGTCATCCAGTCCAAATTGCATTTTTGTCTTCTGGTAATCCACTCCAAAAGCATGTTTACACATGTGGACGTCCACCTCCATTATGGAAGCCTGCAATCACATTTTTTCCATAATACCAACAAACCCGAATGCCCACTCCAAATGCATGTTTTACACATGCAAGCATCCACAACCCTGTAAAAAAAATTCTAATTCAAAGCACAAGTATATCCTTCATCCATCAACCATAATACAACATAATTCATCACAAAATATCATTCCACAACAAAATCTAATCCATCATCATTATTTTCATTCACAACAATCACAAAATCATATCATTAACAAATATATTCTTACATAATTCATATGAAATAAACTAAAACTTTCCAGATATTACATGGATAGTGTGAGTTGATGTCCGCAATTGAAGAATTAGCATTTGCGGATATGAGGTGGAATCTGCAAAATGAGGTTTATCTACGGAAAGATATGTAAACATGGTGGATTGTCCTTGGGGGACAATATGAGCGGATATCCACAGCGAAAGCATTGATGTCCACGGATGTGAGGTGGAACCTGTGGAATGAGATTTGTCTGTGGAAAGGTATGTAAATATGGTGGATTGTGATTGGTGAACAGTGTGATTATGGCGGATATTCATAACGGAAGTGTACACATCCGCAAAAACTATACAGGACACGTTCAAGATGCGTTTTTCAGTGGAATTTTTAGACTGATGATTTATAAAAAGGAACGTTGAGACAAAACCCTAATCATCCATGCATTAGAAGCCACTAAGTTTTGTCTTTTCTCTCAAATTCTTGGGAGGAAAACAAAATGTGTTGTAAACAAAGCGAATTTAAAGTTGACCTGAAGCAAGAAATAATCATTCTAAGTGATCAAAATTGTGTTAATGCCCCAAGATAAGTGATATTTGCATGGATTTGGCCTTTGGCCTACATCACAAAGTGCTAAGGTATTTGCTTCTCATGTTTTCTACTGCATTGTTTGTGAAGACATTGATTGAGGATGTGTTACTGTGATAATAGACATTGATCAAGGATGTGTTACTGTGATATTAGATGTTGATTAAGAATGTAATGTTTGTTTGTTGCCTTTATTTTGTTGACTAGAATATCCAAGATGATAGAATGACGTAAGAACTTTGGAGACGTATTGATGTTTTGTTTTGCATATGATATTAGATTGGAAAGATATTATAGTATTATGTTTTACATTGTATGATCAAGTGTGCATCTCATGTATCATGAAAAAAATTTCATTAAGAAAGATTAAAAGTCTGAATAAATGTAAATAATCGCTTGTGGGGCGAGGTCGAGCTGGTTGTTTCATATGAGATGGACCAAGTTGTGTCACTCTCCCTTGGATTGAATTACCCCCAACAATTGGACCGCAAAATGAAAGAAAAGAAAGAGAGACTGAAAAACAAAAATACATGTTTTTATAAATCACATCTCATGCTCATGATATATATGCATCTATTATTGAGCTTTATGCTTATAGATGAATTTTGTGAAATAAGTGATGATACCTTTAAATGTATATATGATGAGGGAAATATGTGAAAGATGCAGTTGATGGATCAATCTCATAGGCGAGGTTGCAGCATTGTTGGAGCGATTTTGACCCATAGGTGAAGCCTAAATAAAGGTGATTTATTTTTAGATATTTTCAATAAGTTAATCATAAAAGACTTATTTATGTGATAAAAAATTGACTTTATGTTAAGATATTTTTATAAAATAGTTTATATTATTGATGGTTTAGCATTGAAAAATTTATACTTAATTACGTAGAATTTTTATTAAAAGGGATTGCTTTGGATTTCCAAACTATTATAATGAAAATTGTCTTCTACTGTTTCTTTTGCTTTTGGATTTTAACCTAGGCTTTTACAAAAAAAATTTCGTTGTTGTGTTATATTCAAATATTTGAATTGATTTTATATATAAAAAAGTAATAATATGAAGAAAAATGATTTACGCTGTGGAGTGTTACAACGTCGATTCGAAAAAATCAACTCCTGAGCATATGATTACTTTGTAAGGGTAGTTGTATATTGGCACTTCATATTGCAAAAATGCATTGCTCTATTGACTACAGAAGCAAAATATTTATCTATTACTAAAGCTTTCAAGGAAGTTTTGTAGTTGAAGATGTTTCTATAGGAGTTAAGACTTTCACAAGAAAAATATGTTCTCTGTCATAACAATCATAGTGCTATTCACCTTTGCAAGAATCTGATGTTCCATGGAATATCCAAACATATTGATGTTCTATACCATTGGACATGAGATAAAATCCAAGCACACGAGTTATTTGTTGACAAGATTCACCTTGATGAGAATGGATCTGATAGGATGACGAAACCATTGTTTAAGGAGAAGCTTGAGAGTTGCAAGCAAAAAGTTGAAATGGTGGAGCTCTTCACATGAGGCAAAGAGAGATATTTTGTGACTTTCACACTTTTTTGAGATGGGCTCAAAATATAATAAAATAAAATAAAAGATAAAGAGAGATGAGTGGTTGTTTTAAGAGAGATTGAAGAGAGAGAAAAAGAGAGAGAGAGAGAAAGAGAGAATTGGAGAGTGAGATATGACTAGAGGAAGATAGAGAAGAAAAAGATATTTTTCTTTGAGTTTTTTCGATATTTGTGTGAAAGAACGAACGATCGATTCTTCTCATTTTCAGTCAAGATTTTGGAATGTTCTTCATGTCAACGAGATCTACAATTCTATCGGTTCTGATTATTGAAGAACCAAAGTCACTCGAATTGTCTCGCTAGTTAGTTTGGTGAGATCACTCTATTTTTCTCTTGTTTACCAAGATATTGATTCTCGAAATTAATAGCAAGATAATCACTCTTGCTATTGTTTTTTCTAGCTTATTCTAGATAGAATTATTGTATACCCATTATTTTATAGTGGAAGATCAAATCAGATTTTGGTCTCATGGATGTAGGCACATTGTTGAATCACGTTAAATCCTTTGTTTCTTTATTTTGTGATGTATTATTATTTGACTTAATCATCTATTTTTAATCACACAAAGAGAAAGAAAAAAATTTATCTGTTGCATAATTGAATTGTATAGACCGTTTTCAAACAAATATTATATAACAATTAATATTAACAATAAATAATTTTAATTTTCTTTTAATTTGTAACTGTCACATACTTTCAAATATCACAATATTAATTATTCAGTACAAAGTATAAAAATTTGCTTTTATTTATATATACCTTACACTAATCCAATTACTTTAATTTAGATCTAATTTTGCTTTTTTTATATATGACTTACACTACTCCAATTGCTTTAATTTAGATGTAATTTTTTTAAATTTTAGCTTCCTTTTGTTTATCTTACTTAAATGTCTTTGAAAGTTTTTGTTGAGAATCGAACGCGAAACAGAAAAAGAAAACTGCGAAAACAGGAACACCAAAATTTACTTGGAAAACCCTAATATGGAAAAAACTATGGACAGAGGAAAAATCACTAATCAGAAATCAAGGTACAATGAGTTTTGCGACTCAACCATCAATATATAAAGAAAATAAATAACCCTAATAGTGGATATGGGCTCGACCCAACCCAACTAGAATTTAGGTCACACCGAACTTTAACAATCTCCACCTTGACACGAATTCCACATGAGAGATCCAATGCAGGCTTCTAGGCCCACCCCAAAACAAATCCATAACACTGAACTCTGACAATCTCCATTTTCAAAGAAATTCCAATGTAAGGCGAACGATCTGCAAAACTCCAACGAAAAATAACCTCATCTTCCACAAAGGCCCCTGCTGGGCCAACTCAATATTTGGTACTGATCAAGTTTAAGCCCCGTTTAAACTTGAGAGGCACACTCAGGGAGAAATCACATCTCTTCCATGGTACCATCGAATTATCAGAGATGTCACAATGAACTGCATGTGAATATGCTGAAGACTCCCCACTGGAATCTATAGCCTCGAACACACTCAATGTGTAACCCACTGTAGAAGTTTCACCATATCGTCGTAGAGTTGTACCCTTTCTCTTGGTTCTGCCTTTGACGATACCACTCTGACGTGAAACTGTAACTGGTGATGATGTGGTGACCGGATCACCCTGAGCATTTGTAATAAGTTGACGTATCGGCTCTGATGTGAATTTAGAACCCAACTTGAACTTCACCTGAGAACCTGACTTCCTCTGAGTCTTCTCCAATAAATCTTTTGAAGGTGAATTTGCAAACTTTCAAGCCTTATTACCTGTCACTATAAAACACTGTAACACATACAAATTTGCAGAGCTTCTGTGTCCCTTTAACTTGACAAGAGCACCCCTACTGATCTTTACACCTCCACCTACAGCGCTGTACTTGTTCCCTTTCAAATCCAGAGTACTCAACGAGATCAGATTCTTCTTTAACTCGGGAACATGTCGCACATTACCCAGTGTCCTCACAACTCCATCAAACATTCTTATACTGATGGTACCAACACCAGCTATCTTGCAAGGTGTGTTATTACCCATTAATACAGCACCTCCTGAAATTGCCTCATATGTCGAAAACCAATCCCAGTTGTAACACATATGAAATGAACACACTAAATCCAGAATCCAATCCTTGTTTGGCTTTGAGTTTCCCTCTGACACAATTAGAAGATCTTCATCACTATAATCTTCTTCTTCTGCAACAACATCACTGGACGTCATCGGTTGTTTTCCCTTCTCTATAGCTCTCTTTATATCATTCTGCAATTTATAGCACTCAGCTTTAATGTGTCCCCTTTTCTGACAGAAGTAACAGATTCTATCTCGGTTCCTTGACTTTGATCTGCCCTTCGAATTCTAAACACTATCACTGCCTTTGTTGTTTGACTCTCTTATTTTGTCCCAAACGACAAGTCTCTCACCTCGAGACTCAGATCCAACAACAATTTACTTCATCTTTTCTTTGAATAACAAAGAACCATAAACCTCTTCTAGAGTTAGACTTTCTTTACTATATAAAATTGTATCTCTAAAAGCACCATATGAAGCAGGCAACAAGCATACCAGAATCAACCCCAAATCCTCCTCATTGTATTTGCATCCCATAGTCTCCAAATTTGAAATTAATTCCTTGAATGCAACCAAGTGTTCTGTAATAGAAGCTCCTTCCAATATAAAGTCGTTGCTTCAAATGTAACTTGCTAGTCAGAGTTTTCTTCATACACAACTACTCCAATCTGAACCATAACTCAGCAGTAGATTTCTCGTTCAAAACATCCTGCAAAATCTGATTTGACAAATGCAGACGTATCAAAGATAGGGTTTTCCGATCCTTTCGAATTTTCTCCTCTTCACTCCATAACGTGGGCATTTTATCGAGCCCTAACAACGCGTCGTCTAAATCCATCTGTGCGAGTACATCTCATATCTTCACCTGCTATAACTGAAATTTCATATTCTGATACAACAATGGAATATCGAATTTCAACGAACTCATCTCCCCAAAAATTTCAAAAATTTCCTCAAAAATATCTAAATCCAAAATATCAGCCTCCAAAAAATTTTGATCCCCGAATAATTTCAATATCCCAACAAAAATTCTCAATCACCAAAATTCAGAAATTTCAAATCCAATCAATCTAACAAAATTCCAAATTTTCCTTTATTCCACACTAAATTTGATTTTTATTTCCCTCACAAATTCAACCTTGCGGATGGTTCCTATGCGCGCGACGACAACTAGACAGCAGCGGGGAGTCGTTGAACGAATGTGAAATTGGCCGGAAACGACGAACGCCAAGCACGACTTCTGGTGGAGATTGATCGACGACAACTTGGCAGAGTCAGACGGAGGACTCTGTCGAAGGTTGGACAATCTTCTCTTCGATGGACGATAGTGGATTCTTAGTGATTGACGGACGATGGTGCACGGCGACGACTTCTATACGGTGCACTGAGACAACTTCTGTTTTTCTGGGCGATGGACAGCAGCTTCTTCACTGTTGAAGAAGAATAGCGGCGATGCGAGAAAAAAAAAAAAAAGGAAAACAAAGATTTCCTTTTTCTGATTTTTTTTAATTTCTTTTTCACAAATTACAATTTTTCACAAAAAATGTAAACCCCAAATTTCGTTTGATCTAAGTACTAAAACTCTAACTTCACTCTAATACCAATTGTTGAAAATTGATATAGAGAACTTCAATCAATCTTTGATACCAATTGTTGAGAATCGAACGCAAAACGAAAAAGAAAACTGCGGAAGCAAGGACACCAAGATTTACGTGGAAAACCCTAACGGGAAAAAACTACGGGCAGATGAGAAATTCACAAATAGGAAAATCAAGGTACAATGAGTTTTGTGACTCAAATATCAATATATAGAGAAAATAAATAACCCTAATATTGGATATGGGCCCGACCCGGCCCAACTAGAATTCAGGTCACACCGAACTTTAATAGTTTTCAATTATTTTATATAGTTTTAATTTTTTCCAAACTAATTCAATTATTTGTTGTATTATTTTTTGAGAAACATATACTCTAAAAGATAGTTATTGAACCCAAGAAATTGGTTGCTTATTTTACTCTTGATATTAATCAAATACTATTATTATTTTACAGTAACTAAATGAATAATTTACCGTATCTTTCTAAATAGATAAATAATATGGAATGATAAATATGATATAAGGTAAAAGACTTGAAGTTATGATAATGAAATTATTATAATGTGGAAAAATAATGAAGGTTAAATTACTCTCTTAAAACTATATATTGAATAACTAAAACTAAGAAAAAAAGTTGTTCTAAAGAACTATAAAATTTGACTACACGAAGGTTGTCGAATTTAGAACTGGAGTTTGTTCAATACTCGAAATTGTTGACTAATCACAGACCACTCAACAACAAGTTTTGATATGTACTCAAAACTTGAAACGAGAAATTTTAACCACTAGAAGTGAATAATTATGATTAGGGAGAAAATTATACTTAAGAAATATTTTTAAATTTATATTATATTTTTATTTGGCGACTCTTAAGGAGGATAGTATTTAGAATTAGTTTATATTATGCTTTCTTTTAATTTCATGTATTTAATCTATAAACATATACAGGGGTTATAGATAATGTAGGATGATTGATTTTGTGTGTTTTTTAATCTTATAAATATTTCTATTTTTCTCTAAGGTTGGGTCTTTTTCATTTGCAAAATTTAGTCATCCGACTATGTTAATTTTAGAAACATTAATAATCAAGCATAAGTAATTAATATATAAAAATAAATGCATTTTTTCTTATGATTTCTCAAATAAGTAACAAATTTAATAGCATAAAATGATAACATTACTTGCAAACAAGATTATTCTTATTAAATTATTACCAAAAATACGAAGATTTCCCATGGCAAGGAATGGGGATGATATGAACGTGGCATCCACCATCATTCAAGCTAAGTTGATAGCCAGGTCACGTGGACTGTCTTGGGACTCAAAGACAGAAAGGTGACTCTCCGGCAAAAGAAGTGTAAGACAAACCAATCAAATATGTCTGTCAGTCACAGCTAAACCATAGGACCCCTGAATTTTATTATTGATCGATGACACTTCCTAACTTCCACCTCTTAGCTCATACCCTTCACAATAACAACAAACATAATATCCACTTCAACCGGGATATGAATTCACGTTATGTATATAACTATCCAATATTTGTTGTATAATATTGAACTTTAGTGTATAAAACTCAAGAATGCAAAAGATTATTATTAACATCAAAAAAATATAAATAAGTGATATCATGAATTACAATATGAATGTTTTCAACCTTTTACCAAATAGTTTGTTTGGTCATTCATGTGTCTTTTACTTCCTCAATGTCTCTCTTCTCTCCCCTAACACTACAAGAATTTGAAGTCATCCATGCTCTATAAAGAGCTAGGATTTTGAAGCTTAGAAGCTCAACATAGGAGAAAAAATAAGTAGTAATCAAGTACTTTTTTTTCATTATCCGATACAATCTCGCCATTTTTGCGTTTGATGTCAAGGTTTGGTGAGATGAAACCATTACAATGTTATCTAAAAATTCTCGTAAATTTTATTTCTCCTCCCACACTAAAACCCTCATTGAAAACTGATGCATAGATATTTGGAGGAAATATTCGATCGATATTGCAAATAGTGTAATAGCGAAAGTCTCAAACTTGGAGATTATGCTCCCAAGAAGCAAATGTAAATCAACATTTTTACTTGATAAATAAATAAATTTTTATTCATTAATTTTATGTTTGCATTTCAGTTTGTTTTAAAATTTTCAATTAAAACTCTTTAATCATTTATGCAAAAATTTAAGTTTACATAAATTAAATTAAATTCATGATTTATACTTAAAGTATGAAATATTCAAATAATATGAAGTCATAAATATAGTTCATTCTATGTATAGTTTATCACGGCTATTAATGTGTAACATGACATGAATGTAATTCATATAATATGATTATTTAAGACTTGACCATATGAATTATATTGTTCTAATAATTTTCGTAAAATAGAGAAAAATTAATTCTATCATGGTGATACTCATAAATGTATGATCTTAACTCATACATATGTGTGTGATCGTATATGTATATGATAATATAATACTATTTCACATAATTTATTATTTTTTTACTCTATAAAATTTTATGTGAATTATATGACACAAGACTTGTATTTTGATAATAAGTTAAATGAGTAGAAAGGAATACTAATTATGATACAATGAAATCAATTTCTTTGAAGTCCATTATTTGTTAGTTTATGAATCGACTAATTAGCGTGACAATTTATAAATATAATGAATTAATTATTTAATCATGAATTAATAGTAGCCAAGAATAGAGATGCAATATAAAATATTATTGAATTTTAAACCTAGTTATATTACTATTTTATATAAAGGATCAATACATATCTATTGACTATAACAATGGATAATATACCTTATAGTTCTAAGATTTCAATTCTAAGTAATTGTCTCAAGACTCGAAAGGGCGTCATGATAGAAATGGAGAATGATCTGACCCTTGGAGGATCCGACCGTCCAACTTTGGGTAGATTAAATAGTTGAAGACATGAAAACCAAATAATTCTTCAAAGAAGCCAAGGCCCAAACATCTTAACATTAATACAATAATCTAACAATAACATGAAAAAAAATAATACGATAATAAAAGCTCAATAAAATCGCCTATGAAGTAATGTAAAAACATCACGAAAGAATATACATAAATCTCAAAGTAAAATTGAAATGAAACCTTGCCACATAAATCAGTCCAAGAACATAGACTAAAATAATTAAATATGCCTCACTCCTTAGGAGAACATGTTTGTATTGTAAAAACTGCTATTTTATTAATAATATATTTTATATGTAAATTTTATGTATTATATTCGATCAAGATGTTGAGTGTTGACCTTTTTTGTTACGTAGTGTTTATGTGTGAATTTTTAGTCAAATCGGTTGATTTGGGTGTCACTGAGTGGTAATATCCAACATTTATGAAGATATTCGTAGGTAAAACATTTAATCTCTCCATTTTTGTGTTTAAAGTTTTAGGGATAAGTTAAAATTGAATTCGAAATTGGAAACTCAAATCTATGAGTTATTTCTGGAATATATTGGTATATTCAGAGTTTATGTAGGAGTATTGGCTATTTAGAGGCAAAAATGGAGGAAACGAAGCATTTTTGTCTCAAAAATCATGCTAAAAGGTCATCCCAATTTACCTCTGGTTGTGCCTAGTCAATCGCAAAAGAGGCCAAGAGTTTCAGAAAGTTTCAAGCTGATTCGCAGATGACCATACGTAAGGCGTAGTTGATCATCCAAACTAGCAAGTTGTCTACAACCTGAACTAGTCGACACTGCTAGTGCTCAGGTCAACTATTATAGTGTCTGGTCGATCGCTGAAAATCTCTGGTTGACAGCATAGTGTAATTTTATGCATTTTTTTGCCAAATTTTTGTCGCCTTGGTGCATTTTGGTTTGGATTCCTAGTATTAGTATAGGATCCATACCTATTCCCTTGTAATTTATTGATGAAAATTCTTGACCTTTGACATATTTTTAACCACGAACGAGTTTGCAAATTACGAGCCAGTACCTGAGCCTGCTGCTCCTTCTAGAAAAATGAGAGACCATCATCGAGGTAGAGATTTTATACTTGGTCGTATTGCATCACATCTTGATTTTGAAAAAAAAAAATTTGTGGGTTGCCACAAATGAAAACCCGATAGGGACTGTTCAATAGCATGTTAGTTTCTATATTACATATGCATACGTGAGTTTTACACGTTTATCTTTACGTGTTTGATATTTCATTGATTGCTCTATTACAGATATGGGAGAATAAATCCTCTTGATACTTTGGAAAGTCACGATATCAAAGTATCACGAGGCTATCACAACACATCTTCTACTGCATGAAGATGTTTGTTTGTGCACTGTGTGAAAATGGATAATAGAACGATGATGACGCACTCATTGAGTTTCGAATCCCTAAACCTAATAAGGGTGTATTTGGTTATTGATATTACAAGTTGTGTCCTCGCAAAGCTTTACTCGCTGGCAACCCGATGAAGCTACTGGATCTTTGGATAACTGTCATTTTTTCCCTTTCTAGCTCATGAGGTGCTGTCTGAAAATGGTCATCGCCGTTTTGTGCATTTGTGTGGATGACTACTTGAGTGATCCTCCATTTTCACTAAGATTTGTTTTATAGTGAAAAACCTAATGAAGCTATTTTGACATTAACTGTCTATGTATACAACCACGTTTTCTGCCTACTCATTGGTGGCCAGTGGGGCCGGTTTCTTTAAATGTTGAAAATAGTTTTAAATGATTTAAAATCCTTGCATGCCATTGTGTTGATCATGGTTTTGAGATGTAAAAGATAAAACCAGTTTTACATACATTGCATTTAATATAAACTGTATATTGAGTTAGTCACTCTTCTCAACGACCTCATGTATCCTAGGTAAAGATAAGGCTAGTCATGAGTAGCTGTTGAGTGATGGACCTTTCTGATTTATATCTCATATTTTACCTTGACTGTTAATTTCTTTTCTGGTGAAGACTTATCTGTTTGTTTAGGTCTATATTAAGATATTTGGACAATACTATATAATTTAGATTTGGTTTACCAGTGTTTATTGTATTCTTGCTATCATTCTTCTTAGTCACTATGTGAGTCTAGTCCCATTTCGTGTGGGATATGACTTTATTTTTTTTCAAGTCTTCCACAGCGAACGAACCCTTGGGTTGGGTGATTGAGTTCTCTTCGAGAATGGGATCTACTCGATATTTCTATTAGGCCCGTTTCTAGGTCGTAACATGTTTGATCATGGATTGACTAAATGGCTCTTAACATATGACTGCAAGATCAAATAATTCCTCAAATACATCAAAACTAAAAAATATAAGGACCTATCGGTTCAACAGTAAACATAAAAAAATAATGTGATAATAAAGCATCAATAAAAGAATCAATGCAATAATATAAAAACACTGACAAATTATACAAAAATCTCAAAGTAAATCTGAAATGAAATGTGTGACAAGTCCTTACCACATAACTCAATATAAGAAAGTAAACTAAAATAATGAAATTTGGCTCACTTTTGATCCTCTCTCCCATGCCCCCCTTTGTGTAAGACCTAAAAAGTAAGAGGACATTTCGAGTGAACTAACTATACTCGCAGAGACTTTAAGTAGTAGTGTTTTAAAACAAGTTGTACATGCATGATATTAAAACAAGTATCAAAATAGATTCATCGAACCATCAATAGAGCTATGTGAAAACAACCTATTATAATGAAATGAGTAATAAAATATTGTCACCATTGTTGCAGTGGAAAACTATCGATGAAAAATAAATCACTCATAGACTTCGAGTATCAATGTCATAGGTGTAAGAGGGAGAGAACAATCATCGAGAAAGATCATGATGTCACAACAATAACTCTGATTATGTTTAGGGACTTCTCCTAAGGACAAAACATCATGAGTTATCTCATAAGACCCTTGCATAATGTGTAAATACATACTTGATTGGTATATTTGCACCAGAAAACCCGATTTTCAAGGTCCATATGGGTAATATATGTTATAGATGTTATGAACATTGACAATTTATAAAAGACCAAAATGAATAGTTAGTTCGAATACTGAGTTTTCAAAATACAGAACCAAAAGGAATAGTTAGTTATAATATGCCACTAATAATATATGCATGATATTTATCAATAGAAACTTAAGGAAAAACAAAATTTACCCTAGTAGCTAGCACTACAGAATTGTTCAAGTCTATGTCTTAAACATTTTATGTAATGTCTAGGGTATTTGGTTGTGTGTTATTGTTAAATTTAATGGAAATGCAAAGTATTAACAATTTATTAAGTGTTGGAATTTACATATTGTATATATAGGAGGTAAAGATTTAAAGAAATTATAGAAGATTAGATGAAAATTAGAAGATAGAACTGGTGTCAATCACATCCTGTGTGATGGATGAGCGATGCTGAAGACCAATTCTGGCGGATGATCAATGAACTGGTGGTCGATCACCCTTCATTTAAATTGATCGACTGCCATTAATTATCAACGTCTGGAGGCGATATTCAATTGTCAGAAACGCTGAACGCTTGGATTTTGACGTTCTAGATGATACCTAATGCTCTTGACTTCTCATCTTCAGAGTGAGTGACTAAAGAGTCATTAGAGTTTTGTATAAATAGGGCGTGTGAGTGAGGAGTTTTTTCGGTTGGAAAAACTAGAGAGAGGAGAAAGCTTCTGTGTTGTGAGTCATTTTGGACGGTGATGGTCTATTCATGTGCTGGAAAATAAGGGAAGGCATACACAAGGTAAGGAATATTGCTTGTGATTTGTCCATAAGGACCTACATCGCAGGAGTAGGAAATTTCCATGTTTTATATGCTGTAGTTTATGGTTCATTATCTAGAGATTGAAGTTTAATAGATATGATAGTTTTACTGCATGTTTTCTTGTATGAAACGCTGTTATTTCTATTGTTATTCTTTGGAGAATTGATTATGTGATAAAACCATTGTTTTGTGTGATTTGGTCGACGATTTACAGTGATAGATATGCTTCAATAATTATTCTCTGTTAGTGTTGTTCTGTCATTAGCTTGCAAACTGTTTAAATAAAATGAGTTAAATTCTTAGCGGACAATAGGGTATATTACAAATATTTTCTTTATTATTATGTTATATTGTGATTTATATATTTGTATGTTTTATACTTTATTAAGTTTAGTAATTGATTGGTAATAAGAAAATTATGAAAAATTAATGGAAAGAATGAAATGAAGTATTTTCATATCTAGTTTTCCCAAATAGTTCAAGGTTTAAATTGTGATATTTCCTAAATAATAAAATAGACTCTAAATTAGATTATTTACACTTGATGAGTATATGGTGATTAAATAAATTGCTTAAAAACGTTATTCCTTACATGAATTTAAATAAATAAGAATCAATTAGATTTTATTATATAGAAAATTTATAAGTATGGGCATATTACATAGACATAAAGAAATAGCAGCATGATGAAACGTGTTTAGTATTTAAATTGAAACATAACAATTATTGTCAGTTGTTTGTAGTATTGTTTGTGATATATGAACTATTGTGTGACATTTATGTAGACATGTTATAGGATGTACATCACCTTTCATGAGCTAATAATAAAGATAATAATGGGTTTTCTACGAGGGTTCAGAGACTTGAGAGGTTGCTCACACGTAGAAAACTGCTCGTTTGAGTAAGTTTAGAGACTGAAGAGGTTGCTCTTACTCAACTCGAAGACTAAAGAGGTTGCTCTCACCCAAATAGTAATGAATGTAAATGTAGGTGGGTTTCTTTTTATTGAGTTCAGAGATTGAAGTGGTTACTCTCATGTAAAAGCGAATCCAAGCAGTGAGTTCGGAGATTAAAGAGGTTACTCTCACTCAACTTACAGATGTATCAGGTTTAATCATGTAGAGTTGTCATAAAGGTTAAGGTTGCATTTCATTTTATATTCTTTTCTGGACAATAGGACCATTATTCCTTTTGTGATGTAGGTATGGATGATGAACTGGTTGAAGTGAACGTTGAAGGAACGTGACGTGATGCGAGCTTATGTTACCAAGCGCGAAATGACCATGGGGGTTATGGCTCTAATGAATAAAAGTTGTTTTTAATTACAAAAGATATTGTCATCGATTTTAAGTATTTTATTTATGTTATTAATGTAAGACAAATTAATGTTTTATTTTGCGTAATGTACTCTGATGTTTTTCAATAAAGTATATTTAAATGGAATTTTAAAATGTTCAAAATTTTACGAAAAATTCATAAACGGAAATGGGATGTTACATTTTATGTCATGCAATGTCATGTATAAAATGTAAAAAAAAAAATGGCAGAAAAAATGCAAAATAAAGAGAATGTGGTAGAATAATTTTCTGTATATTAATTTGTAATACAATAAATACAATTTATAGATATTTACAATAATCAGTAAGAAAATATCCTTTTTAAAGAAAGATTTGATCAACATCTACTAAAAGATTTTTATTAAGGATAGATTTTTTTATGGAAAGATTTAATAAGTAAATAAGGAAATATTTACCTTAAGAAAAAATTTTCATAAGGGTAATAATATGTTATTCCAATTATAAAGAGATCTAATTTACGCTAAATAAGAAAAATAATATTTCTTAATACTCCCTCTCAAGTTGGAGAGAAAATATCATGAAGTCTTAACTTGTCACGTAACGTCACAAATTGATCTTTCCCTAAGGCTTTTGTGAATATGTTTGCCAGCTGAAACCATGTAGATACATAAGAAGGAATAACCATTGCAACTTCTAATTTTTTTCGAACTATATGACAATTTATTTTAATATGTTTCGTACGCTCATGAAACTGGATTAAGTGCAACATGTAAAGTTGTTTGATTATCACAAAATAGTGGTATTGAAGTTATTTGTGGAACTTTTAGATCTTTTAAGATATAGTATAGCCAAGTTAGTTCCAAATACAAGATAGTCATAGCTTGCTATTCAGCCTCTACTTATGATCTAAAAACATTTGGTTTTTTCATGGACTCCTATGAAATAAATAAATTTACAAAGAAGATACAATATCTTGTAACTATTCTTCTGGTGGCATGACAACCAATCTAAATTGCAAAAGGTCTTTAGTTTGAGAGTGTTTGTTGAAGATAATAATAGACCTTGTCCAAGAGTGGCTTTATTATACTTGAAGACTCGTATAGTTGCAACCCAATGAGGTTTTTGAGGTCTTAGCATGAATTGTCTCCATATGCGAACTAAATAGATTATATCTGGTCTTGTGACAATAAGATAAATTAGTCTTCCAATCAATTTTCTATACTTAGTTAAATCATTTAGTAATGTCCTTTTGTACGAGTGAGTTTCAAATTATGTTCCATTGGATATTCTTGTGGGTGTGCTCCTATAAGTCCTAAATCTTGTCAAATGTCCAAAACATATTTTCTTTTAGACATAAAGATACCTTTCTTGGAGTGAGAAAATTCAATTCATAAAATATATTTTAAATCTCCAAGATCTTTGATGTGGAAGCGTTGAAGGAGGAATTCCATAAGGTGCTTAATTTGTTGAAGGTCATTTCATGTTAGAAAAATGTCATCAACGTAAATGAGAGTTGAAGTGAATGAATTACCTTGAGTTTTTGTGAAGAGTGAATAGTGTGATGACATGGATTAGGATTAACTATAATTGTAATAACTCGATAATGTTTTCCTCGCATACACGATGTAATCAAAATTTGGGATAATTATATATTATATTGTGTATCTATACGTGTTAAATTATAACGTGTATTTATGGGGAAAAGATTATTGGATAAAAATTAAGTGTGAAAATGTGAGAAAAAACTTTGAAATGGGGATTCAGACGCATGTGGACAACATAAACATGAGAACGAGAACTGTCATCCACAAATGCATGGAAGGTAGTCCTTGTGAATTGGGACGATGCAAGATGAGGTTTTGCGTCCTGATGATCGAAGTTCGGATGCAAGCGGACAAAGGCGGACGCATGCAGATGCAGACATTTTGAATTTGTACAATTTTTTGCCACTTTTGGACGTGTGTGGGCGCTTGAATGCGGACGCCATTCTTCGTCCGAATTGGACGAAGGCGTGGACACCATTCTTTGTCCGCAAGTGCATTCTGTCATGAGGAATAGTGACTTTGGACGCATGAGGATGAGACCAGATCGTCCGCCCTCGTCCGAAACATCCCAGATCTGCAAAAATTTAGGGATTTAAAATTAGAAACTTTGTTGCGTAGTCATTAAAAATGCACTCCCTCGACATAGAATCGCTACCTCCATGCCCAGACTCACGCCGAAGGCCACTCTCCTCCCTCTTTTTAGGCATATGGGTGTTTCCCCTCCAGGTAAGCTTCGCCTTTTAGTCTTCAGCTTAGCCTCCCTCTGCGTTCATTTTCTCTTCTCATGTGGAGGTTCGTTTCTTCTCTCTGGAGAGTGTGTGTGAGTTCCCTACGTAAGGAGTGAAGGAGCGAAGCTTGCTTGCGAGAAATTATGAGTTGTAAGCTCAGGTGTGCTGCAAGGGATAAGTGTGTGTGATAGTGCAAATGGGAGTTGGGAGTTTTGTTGTCCTTGGTTAGGTTTCGTCATCAAAGGTAAGGAAATAGGGTAGAGTTTTTGCCAGTGGAGGCCCTACCCATAAGTATAGTGCGTGTGTTGTGATGATTTCTTGCAATTAAATTCTTGTATTTCCTTTAGATGCCTTACGCTGTAGTTACTTTTCTATAAATTTCCTTACTACTTTTAGATGCTTTACTCTGCCGTTACTTTTCTGTAAATTCCATTATTGTTAATTACTGCATTTCAATACTTGCGTAATGTTTGATTAACATTCATTGAGGATAAGTCTGCCTTGTATAAGCCTTGTCTGATGTTAAGCTTGGTAGTGTAGAACCATGAACTAAAGGTTTCATTACTTGCTAAGTATGAATGATCCAGACTCTAAGTATGAAGGAGCTAGTGAATATATGTTAATGTTTTACTTGTGGTATTACTTGGTTAATATGGTCTCGCTATTCTGTGAACACATGTTTATTCGTTTTATTCTATTATGTGGTTCGCTTTACATTCAGATATTAAGAGCATGATTATTCTTTATTTCGTTCGTTGTTTATTCGTCAAAATATTAGCATGAGTATCTTAAAAAATTGTGTCCATATTAAGCATGTTAATTGCATTCGATGTGGTTATGTTCGTTGTTTAAAAACATGTTTAATTCACTTATTTGTCAAAGTACTGGCATGCATATCTTAACAAATCATGTCCTTATTAAGCATGTTAATTACCTTCGCTGTTGTTAGGTTTGTTGTTTAAAAGCATCTCTAATTAACTTCTTACCATTGTCTAATATCTCTGTGAACATGTTAAGTTAATTAGAATGCAAGCATGTTTAGTTAATTAGAATGCGAGCATGTTTAACTAATTCAAGTATGTTTAATTAAACTGAATATATTTAGTGAACTAGGGTGATAATCTTAACAATGAACTAAACTATAAACCTCACATAGAATCAAATTATGCTACGCATGATTGTACATCCATACGTATCTAATTATTAAGCATGTTTCCAACTGTGTTAAGATTTCACATGTTGTTATTATATTCGTTGTTGGTCTATCTAATATTAAAAGCATGTTATCTTAGCATCATGTTCATTTTTTGGAATTGTTGTTCAAAGAACATGATATTTCGCTGCTATGTTCCCTGCATATTTCATCTTTAAAAGCATGTTAAATTGCCATTCTGAGTTGTTGTTCCAATTTGCCGCTATACTTGTTAGTTTAATCATTGTCATTAATCATATGCGCTGTTCGATTATAATTATTCGTCTGTGGTGTTATTCATTGTTATTCTAGACATGCTCTGTTCATTTCGTTTAATCATTTCTTTAAGTGTATTGTTTAAGTATCATTACTTTCCTAATATGTGCTATTCAATTTCACTATACGAATATGCATCATGATAATAGAAACAATTAAGGAGTGCCACCTTGGGGTGGTACTCACATACATTAGGTGAGGAAAATGTTAAAAGAATAAATGAAATAAAAAAAATAGGAAGTTGGGGGGCAAATGGGTAGTCAGATCTAGTCTGACAACTAGGCGAAGCCCCTACCTTGTCGGGAACGGGAACCTAGTTGCCCATAAGAGATTAGATCCGATCAACTATATCATCCTATATAGGTCCTTCAATCTTCCGCTCGAAGTACGAGTAAAGAACCAACGAACGAAATGAAAAGATTGGTTTGGAGCTGTACCAATTCCAAAAGAACTAAATAAAGACATAGCATACTGCATAAACCCCTTTTTCCTTACTAGGCCATTAGGCTCACGTCCTTACTTGTGGTGTAGGAAACTAGATGATAGTGTCGGAAATAGAAGAGGAGGCCTTTCCCGTAGAGCCTGTGGAGTATCTAAATGAAACACGACCAAAGTAGATGTATGGCTTAAGAGAAGAAGGAAGTATCTATTTTGTAAGGGTTTAATAGACATGTTTTGTAAAATACTAATTACTACTCTAACCCTTTGACCGTATTTTGAGTACTAATTATGTTACACTTTTAACTCTGAACTTTAATTAATGCTTTGAGTGATATTTCCATTTACATTTTTGCTATGTTTTGAGAAAACATTTTGTAACTATAGCTTTCCACGGTTCAAATGACTTTCGTAATGAGTTTTAAGCGAGAGGTTTTGACGATCGGGTTTTTAAGAAAATGACTCTAATTTTAATTTAGAAAGATTTTAAATGAAGATTTTAGTCATTTTATCAAAGTTTTAAATTTAAAGCATTTTTTTAAAAGGGGATAAAAATCCAAGTTGTTACAATAATAATCAAATTTAAAATGATAAAATATTATTAGAAAGAATATTAAACACCTAGCATGTAAAGTGGAAATTGTTTCAATGGACCATATGTTAGTATAACATCTCTAACAATTGTTGTAGTAATTGGATTACTCTGAAATTTTACTGGGTTAAAGTAGATAGGTAAATGAAGATCATAGTTTTGGATAAAAATGATTTGAATGTATGCATAAAAAGTTGTGCAAGTTTTAGAGTAGATGAGTGTGATTTCACTTAAAATTGCACTATTTTGGTAAATAACTCTAAATTAGAATTTAGAGTGTGAATTTGGAAAAATTTATAGAAGGAAAAATGGTCCTAACACTTAAAAGTATATGGCTGAGTAATAAAGTTTTGGTAACCAATGGGATAGTGTCACGTGTCACTTAAAGATTAATGACTAATTATGTAATTAGAGGATGATTAATGGTAATTAATCATGATTAATTATATTAATCTTGTTCATTAGCTTAAGATTAATTCAAATTAATTATTTTAAGCTAAATATGTTTAAGAGATAATAAATCATGGTATTTTTTTGGATATCTATGGATTTAAGGTTAAAATGATACTTTTGAAAAGAAAAATTGGATAAAGTGGTAATTCTACCATAAGGACATTCTAGAAAAGAGGTAGAATGACTAAGTATTAACCATTTTTGTGTTGTTCAATGGAAGAAAAGGAAAAGGGGAAGAACGAGAGAGAAGAGAAGAGAAGAGAAAAGAGAAATTGAAGGTGATAAAGTTAGAATTGATCTTCAAGTCTTCAAGAGAGAGTTATTCCTTTTTTTCAAGATGATTCTTTTGAGCTAAGAATCAAAGGTGAAAGTGAAGAATAAAGAGATAAATGAGGTAAAAATCTATATGTAACAACCCGATTTTTCTTACTTTTAAAATCCCGTGAAATTTAAAAGTTTTCTTTTATAAAAATAGCGAAAGCCTTTATTAAAACCTTTTTAATTGAAATCAGAGTTCTTTTCTTTAAAACATAATCGTTAAAAACTCTTTACTTAAAACGCATTACTTAAATCGTCATTAATTGCGGAAGACTTATTTATAAAATCATTTTTCTTTAAAACATATCGAAAGTATAAACAATTCATTTAAAGGTTAATGAGTAAACCGTTTACATTATATTTACAAAATTCTTTTCTCTTTGATACCATTAGCCTAGCTAGCCACAAGATTCACCAGTGCAAATCCTTCATCAACTACTCCTTAATATGTTTGTCATTCTCTCATGCTTATACCTACATCACATGTCATAAACTATTAGCTTAATGCTCAGTAAGAGATAAGATGTAACATGATGCATGCATATATCTGATTATGTTCGAAAGGAATCCAACCAATCTGTCTTTGTCTTTTATAATTAAATTTATACATTGAGCCAGAACATTAGAAGTGAACTTTCACTTAGGAGACAAGCTCTCGCATCCCACAGAGGGAAGGGTTTAATCTCAAGTCTCCCGGTTAGAGTTTGATCGAGGAGAATAGTTCTTAGCCGAAAACTAACTCTCAGAAGACAGGCTCTCGCATCCCACAGAGGGAAGGGTTTAATCTTGAGTCTCCCTGTTAGAGTCCAAACTACCTCCCCAACCCCCAATTTCCATTATGTTTATTAGTCTGGTCTCTCCCATGAAATGTCCCTCCCATAAAATGCCTATCTCAAGCAATGTGAATACCAACTCATTGTGGCATCACCCCTACGTCTATTATTATGATGCATGATGCTCGTGAATGCATATAATTTATAACAGGTAAATAAGGGAATATAAATAAACACCCAACATGTGATTCACGGAACATGCTCGTAAACGATAGACATGCTATAAAAACTGTAGACATGCTTCAAAGTTGTAGACATGCTCGTAAAGTTGTAGACGTGCTATCAAAACAGTAGACATGCTCAATATCTAATAAAGCAGTAAGCAGTCAAACGTGCATATCCTATTCTTGCGATGTAGGGCCCTAAGGACCAAAGTACACACATATCACTTACCTCGATTACTTAAAGCGCTCAACGCTTAATCGTTATCCCTTTCTCTTCTTTTAGTACCTTCACAATTGATAACATTTAATCATTAATAATTAATAATTATTAATTTCATTTTCGCAGTCTATCACCTTTAATAATTTGATAACATTAATCCTCAACATCTACTAATGCAGAATCGACATGAAGGAACTCAGCCAAAACAATAGGGCATAATGCCTAATAATATCCTCCTTATATCAAGACTATAACCAAACAGAGAACAAAATCTCAAACCATCAACCAAACACAATTCATAGTCATCCATACAACAAATCTACGGCCAATCATAAAATTTCAACCTCAACCCTTTAGTAGTTTCAAACAGCCACAAACTAAATAACAGTAGCTAAACTTAGCCATTAGGTGAACAACTCATTCCCAATTTACAGATTATAATTCATTCCATTATCAATAAGACAAAGAGGTTTATTTATGCCTATTAATACCCTTTAATCAAAGGCAATAGAGAAAAGTAAACATACTTCATATCCAACACGCACAACCAACAATCCAATATAATATACCTCTTTCCAGACCGCATTCCATATGAAGTATCCAATCAAAGAAGCACAATTGTCAAAACTATAATTACTAGAGAATCGTCACCATTTATCAACAATACAGAGAGCCAACAACAACTTCAAACAGTCATGGCATAATCTGCGCCCAAACAGAGACTTATAAAATTCCTTTTCATTCATCCAAATAAAACATGCCTATATTCTGTAACATTTAATAACAATATCTTCAATAATATCCAAAGAGGTAATAAACAACAGAGGACCAATTCTAGGCAACCAAGTATACTTCATCCAAAATATCCATACAAAAGACAGGAAACACCTACCTCATAAAATCCATAAAGCAAGGAGGAGAGCATTACCTGAAGCATCCGAGAAGCATACCCGAGGCCAGGAGCAGGAGCTTCTCCTCCTTCTCAATTCCTCTCTTCTTCTTTTCTTATCGGGTTCTAGCTTCACGATTTCTAGAGAGCACTTCACTGACTGCCTCAATTCCCTTTCTCTCTTCTCCCCGCAGCGGCGCTCTCACATTCGCTGAATTTATACACAGATGATAGTTGAAACGCTTAACAAGTTATCCCACAATTCAAGCGATGGGTGTAGATTTTTTGAATCGGGCTCTCTTTCGTCTCTGATTCAACTCCCCTCTAAATCGCCAGACAAGGATTAGAGGAACAGACCAATTTAGACTGAACCGCAAGTCGGACCAGAGCCCTCAGCCAATTCCTTCGCGAACTGAAGCCCTGCCATTCTAGTCATCACCGATTCGTCCAACAAATCTCCAGTTACAAAGTCGAATTACTCAACACCAACAATCAAAATGCTTACCTCGAACAATCACGAAGAGAATCACAGCTTGTTCTTCATTCCAGTAGTTCGAGCATACCCAAGCCATAAACACCCGCGACTGTCGCTTCGTAAGCCGCAACCAGCAGCTCGCCCGAGACATCGCCACTCGAGCCCAAGTCCAAGCTCTCCCCTTCTCATTCGTCCCCCTCGCGTCGCTCTCTCCCAGTCTCTCTTCCTCTCCCGATCGCTCTCTCATTTCTTCAGCAGAAATGGACAAAGGCCAAACCGATCCCCCCTTCCCTTTTGATTTCCAAACCAGACCATTAACCCAAGTGAACCGAGCCAGCCCGAACTGATCCTGTAACGACCCAGTTTTTCTTACATTTAAAAATACGTGAAATTTAAAACTTTTATAAAACAATTGAAGTCTTTATTAAAACCTCTTAGATTGAAATTAGAGTACTTTTCTTAAAACTAGATCATTAAAAACATTTGCTTAAAACTCGCCACTTAAAGCGCTATAAACAGTGGAAGACTTTATTTATGAAATCCCTTTTCTTAAAATTACAGCGGAAGCATAAATAATTTATTTAAAGAATAATAACCAAACCATTTACATTATTTACAAAACTCATTTCCCTTTTTAACTTCATTAGCCTAGCTAGACACAAGTCTCGCCCGTGCAAATCCTTCATCGACTGCTCCTTAATCTGCTGGTCATTTTCTCTCGTGTTTGTACCTACATCACAAGTCATAAACTATGAGTCTAACACTCAGTAAGTAATAATACCTAATATGCTACATGCACATGTTGTGCCATTTAAAACCATATGCAGTTTCTCTTTTCGTTCTCTTTCTTTTTATCTTTTATCTTTTCACATTTACGTAATTTTTTTCTATTTCTGTTTCTGTTCCTGTTTCTGTATCTGTTTCGGTATCCTTGATCGTACACGTTTCCGTATCTTTTCCCCCGTCTATTTCTATATCTGTATCCATATCCGCATCTATATCCATTTCCATTTATGGAAACTCGTTGCCGTTTTTGTTTCCATTTCTGTTCCAATTTTCGTTTCAGTATCTGTGCTCATACCGTTTCCGTATCCATTTTTGTTTCCATTTCTGTATCCATATCCGTTTCTCAATTTGTGTTCTTCTCTTTACTTATCTTTTATTTTATTTTCTTTACTTATCTTTTCTTTTGTTTTCTTTCTGTTCTTGCGCGAGGCTTGACCTACCGGTGCACAAGAATCTTTTTCTTTATATTTTCTTTTCTTTTCTCTTCTTTTCTTTTGTTCCTGTGCTGGGCTTGGCCTACCGGTCTACAAGAATATTCTTCTTTATCTTTCTTAATCGTTCATTTGTATTTTCTTTTCAATTTCTGTTCGTTCGTACTTCTTTTCGTTTTTTGTCTTTCCTTTTCAAAACCGTGCATAAAAATCATTTTCATATTATTTTAAAAATCGTGATGCGTGATGTTCATGAATGCATACAATAGTTCATATGAAAGCATAAATAAACAGTCAACATACGATTCACAGAACAAGCTATAAAAACAGTAAACAATGAAACGTGCATTTAAGTACTGTAAACAACGAAACGTGCTCTAAAAAACTATAAACAACGAAGCGTGCTTAATCATATACTAATAAAGTTGTAAACAATGAAACGTGCTATTAAAACTGTAAACATCGAAACATGCTAGGAAAGCAGTAAGCAACGAAACATGCATATCATGTTCTTGCGATGTAGGGTCCGAAGACCAAGACACATCCATATCACTTACCTCGATTGCTTAAAGCGTTCAACGCTTATTCGTTATCATTTTCTTCCTTCTTTAGTACCTTCATAATTTAACAACTTTTAATTATTAATCTAATCATTTAACTATTTATCTTTTTCTATCCTTAATCCATATACGTCGCTTACTAGAGTTTCTTAAACAAAACCGTTTCATTAATTTCAACTTAGCTTAATTAACTAATATCAATTGATAACGTCTAGAACTAAGCTTAACATATAGCGGAAACCTACGTAATTTCATCTATGAGTTATAGACCCATAATTATCATCATAACTTCATCCATGAATTATTGGCCCATAATTCAATGCTCGACAATAATATATAAAATTAGACATAAAACTACATTTATCCAATTTCCATAATATCTCATTTTGATAGTGAACATTCTAGAATAATAAAGGTCATCTCACTACTTTTCATCCAAACAACATATTAACAGTTTAAACCAATTAATAACCTTTATCCAACCAGCACCAAAACTAATTCTCATTCCAATATATTCATGTTTAACCAAGTAATAACCTGAGTACATAAAGGTGCATAACAACATTTAACTAACAGGGTATATCAAGGCAGAAACCAACGGAGAGCATTATAATCAAACCATTTAGAGCATATAACCACAATATACTTTATCCTTAGTCTTATTATTCAGAGCATATAACCACAATATACTTTATCCTTAGTCTTATTATTCAGACAATAGCCCACAAGTACATAACAGTTAATCACATAGCCTTTCCTACAGCAGTAGATAAATCATCCCACAATAATAAAGCACTTATCTTAATTTCAGAACCAAACATCAGCAGAGAACTGTATTCATACTTCAATTGCTCAACAGGATTTCACAATTCAAAGCCACATAGATAACAATAAAAATAATAGAATGGACCTCAACTCCTAATGATATTTTCACAACCAACAACACAGTAATCAACAGAGCATTATCCATATGTCTCAACATCCCAAAAATCCATAAGAATTTTCCTTGCCCAGAATAATGCCCAAAACTACAGTTCACAACCAACACCAAAACGTAGCAACTTGAACCAAGAGTAATCACAAGAACCAAGTCTAATTCTGCAGCAACAACCAACAACAGAGCCGGACAATTTGTCACAATCAACAGAAATCAACAATAATGGAGGCCAAGAATCCAAATTCGTAGAAGACATACCTCGCAGAGGAAACTACTGGAGTTGACAGAAATCCTCAGACCCGAACACCTGAATCAGCAGTGAGTGAACCGACCATCAGAGCACACTGTCCACCTCCAGTCGCCCATCACCAGTTTGCCCACACTCGGTTCACAAGGAATCGCTAGCTGACTCACACAAAATCTCTCATATTTATATACAGAGGACAAGATTTGAAATGCACAACAGACTATCCCACAATTCCAGCTACATATCCAAATTTTTTGGATGAATGATCGTCGTTCAATCCTTGCAACTGAAACACACTCTGTTGTCCTTGAACCGGAGGATGAACCAAAGGATGGATCGGTTCAATCGCGAGCAAACCAGACCAACAGCTGCCTTGTGAACCGAAGCCCCTGTCCAGCTGTTCCTTCACGTCGATCGTTGATTTCGTTCCTGCCGCCTCGCCGTCCTTGCCCATCGTTGCCAATCAGCCAAGATCAACAAAGCATCGGTCAAGTCTAGCATACCTCAACCCGACGATGAGTCGATCCACCTGCGAAGCTGCAACCCAAGACCCCTAGCCATCCCGCGACCTGCAACGTCGCTCTACTCGCAGCTCGCCTGACCGAACATCGCGCGCTGGACTCCAACTCCTCTTCGCCAGCAACAGCGCTCCCGATCGCCCTCTCACTCCCCCTTTGTTCTTTCTCTCTCTCTCCAGTTCATTGGGTCTCTCTCTCGGCAAAAATGGCCAAAGGCCAATGTTAAAAACTAACCCCTTTTTTTTTTCAGCCAGCAAAATGGTGTGAACCGGTTCACAAACCGAACCGGTTCCACTTCTCCAAATTCTAATTAATTTCTTTTATTTCTAATTTCTCAATAACTCATCACTAAATCTCTAATTTTTCCCTCTCTTAATCCTTAATTCAACCATCCAATAAATCTCATTTTATTCTTCAACAATTAACTAAAAATTGAACCACTTAATGACTTCCAGACCGAGGTAGACCAAACTAGTTCAATCCATATTTTTCCCTTTTAAATTATAATTCCACTTAATTATCTAATATAATATTCTCCTTAATTATTACTAATTATCATCCAATGATTCCCTCTTTAATAATTTAATTAAATCCTTCATTTAATTAAATTATTATCAACCCAATTTAAAATTTTGATTTATTTCAAATATCGCTTGATGATGATTGACGATTACGTCTTTAGTAATATCCCGATAATTTTTCAATTAATCCAAATACCTTTAATTACTTTTCAATTATTCTTAGTAAATTTCAATATAAAAATACGAGGTATTACAGATCCACCTACTGAACCGGTTCAACTCCCCTTAATTAATTTCCTTTTTATTTCAATTCTTCATTAATTCCCCACTCTAATTATTCTTCTTAATTTCTAATTCTATTTTATTTATTTTAATTTCCATTATATTAATTCTTCACTAAACCCCCATTTACAAATGAGCCACTCATTTATTTTTAGACCAAGCCGAATCAACCAATCTTATTTCTCTCTTTTTATTTATCCCACTAATTTAACCTTAATTATTATCTAATGTTAAATCGTAGTCTACCAAATACACCCTTGATAATACTCCGATAAATGTCCAAATACCCCAAATTACTTTCCAATTATCCTTATTAAATTTTGTTATGAAAAGTTGGGGTATTACACTATAACCTAAGTATTTTCTAAATCATCTTGAGTAATACATGGTTTAGGAGAAAAAAAAGTAGTTTTATGGAATTATATACATAATTCATGGATTGCATGTTGTTAATCATTGGTGATTTTAGTTTGATTTACTCAAAATGATTGAGAGAATAATATGAAATTGATGTGTTTTGATGGTTAAATTTTTCATACATAGAATTCACTCTTGGATAGTTAATGAGATTTAGTATGATTGATGGACATGTTGTGGTTTTATTGGGTGATTAAAAGCATGGATTAAACATGTTGATTTGATTTAGATCAATTAATGACATGCATACATATACCACATAATTGGGAAAGCATTGATGACATGAAATAGCTTGATTTTGGTTAAGATATTGAAAAAATGTCTATTTTGATGATTTAAGCCATCATTATGATTATAAATTTTGGAATGAAAAGTATGCCAAAATTGTAAACAAGGACTGAACACCTTGTTCGTGGGGTAGGACATCTAGAAATGTAAACAAGGAAGAAAATATCTCAGGTAGGGCTATTAGGGTTCGAAGCACATGCCTAAAAAGTGAAAATAAAGGAGAAGACGTCTTGGGATTGGACTTTTGGGGTCCATGGCAGAAGGTAAATTAGAAGAGAAATGTTCTTGGTACTGAGCTTCCGGAGTCCATGGTAGACATTCGAAAGCCAAGAATAGAAGGAAGAGCACTTAGTACCAAACTCATGGAGTTCAATGCTAGCGCCCAGTGCAATGAAATGCTCTTGGGTTTGGACATCTAGGGACCCATGGAAAACTACTAGAAAGGAATTTTGGTTCCAAAATGTGTTTGGAGCGGACGCCTGCTAATGGGTTGAGGATGTCTG
The DNA here is from genome assembly GCA_022433065.1 of Begonia loranthoides. NCBI lineage: Eukaryota > Viridiplantae > Streptophyta > Magnoliopsida > Cucurbitales > Begoniaceae > Begonia > Begonia loranthoides. The sequence goes on along the minus strand of CM039468.1, from coordinate 21,319,811 downwards.
CAAGCTGTGAATTTTGAATATTTTTCTCATATTTTAATCTATTTAGTGGTTTGAGACATAGATAGAATATACCTAAATAGATGTGTGACAGTATTTCATGCATAATTTGTGCTTGTTAATAACAAGATTGCATGACTCAATCAAATGCATTACTTGTATGTATTATATGCATTCAATGTATGCATAGAATGAGTACTCAAATTATGCATCATGGAATTATATATATGTATGAACATTGTTGCAAAAGTTAAATTGGTAACATTTGCACCAAATTATCTGGTCAGCTATGTATTGTGTGAACATATATAAAGTAGAAAATAGAAGGGGAGTGATAGTATGTCCTCCTTAAGATGCAAATCCCTAGCCCTCCGGAGATTTATGTTGATGTGAAGGCACTGCTGGGAAAAATTTCCAGTAGGATATACGTATGTGTGTGTTTTTACATACGATGGATTGTGATTATGCATATTGACATTCATATATATGTTAGTACGATAATTGTTAATAACATCATCTTTTAAATGAAATGGAGTATTTGCATTGATTTAATTATTATTGCATGGATATGAAAAGAGATTCATTGTGTGATAATCATATTGCATACTCATATTTACATCTTAAAAGTCCTTCATAAAGAGGGTGACAATAAAGAGTTATGGTAAAATGTTATGTGAATTGGAGAGTTATGGTATCTAAGAAATGATTTATAATATCATGTGCTTAGATATATTCATATGTGCATCATAAAAGTCCTACATATAAAAGATGATGATAAATATATTTTGGGATTAAACATCAATTAGAAATGTCTAGATAGTTTGATAAAAAAAATAACTATGAAATGGGTGAGTAAAAGGTAAATTATTTGCATACTATACATAATCATGTTAGAATTAAGAACGAAGTACATAGAGTAAGTTAACCATGAAGTATTGGTTTGCATAAAAAAGAATTGTACTTGAGATTTGATTAAGGTTGTGGTGAGTATTCTTGCAGACATCAAATTTAAATGAAATGAGGGGACACTTAGAACATTATCTAGGTTGTCTCTAAAGTAAGTGACATAGTGCCTGTTTAAGTGATTGGTGCCGAAGGCCAAGTGGGCATTAAGTATTAGTGAAGGTTTTTTTTGAGTAAAAAATGTGTTGGATTCGAAATGATATGATCAGTAGCTCCACTATCCAAAAATACATGCATTTGCAAATACGGAATTAGTTGAAGCATTGAGAAAAGTGAACAAACCTGCAACATTTGCATAAGCAATATGATAGGTTAGGAGGGTTATAAAAGGAAAGTTACTTAGTTAGTCAATTCTATATATAAAGACTTGGGGGTAGTCGAGGGAGGATATATCAGAGTATTGTATAGGGAGTCACTAGGGACTCGAAAGCCTAGTGTAAGAGGGAGTGTCTTATTCCTATGTTGTTCTTTGATCATTTAAGAAATATAGAATTGATTCCTATCAATTTAGTATCAAAGCAATTCTTTCATTGGGAAGAAATTAGAAGCATATAAGAAAAGGGATTGGGAGAAAGAGGTTTATGCAATTAAAGAAATGGTGGATAGAATTCTACAGCGATTCGATGAAAAATCGGTAAGGCTACAAAGAGGCACGTCTCTTGATTTGGAAGCAAAGGAAAACAATGGAAGACAACATTTGAATCATAATTTCTTTTCACGTAAACTAGAACTACCGATATATGGTGGAATGGATCTAGAATGGTGGTTGTTAAGAACAGAAAGAATATTTGATATCAATCAATTGACGAAAATGGAAAAATTGGAGGCAGCAATAAAGTGTTTTGAAGGTTCTATTTTTCGTTGGTATTAATGGAAAAGTAACAAAACATCCTTTAATTTTTGGAGAGAATTGAAGTATCAACTTCAAAATTGTTTTCGAAGCATCAAGGAATGGATAGAATATGAAAAAAGACTCATCAGAAGAGAAAGATGTAACGACCTGAATTTTCATAATTCCTTTAAAATTCGTGAAAATTGAAATTTCTTTTTAAAACAAAATGTATCAGAGTGCGTCTGATTGGATCGCTACTGACTTTTTCTTTAAAACTCGATATGAAAAACCAATTGATAAAATATGCGTAAGCATTATAAAATAAATCCTTGTAAAACATAGTGAAAAGCGTAATTAAAATCATCGTTTAGAAACTTAGCAGAAGCGTTAGGAAATAAACCTTGTAAATCATGGCGGAAGCGTATTTAAATCGTTTAAAATGAATCTAAACAATGGAGTACGGTATAATAAACTTAAAGTGATTACAACTGTTTACTCATTCTTTTCTTTGCATGGCCAGCCTCGAGTCTCGCGCATGCAAATCATTCATCTCTGCTTCATTATGTGTTTATCATCTACTTAATATCTGTTCGTCGTTGTACCCACACCACAAATAATACGTGAGCCTAATGGCTCAGTAAGGAAAAGGGTTTAATGCAATTATTCTTATGACTCTCTTTAGTTCATTTGGAATGGGGGCCACCAAAACTAATCCTTTCATTAGTCATTTACCATTTTATTACTTTACTTAGTCGTTCGTTCATTACTTGTACTTCGAGCTAGAGATTGGAAGACCTATATGGAATGGTATAGTTGATCGGACCTAGCCTCTTACTCACATCTAGAACTCCCGTACCCAATAAGGGAGGGGCTTCGGCTAGATTGCAGACTAGACCCGACTACCCATCCGCCCCCAACTCCCTTTTCTTTTTTTCCTTAACATTTTTCCTCACTTATGCATGCTTGCGTACCACCACCAAGGTGGCACTTCCTATGATTTCTATTAACGTGATGCATGAACATACATTTTTAACCTAACGTGATGCATGATGTGTATAACATAACTTTAACAGAAATTAAAGTGCACATAAACGAAAGTAACTGAAATTAAGAGCGCAATAAAAGGAATAGCAGTAACTGAACAAGCACACAAAGACAAGTAACAACGATGGAACACTCAATAATGTACAGCATATGAAGGAAACAATTACATAACTAATTGAACATCAGGGAACATGCTTGAATATATAAATCACAATAATAAAGGAGATATAACGGATCACAAGCGACGTGCATATGGAAGTAAGCATAATTAAATTAACATGCTCAAGAAGAATTATAATTATCATCTAGTTAATTATCCTAATTAATTTACATGCTCAAGGGTTGATTACATACTTTTAACCTAGTTAACTAATCGTGCTTCGATTTAGTGTCGACTAATCATGCTTTAAGAATAATTTACACGCTCGAGATACCAAGAACATGTCCAATTAAATACTAGCTGTTAAACATGCTAGACTAATCAATTAAACATGCTCAATTCTAATTACTTACTTTAGTTAGTTACCCTGACATGCTGCTAGGTGATTTACACGTGTCATGCTAATTAGATGATTTGGACATGCTAATTAAACATTCTAAACATGCTAGTTATTTAATTAAACATGTTGGTCTTAATCTGATTGGTGATCTTATTTCGTTACATGCTCGAGAAGATTATAATTAGCATCTAGTTAATTATCTTAAGTAATTCACATGCTCAAGGGTAGGTTATTTCTTGCATTTAGTTAATTAACACGTTCAGCTAGGTTAGTTATCAAACCTTAGTTACTTAACATTTTAATATTAACCTAATTGATTACAACATCCTTAACTACTAGTCTTTACATGTTCAATGATTGTTTAAAGTAACTACATGCTTAGATTTAGTAAATTGGTTAACATGCTCAATTACTTAACAATTAAATAACTTGATTAGTAATTAAGCATATTAGTTATATATTAAGTCAAACATACTCAACTAAGAGTCACTCTAGTTAGTTTACCATGCTCGAATCATTATTTTGATTCATCATTTAACTCTAATTCATTTACATGCTAACTGCTAACTACATAGAGGGTTAACTAATTATCCAAATAAATTATCATGCTCATATAATTTACTTAATATTTAAACGAGCAAGAACAATAGAGAAACATAATGCGTAAGGAAAGGAAAACAATACTACACAACAGGTAAACCTCCGAGATCAGCATAAAACTCTTAACTCTTCTATCGTTCATTAATTCATTCCTCATCTATCAGACATTCTCTACAACCTTATCTAACCATAAAGGAACTATAACGGGGTATCCATACAACACTCGTAAAATAACAAGGTTAGCCTTAAAGAAATATCACATAGCAATGAAAACAAAATAACAAAGTATCATTCAAAGGAATATCACAGAGCATAAATCTACACTATCATTAACACAGGGAGCATTTCACAAAAATTAACTTACTTAATCAACTAGTGGTAACAATCAACTAACATTAAGCATAAGCATTGAACTAACAGTAGCTAACATTAACACTAAACTCACACACCCATACTTGTGGTGTAGGGTCTCAATGGCCAAAACACCCCATTTTTCTTACCTTAACTTGATGAACACTACACTCATGTAGGAACAATAGCTCCAGCTCTCATGGCAGTTTCAGCTTTAATTATCCAAATAAATTATCATGCTCATATAATTTACTTAATATTTAAACGAGCAAGAACAACAGAGAAACATAATGCGTAAGGAAAGGAAAACAATACTACACAGCAGGTAAACCTCCGAGATTAGCATAAAACTCTTAACTCTTCTATCGTTCATTAACTCATTCCTCATCTATCAGACATTCTCTACAACCTTATCTAACCATAAAGGAACTATAACGGGGTATCCATACAACACTCGTAAAATAACAAGGTTAGCCTTAAAGAAATATCACATAGCAATGAAAACAAAATAACAAAGTATCATTCAAAGGAATATCACAGAGCATAAATCTACACTATCATTAACACAGGGAGCATTTCACAACAATTAACTTACTTAATCAACTAGTGGTAACAATCAACTAACATTAAGCATAAGCATTGAACTAACAGTAGCTAACATTAACACTAAACTCACACACTCATACTTGTGGTGTAGGGTCTCAATGGCCAAAACACCCCATTTTTCTTACCTTAACTTGATGAACACTACACTCATGTAGGAACAATAGCTCCAGCTCTCACGGCAGTTTCAGCTTCAAGGGCAGCGACTCCTTCAGCTCACTCACATAGCTCATCTCACACACTATACTCACTTTTTACACTAGACTATCATTCTCCCTCACTGGAATACTCTCCCACTTAGCTCCCTCTCTGTCACTGGAGCTCTCTCTCCTCTCTGTCACACCCTCACATTCTCTAGGTTTTCACGCAGGGGATGGGGAGAGGGGAGTTGAAGACTGAATGATAGAAACGGGGGAGGGGGGTTGGATATCACCTGGAGAGCGGACAAATCCCTAGTTGGAGGGCAGAGTTTGGTCGACTAGGCAGGGGGAAAAATCAGCTCAGCGTGCTCTAGAAATCGGATTCGTGTCGGGGTCACGTTGTTCTATTGGCTGAGGGTCATTGTTCTTCTGACTTTAAATATCTGAAATCACAGTTCTGGGATGATTCGGACGAGGTGCGGATGACTTGATCTCGTCCGCAATTGTCATCAAGGCCAAAATCTCATAGGCTAAAGTGAGGCTTCGGACGAGAAAAGGCGTCCACGTCCTATCTGTACCGGGACGTCATATTGCGTCTGCACATAGCATCCTCTTGTCATCCGAATTGTCCCTAAAATCGGACAGAGGCAAATCGAACAATACTCCAACTCGTCCGAAGGTGTCCATATTCAGAACAGATTCAATGCGGACGAGGCAACTCGCGTTCACGTCGTCCGGGACCATGTACGAAAGTCCCCAGAGTTCATAACAGATTCAATTTAGACGCTACTATTGGCGTCCACAAATACTTGGCTGCTTCCGCAGTCACGTCCCCAACGTCCAAAGTGGTAGGGGCGACTTTGGGACGTGAAATGGCTCTGTGAGAGTCGTCCCAACGTGCTGGGATAGTGTCCTATGCGATTGCGGATGAGGAACGGCGTCCACGGAGTCATCCGCAGTCGTCTGCAGGTACACAGTCTAGCACCTTCCTCACATTTTCTCACTTAACTCATATCCCACAACATTTCCCCCATACATACACGTCACAAAATGACCCGCATAGATACGCGATGTAATATCCTCATAACTCCAACACTATGATCACGTCACGTGTACAGGGAAAACGTAACGGGATCACTCCTAGTCTTAACGCTCTGAAAGCCTTCGGTAATACCCCGATAATTATCCAACTAAAAATATCGAGTTGTTACAAAAGAACAGTGACAACGAAGAATACCAGAAAGGAGGAGGTATTCGGGCAACGTATTTGGACGATGGAAGAAGCAAGGGAGAAAAAAAAATGAAGATTTTGCTACAAAAAAAATCTTCTTGGAGGATGAATGTTGGGAAATTGCCACAGCAGATGCTGAATTAGAAGTTTTTGATCTGGGCGAGCAAGAAACAGTGGTTGAGGAGGGTTGCCAAACCTGGGTTAAAGAGGAATCTGTAACTTTTTAGAAAGCAGATTTTCATTGGGACTACGATGAACAAGAATAGAAGAGAAACGATTTCCAGGCCACGACGAAAACGCTCGAAGAACTGGAAAAAATAATCAGGGACAGAGGAAGCAGGTTCTTCGCCATTACAGGAACGGAACCGGTGACGGTAACCGGTGACGATGGACGATGAGCTGGCTGATGAATCAGTAATTGCAGAGAAGGTTCCAGAAATCAGGAAAAGTCGCGACTGTAGGAAGGGAGGAGCCGGTGAAGAGGGAAATGGCGGAACCAGCGACAGTGGAGTGGGAGTAACTGGCGATGGTGGAGTTGGAGTAACTGGCGATGGTGGAGTTGGAGTAACTGACGTCGTTGGAAGTTATGGCGTTGGAAGTTATGGCGAAAACTACAGGATGGCAGACTTGGATGAGCTGGCAGCGGAAAAGATGGAAACTGCAAAGAAGAGAGGAAATGTCGATGAAGGAAACCATGGAAGAAATGTTGAATTGGATGAGCTGGCAATGGTAACTACATAGAAGGAAGGACAAAAAAAACCCCTTTCTAGTAAAAGACACCAATTTCTTTCCAGAAGCTCAAACGCAATGCACAAGAGTTAATGAGCCAACTTTTTCAGAAGCCCTAATGTGGTGTTATGGAGTTAATGGACCAACTTCAACCGAGACCCATTTGAATAAGAATTTGGGTTTAATGACATATAGCCTTTTAATCCAGATTATTGGGCTAAGAAAATTGATGAAATTTGCAGAGGAAGAAGAGAAAATTTTTGGGCTTAATTCTAGCCTATTTTCTCTTAAGACTATTGACGATGTAGATAAAAAATATATTTTTCATTTTTTTCCACCTTGAGGACAATGTGTCTTTTTAGGGCGAGTAATGATAGGTTATGAGAGTTATAAAAGGAAAGTTACTTAGTTAGTCAAGTTTATATATAAAGACTTGGGGGTAGTCGAGGAAGGATATATCGGAGTATTGTGTACGGAGTCACTAGGGACTCGAAAGCCTAGTGTAGAAGGGAATGTCCTATTCCTATGTTGTTCTTTGATCATTCAAGAAATATAAAATTGATTCCTATCACATTACTATTACTATAGGCGTAACTTTGAATCATTATATATACACTCTAAAGGTGTTGAAGTTGTTCTGTGAATAGATCATGCAATGATTTGGAGGAATTGTAGTTGGTCTTTGAAATGTTGTGTGAAAATCTTTTTGATGAGTAGATGCGTTGGCGCCTCACATATGTCCGCCATGTACATATTCCAAAGGATCTAACCACATTAGCAATAGGAAAAAAAATTGCTTCAACTTCCCTGATGACCACGCAGTTGTTGTGGTTGATTAAAATGATGAAAACAATGTGCTTGAGAAATCTATAATATGATTTGTGTTGCTAGTGATTGAAGCACTCTTCTGTGATGTGCTTTGATTTCTGTTTGTCATTGGGTTTGAATGCATGATGAAATCAAGCACCCGAAAATTGCCTTGATACCATGTAAAAAAATGGTAGTCAAATTGCAAAATAAAGATAATGCTTTAGAATAGATTTTATAGATATTTACAACAATCAAATAAGAAAATAACTTTTTAAAGGAAAATTTAATCACAAATAAGGAAAAATATTTTTTAATGAAAGACCTTATTTAATGAAAAATTTAATAAACAGAAAAAAGAAAGATCTTTCTTAAGGAAAGATCTTTATGTGCACAAAAGGCAGTTTAGTTTGGTTCGGTTCAATTTTAGACTCAAATCAAAATTGAACTAACTTTATTCAAATGGAACCAAATCTTGAGTAATTAAGGTGGTGGTTCGGTTATGATTCTACTCATTATATAAAATAATAATTTTTATTTATATATATAAATACAAATTTGATTTTTATTAATATAAATTTAACAAAAATAATTGAAAAGTAAAACTAACATTTATTTTGTTAGTTCGTTGGTCGTTGGATGAGCCGGATTGGAATTTATCCACTTATTTTCAATTCCCCATTCCAGACAAACATCTTTCTACTTTTCCACTAATTGTTTCGTCTTTATGATTTAAAATCAAGCAAAATTTAATAATTTTCTTATACATGGTCCAATCACTATCAATATAATGAATAGTTAACACCATGTAACGCAAATTTTGAATGGAAGTCCACATGTCGGTCATACTCGTTGTGATGTCTTTCTAAAGTATGCTTTCAACTTTATTTCTTTTTTCCCATAAATACTAATAATATCTCGTGCAATACTAGTTCTCTAAGGTACGACAAATTTCGGTTACACATTAAAAATATGCTCTAAAACCTTCTCCTTCAACAAACTTCAGAGGCAATTCATCAATAATAATTATTTTTGCAAGTAGTTCTCGACAAGTTGCAACACTAAAATATGACAGATTTGGTTCCACATTATCTACATTTTGAAAGATTAAAAGTCTTTTGCTTCATATCGATATTTGCCAATGCGAATGTTTTTTCAAGTTTGATGTTTCATTCTTTGACGCATGACATGCATATGACTGTAAATAATTATTACATTTCACTCTAAAATTGTTAAGATCAGTACTTTCAATCCTAGTAAACTCACCTCAAACTTTTGATTTTTGTTCTTTGTTTAACCAGAAGTAGAGTTAGGAATAAGACCCTCTGCAGTTCCATTGATATTTTTTATCCTAAAACCAGTAAAATAAGTAAACAAGTGACTAATTTTCTTTTAGAATCGTAGATGGAAGAGATCCTTATAGCTTGTATTGTTGTTGTTGCTCCCTGATGTGTTGAGAGAGTCAATTGTCGAGGGCTCGAGATGAGGTTGTGAGTCAAGGCTATTCTGATTTCTGAATAGGAAATCAAAATTTAAACTCCTCTAAAGGCTTAAACGGGGTAGATGAAGGGATGACTATTGGATGAGATGGCAGACAAATTGATGATTGTTGAATGACGGGGTTGGACGTCATTTAGTGATGGGGGACGTCAGATGCTAGGTGACAAAACGAATGGAATTAGAGAAGGGGCATCCAAAGGAAGCTGACTAATGAATGTTAAAAGATCACATGCAATGAACACGTGACTTTTAGATGGGAGTGGATGAAAGGATGATTGTTGGATGAGGGGACACACGAAATATTAGTCGTTGGATGAGCGGGGTTGGACGTCCTTCAGTGATAGGGATGTCTGACGCTAGGTGATGGACATCCTTCAAGAGCTGGAGACATCCATCAGCGATGAGCGCGTGGATTGTTGGGTAGTGGGTTGTTGGACATCCAAGTGCAAAGCTGAAAGCATTATCAATTCAAATTTAATAATTTATTGGTTCAATTTGGTTAGTGTCAGTTCTGAATATAAAGAATTGAAAATCGAACTGATAAGTTCAATTAAGCCGAAATTTAGTTCTTGAGGTGTTCAAAACCAACTTAATCTAGACCTATTGATCAACTCTAGTTTCGCTCACCGATTTGAGTACAGTTTGAACACCCCAAATTTTCACGGGTCTAATAATTTTTGTTACCTCAAATATAATGAGATATAATTTAAGCTAAATAAATAAAATAACATTTCTTAGCATAAAAACCCTCAAAACCAACACCCACTGTTTATGCCTCGGAAAGTTTGTGCTTCACAAAGATTGTGCAAGTAAAAAGTATTCGTGTTAAAATATCTTTTTTTATTTTTATTCAATTGAAAATGGTTTTTTGATAGAAGTATTTTAATTTTATGATCTTATAAGTTATTAAAAAAAGATGGCATGGTCAATTTTGATGGTTTCAAAACGATATCATTGACGTATAGTATTTGGCAATGTATCAAAATTACTTTATCTTGATGAAAGACAGTTATGATATGATTAAAATTTTGTTAATTGTTGGGTAAATTTAGTATATATTAGTAGACATGTGACAACAGTGTGCTATAGAGGTTTCAAGTGTGATTAATTATTCTAATTCCACCATGCTTTTTTATTTCATTGAATTTCTCTAAATACAAAGTTTTCAATTGGGTATTGACTTAATTTGAATCATTAGATTTAAAATCAACGTCATAGATTCAATCAAAGATGGACGGACAATCAATCAAAATTTTGGCACTTTCCCCTTCTCAGTCTTTTATAGCATTGTCACTGTGTTTGGTGGCTAAGACTTAATTGTCTCTTTCAAACATAGACTATTATGGTTAGACCTTCAATTAGGCAAATATTGTATACTCAGTTGGATCAAATTCTTCGATGCCATCCAACGGTTACAATTGCCCAATCATCTTCAACCACAATAATTTTCCCATCTGAAATTATTTTGCAGTCTTCTAATCCTTAGCATATGATGTAAGCAATTGAATGTTCTTCAAGTTGCAAATATAGCTTTTGTGCCATGCTATGTCCACACACACATTAAACATTGATGTGACCATTCACTAGCACCAACACTGCCATCCTGTAGGGTCCAAGAACAAACATCACAGACCAATAGCTTTTGGGCGCCTGTCAACTTTTGCTCCTTTGGATGCTTGCCCCGACTGTCGGCAACACTCCGCTGCTTAGCTGTTTTCGAACCCGCCACGTGTCAGATTTTTGATGCGCCCTATCACTTCCCCGTGTTTTCTCCCATGTTCTCTGCCCAGCCCAACACAACCCTAATACTATATATTCCCACTTCCCACATGACCCATCTATGATTCCGTAAATTTTTCTGCCCGTGATTTTTCCGGGAAATTTGAATTTCCCGATGAAATTGACGCGTAGAAAAGACAGTAGGGCGGCTGAAAATTCTTCGACGGCGTCTTCTTCTTCGTCGCGAGATGAGGAAGTGGAGTGGGAGATGCGACCAGGAGGAATGTTGGTCCAGAAAACAAGTGGTATATCCCACATTTCGCCCCCGACTCTTCGGCTCCGGATTGCTTTCGGTGCCCTCCGATACGAGCTCTGCGTCAGCCCTCAGGCTACATTTGGTAAAATTTTACAGAAATCAACTCGGATCTATTTTTCATTTCGTCGATCAGTTTCTGTTTGCGTGCCGAGAAAGTTTGACCAGTTTACTTGCCTTGTTTGTTCTAATAATTTCAGAACTGTTCATAATAGTAAACTAGGATCAACTATTTACGTGAATTTCATGTCTCTTTCACTCGAATTTGGAACCGTCGATTATTTTCTGCCAGTTTCTCGGGAAACAAACAACCTAACCGATCTTGGAGGGAAAATGTTAGGTCTATCGAAGTAAACTAGTAGAACACCCTTCACATTGTTTGATTGATTTTGATGCTCAGCTTAGAGAACAAAAGTGTCAATTCATGTGGCCTTGCCTGGCAGGGGAACTGAAGAAGGCTCTGACGGCGGAGACAGGATTACAGCCGGGCGATCAAAGGGTGATTTACAACGGAAGAGAGAGAGACAACGCGGAGTATTTAGATACGTGCGGAATCAAACAGCGTTCAAAACTCATCTTAACCGAGGATCCGGCGAGCGTGGAGAAGAGGTTCATCGAGATGCGTAGAAACGCCAAGATGCAGAAGATACAGCGGGCCATTTCCGACGGCTCCATGGAACTTGATAAGCTGGCGGAGCAGGTGAGTGCTTCTCCCGGAATTGGTTGACCATGATTAAAAAAATCTAACATATTTCAAATAAATTACTAGATTAAGCAATATTAAGAGAGTAAGTGAACCAAGTCCCACCCAACACTAGAATTTTTTAAAGTCTCTCTCGAAATAAAACTCTTTTAATAGATGTACTTCTAACGAATCGAATTTGTATTCTTATTTCTCGACCCTACTTCCTCGACCAACCGTGGTTGTTGTGAGATATTCGATTAGTTCTTCTTTGGTCAAGTAGATAATAATCATCATTTCCTACGATTTAGGCCGCAAGATTTAGTCAATAATCATCGTATCAAACGTGCTTCCCAGTTTGCGGTGCCAAATCTGGGTTCGCCCAAGATATGTCCTATTAGACCACTGCTCAATCAATCTTGATCTTTAAAGCGCCCACTAAGTGGGGCCGACCATTCTGATTTCTCGTCAATACCCAATTGAAAATCTGAAGTTTCCTAGTGCCTTACGGAACACCGTGTGGTCCAGTATGCCCAGTCGAATTTATGAAGCTGGAGTTAGCCTACTTTTGTATTCAAGCTTATAAACATTAAAGACTTGAATGAAATATTTGCTTATTTGACACTGTCTACTAGTAGCCTCATCGAGGAACACCACAATTTTCTCATTATTTTTATATAGAAAAACAGATTTTATGTGTGTTATGAAATCCGCGTGCTACTTTCTATACAGCTATGGAATTGATAATTTCCTTCAAATTTTGGTGGGAATGTTAATGGGTAATGTCACACCAAATGCTGCCGCATAGCATATTTTCAAATTTCTACTGAAAAAATACAAAACAAAAAGTGAATGCAAGAAGAACAACGTAGGAGACACATGGGTATCGTTGTAGCATATTCGTTTAAAAGCTCTGTACGAGGTAATCCATGAATAGGACACGATTAAGAATGTCATCTTGTTGTTGAAATAGGTATGTGCAATTCAGAAAGCAGTAGGAAATGGAATCAAGGTTCCTGAAGTCCAAATAACTACTCTCATTGAGTTGCTAATGAGGCAGGCAATCAAGCTTGATAGAATTCCTGCAGAAGGAGATGCTCTTTCTCAGAAAAATCTCCAGGTTCTAATTTTTGAAATTCTATTTGTAGAAAAATATCTCATCATTAAATTTTTTTCCTAATGAATTCAAATGTGAGCCTTTTTTTGGTGAATGATTGTGCAGGGTGAGAGAGTGCAAAAATGTGTAGAAACGCTAGATGAAATGAAGGTAACAAATGCAAAAGTAAGGCCAGTAATTGTCACTACCAAATGGGAAACATTTGATCACCCTCGCCATCCTCCTCCTCCTCCTCCTCCTCCTCCTCCCCCTGCTTTTCCTTTCACAACCCAATGGGAATTTTTTGATTGATAATTTACACAAATTTCTCTCTTTTTTTTGTCTGCTCCATTCATTGGTGTGTCATGAGGAAATATCCCTATTTTGAGGAACAGGGTGACCTACCTATGTACCTGCCATGCTCTTCATCCACTGTCTATTCTAATAAAAGTTGTTTTTCCCTAATTTGTTTATCCTGATTTCTGCAAATATATATATCATTAATCAATTCTTGAACTTGAATTGGTAACTTAGTATTTAAACGAATTTAATAATTATATTTATGTTAAAGAACTATTAAAAAGTTTTTGGTAAAGTGCAATATAACTTTTATGGTAATGAACACATGATGGCATAAACAATTATATGTAGAGGTCACAAATAATTGATGATTCGAACAATAATAGTCTGGTGTTAATTTGGGTTTGTTAGCAAAAATTGCCTGTCTCATGATGTTTTTAGAATTTAATGTGTTTTTGTAATTGACAAATAAAAAAAAAGTTTCATTTATCATTTTCGTGAATCTATAACATTTAAATTTTATGTTTGCCGTAAATTATAAAAGAAATAGGAATCCAGTCACCATAAATGTCTTTGGAAAATGACAATCCAAGTATAGTAATTTGTGATCAATGGCAAGTTAGTTACTAAATTTTTTTTTGTTAACAAAATAATCAATGAACTATAAAAAAAATCGTCGCTAACGTTGTAACGACCTGAATTTCTAACCGTTTCAAAAGTATGCTAAACTTTACTAAAAACAAATTTCGATGTTAAATTTTTCTTTCGAAGATCTGTTCTTAAAAATCAGAGTGCAAAACAAATCCGATCGTTACCAACTCACTAAGATAGTTAATTAAATCGGGGAGAAACCATGAATAATAAATTTAGCAGAAACGAAATTGAAACATTACTGGAAATACAAATTTAAAATCCAAAGTGAGTTTTCAAAGTGAATCCTACATAATATTCCTAATAAGTTCTCAAACGATGGTTAAAAAGGAAAAATTAACGTTCACAAACATGTTTGACGTTAGGACCTTTACAAAACAACTGCTTCTTCTTTCTCGTGATGCCGTACTACTACCCGGCTTGCGTCTCCTCTGGATACGCCGCAGGCTCCACGGGAATAGCCTCCTCCGTTGCTCCTGGCACGATCACCTCATTACCTACACCACAAGTAAGGACGTGAGATTACGCTCAGTAAGGAAGTGGGTTAAAACAAGTGCATATGTCTCTCTTTAGTTTCTTTTAGAATGGGGGTCACCCAAACCAATTCTTTCATTACGTTTGCTCTTTCATTCGTTCTTTACTCGTACTTCAAGCTGGAGATTGAGAGACCCGTATAAGATGGTGTAGTTGGTCAGACCTAACCTCCTATGGGCAATTAAGTCCAGTTCCCATTAAGGTAGAGGCATTGCCTAGTTGCTAAACTAGGGCCGCTACCCATCCGCCTCCCAACTCCCTTATTCCTTTCTTTCGTCTTTTCTTATCATTTTACTTTCCTTACTATGCATGTGAGTACCACCCCGAGGGGGTACTCCCTACTTTGTTTATATTATATGAATGTATGAGGACACTCCTACCTAGACTAGCACATACAGGAATATCGACAACAATACTTTAAGGAATCTACAATAAGATGGCATAACATAACACATTAAGAAAAACAAGGTGTATTCACGTAGAATGCTATGATAACATGAAAAACGGTAAAATTAAGATTAACTAAGCATGATTATCCAAACATGCTTCATTGTCAATCTCAAATAAGGTGGCTAACAGTCTACAAGCTATTTAACGAAATCATGCTATTAAACGAAATCATGCTATTGAACGAAATTATGCTATTAAACGAAATTAAGCAGCGTACGATTATCGAAAATGACGGCAGAAATAATGCAACTAATCATGCTTCTTAAAGAGGAATAAACAACAGTAAAAGCTCAAGGAAGAATCGCGAAACGTGCAATTTTAACGACTATATTCAGCAGGAATTTTACAACATTTAAACATGTTTTTAATCGGTGCTAACGGTCAGCGAAACAGTGAAGTTATGCTCATTATGTGATAACAATATCAGCGGTACGAGTAATGAAAACGAATGACAAATCATGCTCTTAATGACAATAGAACAGCAGCGTAAAGTAACGGAAATAGGATGACAGGTCATGCTTCTTAAACGATGAGCATAATAACGGAAACAAACGGTTAATCATGTTGTTAGGTAATCAAAGGCATGACAGGAGATAGTGGCTAATCATACGTTCAATCGACAATCAAACAGTGATAATATACAACTACATAACGTTACGGGGCATGCTTTTGAACTACTAGAAACGACAACGAGCATTATCGAAATAAACAGCGAAGCATGCTTTTGATCCACTAATGACAACAGTAAATACTGAATTGAACGAACAGAAACATGCTTCCAAATCTAGATAAAAAACAACATTTTTAATGACAAAGTGGTGTAATGGCCATGCTTCTACATAGGTAATACAACAGCGAATAATATTGAACGAAGCAGTGAACATATGCTTTCTTTTTTTTTTTTTTTATCAACTAAAACAAAACAACAGTAATGGACACTAAACATGCTTTTATTTGTCTAATACAGCGGAACTTAATGACGGGTAAGACAATGAACTATGCTCACGAGTCATGCTTCTTAATAGAAATCAATAGTAGTAACGATGACGAAACAATGAAAATCATGCTTTTTAAACTATAACATATAGCAGTAAACATAGATCAAATGAAGGCGGTGAAACGGGCTTCATGATGGTAACACACAGCAGCGAAACTATCAAGAACAGAAGACAAAACGTGCTTCTTAACGACTACAAGCAGCAATGATTACTAGTGAATAACACAACGAGTGACATGCTCTTCAATAACCCAAATCTGTAGTAATCGATATCGAACACGAACAGCTAAAACATGCCTCTAAACGATAAAGATAACAATAAGTATAGCGAAAATGAAATAACTATAGTCATGTTTTTCGAATATCTACAATAACAAAGAACGTGATATTAAGTGAAATGTGAACATGTAACGAATGATCCATACAAGCTACTAAATGGGAGGCTACTTGTAAAACCCATCGATATCAACAATAGAAATTCAATAGTCATTCATCCATACCTCTCTTCCATTTTAACATCCTTTCTTTGATTCATTCACCTTAGCCAATGCTTTCACATGGATAGAAGCACTTAATGCAGATGAACACAACTATAAAGGCATTTAAAGGAAAATGTGGGAGTTAGAGCAACTAGTAGTGTACATCAACCAATTTCACGACGACTTTAAGGCATTTACAACTACAAGGTCTCTACAGCAAAATAATTGCTCTCACACACATATACTTGAGTGTAGGGCCTCCAAATGGCCACCGAATACCCATTCCTTACCCTATTGATGAAGCCTTCACATGTTTAGTTGAAGCTCTGGACCTCCACGCTCCCAACGGGAACAACTCTCTACAAAGAACACCGAACGCTGGATGGAAGAAGAGGAAGAAGTGGGAGATAAGTAGAGGCTCTCTCTCTCACCTAGAGGCAAATCGTACAGGAGGCAGGAGGAGCAGGAGATAAATCCCTGTTGGGTGGCCATAATCGTGCGATTTTGTGTCGAGAAGCTGCGTTTCTATTGGTTGGGCATCGTTCTCCTTCTGATTTTAAATCTGTTTTGTCGCTGTATAGTGAGGATTTGGACGAGAAGATGCGTCCGAATTCTGCCCGTACCATCCAAATTCAGAATTTGGACGCAAAAATGACGTCCGAGATGTTGTCCACGTCATCCGAATTCGTCCAGAATTCGGACAGATTCAAACGCACAATGTCCGCCTGTGTCCACCTCGTCCGAAATCGTTCGAAGTCATCCGAATTCACCCAGAATTCAAACAGATTCAAACGCACAATGTCCACCGCGCCCGCTATCGTCCGAAATTGTTCGAAGCCGTCTGAAAAGACCAAAATTCCATTTCCTTCACATTTTCAACTTGACTTTCATCCGAATAAATTCCCACGAATTTACAAGCCACCACTTAACGCGTAAAGAAACGGTTGTATCATGAAATTTTATTCTCCAAAGTTTAATTACATTCTTAACGGGAAAAGTTAGTATCGGGTTATTACAAACATCGCTGTCATGTTTGTCATTAACACTTTATCTTCGATCCGTTGCAGACCGTCTACTAATCCACTGCGGATCAATATTTTTAAAAATAACCTTATAATATTGATTGCCCACAGTGGATCATATACAACCCGCCGCGGGTTGACCATAATCTGCAGCAGATCAGTACTAATCCGCCGTGGATGGATAATAATCTGCAACGAATTATTACTAATCCATCATGGATCATTGTGCCTCATTCTTTGTTCCTTTACTCTACTATATACGACTCAATTGTGTGCTCCGGAGAGTTCACTACAAACCACGACATCCTTGGTGAACATTCGTACTCTCAGACTTTCGTTCCACACAGTGTAATCGAAACCAATGGATTCCTACATAAAGAAAATGATGCTCAAGCGAAAGGGTGGTCCATCGCAAACTCACCCGCAACCACAGGAAGAAACGACGGACTCTACCCGTGAATGCCGTCGGCTTGAAACTGACCTCATCGGTCAGTTTCACTCCACTATACTCGCCATAGTGCAAGATGGAGCATCCGCGGCAAAAGGAGCAACTACTGCGGTGGAAGCTGGAGCATTCGCGGTGGGTGAAGATGGAGGAGCTGCTACTGGTTGTGTTGGCGGAATTGAAGCTAAAGTCGAGGTTGAAGTACAAACTCAACCTCAACCACAACCTCAACAACAACCGACAAGAGGTACACTGGTCTGTTTCTAATCCGTTGCAACGCAATGAGTTTCCACTCCCCACTTTTCTAGACAGCCTACGCCAAGGAACAGTATGAAGCTGATGTTAAACACCGTTCAATTATTGTTTATAGAAAAGTAGACATCGAGTCCTTGGCTGAGTTGGAAATTGAACAATTGTTTGAGGGGGCTGGCTTAGCCGGTTTGTGCCGATTGGGTGGAAGTTACTATGAGAGGATTGTGAAGTTGTTTTATGCAAATTTGAAACTATCCACCCAGCCATTAGAGGTCCGGACTTATATGTTTGGATGGGAGTTGAGGCTGCCCAACGATCTTAACGTGATACTTGGATATGCGATGGAGGGACCAAGCGATCACTATTACCACGTGTCTCGGGAGCCACCTTTCATCAGGAGAGGAGAAGGGTTAACAGTGCTTAGATTGTTGCACTGGGATCCCAAGATTGGTGAGTACAAGAAGTCAAAGTCCAACGAGCTGAATGTCATAGCTCGAGTGACACACATCATCATGATGCACACCATTTTGCCTTGAGATGGACATCGAAACCATGTTAACTGCATGGATCTCTATTTGCTCAAAAAGGTGTTTGTTAGGAAAAAAGTGAACATCGGATATGTCATTTTGAGTGACATGCACGAGGTGCTAAACAACCGAGCCAAGAGTCTCCCATTCAATTAGCTCATTCAAAGGATTGTTGAGCAGTCTGGGGTACAGATCTTGGAGGATAAGCCGAGAATCAAAGAGAAGGTCACAGACGTCCCCAACAGATTGAAAGTGGACCGAATGAGGGTCAGCAATGTTGGAGGGGAATGGGTATGCAAGACCTCGAAGAAGTGAGGTACAATGTTCCAGCCGCCAGCGCTCCCTCCCACCTCCCCTCCCCCCTTCAGTTGTACGACCTCCACCTCCCTCAGTGGCTCAGCTTTCATCTCCCTTAGAGGAACAGCCTCGAGCCCCCTCAGAGGAACAGCCTCCAGCATCGCCTCTGCAGCACATGGAAAATGATGCTCCTCAGCCGATGACTCTGCCTCCTCCTAGGTCATCTCATTTTACATCGATGCTTGAGGAGATTTCTAGCTGGATGCGCAGGATGGAGGAGCTCCATCAAATGGTGCTGAACATAATACAAATTATAGAGGAGCACTTTCAAAGGAGGCTGCTCCAAATTAAAAAAATGGAGGAGCAACATCAAATGGGGCATCTCCAAATGCAAAAAAACTGGAGGAGAGAGAATAGCAGTGACATCATGAGATGTTGGCAGCATTACAGAGAATAGAGTAGCGAGCAGCCCCTCCAGCAATCTCTTCATTGTCCTCTTCAACAACGGAAGCCACAAGCTGCTTGTAAGTCATTTACTTTTTACGCAAAGTTCATTATTTACTTTATTTATATGCAACAAATTAACGTGTATGAAATTCGCAGCACCATTACCCTTAGAGGCAAACGTGCTCCTCTTGCTGTGCTTGCCAAGGTGTAGGAGACACGGGTGGATCACAGAATCCATGACTGAAAACTGTGCGCGTAGTATGTCTTCAAGTTGGTTATCTACGTGTGTCTTCACTTATTCATGACTTATTAATTTGACGATCTCTTGTCAATGTTTTTTGCAGCCAGGTGAGCTGATGGATCTGTCAAGAAGTATGTTTTTGAAAATACTCAAAAGAACCTAGAGATGTGCGCAATTCTTTCGGGAAAGTTGGTCTAGGATGAGTACACCATCACTAAGATTATCTTTCTGCAGCAAAAAGGGACGGTAAACAAGGTAATAATTACAGTCTGTTACATTTAGTAGTTCAGAAGGTGTTATATTAGTACTCATTCATGCATTGCGTTCTTTGTATGCAGTGCTATGCAAAGAACGAAGAAGAATACTTCTTATATCAAATGGAAAAATCGCTCCTTATAATAGGGTGGATTCATGTCAATAAACTTCTCACTTTTTATGTTTGTCTTTCATGTTTCAACAGTTCTAATACGTGCTTTTTTTGCATCTCAGTCACACCCAAAGCAACCGTGTTTTTTGTCATTTGTAGATCTGCACACTCACTTCCCTCACTAGGCGTTGCTGCCTAAAGCAATTGCAATCGTCGTAACGCCAATAGACAAAGAGTGGTATATCTTTTCCCTTGTGTAGATTCATATTGCTTTATGTTTATGTGCTAATTTTTCCCTTTGTATTTCAGCCCGCATGGTATCTTTCGGTGTACGAGTGAGGGGTTGGAGGTGATCCGATAGTACAAGAAGAAGGAAGTCTTCCACCATCACGATGAGGTACCCGCGAAGGGTCCATTGTTCACCAAAGCGTCTCATGTAATCGTGAACCCGCAGTTGTATTTTGAGATCACAGATTTGCGAAAGAAACCTGGCAAGAAGGCAGCTTAGTGTAACGACCCGGTTTTTATTTACTTTAAAAATCGTGTAATTTAAAACTTTTTCTTTTATAAAATCAGAGTAAGACTTTTTCTTTTATAAAACCCGAGCGTTAAAACTGTTAACTTAAAACATTTATCAATTGTAGAAGAAATCATTTTCATAAAACGCAGTGGAATCAAAACAAAGCATTAAATAATAGTAAATAATTTACAGACTCTTTTTACAATTAAATTCTCTTTTAAATTCTTTAGCCCAGCTAGCCACAAGATCCACCCATGCAAATCCTTCATCAACTGTCTTTGACCTGTTCTCCTGTTTTCTCGTACGCTACCTACATCACAAGACCTAAACTAATGAGCCTATTACATAGTAAGTGATAAAAGAAATGCAATGCAAATTATATGCATGATCATACAAATGCATTACAGAAGAGATCCGTATCTCATCTGTTAGTTTGGGGTGATGGGTAAGTCAATTGATCTCGTGGCTTAACCTGTGTTTCCAACTAGGAACCACGCCAATCGGGGTGTCACCACGAGCCATACCCAGTCATTTTGTTGAAGACGTTGGGGGTTTAAGAATGGGGTAAAGGTGAACCCTAGCTTCCACATAGCTAACTCTAATCTCACGGCTCCCTATGTGGGAGTATACTACCATATGGAAGTATCACCGATCACCCGAACCCCCACACGCCTATTTACATATATTAATTATGTCATGCAATATGTTCGTGAATACATACAGTCCTATATGATAATAAAAATGTCTAATAAACATATCATTAAAAGAACACACAACATGCAATCCTAACTCTTGCAATGTAGGGTCCGAAGACCAAAACTCAGTAAGTATCAACTTACCTGGCGTCTACAACCTTTTACCACTTTATCCCTTCTTCAGAAGTACCTTCAAAATGATTTAATATAAATTCATCAATACCTACAGATTAATTAACCTTATTTTCATAACACAACTTAATATCATAAATCCTTAACCAAAAGTCATATAGATCATCCAACGAGGCAGTAACCAAACCTTGATTCAACTAATTATCATATTCGTATATTTATGGTCAGAGGGCAACTCCTATAATCAAAACAGTGAACCTTCCTTTTTCTAGCATAAATAACATGCCAACACTCTGTATCTAACGTTAACATACATGAAGTTGAACAATATATCTCATATCACAATATTCCTCTTAACTTAGCACTTTAATCAGCTAACAAAGCAATAGAGCAATAGCTTAACTACAACAGGCCTAACAATTCCAATCGTTGAAATCAAATAGGGAGCCTCAACGGTACGCATATATCCAAAGGGTGAACACATCACAATCCACAATAAATCACAAAATATTATTCACTTTCCAATCAAACCAACAGAACAATACTTAAATCTAACAAAGATGGACAAATCACATAGCAATATCCTCAAAATATATCACTTGGTAGGAACCCACCAATGAACTAAACACTTCCCACATACTAACATTCCTTCGCATTTGAGAAGCAACCACCAATAGATTACCCAACAATAATCAACAGAAGCATCAGGAAACCATCAGGACATATTCCATCAACATGTATCTCCTTATTTCTTACAGATTAGAAGCAACAACGAAAAGAGGGAAATAAACATTCACAAATCTTCAAAACAATAAACCAACATAAGGAAGTTCATCATTTAACTTCTACTTATAACATACTTAGAATCCATAAATCGATGGCAACAGAGGCATAACTCCATGAAATATAGAAACAAACAGGAGGACTCTCTCTTACATCAAGAACACCCGAGAAGCAGCCAAGGAATAGGAACACCTCCATCACTACCAGTTTCTCTCACGCATCCAGCAACTCACTTTTCACATAATGTTCTCGGCCCTTTCATAGAGAGCACCATCTCAACGCACCCGAGGCAACTTCCAGAGGCCTTCCTTTTTCCTCTACACCAAACGATATATAGTCGAGAAGCAGACATACACTGCAAGCTGGAGGATAAATTGCACATATCAAGGAGGAGTGGTCCACTTACCATATTCCACATGGAAGGCCAGCCAAATGAGGAGCTGGAGGAAGCTAGATCACGGTCCGGTCCAATTCGCTCCCTGCCATCACGCCAATTTCATCCCTATCATCGCCACCAGAAGCGAATTCACGGCAATAATTGCCAAATTACTCAGTTCAGAATGCCAAGGAGAAGAAATCAAAGCAGAAGACTACTGAGTCACCTCCATCAACGGTTCACAGCATCGGGAGAAATCATCCCCGATGACCGAGCGTGCCCTAACACACGCGAATGACGTCGGCAGACAACCGCACGCCAGAGTCGCACGCCGGCGGCATCCCGAGCCCTTTCGTTGCCGTCGTCGTCTTCCTCGCCTTCGTCTCCACCTCTCTCTTTCGTCGCGCCTTTCTCCCGATCTCCCTCCCTCACTCTGTTCTTCTCTCTCTCTCCCAATGGCCTGAGGCCATTTTCTTCTTCTTTGGACCGGTTCATCTTGAACCGGTTCAATCCATCCCCCAATTTATTCTTTCATTTTATTTATCATTTATTTATAAATATTTTCTTTCTATTTATTTAATATTTCACATAAATTCCCCACTCTAATTGTTTATTCAACCCATTCGTATAAATTTCCAATTTAACTTTCCATTATTTCCAAATTTATTATCCCACTTCTCAATTATTCTTACATCCTTGGTAATATTCTGATAATTAGTCAACTAATCCAAATATCCCAAATTATTCACTAATTTATTCTTTTTAAATTTCAATATAAAAATTTGGGATATTACAATCCTCCCTCCTTACAGAAATTTCATCCTCGAAATTTGCTCAGCGTAATTATTCCTTCGATCTAAAACTCAATGTAACTTCTCATATCCTACTTTTACACGAAACGTCCAAAAGATTACATTACTTTTAGTTCTATAGGGCACAAGAACCTAGCATAAATTCCTATTTCACATATGAGTTATTAACTCGCCAACATCATTTGCCGTAAAAGAAAAGCTTTTGTCCAAATTTATTCCTTTTCATCAAATAAGTTATGTCAAAACACAGTAACGTGAACAACTTTATTGCATTTTTAAGATCCTAATCCTCCAAAATCTCATTTTTACTCACAAGATTCCACATCCATTCGTATCATTCCCAATAAAATATATCCTTGGGGCCACCATTTCTGGTTTCATAAGTCACAACATGACAATTGTTGACAAAATGACCACTTTCATTTCACTTAAAATATTACTTTGATCCGGCATGACATTTATCAAATTGATTTCCTTCATTACTCTACCATTAAATTGAAGGTGACATTCCTACACTCTCTATAGTTTACTACTCATTTCATCACTTGATTACTAATTAACCAATATAGTTTTGAACTCCATCCATTGGTAAACCACCTAAATTCAATTCCTCAAACATTTTACCCTCAACTAAGTAGTTATTCACTTTTCCAATATCAATAATACCCAACGAAAGGCGACAACAATCATCATACATTGTCACATTTAATTAAACTCCTACGCTGTTTTTAACATACTACCATACACCACCCAATCCTAGTACATTCCAACCACTATCATCGTGTAGCATAAAATCTCAAATATAATGAATTAAAATAAAATAGGAGTCTACCAAATATAATGAATTAAGATCATACGTATACGACTATCATTACGATAAAATACATTGTTGCTTTATTTAACGAAAATTAATCGAACAATATTAATTTGTTAGGTCTTGCCTGATACAATCCTATCATATAAAACATACTCATTTTATGTAATTACATACATAGTTGGGATTTGATTATATATTCTTAAAAAAATGAGATATGTTTAAGAATTTATATTATTTGAAGATTTCATACTTCAAATATAAGTCATGTTCTAATTTTGGTTATTACTCTATAGATTATATCACACACATATACAATATATGTGTCAATATAAATTTTGCATAAATAACTAAGAATTTTTCTGAGTTTTATTAAGCAAATTAAAATGCAAATATTGGTTAAGGGATTAGCAAGATTCTTTGTTGATAGAATCCTCATAACGTTCTCGTCTCCAGGTTGCACTATGTCCATTATCACATAATACTTTCTCTTATATGCTTTGTTCGCTTGTGACTTCTATGTTATTAGAATTTACCACTAATCAACTATTGTCACAGTAGAGAGTTAATGGATTATTCATATATCAAACTACTTCCAAATATCTAAAAAAATTTCTAAGTCACACAACCTTCTTTGCTGCTTCACAAGCTACAATATATTCTGCTTCCATAGTGGAATTTGAACTCCATCATGTTTGATACTTCTCCAAATTATGGTTCCATCTCCTCGAGTGAATTCCAATCTAGATATGGACCTTCGATCATCTATGTCATTCTAAAATTTAGAATTTGTATATCCTATAGGAATCAAATCCTACAAGAATATACAAGCATATAATTTCATGTTCTCATCAGATACTTGAGAATATGCTTAACTGCAACCCAGTGATCTAATCATGGATTTGATTGGAATTGCTAACTATCCCTATTGGATAATATATTTTAGGTCTAGTCATAACATAGCATAAATCAGACTCCAACTATTGTTACACAAGGATATCATCTCATATCTTCTTCTTCTTGAGGTATGTTAGGACATTGCCTTTTAGAAAACGTAACTCCATCTCTACAAGGTAAATACCCTTCTTGAAGTTCTACATTGACTATCTAATAAGCATCTTGTCAGTATACAATGCCTAAGACATGGCTAACATTCTATTCTTGTGATCTCTTATCACACGAATCCCAAGAATGTTGCTTGCATCTCTCAAATCTTTTATTTGGAATTATTTAGCTAGTTAAGCCATTAGGTCTGATAATAATTCACATTATTTCTAATAAGTAGAATATTATTAACATACAAAAATAAGAATTTATTGATGAACTTGTACGCACAGACTCATAAAGACACTACGTGAAACCATAAGATTTGATTATTTCATGAAACCTCATGTACCATGACCTCAATGCTTGGTTTAGTCCATAAATAGACCTTTGCAATTTGCAAACTTGGAGGAATATAAATGATGCAATAGCAAAGATAAAATAGAAAGAAAACATTATGATTTTACATTTTTTTATGACAATAATTTCTTATGACAAATAGAACATAGTACCAACTTTTCACTAAACTTCTCTAACATGCAAATGACTCAATGCAAAGAACGAAAATCATGCAAACACAAAAAAAGGCTGACTTGACAAAGTGACTCAAAAATACAAAACGAAAAAAAAAACCAATCTTTAAGAGTGCCAACTCAGAGCATCCAATCCCCCAAACTTAATTTGAGTAGTGCACTCATTGAACTAATCACCCACAAACACAACCATGAACATATAAAATGCAATTCAAAACGTAAGTTCAGAAAACTCCCCTCTTGGTTAAACTGGAAAATGAATGATCGTGGCTCTACTATGAGAATGAACCCTTCGATTTCGATTTCTCGGAGCCAACCTTCTCTAGCTTAGTAGACCCGAATCCATCCACTTTGATAGCCTTTTGCTTTCTTTTTGCTTGGGTCACGACAACTCCTTTCCTTTAGGCAGATGACCCTCCCTTTTCCTTTGTCTTCTTCTTGGTAAAACTCATATGTTCTGCATGTGTGTTTTCAGTCATCTCATGCACCTTCTTAATGTGTGCTTCCCATTTCTCTTCTTCTATCATCCACTTGCTTTCAACTTTCTTTTTCCCTTCTCGTTACACCAAAACCACAATTTAAATATAAATCCTTATGATTTCATTTTGTTTCTCCATCTAAATTCCAACTTACACCAAATCAATAATAATGAACTATTTTTAAATCTTTGGATACCATAGTCAAATATTACTTTATATGAAATAGTACTTAAAATTTCTCCGTGTTACAGGTTACCTCCTTTTCAACCTTTTCAGTAGTGATCTGTTTCATAGCAAAGGGTATAATGGCGTTCGACTCCTTTAATTTTTCATCTGTTTCATAGCAAGGGGTATAATGATGTTCGACTCCTTTAATTTTTCATCTGTTGTACTTGTAGAAATGTCTGCATGCTTATACAGATTAATAATTAATGAGAAAAACTAAATCTAACCTAAGGTCATTTTAGTGCAAAAGACACATCTGCTCATGGATTAATCTCCACACCTTGATTGATTTCCCCTTTAGAATACAATAGAGCAAAGTTGCTCTCTCTTTGACGTGCCTCCAAAAAGGGGTCAAAAATTTGGATCAATAAAATGGAGAAACTACAACCAAGTAGCTCAAGCAAGTAGGAGGTGGCAGCTGCTACTTTCCAGCAGCTTCTTCAAATTAGCGACGATCCAACTTCTTCTCTAGAGCTCCAATGAATTTGGTTTTTGGATACCTCACTCTCACATATGTCTAGTTTGTCTACTCAAAAAATGAGCTTAAAATCCTATATGCAACTCGAGATCTCGCACAAAAGCTGCTTGGAGGTCGGTGAGAATCGGCAGATTGAGTCTTCAGCAAAGAAAGGTATGTAACTTCTGGACCCAAACTCGTTTTTTGATGATTCTTCTTTCCTTGGAAATCTGATGACTATGGGGTGATTTTAACGCTGGTTTTAGTGGCTTTGGTGCTGGGAATGATGGATAAAAATGCAAGACAAATTCGGGAGGAGTCAAAGGTGAACCGATCTGCACCTTTGTTTTGATTGAACTCCACAAGGAGTGTCTCCAACCGGGCTGAGATGTGCATTTTACCTCAATTACTCTCTAGATCTACTACCTTAGAGGGAGCAAGGCAAGGAGGGACAATAAGATCTTCAACCAAAACGAACAAGGATTGAAGAAATGGTGGCTCACTCACTCGGATCTCTCAAAGAAGCTTGGCTGATTGTTCCTCAACAAAGAGGTGAAGAGTTTCTCTTCAAAAACTAGGGTTTCCTTTAACAAATGTTCACTAGCTGCTCAGCAGCTTGAAATGTAATATTTATAGTGCAACATTAGGGTTACAAAATAAGGGAAAAAGAAAAAGAAAACAAATGACAAAAAAAATGGTAATGTGCCACTCGTCTAGGGCATTGTGAATGGCCGATTATGTCTAGCTTGAGTGGTCCATATCTTCACTTCATTTCTTATGCAATAAGTTCCTTTTCTTTAACCATGCAATTCTTCAAAACACTAGCATGATATTCTCCAAAAACATCAGCATAAATTATACCAAAAAAAGGATTGAACTCACGGCCTTAGTGGGAGTGTTTTTCTTGAGGGCCGAGAGGGACTTCACTTAAGGTGTCTCCTTTATGTGTCCAAACCAATAAATTGAAGGGCTTCTCCATGTCTTCAAATGTTGGTTCTCCTCCAAGATTAGCATAGAATTGATTCCCTACAAAATGAGCAAATAAGTTAGAAATCTCCCGGGCTCTCGATCTAGTCAAGGGACCTCGCGGCATATCATCCTCCCGGGGTTGTTGAGGATTTGTCCCCAAATCAAGTTCTTCTTTAGATTTCTCTTGGACATTTTCATCTTCAATATAGGGTGTCAAGTCTTGTACATTGAAAGTGGCCGACACTCCATAGTCTCTGGGGAGGTCAATTTTGTAGGCATTGTTGTTCACCCTTTGTAGCACTCGGAAAGGGCCATCGACTCTAGGCATGAGCTTGGATTTCCTTTTGTGTGGAAACCTCTCCTTGTGTAGATGAAGCCATACAAGATCCTCTTCATTGAAGATCACTTCTTTTCTGCCCTTATTGGCTTGTTTAGCATAGGATTCATTCTTTTTTTCAATTGACTTCCTCACCGATTCATGCAAAGATTTAATGTGCTCGGCCTTGGCTTCTCCCTCAGCATTGATCATCTCCTTGGATCTAATAGGAATGAGATCCAAGGGAGTTAAAGGATTGAAGCCATACACAACTTCAAAGGGTGTTTTCTGAGTGGAAGTGTGCATGCTTCGATTATATGCAAACTCCACATAAGGGAGTTGCAAATCCCAATCCTTTAGCTTTCCTCTAGGATGCTCCTTAATAATGTTCCGAGAGTCCTATTAACAACTTCCGTCTGGCCATCCGTTTGGGGATGGAAGGAAGTGCTAAAAAAGAGCTTAGTGCCAATCTTTGAAAATCTATCCAAACCACAAAAATTGAATCTTTGGATCTACTAGTGCGTGGCAACCCCAAAATAAAATCCATGCTCACCACAATCCACGGACGGCTTGGAACTGGTAATGACATATAAAGTCCTTGTGGTAGTAATCGGATCTTGGACTTCTTGCAAGTAATGCATTTCTCCACCACTTTGTGAACATCTCTTTGAAGGTGTGGCCAAAAGAAATGCTCCTTCACAGCCTCTAATGTCTTCTTTTCACCAAAGTGACATGCTAAACCTCCCTCATGAGCTTCTTTTATCAAAGACTCTCGAAGGCTCCCCCTCTGCACACAAATTTGACTACTCTTACAAAGATATCCATCCATGAGATGGTAAGTGCCCTCGGTCCTGCCTTGAGATAACTTTTGGTAGATCTCCTTAAAGTATTCATCTTCCAAATATGCACCTTTGATCCATTCAAATCCCATTATGCTTGTATTCAATTCGGTTAGAAGGTTACACCTCCTAGAAAGTGCATCGGCAACAACATTGGTCTCTCCTTTCTTGTACTTAATGATGTAGGGAAACCGTTCAAGAAACTCAAGCCACTTTGCATGTCTTCTATTCAACTTGTTTTGACTCTTGAGGTGCCTCAAAGCTTGCTGGTCCGAGTGAATAACAAACTCTTTAGGAAGTAAATAATGTTGCCATACCTCCAATGCTCGGATAACCGCATAGAACTCCTTGTCATAGGTTGAGTAGTTGAGTGTGGCATCTTTCAACTTTTCACTAAAGAAGGCAATTGGCTTGTCTTCTTGCTTTAGGACAGCACCAATCCCTAATCCCGAAGCATCACATTCCAATTCAAACACCTTATTGAAATCGGGTAGTCGAAGGATGGGAGCTTGGCACAATTTTTGCTTGATGTCTTCAAAAATTCTTTGACATGCTTCACTCCACTGGAATTCTCTCCCTTTCTTTATACAATCAGTCATGGGAGCCATGAGGGTGCTAAAGTTTTGAATGAACCTCCTATAGAAAGAGGCTAATCCATGAAAACTCCTCACATCCGAAATGCTCCTTGGAATCGGCCACTCCTTAATGGCCACCACCTTGGCTTCATCCACCTCCATGCCATCTTTTGAAAGTATGAATCCTAAGAAATGCACTCTTTCTTGAGCAAAAGAACACTTTTTAAGATTCCCAAATAGTTTCTCCTTTCTCAAGGTTTCAAATAGCAATCTTAGATGCTCCACATACAAAGTCAAATTCAAGCTATACACAAGAATGTCATCAAAGTAAACCACAATAAATTTTCCCAAAAACTCCTTCAACACATGGTTCATTAACCTCATGAAAGTACTAGGAGCATTTGTTAAACCGAAAGGCATCACTAACCATTCAAAAAGACCATGCCTAGTCTTGAAAGCCGTCTTCCATTCATCACCTTCTTCCATTCGGATTTGGTGATAACCACTCTTCAAATCAACTTTGGAGAAAATAGCCTCCCCACTAATTTCATCAAGCATGTCTTCCAATCTCGGTATGGGAAACCGATACTTAATAGTAATCTGATTTATAGCCCTACTATCAATGCACATTCTCATAGTGCCATCTTTTTTAGGCACCAGCAAACTAGGAATAGCACAAGGACTCATTGATTCACGGATGTACCCCTTCTCTAGAAGTTCTTGAACCTGTTTTTGAAGTTCTTTGGCCTCCTCCAGGTTTAGTCTATAAGCAGGACGGTTTGGAAGAACTACTCCTGGCTCAAGATCAACTCTATGCTCAATCCCTCGAAAGGGTGGAAGTCCTTGAGGTAACTCCTCGGGGAAAACATCTTGAAAAGCTTTAAGGAGTTGTGCAACTTCCATAGGAACCACTCCTAGCTCCTCCATTCTTTCTTTGAACAAAGTGGGGACAATCAGCCCTCCTTCACAAAGACTTTTCCTCAACTCATTTTTAGACAAAAACAAGTTAGTTTTGGACTTTTGCTCCCTCTTAGCTTCCTCATCTTTGGCTAATTGCTTCGGACTAAGAGGCATTAAAATGAAATTCTTACCTTGGTACTTGAGTGAGTACTCATTTGTGTAACCATCATGCATTTCTCTCCGATCGGATTGCCATGGTCTCCCCAATAAGATATGGCTTGCACTCATTGGTACTACATCAAATAGGGTTTGATCTTCATAGCCCCCAATAGAAAAATCAATCTTTACTTGCTTGGATAGCTTCAACACTCCTCGGTCATTCAAGCAACTCAATTGGTATGGATTCGGGTGCATGGTGGTCTCCAACTTCAACTTGTCCACAAGCTCTTGAGATGCCACATTTGTGAAACTCCCTCCATCAATGATGAGTGAGCACACTTTGTCTCTGATTAGGCATCTACTTAAAAAGATATTCTCCCTTTGTTCATTGTCTCCACGGGTGTGGGCAACTAGAGATTTCCGAATCACCATCAACAAAGGCCCTTCTTGTGCCAAACATCTCTCGGCCATATCAACTTCTTCTTCTCCCTCTTCAAGGGTGGTGGATGCTTTATCTTCATCCTCACTAATTAACTCATTTGTGGCCTCCCTAAAGATCATAACTCGTTTATTAGGTCATTGAGAGGCAATGTGGCCATGTCCGAGACACTTGAAGCATTGGATGTCCCTTGCTCTCGGCTTTGGAGCTCCATCTACAATTTTCTTGTCCTCCACAGTTTTGATGGTAATTCCCTTGTTATTTGCCCCCTTGAAGTTTGTTGTCTTCTCATTCTCCTTGGTTTGGGGCTTGGGATAGGTAAACTTTCTTTGAGGGGTGAACTTGGTAGCCACCTCCTTTCCCTTTCTCAACCTTTGCCGGTCCACCTTCACGGCCATTTGTATAACACCCTCCATGGTGTCAAGTGGTTGCAACTCCACAATGTCTCCTATATCACTGTGGAGACCTTTAATGAACCTTGCTATGACTTGGTCCTGTGGTTCTTCAAGTCCACATCGAGTCTTCAAAGTTTCAAACTCGACCAAATACTCATCAACCGTCGATGACCCTTGTCTCAAACTTTGCACTTGATAAAGCAACTATTGTCGATAATGTAGTGGCACAAATTTCTTTCTCATCAAAATTTTCATTTCCCTCCATGTATCAACTTCATCCACGTCATCTCTCCTCCACTAAGCTTTAAGGTTCTCACACCACAAGTGAGTATAACCATTAAGTTCAAGTGCCACAAGTTGAATTTTTGCTCCATCGGAATAATCATAGCACCCAAAAATCTTTTCCACCTTTTCAATCCATTCCATGAATTCATCACCTTGGCTGGACCCTTTGAAAGGGGGAATGGAAACTTTGACATTCTTCAACTCATCTTTGGTGGAAATCCTTAGATTAAAATCAAATTCATCATCATCAAAATCTTCATTATCAAAATGGGGTCTCCTAGCACCCACATTTCTTCTCCTTGCGGTTTGATGGTGGTATTGTGGTCGGTCAGCATTTGGTTGGGGACTTTGTGCCAATGTAAATTGTTGTAACATCAACCTTTTCTCTTCCTTAAAAGAATCCATTTGCTACTGCAAAGATGGTTTAGCAATAGGTGGTGGTTGAGGAGCAACCGGGTGACTAGTTGAAGCTTCTCGGTTTTGGTGTTGTTGAGCTCCACTTCTTGTCATCATAATACCAAGTAAATTATCACCAAAATGTAACCAAACAAAGGTCAATTAAGCTCTGATACCATGCTGACATGCCTCAAAAAGAGGGGTCAAAAATTCGGATCAATAAAATGGAGAACCTACAAGCAAGTAGCTCAAGCAAGTAGGAGGTAGCAGCTGCTACTTTCCAGCAGCTGCTTCAGATTAGCAATGATCCAACTTCTTCTCCAAAGCTCCAATGAAGCTGGTTTTTGGATACCTCACTCTCACATATGAATAGTTTGTCTCCTCCAAAAATGAGCTCAAAATCCTGTATGCAACTCGAGATCTCGCACGAAAGCTGCTCGGAGGTCGGTGGAAATCGGCAGATTGAGTCTTCAGCAAAGAAAGGTATGTAACTTCTAGACCCGAACTCCTTTTTTGATGAATCTTCTTTTCTTGGAAACCTGAGGAATATGGGGTGATTGTGGCAGTGGTTTTAGTGGATTTGGTGCTGAGAATGATGGATAAAAAGGCAAGACAAATTCGGGAGGAGTCAAAGGTGAACCGATCTGCACCTTTGTTTTAATTGAACTCCACAAGGAGTGTCTCCAACCGGGCTGAGATGTGCATTTTACCACACTTACACTCTAGATCTACTACTTTAGAGGGAGCAAGGCAAGGAGGGACAGTAAGATCTTCAACCAAAATGAACAAGGATTGAAGAAATGGTGGCTCACTCACTCGGATCTCTCCAAGAAGCTTGGCCGATTGTTCCTCAACAAAGAGGTGAAGAGTTTCTCTTCAAAAACTAGGGTTTTCTTTAGCAAATATTCACTAGCTGCTCAGCAGCTCGAAATGTAATATTTATAGTGCAACATTAGGGTTACAAAATAAGGGAAAAGGAAAAAGAAAACAAATGACAAAAAAAATGGTAATGTGCCACTCGGCTAGGGCATTGTGAATGGCCGATTATGTCTAGCTTGAGTGGTCCATATCTTCACTTCATTTCTCATGCAATAAGTTCCTTTTCTTTAACCATGCAATTCTTCAAAACACCAGCATGATATTCTCCAAAAACATCAGCATAAATTATACCAAAAAAAGAATTGAACTCACGGCCTTAGTGGGAGTGTTTTTCTTGAGGGCCGAGAGGGACTTCACTTGAGGTGTCTCCTCTATGTGTCCAAACCAATAAATTGAAGGGCTTCTCCGTGTCTTCAAATGTTGGTTCTCCTCCAAGATTAGCATAGAATTGATCCCCTGGAAAATGAGCAAACAAGTTAGAAATCTCTCGGGCTCTCGATCTAGTCAAGGGACCTCGCGGCATATCACTCTTTTGACACTATTTGTAAGTGTGACGAAGGGGCATCAGGCAAAACTTCAAAAAATGGTACCAGATTTTTGCTTGTGGCAATGGACTATTACAAGGCATTATATAGGCCTTCTGTGTTGAAATTGGCCAGTTGGTGGATGGATGAAAAAGTGCCTCAAGGATTTTGGTTTTGAATGTTGTCGCCTTGTTTGCAAAGAGTGTCACGTACTCATCATCAATGAGAAGTCTGTATAGGTCATTGATCACGTCTTGTTTCATGGGAACGTCAACTGTCCACACATGAACCATTTTAGGCAACTCCTTTAAGAAGTTAGCATACAACTCAAGAATGACGTTGATTAGGGCTTCATCTAGTTAGAAGCAAAAATTCCTCTAGTTGTGTTTTTGGATAACCGAATAAACCATCTTTAGGTATCCCATGTTTGTTGCAATAGTCAACTTGAAGCCTATTTCGAGTGTGAATATTGATATTTATTTGATTCTATGGCAAGACTCTTATGGCAATGAGGTTGATGATGATTTTGTTGAATTTGATTACTATTCTGGGTCTAGAAGAACATATTACATCTTGAGAAAGACTTTACTATTTCATGATGATATTGATTTGGCTTTTTGGCAAGATTCTTATAGCAATGAGGATGATGAATATTTTGTTAAGTTTGATAGTTGTTTGTTTGATGATTTCAAATACTACTTGCCTAGTTTTGCATCATTGTCCAAGAATGAGTTGCTAGAATGTTTTCCATATATGATCAAATACAAGAAAGGAATAACGAAATTAGTGGCCAATACACCAATACAAAGATTACCTTTTTCATGCTTGATTGGAGTCATACACTATTTGCCTAGTTGTGCATCTATGGGAGTTTTTGGTAAATTAAAATAGGAGGTCTACATTACCGCTAGCTCGATGGTAAGGAATGAGAATCAAGCACCCGAGTTATTGTTTAAGCATGAGAAGAGGTTTTGTGAAGAAAGACCTTGCAAATTACATGAGAACGAGTTTTCAGGAAATTCAAGAGAGTGGGCCTACTTCAACAAATAAGGCTTGTTCCCTTATGGAATTCATAAAGAATTTGAAGACATTGAAAATCTCAAGGTCTATGACAGATCTCCTTATTTTGTTAAAGAAGATTATGAAGGAATTATTCTTTGGCCACACATACTCAAAGGTGTTCTCAAGTATATATCTAGAGGAGTTATTAGTCAAGTGAAAAGGGTGGTCTACACTACGTCTAACTCTATGGCAAAAAATGAGAATCTAGTATCCAAGTTGTTGTCAAAGCATAAAAAGGGGTTTTTGGAAATCTTAATAGTGCTGACCTACCACAACAAATAAGACTTCTTCTTATTACACTCATGAGGAATTTAAAGCCTTTTCAAGTTTCATGATCCATGATGAATCTCCTTATTGTAGTAAAAATGATTATGGAGGAAAAAGACTTGATTTGAGGTCAAATCATTTTTAACCCCGAGAGGATGATGGACCTCAGGTCCACTCTATCATCAATCAAGCTTCCAATAATATTATGAAATTATTAAAGATCAAACATAAGTGGAAGTTCAAGAATAATTGTAGAATATTTGATGAGCTTCACAAATCTGCCTATTTTCTGACCTTTGACAAGTATTTGATGGTTTTGGTTGTTGCAATCCTATTTCCTCCAAAATGTCCACCATAAGGAGATTAATGACAATGTAGTAGTATTCCTTCTTGTTCCTCATCAGGCACACACCTTTGCATTATTTGATTTGGTCCTTGCTTGAATAAGTATGGCTCATCCCATAAATAATATTTTGTTCTGTGAAGGAATTTTTTCTTTTTCTAGCTTGATAGGTTAGCTGGAAATATTATACATACCAAATAGTTCACAATATCTATGTACCATGGTACTTTACTCATCTCTACTCCAAATAGTTTCTCCTTAGGAAAATTGTTTGAAATTTTTACATCGTCCTTACAATTTGTTCCTTCTTCTAATCTGGATAAGCAGATAGCGCCTTGATTTTTAATGCATTTTCTGTCTCTGATCTCCATATCAAATTCTTACAGTAGCAACACCCATCTTATAAGCCTTGGTTTGACATCTTTCTTGGCTATAAGATACTTAATTGTTGAATGGTCAGTGTAGACGATGACTTTTGTCCCAACTAAGTAAGCTCTGAATTTCTCAAATGCAAACACTACACTGAGTATCTCCTTTTCCATGGTTTTGTAGTTTAGTTGAGCATCTGTCAAAGTGTTACTTGCAGAATATATAGAATGAAAAACCTTGTTTATCCTTTTACCCAAAATAGCTCTAGTAGAGTAATCGTTGGCATTGCACATAAGCGCAAAAGGTAGATTCCAATTTGGTCTCATGATTATTGGAGTTATGATTAATCTATTTTTCAATTCAATAAAGGTTGTATGGCAAGCTTTGTCAAAACCAACTTTGCATTTTGCTCCAACAATGAGCATAATGGCTTAGATATTTTGGAGAAGTCTTTGATGAACCTTATATAAAAGTTAGCATGCCCCAAAAAGCTTTTAAGTTCCTTAACAGATGTAGGTGGTGGCAGCTTCTCAATCACTTCTATTTTTAATTTATCAACCTTGATTCCCTTCTTTGAAACTTTATGGCCAAGGATGACTCCTTCAGGCACCATGAAGTGGCATTTTTCTCGATTTCAATCTCAAAGCATCTTAGGAAACTCCATCCACTGTGAATGAAGCACAGATCTCCATAAAATTCTTAAGATGTAAATGAGGGTCTTCACTACTTTGACCACTGAACTACTAAACTATTTGTAACATATGTAACATAATGGGTGTAAGCTCAAAGTTTCTAGCTTGGATGATAGGTCGCGCAATCCCCAAAATTAGTCGTTGTGCTCTCAGAATAACAAGTCTTGGATTAGTCCATTTCTATTGTTCACTGGCTGTGGTATAGTGTCGTCAACTATTCTTTGTTAATCTTCATTACCTCTTTGTTCCCTTGTCCTTGCTATTAAAGATCTCTCAATTTCAAAATCAAGAGGTTCAATCTCTAATTTGTTTTCCTTGACACTCATGCAGTGTCATGTCCTACAAAATAAAAATAAGATTTTTAGCGAAAAATAGTACAAATTTTGATTGATTCTATAAAAAAAATTATATAAATTGTTCCTCAGTAATGGTGTCAAAAACTTGTCGTGTGAATAATGGACCTAAGTGCAAGTGTACACAATCATAACAATTAATATAGTAATCAAAGATAAGATATTGTACTTGCAAAGAACAAATTATAAAAGTTTCTTATAAAACCAATTTAGATTTCTACTTTGAGAATGATCAAAAGATGTAATTTTTATGGTGAGATTCTTAAAAAGAGAAAGTAAATAAACAAATGAGATAAATATATGAAAAAAAAAACGTTTGAGATTCAATTTTTCGCCCTTTATACTTTTTTGTTTACGTGTCACAACAATGCTAGAACAATATCAATTAGTTAACTTAGAATTAAATGCATAACATAATAATATATCGATCTAGTATGTTATTTTTAATTTATTTATTCTTGTTATATGTATATGTAAAGATATAATAAAAGATAAGTATGAACTCCACTAGAGTTACATGATAAAAATGCTAACTTTATGTTTAAAGCTAATACCTACACATTATTCAACAAGAGTTGTCAATTTGAAGCTATCGTTTGGTATGCATAAAAAATAATTTCTATTTCGGACAATCACTCTTTTACTATAATAAACATAAAACACAATTTTGAATAAACTAATGGATAAAACTTACGAACACATAAACTTCAAATACTATGTTTGGTACTTTGTTATGGAAAATAAAGAACACAAATCAAAATAAGAAAATATGGTTCAAAGTAGAATAAATAAAACAATAGAAATCCCCCTGGGTCATCAATCGCTACCAACTTCTTGTTGTAGCACTACTTCTATGTTCTCCAGTCGTGAAAACACCCCTAAAATTGCAAAAAGAGAAGCTACTTTAATGATTTACTACTTGACTTAATTGAAAGCCTTCTCAAACTGGGTCTAAGTGGTCGTATTTATAAGGGTGAGTGTTAGCTATCTTCTAGATGCCTTCCAAGATTTGAATTTGGTAATCTTCTTGAGATATTAGGAAACTTTCTTAATTATTTCTTGCACGTCAAGTTACCGCATGAATCTTATTCGAATCTTTCTAAAGCTTTCATTAAATGCATGACCATGCTCCCGTCATTCAAATCTTACTAGTTCTTACTGCTCTGCATCATTCCATCCATAATTTTTTTACATGTTTAGGAGATAGACCATCAACTCTTATACCAATTATTATTTTTAAAGGTTTCCATGCACCAGCGACATGCTTACTCCATGTAACTTGAAAATAATTTCCAAAACACTAAACCAAGAAATCATGATAAGACCTTATTCCTAAACTAGAAAAGTAGTTAGTAAAAGTTAGTAGAATAGTTTAGCAAAACGATTATGATTGAGGTGTATAAATAAAATAATAAAGGTAAAGAAAAAAAAAATATTTGGTGAGTGAAGAAATTAGAGGGAGAGACATTAGACTCAAAATTCTAGAGTTCAGCTGTAGTGTTATTTTTTGTAATTTTTCAATAAAAGATATGGATTGTTTGGTACCTATTAATTTGTATCAAAGCAATGATCTTAATGGAAAAGAAACTAGTAGATATGCAATAGAAAAACCCTACATAAAATGTTGATAGGCTTCTGAAGATCATCGAGAATCTTGGTTTCTTGAAAAAGCAAATGAATAAATTATTCGAGCGAGTTGAGGGAAATGGACTAGCAACCAACAAAGGAGTAAAACACACTTCCAACTAATGAATATCCTACAAATTACAAGATTGAAAGATGCAGATCTGATCGTGTGGCTGAACTTCCTATATTTTCAAGAATTTATCCAAAAGGTTAGACTTGTCATGAAGAATATTATTTCAATGTGAATCGATTCATAGAGATGGCAAAACAATTGGTAGTGATCAATTGCTTCGAGGGTGCGGCCATGGCTTGGTACAAGGAACAATAAGGCACACGACCATACCATTCTTGAAGAGAATCGAAGTACCAACTGTGGGTTTTATTTCAGAATGTGAGGGAATGGGTAAGATACAAAGAAATGATGAATGGCAAAGAAAGGTTGGAGATAAAGGAGAAGATTGGGGTGATGATGGAATTTGAGCAAGGAAAAATGGAGGAAGCGGTCACAAAAAATAATGGTTGGACATGGAGAATTGGTGGCAAATGTCACGACCCGATTCCCAATACCCTTAAAAATTGCACCGTGAAACAAATTTTCCTCATGGAGAACGATCGCATAACTCACAACTCCCAGTGGAAGATCAACAATCACACACAATGTGCTCACGCTATTAAGCCACATAAATATAAAAATCAACCTAAACATGAAAGTTGTACATTATTATTTATTTACAAAACTATATCCAAATTTATTTTATCAACATGGGTCGAATTAAAACGAAATACATTAAAATAAAGACCCAAAATCACACTCTGGTCCTATGTTGTGCAAACTCTGATATTCAATAGATCTTTACATTTTTTTACCTTGAGCTGTTACCACTTGTTCCTAAAAAACATCATAAATAGAACTGTGAGCTTTTTGAGCTCAGTAAGAATCCTAATCTAAGGATCCAATGAACCATACAAATATCACAACTAACCATGAACTAAGCCAAACATGATTAGTCCTCACATCCATAACTTTTAACATATAACTTTTGATCAACTCTCATGATCACACATCCCAAATCTATATTTTATCTTGATCTTTAGATATTTCTAATTAATGTCTTAACTATATGATACACCCCTTTATATAAGAAGTGTTTAGTGCATATATAGAAATGCTTAGGCCTATGATTTAGATAACCATAGTCCATCTTTCCCATTCTCATGTGTAATTACTCTTCATACACAACTTATTCTCATATGTATTTAATTATTAAATACTCTTAACACCAATCTCACGTGCTATTTCAAATAAGCACCACCAAACTCTATAGAAAGTAGAAAGATTTATAGAATATTTATTCT
Source organism: Begonia loranthoides (assembly GCA_022433065.1). Lineage (NCBI taxonomy): Eukaryota > Viridiplantae > Streptophyta > Magnoliopsida > Cucurbitales > Begoniaceae > Begonia > Begonia loranthoides. The sequence continues at coordinate 21,280,081 of CM039468.1, read as the reverse complement.
ATAAATCTTTCTACTTTCTAACGTGATTTTCCATATTATAGATCACGTTCTATTTTGTTCCCTCTATCACCACCATCATTTAGACATTTTCAATTAATGTCTAATTTTCAAATCATCTCTCGTTTTCTTCTATAGTTTATTTAATACTAATACTAGACACCTCTACTATGTGTCTAATCTCAAACTATCTAGACATTTACATGGTGTGTCTAATATTAAATCATCTCTAGACATTTCCAATTAATGTCTATCTCATACTATCTAGACATTTCTATTTAATATCTACCACAAAATATCTAGATATTTATAATTAATATCGATCACATACTATCTAGACATTTCTATATAATGTCTATAACAAACTATCTAGATATTTCTAATTAATATCTATAACAAACTATCTAGATATTTCTAATTAATGTCTATCACAATTGATCTCTCTCTATGAAGGAATTCCTTAACAAAGTGCATATATAAATGCCTAGACTTATGATCTAATAGATCATAGTCTAGATACCATGACAATCCATCTAATTACGTTATGCCATGACCCACAATTATGCAATAAATATGAAATGTATATCACAACTCTCCTTTCACAATGATGCAATGATACTGTAAATCAGCGCAATGCTCTATTTATTATTAAATGATCATATATTTAACAAGTACCGTTTTATTAACATGTACGTGAATGTCAACATATCCATGAATGTCAACATTTATGTGACTATCAACATGAATGATCATACACCATCATATGTAAAGTCACACACAACCATGAAATCCCACCATAGTGGCCACTGTCTTCAATAGATGTGTCCATAAATAACAAAATCTCCAGAGGGCTAGGGACTCTTAACCGAAGGGGGACCCATAATCACTCCCCTTCTATTTCTCACTTTACATATGTCACACAATATATAGTCTGGCGAGGTATATTGGGTTCCTCTGTGACCAACAATAGCATCCATATAATATGTTTTGTACATATAAATATTTCCATGATGCATGATTTGGCATCCTCACTATGCATACATTGAATGCATATAATACATATTAATAATGTATGTGATATGAACCATGGAAATCTTGTTATTAAATATACACAAATGACACATGATTTAATGTTATACATCTATCTAGACATGTTCTATCTATATCTCCATAATCACCCAAAAAGATTTAGAAATTGGTTAAACAATGGTTAAAAACCTAAGAAAACATTTCTAAATTTTAGGTGTCCGGTTGCCCACTCCCTCAGCTGCGATCGACCGCTACAATGTAATTTTAAGGCAAAAAAAGGCAAAATGCCTATTTCGGTTAACCTAGGCAAACGATCGCAAAACATACAGTGTCAAACTCTTCATTGTGGTCGTCCATTCTAGAAGCATTTTTACACATCCGGACGTCCGCCCTAGAGATAGGAGTTCCACTCCCATGTTTATTTCCCAATTTCTCACATTACTAACATCTAATTTTCTACTAAAACCATATTAAACTATTCTAGAATCACATTCAAATTTTGCAATCCATCAAATAGATAACTTAATCTATTTAAATTCATTCAAGCATAACATTCAAATCATGTTTTCTAACTTAAGTAGTTTAAAATACTCTTCCTTAAAGGACCAACTAACAAATTGCATATTAATTTCATGCTTATAATCCACCTATAACAATCAATATTAAATATTTGAATCCAATTTAACTATCATCATCAAGAGACATCCGTGCTTTCACCTAAGCACTACAACCACATTTAACCAATATCATGCACTTTCCATGCTTCCAGTCAATTACCACTACTTTAATCTTTATTCAACCAAATTTTGGCAATAACCATTATCAAACCTTATATTCATACCATGAAAATCAAACCACTTAGATATATTTATGTAATTCAATAGATCATGCTCACTTTTAATCTTAACAAACTCAATGTCATTAATTTTAATCCAACCCAATTCACATTTTAAAATCTCCATAAAATAGTCCTTTACTTGAAAAATTTAATAATCAATAAATCCATATCATCCATAAATTCCAACATGCAATCCAAAATTTCACATATAAATTTTAAACCCACCATTTTCTTCACCTAAACTATGCAATATGTAACACAGTTTAATAAATACTTAGTTTAGGGTTCTTACCTCTTGAAGATCACTTAATTCTTCCCTTTCTCCTTTTGATTTTAGGCTCAAAATGATCCTCTTGGAGAGAGGAACACTTTCCCTTAAAGTGTTGAAGAACAATAATACTTCCTTCTTCCTTTTCTTTTGCTTCTTCCTCTTCCTCTCTTCCCCCTTCTCTTTTCCCCTTGGTTTCAGCATGAAATGGCTGATTTCCAAGCCATTCCCTCACATCTCTAGAGTCTTCATAGGATGAAATTACCCTTTTGTTCATTTTGTCCTTTAAACTTTACCATTTTACCATTTTATCCAAGGAAATTTACCAAAATACCATGGTTAATTATCCCAAACCACTCTTAGCTTAAACTAATCACTCTAGCTTATTTCTAAGCTATTCCCCATGATTATCATAATTAATCATGAATAATTAACCTTGATCATTCACTAGTTACACCTTAATCACACACTTAGTCACTAATTTGTAAGTGATATGTGTCAATACCTCATAGATTGTCTACTTTAATTACATAGACACATACTTTAATATATTAGGATCATTTTTTGTTTTATATATTTTTCCAAATTCCGACTCAAAAGTCTTATTTAAAGACATTTACGAAAACATTGCAATTTTGGACTTGTCTGATTTCAAACTTGCATAACTTTTATTATATACATCCAAAACCTTTCAATCCAAAGCCATACATTCATTTTTGTGCCTACTTTCTAATTGTAAAATGGTTTGAATTTATAATCACCATAAAATGTCCAATTAGCCACAAACATTGACTATGATCATTTATAGTACATTTATCATTTTCGTGTAGAAAATCATATCTTAATGTCCATACATCCAATTGATCCAATCTTATCATCATTCTATAGTCTAAGGTATCTACTATTATAACTATTTTTAATTTGGAAAAATATCCTCAATTGGTTAGTCAATTTCTTCCTCAAAGTCATCCCATGACTTATAATCACTTAATCACGTTTAATTACACTAAGTATGATTAATAGTGTTAATACTTAATCTAAATCACCAGAGCTATAACACCCCAATTTTCTGTAACGAAATTAAGTAAGGATAATTGAGAAATTAATTGAGATATAATTGGATTAATTGGAGAATTTTTATTATGAAATGTATTAGCTCGAAATAAGTTTAGAAAAATAATTGTTGGGGTATAATTATATTGATTAATCGGATAATTATTAAGGATTTAATGGAAGGAAATTATTAGAGGTGGTAAAGTGGGAAATTTGGTTAAGATTTATTGGGGTTAAATTAAATGGAGAGTAATTAAATAAAAGTTGTAAATTGGATTAAAAGCTTAAAGAATAAAATAATGCAAGGAAAGGATATGACACCATTTTGGGGCTAGGATATTTCAGTCACGTCAGGTTGAGGTTACGATCGAGTATTTCAACTGAAAATGCATTACGGGTTACTCTTTGCATTTTTGGTCATACCCCGGTTGAGGATGTGGTTGAATATAATGACTGAAAAACATCAGACTTTGAATTTGTCAAATTCGTTGATTTTGTGGTCGATACTTTGGCCGAGACGCGGTCACATGATTTAATCGAAAACACAAATCAGAGGCAAAATTGAGTATTCGGACGCAACACGGTCGAGGGTTCGGTCAGCTTACTCGACCAAAAAGTCTGTTTTTAACAAAAAAATTTCTTCTGTCACAAACGTTCTTTTATTTTATCCAATATATTTTCTCCCTCTCTCCAAGACGATGACAAGCTTTCCACGTGGCATTAGTTGATTGGACCACCCTCCTTGAAGTGGGTGATTATACATCAACATTACGTCCCATAAAGTCTTCTCTGCCTATAAATCAATGGCAGTGGATGGATGTATACTGAGGGAGAAGCTCTTGGGTGTGATTAAAGTTGTGTTGAAGTAGAGAATAAATGACAAAGAACTCCTCCATGAAATGCTGAAGGTCGAGTGTTCTGGAGGAACTACAGAGGAGAAAAATGTGAAGTGGCTCTCGGGTCCTTTGATTTTCAGTGAAGATGTGGAACGGGAGTGATAGGCTGAGAAAGGAAAGAGGTAGGAGATGCTACTCTCGGGTGTTCTTTCATGATGGAGTTCTTCAAGGTATGAAGAGTTCATTACTACTGTTATTTGTTGGTTTTCATGCACTACCCAAATGTATGTATTGCTGAAAATTTTGTTCTGTTACTTGGATTTATATTAATTGTGTTAATGCTCTACCAATGGACTGTATGAGGGAATTGCTCTGTTGAAATTTGTTTTGTTCATGGTTTGAATTCTGCCAGGGGAAAACTGTGAGGAATTGTTGGTTGCTTTGTTGATGATTGTTGTTGAATTGTCGTGGATATTTGCTATAATGTGGAATATTGTTGGAATATGATAATTGTTTGGATGTTGTTGGTTACTAATATGTAGGCTGTTGAAGTTGGAATATGATAACTCTTTAGTCCTCTGTGAATGCTCAATAGGAATGAAGAAAAATGTTGGGTTAAGGATTTGTAAATTACGGTTCTTCTCTAGTTGGTCTACTGCTTCTTAATTTTATAGTGAATATTGATGAAATGATTCCTTGTTTGATTGTTGCTGTAATTCCTGTCGATAAATCATGGATGTGGATATGTGGTCTGAATGGATGGTTATTCTGTTAAATTGGCGTTAGCGGGTTTAGACGATAGAGAATATGGATAGTACTCTGACCCTTGTATTTACTACTTGGTTGGACTATGAAATTATATACTATGTATGGAAATTATGGAAATGTAATTTTAGGGGGGTTGTGAAGTCTGTTCGGTTATTTAGTTATACATGATTGAAATTGTTAGGTGAATTAGAGTATTTGGAATTATTGATTAATGAACAAAAAATAACGATATCAAAGTTAGGGTTCATATGTAACGATCTGGATTTTTCATACATTTAAAAATGCGTTAAAATTTAAGGAAAACATATCAGAGTGCAAGCCGGGCCCTTAGAAACACTTAAAACATTGCTTACTGAAATAAAACGTTCATGGCGGAAGCATAAATATCTTAACGAAATAAACTAGCTATTTAATTTCGTTGTCGAAGCGTTGTAAAAAAATTTATTTAAAACATTGTGGAAGCGTTAATAAATTGATTGAGAAAGGAAAGCTAAACAATTTGCATACACTTAGTTTACAATTTAGAAAACTTAATTAAATTGCATTACAACTCAATTACATCTTACTACTCGTAGTGATATGCCGCAAGGTCTCTTGACTAGATCGAAAGCTCGGGAGATTTCTAATTTGTTTGCTCATTATGCAAGGGATCAATTCTATACTAATCTTGGAGGAGAACCAACAATTGAAGACATGGAGAAACCCTTCAATTTATTGGTTTGGACACATGGAGGAGACAACTCAAGTGATGCTCCTCTCAGCCCTCAAGAAAAGCACTCCCACTAAGGCCGTGTGTTTCAATCCTTTTTTGTACATTTTATGCTAATGTTTTTTAGAGATTATCATGCTGGTGTTTTTTAGAGATTTGCATGGTTTTAGAAAAGGAACTTTTGCATAAGAAATGGAGTGGCGATGCTAGAGTCCATGGATCACACAAGCCAAGTCTACTCGGCCATCCACCTAGTTGATTGGTTACCCTTTTTTCAACATTGCCATTTTATTTTATTATTTGTTTCTTTTCTTTTCCTTATTTTTGTAACCCTAATGGAAGCACTATATATATTACATGTTAGGTACTGAGAAGGTAGTGAACATTTTGACAAAAACCCTAGCTTTGAAGAGAGACTCTTCACCTCTTTGTGAGGAACAAATTGGCCAAGCTTCTTGGAGTAGATCCGAGTGAGTGAGTCACCATTTCTTCAATCCTTGTTCGTTTTGGTTGAAGATCTTATTGTCCCTCCTTGCCCTGCTGTCTCTAAGGTAGCAGATCCAGAGTGTAAGTGAGGTAAAACGCACATCCCATCCTTGTTGGAGACACTCCTTGTGGAGCTCAATCAAACCTAAGGTGTAGATCGATTCACCTTAGGCTCCTTTTGATTATGTTTTCCATTTTTACTCCAAAATTCCCAGAACCAAAGTTAACAAAACCACTGCCAAAATCACCCCACATTTATCAGGGTTCCAAGGAAAGAAGAATCATCAGAAAAGAACTTTGGGTTCAGAAGTTACACACCTTTCTTTGCTGAAGACTCAATTTGTCGATTCCCACCAACCTCCGAGCAGCTTTCGTACGAGATCTCAAGTTGCATACAGGCTTTTGAACTGAACTTTGGAGGAAGTAAACTAGATATATGTGACAATGAGGTGTCCAAAAATCAGCTTCATATGATCTCTAGAGAGGAAGTTCAACCATCGCTAATATAAAGCAGCTGCTAGAAAGTAACAGCTGCCACCTCCTACTTGCAAGTAAGCTACTTGCTTGAAGTACTCCATTTTCATTGGTCCGATTTTTTACCCCTCTTTTGGAGGCACGTCACGTAGCCTGGCCAACCACAAGCTCATGCGTGCAAATCCCTCATCCTCCTGCGGGTACCTACACCACGAGTAAACTGTAAGCCTAAAAAGGCTTAGTAAGGAAAGGGTTAACAATCAAAGAATAGCATTTAATTGTAATTATTAACCTAGATGATTTAAACATGCTTTTAATAACTAACTCGTTTAGGTTAACTAAATCAATTAGGTTAATATCCTGGACAGATTAATAACTTGATTAACGTTCTCAACATACTAATAACTAATTACTAATTACTTGGTTAACCACTTCTAGTTAAAATTACTAAATCAACAACTAGCAATTAATAAGCTATTTAACATGGAATTTCCTGCAAGCATTAAGCACACAACACAAAGACGAATACACGTGAGCCTACAAAGCAAATGTACTCTAACAAATAAAACAAGAAAGATTTTTGAGAATGACGAAGTGTCCAAGTGCAGAAACATACAGACAATACAATGAGGGGCATCCAAGGCATTAACAGAGAGAATATCACAAAGCAATATAAACTCTAACATTCTACCCTATCAACACAAACAGTGAGTACTTCCAAGAATTATCAACTAACGACAAATGTATAACAGGAAGCATAACAACAATATAATAACACCCAAGTTTATATAGCATTCACAAGTCTATAAAACCAATCCAGAATGTCAACTAGTAACTAACAGCAGCAAAGACATGAAAAATAGCTATGAACAGAACATATAGAGTATTTAATATAGAACATTCGGCAGATGAACATATAAACACAATCCAAAGAACATACTGAGCACTATCCATGCAATCCAGGGAACTACATAAAATTATCCAGCAGATAAATCACTAACAGAGAAACTAATGACAGAAATCATCAAACCATACGCAACACACGCACACATACTCGTGCGTAGGGCTTAGACGGCCGGACTACCCATTCCTTACTAAATTGAGGAATTAACACTCAGGGACAGAAATCCCACGGCACCCAGTTCACGGCAGTAGAGAAACAGCGAAGGACCAGCGACAAGCACGCACCAATATAATCTCCAACAGATTGTCCCTCAGCAGAACCCAATCAACGGAGCACAATTCCACCTCATTACCCATCACAGAATAACGCATTAGACAGAAACCAAATTAACAGAGCAATGACAGAGAATGGAGAATAATTCACCGAAACACCTTACAACACTCACCTCGGTTCCCAACTCACCCGATCAGCTCTGCTCTTCCTCTGCCTTCATCCGCCATCCCCTTAAACTCTCCATCTCTTGCTATTTACAAACAATTAAGGGCAATTTGAAATATAACCACTTATCCCATGATTTCAGGCAGAAGCAAATTCTTCGAATTGGCTCACCATGACTCTGCCTCTCAGCTTCCAACTAAACCGTCAAGCAAGCAATTCAGAGAGATGAACCGAATGAACCGAACCGTGAGTTGGACCGCAAGCTCCAGTTGATCGCGAACTGAAGCTCCAACCCAGCTGCGTTGATCACTGCCCAACCAACACCGGTCATCAAAACGCCAAGGGGAAGGAAAAATCGGTAGCCTTACCTCAAATCGATGCTGAAAAATGTCGCCGGCATAAAACCCGATCCCAAGCCGTGCCCACGACTCACCGTGACCGTTGCTCGTCATTTTGCAGACCACTTGCACTCCAGGAGCTGGCCACGCCTCGTCAGCCACCACCTCGAATGCCCGAGCCCGAACTCACCTTCTCCATCGCCTCGCACGTCGCCACGATCTCTCCTCCGATCGCCCTGATCCCTCACAATCTCTCTCTCTCTCTCTCTCTCTCTCTCTCTCTTTCTCTCTCTCTTTGGTTTGCCAGGATGGCCTTTGGCCATCACCTCTTAATATGCTGGACCGGTTCGGCTCTTGTTGAACCGGTTTAGCATACCTTCCTACAATTACACCTTAAATCATTAAATTAAATCCATTAAATTTCTAATCTCTATTCTAATTGAATCCTTTACTAATTTAATTTAATTTATTAAATTTAATCCAATTTATCCAATTTCTTTAAAATACCTTTTCATTATTTTAAATCCCTAATAATTTAACTCATCTCTTATTTTTATTCAATAAGTTCTTAATTTAAAACGATTATAAGTAATTTCATACATTATAATTTAATTCACCACATATATATATATATATATATATATATATATATATATATTAAATACGGTAAATTCCATTTAATCTCAATAAATGAAATTCTTACGAATTCATCATTCGTAGTACCCCGATAATTATAATTACCCATTTTAAAAATATCGGGGTGTTACATCATAATTGGTAAATATATTTATAAATAAATATTAATTATTTTGAAGGTATCAATGAGAGAAGAATAAAGTGCTAAACGTGTTACGAACTGCAGGTAAGCGATACACATGTATTTTGGTCTTTGGGGCCCTACTTCACAAGAGTTAGAAATTATATCCTGATTGTTTACTGCTTTATTAGAATAGTAAGATATTGAGCATGTCTACTGCTTTATTAGAATAGTAAGATATTGAACATGTCTATTGCTTTATTAGAATAAGCAAGATATTGAGCATGTTTCGTAAATTGTACTGCTGCTTGTTGGATGCTTATTAGAAATAGGTTCTTTTAATGATGTGTTTAATAGATTAGCATATTTAGAGATTATAGTAATGATATGATAGACACTATATGCATTCACGAGCATGACATGCATCATGGTTTTCAAAAGATACGAAAATGATTTTCATACATGGTTTTGAAAAGGAAATGAAAAAGAAATGAAACGGTTATGAAATGTAAAGAAATGAACGTAAATGGGTGTGACAACATGTGAGGTTGGGTTGGCTGCTCATCCTCGTCAAGTTTAGACATCTCTAACGCTTTCAAGATAAAGTAAAATCAAGATTAAGATAAAGATAAATATAAAGGGTCATCTGGGGATGTGAGGTTAAGTTGGTTGCTCCTCCTCGTCAAGTTTAAACATCTCCAACGCCTTCAAGATAAAGTAAAGTAAAGACCAAGTAAAGAAAAGAACAGTAAAGTAAAGTCAAGATAAAGTAAAGTTAAGATCAAGGAAATAGTAAAAGAAAAGGAAAGACAGAAAAGAAACAGAAACAGAAAACGAAAAGAGATCATGACATGTGCATTGTACAGTTTTCTTTCATATCACTTATTGAGCCTTAGGCTCATTAGTTAAGTCTTGCAATATAGGTACACGCTTGAGAAAAGAAGAACAGATTAAGGAGTAATTGATGAAGGATTTGCACGCGCGGATCTTGTGACTGGCTAGGCTAAAGGCATTTAAAGGAAAATAATTGTAAAAGGTTTTGTAAAGATAATGTAAAAATGTTTATTTATCGTATTCTTCAAATAATTGTTCTTATTTATAAAAGCTTTCTACTGCGAATTGTAAAGGATTTAAAGTAAATGATTTTAATGATCGGGTTTTAAGAAAAGAATTCTAGTTATAATTCTAAATGTTTTAATAATGAAAAGACTTCCGCTATTTTGAAAAAGAAAAGAAAAAGTTTTAAATTTTACGTGATTTTAAAAGGTAATAAAAATAGGGTCGTTACAATAGCAGAGGAAGCCATCATTGAGAAACTATTAGGAGTGAGAAAATCCACAAAAGAATAGGGGGAAAATTGGATTCTTGAAGTTTCAAGCATTATTGTGTGAACAATCCTATTGAAATCAAGAACTTTTATAGACAGTTACTTGGAATCCAGTTTCAAACATATCAAAAAGAAACCTTCATGGAGGTGGAAAACATAAGAGAAAACATGGGTGGAAGGACGATGACATAGAATGTTGTAGAACACTAATGAAGGAGGAAAAAAATTGCAGATACAAGGGTGAAGCAGGGAGGAATGACGACAATGACAAGGGAAGTGACAACAAGAGAGGTAGTTGTAACCTAAGAGAAGAGGAGATGAAAATTACTGTAAACATAAAAGTAAAGGAGATTGTAGAAACCCTAATGAAAAAGAACTTCCATAAAAGGCTTTTTGGTCTAAGCGCATTAAAGACCCATCTAGATAATGAAGAGTGCCTAAAGAAAGAAGAAATTCTAAGCCTGTTGAGTTAAGGAGGTTTAGGCTAATCTAGAAAAAGAAATGAAAAGACTTGGACTTAAGCTTATTAACTCTAATCCACTTTCTTCTAACACTCTTTATGGTGACCCTCTTGAGACAAAATTTTATGATTTTAAATTCAATTAAGAAACTTGCGAAGAAGATGTAAACAGAAAGCTCATTATTCATTTTTTCACCTTGAGGACAAGATATGTCTAGGGGAGGGGTGATACAGTAAGACTTCAATCCTAAACTAGAAAAGTAGTTAGTAGAAATTAGTGAAAGTTAATACAATAGAATAGAAAATAGTTATGATTGAGGTGTATAAACAAAATAACAGAGGAGAAAAAAATAGATTTTGGGTGAATGAAGAAATTAGGTGGAGAAATTCTATCCTCTCAAAATTCTAGAGGTCAATCATAGTTTTCATTTTTTATATGATAAGATCTCATTTCTAAACTAGATGAGTAGTTAGTAGAAATTAGTGGAAGTTGATAGAGTATTTTAGAAAAATGGTTATGATATGAGTGTATAAATAGAAGAATATAGGAATAAAAAAAAAAAAGAAAGACTTTTGTGAGAGAATTAGGGGGAGAGATTTTAGACACTCAAATTCTAGAGGTCAATTGTAGTGTTTGTTTTTTGTGATTTCTTGGAAAAAAAAACGATTCCTATCATATCGTTAGTTAGTTTTATGTTGATAAAATATGTAAATAACAAAAATTATTATAACATCCTGTGACGTAAAACCTTTTTTCCTACCATTTGTTTTTTAAAATACATCATAAAATTAATTCATAAAAATCATACATTTAAATGATACAGCAGAAGTCTTAAAAAGCAATTTCATTTAATCCAAATGTAAGAAAATTCAATGTAAAATAAACAAAAATGTTCACAAATACTTTAAGTTAAAATCCAAACATATTAAAGTAAATAATTAAAATAAAAAGACTCTTTTTCTTCAATTCACTTTCCTTACATCGTCACCCACAGGTCAACTGCACTATGACAATGTCTTTGCTTGGCCCATGAGAACTCATCTTCAACTGCAACTTTCATTTGTTAGTTTCATCAGGAACATCATCAATAAATTCTTCATCATTACCTACATTACAAAGTTCACCTATGAGTCTAACGCTTAGTAAGAGATGTATAGACATAACATGCTTATGAGATGCAAGTTGTAAAAATCGCGTCTTTTTAGTCAAAATTCATTTTTTTTCTTATGCTTAACAGTCCAATTGTTGTGGGTAATTCAGTCTAGGGGAGAGAGTGACATCGTTAGATCCAGCTCATGTGGGACAGCCAACTGAAAACCTGCCCACAACGCCTACTTATGTATATTCTGTCTGTCTTTCAGTCTTTCATTCTTTCTTATCTTTCTTGATGAAATCATTTTTCATGATACATAAAACATACATGTAACACCTAATAATAATCTAACATGCATGAACATAGCAATAATAGTGAACAAACCTTCAACCATCATCTTAGCAAAAACAGTAAATCTCAAGCAATAAGCATATCCTCAATCAACATAATAACTAGAAATACCAAAACAACCCTAATGTCTTTGTGATGTAGGCCAAAGGCCAAACCCAAGCAACATAACCTACCTGGAGTCTTTAGTGGATTCTATAATTATCCAACACATTTGATTTCCTTAAAATCAAAAAGAGCCTCAAATTAATAGAAAGAAAATGGATAAAACATTAATAATTATTACTTGTTTCAAAACCCAGAAACAGTTTATAATACCATTAACCATCACCATCCTCCATCCAATTTTTCTTTTGGAACCTTAGCCGTAGGAGACCTACCTTCATAAAACTTGAGAGAAAATTCCACCCAAGACCAAGAAAGGATTCTTTTCATCTTTGCAGTTTTAGAGTTCTTAAGGTTTCAGCCCCCAACCCTATTATTTATAGATAGTCGAATAGAGGATCCCGCAAAAGAAAATCTTGTAGACAATCCAATCCTAAAATTATCATTTTCTAATATGTTCAAAAATTTTATCGCAGCCACAGATTTTGTGGAAAACAAAAACATTCAAATATGTCTGCAACAGTCGCAGATGTGTAAGTTGTCGCTATGGTTTCCCATTTCATCTATTTCATCCAATAGTAACCTGCCACGTAAGCCTTTATACTTACGTTTATGATTGTCAAATGTTACTGTAGTGACAAATCCTTCCCACAGATACTTCATCCCGCATACCTTTCCTCACTTAAATGACAACATTTCATTCCATCTTTTTATCTTTCATGAATATCTCCCTTTCCGCAAAAGCATACGCTTCCCCACCTTCACTGTTTGACAATGTTCTTTAATCTAAAAGATGACATTTCTTCTCTTTAATACGTTGTCGTGGACGCATTTGCTATCACGCAAATGCTTTAGCAACATAAATGGTGATGTTTCTTCTCTTTAATACACTATCACAGACACGTTCACTACCGCAAAAATGCTTCATTAACATAAAACCATAACGTTCCTTCTCTTTGACACGTTTGCTATTGCGAAAAGATTCTCTAACATAAAATGACACCATTTACTTTTATTTCACTTAATTCTTTTCACGCAACATTCTTCTTTTTCACAGGCAATCTTTTCTTTTCGTAGAAGCATCTTTCCTTAAATCTGATGATTCACATTTCATCCTTTAATTTGATCCAATGATCCTCCTTTCCCTCACACTCTCATAGCATCATTTCTTTCCGTGGAAGCATCTTTCCTTTCTATGGAGGTATCTTTTTATTTTTCTTTCTTTTGTCTTTCTCTCCATCTTTGATTCCAGTCGTTCCTTGAACTCATCCAACACTTGTTGTTTCACCCGTTCTTCTGTTAAATGTTCTTTCATCAAAATGACATCATCCCATTCGTGGATACCCACACATCCACGGGTTCTAACCCTTCTGTAGGCACCTTCACACCCGTAGATTCCATTTCATTTGCAGACACTGATCATTGTCCGCTTATTTCAAATCCAACGACCAATTCTTCATCTGCCTTTCTTCGTCCAAGGGTTCAGTCAATATCTGACCTTTCACAGACATCCTTCCGCAGCTATTTTTTGGATTTCATAATTTAATTATATATTTTAATAGAATTCTTTGCTCCAACATGACCTTATTCACAACTTCAATATTTTAAAATAAAATTCACAATTCATAAAATTCTAAAAATTGTGATACTATTTATTAAATTCCAAAATGTCACATAATACTCATAAACTATTTGTGCATATTATCGAGGTGTTACATTCGTCCTCCGTTAATTAAATTTGATCCCCAAAATTTGCATCACGAAATAGTTCTAGTTATCTATCTTCCATGTTCTATTGTCTTTCCCATGCTGCCTCTTTCGACAGGTGGTTTTGCCACAACACCTTTACCAATAGAATTTGCTTGTGCCGAAGTTCCTTGATCTTAAAGAATAATATTTTAATCGATTTTTCCTCATAGCTTAATGTTTTTTGAATTTTGACATACTCGTGTAACACCACATAAGAGGGGTTGTGAGCACATTTTCTTAGCATCAACACATGAAAAACGATGTGAACTCCTTCTATTGGTGATGGTAACTCCAACTTTTAGGGTGTCTTTCCTATTTTCTCCACAATAGAAAAAGTCCAACATTCCTTGGAATAAGTTTTTCCTTTTTACCAAACCTCATGATTCCTTTAAAAGGCAAAACCTTCAAAAGTACCAAATCACCGAATTCAAACTCTAACTCTCTCTGCCTTTGGTCTACATAACTCTTTTAAAGGCTTTGCGTGGTTAGCATTCTTTGTTTAACAAGGGCCACCATCTCCATTGTTTGTTGAATAATCTCGGCCAAATAGGTGAGCTTCACCCACCTCATCCCAATAGAACGGAGACCGACACTTTCTTCCATACAAAGCCTCATAAGGTGTCATTCCAATTATGGCTTGGTAGCTATTATTATATACAAATTCCACAGAAGGCAACATATTACTCCAACTGATTTGGAACTCAAGCACACAAGCTCACAACATGTCTTCTAATATTTGAATAGTTCTCTCTTATTGAACATCAGTCTGAGGGTAGAACGTTGTACTGAACTTTAACTCTATACCCATAGCCTTTTGTAATGTATTCTAAAAGGCTAAAGTAAAGCTTGGATCATGGTTTGAGAAGATAGAAACTAAAACTCCATGCAATCATACAATCTCTTGAATATAAAATTCGATTTACTAATTCATTGAATAGGTCTTCTTGCAAGGAAAAAAGTAATACCCATATCACATCATGCTCTTTTACTATCCTTGGCAATCCAGTAACAAAATCCATCCCAACTTGTTCACATTTCTATTCACGAACAAGCAAGGACTATAGCATTCCCACTAGCCTCTATGTTCAACTTTCACTTGTTGACAGATTAGACATAGTTCCACGTGTTTGACAACATTTACCTTAATGTTAGGTCACCAACAATGTTGTTTCAGGTCTGTATCCCTCTTAGTGCTCCCAAGGTGAACTAAAAAAGTAGAGGAGTGAACTTTTGCCAAGATTTCTCGTTGTAAGTTCTTGTTCTTAAGAACATACCATATGCCCTTAAATTTTATGATCCCTTCTTTGGAAATAGAAAAATTTAATTGATCCAAAAATTTATGATCCTATTTGAGATTCATGCACCTGGAATCGTCTGTTTGTGCCTCTTTAATTTTCTTCAAAATAGTAGGCATTAACATCATAGCTCAAAGTGTAGAAGCCAATTGCAATATAATTATCTCCAATCCAAGTTTTTGAAGTTCAGACTAAAGAGTTGAAGTCGTTTCTTGCACTAAAGAGTGTACTAAAACTGCTTTTCTACTTAATGCTCCAGCTACCACATTTGCTTTTCCAAGGTGATACTTAATCTCGCAATCATAATCTTTAACAAATTTCAACCCTCGCCTTTGCCTCATGTTTAGCTCCTTTTGACTAAAGATATACTTTAAGCTTTTATGGTCCATAAAAATTTCACATCAATGATCATATAAGTAATGTCTCCATATTATGAATGCAACCGCTACAACGACTAATTCTAGATCATGAGTCGTGTAGTTACGTTCATATTCCTTTAGCTGCCAAAAAGCATAGGCAATTACTTTACCCTCCAACATAACTACACACCCCTATCCATTCTTTGAAGCATCACAATAAAGATTGAACTTACCACTTTCTGATGGTAAAGCTAAGATTAGAGCCATAGTTAGTTTCTGTTTCAAGTTTTGGAAACTTTCTTCACATTGACCAATAAAATCTGGAATTCTTTCTAGTTAATCCAATCAATGGCAAGACAATTTTTGAAAAGCCTTCTATAAATCTTCTATAATATCCTACTAAGCTAAGAAAACTTTGTACTTCACTGATGCTCTTTGGTTGTGGCCAATCTAAAACCGCTTGGATCTTAGCTAGGTCGATAGCTACGCCATCTTTAGAAACGACATGACCCTAGAAGTTAACCTTTTCCAACCAAAATTCACACTTAGAGAATTTTACGTATAATCGGTGCATCTTTAAGATTGATAATGTGATTTCCAGAGTCTCCATATGTTCCTCCCTTGAGCGGAATAGATCAATATATTTTAAATGAATACAATTATAAACTTGTCTAGGAAGTCCTTGAAGATATAGTTCATTAAATTCATAAATGTTGTAGGTGCATTAGTTAAACCGAAGGACATAACCATAAACTAATAGTGTTAGTATTTGGTATTAAATGCAGTCTTGGGAATATCATCAGATTTGACCTTCCATTGGTAATATCTTGATTGTAGATCAATCTTCGAAAACATACATGCACCTTAGAGTTGGTTAAATAAATCATCGATCATTGGCAAAGGATACTTATTCTTCACCGTTACTTTGTTTAGCTCTCTATAGTCGATACACATTCTCATTGAACCATCCTTCTTCTTAACAAATAAGATAGGGACACCCCATGGGAAAAAGCTAGGGCGTATAAAGCCCTTATCTAATAATTTCTTGAGTTGAGATTTCAACTCCTTCAATTCAGTAGGTGTCATTCTATACAGCTTCTTTGATATAGGTTATGTGCCCAGATACACATTAATTAAGTATTCAATTTCCTGATTATGTGGCAATCTAGGCTGATCATCCAAGAAGACTTCAAGGAATTTTTGTACAAAAGGAATGTCACTAGGCTTTACATCTTGAACCACACGTGTATCCCTTATACAGGCCAAGAATCATGTGCATCTGTTTTTCAACAATTGTTGGACTTTGATTGTAGAAATAACTGACAATTTGTTTCGATCCTTTGTACCATGGAATATAAATTTGTCACCTTGAAGAGGCTGGAAACAAACTATTCTTTTTCTACAATTGATAGTTGCAAAGTGTTGAAACAGCCAATCCATGCCGAGAATAGCATCATGCCCTTTCATATTGATAACAATAAAGTCGGCATATAGAAGCTGGTCATTTACAATAATATTATGCTCCATTAGAATACCCATTGCATCTAAACATTCTCTTGATGGTAACTTTACCCTATAGACATAATCAGACAATTCAGTTAGGCAATTTAATTTAGAGAAACATGTCGAGGCCATAAATGAGTGCATTGTGCTAGAATCAATTAAACTATAACAAGCAATGTCATCAATAAATATGGTATCTGTCACGATAGGAGGCTGGTCACTGCCATTATCTTTGATAAGGGAGAAAACTCTTAGGGCTACCTGTTAGCTTTTTTATTAGACTAAGTTTATTTTGATGATGACTTAATGATGATTATTTTGTAGGAAATAATAAGTTGGTTATTATATTGTATGGATATTATTCTTAATGTTTTATTCATTATATTTTTACTCGTATTTATTGGAAATACCCTCAAAACAAGTATTTAAGTGTGCTAACAAGTTTATTTAAGTCCATGCAGTGATTATATATCAATTTGGGACTTAGGAAATAAAAAAATTGCATTCCATTCTAGAAGTTTTTGGATGCATCGTGGTCCAAGGTGCAGTCGCTAGATTTGTCCGAAAATGTATACAGATTGCTCTGGAGTTATTCAGACACAATGCGGTTGTAACCCTGGTCAAAAGATACGACCAAAATCACAAATAGATTAGTCCTCATAGTTTTGGACGAAGTGAGGACGCGGGGGATGTGCCCGAATATTTCATGTTGTGCACTCTGAGATTTTTTGGTCAAGAAGCAATCGAAGCCGTGATCGCAGGAGGCTACCGAAAAACCTCAAAGATTGCTTCTGTCCATTTTTTGCATTTTACAAACGCGGCACAGTCGAAGGAAGTGGTTGAGGAATGCGACCACAAGAGTAAACAGAGAGCTTTAAAGTATTTTGGACGTGACACGGTCGAATCTGTGGTCGAGCTATGCGACCGAAAATGTGTCAAAATGTGTAATGGCTATCTTCCAACGATCAAATTTTCAATGATAATATTTGCAAAGGCTAGAAGAGGTCGAGTGAAAGGATTAGGTCGACTGAAAATGGACAGGTCGATATATTGATAGAAGCACTCCAAGCTCCATACACGAAACCGAGAGAAGTAGCGAAGCTCTACCAAAATCTATACTGGACTTCTCTATATTATTGTGAGCATTGTAATCCTACTCTCTCTATCCCAAACTTGAGTTTTCAATTTGGGAAAGTTTGGACTAGTTGTTCGTGAGCGTTATATTTCCAAACAATTATACGTAATTTTAAAGGGTGACTCCCTACGAATTCGTTATATTTTGATGATGCCCCAAAACAGTCAAAGGCTCGATTGACGCCTGAAAGCTCAATCAAATGGTGACTCCCCAGAATAATCAAGAAAAAGGGTGACGACCCAAAATAGTCAATTGTAACTGTTTGATTGGCTCCCATAAGCCAATCTAGTTAGTGGATCTCCAAGGGTACTCCTGGAGCGCGGACGTAGGCAGGATTTTCTGAATCATGTAAACAATATCGTTTGCAACTCTCTTACCCTTACTCTTTACTTCACTGCATATATTTGTGATTGATTATTTAATTGTATGCGATAAATCACATAGGATTTTAGAGAATTTAAATATTGCACAAAAAGATTAGAACACCTAATTAATCCCTCTACCCCTCCCCTCTTATATGTATATCGATCCTGCACTACCTTCTTCTGCTCTCTAACAAGAGTTGGGAAATCCTTGGCTATGTGATCCACTTTTCCACCCTTGTAACATTGACCTGTACCCACTTTACATTTTCTATAATGGTTTTTCTTATATTTGGGGCATAAATCAGCTTGAGGCATCTACACACCATTCTTGTTAACCACTGGTCCTCCTTGAACATGCTTCTTTTTTCCTTGTTGCTCACCATCATTGAAAGGTATCTTTGTTTCCTTGTTCTGTTGAGACTGATTTTCCCTAAAGAGTTTCCTTCTTGCCTCCAACTATTTGGTTACCATGGACTCTACGTCTTCTACTTCTAACGCTTTAGACACAAACTAGAAATAGAGCCCTCCATGGTTACCATAAATCTTTATGCCTATGTATACCTCCACCTTTAAGCCTTGCATAAACTGGTATACTTTCAGCTCATTTTTAGTCACTAAGTGTGCTACAAAGCGCGACAATGCTTCAAATTTGTATACATATTCTATAACAAATCTTATCTAGCTAAGCTAAGTAAACTCCCTAACTTCCCAGTCCTTGCAGCATGAGTGAAGTAATTATCATAGAATACTCTTTGAATTTCATCCACGTCATTGTTTTCACGTCGTGGGTAGTTTTGATTGAGTCCCACCAAAAGCTCACATCTTGAATTAGTAACTAAGCAGCACATGGAACTCTTTCTCCTTCCTCTATCTTTGCATATTTGAACATGACCTCTAATGCTCATATCCATTCTTCTATTTTGGTAGGATCAGAGGAATTTTCATCAAAGCTCAAGGGTTTCAACCGATGAAACCTTTCCCATCCAACATCCATATGAGTTGCATCTCATGCTCTTCATTGTTATTCTCTTTCAACCATTCGCACCAGGAACTAGAACTGTCGGTCTACCAATTCAGACAACCATCTAATAACTTCATCTTTGGGGTCCATATTCCTTTGGACTTCTCATACCACAATATATGTTAGGGAATACTAATACAATTAATTAAGGAAATGACTTAGTAATAAATCTTATAATTAAATTTAATATACTTACATTCGATGAAGCATTCTCATGTTAAATCTTGCGTTGTCAAGCAGTTTCTGAAACGACTTTAATCTCAGTGCTCTGATACCGTTTGTAATGCATCATGATGTAAAACTCTTTTTCATGCCCTTTATTTAAAAAAAATAGATCATAAAAATCTTACCTTTAAACGCTACAACGGAAGTCTTAAAAAGCAATCTCATTTAAAATCCAAACGTAATAAAATCTCAATAAAATAAATGAAAATGTTCGAAAATAATTTAACTTAAAATCCAAACATACTAAAGTAAATAATTAAAATAAAAAGGTTCTTTTTGTTCAATTAATTTTCCTTAAATCGTCACCCACATGTCAACTTCTCTTCGACAACATCTTAGCTTGGCCCATGAGAACTCATCATCAATTGCAACTTTCATTCATTAGTTTCATCAAGAACATTTCTTCATTATTACCTACATTGTAAAGTTCACCTATGAGTCTAATGCTCGTTAAGAGATGTATAGACATAACATGTATATGAGATGCAAGTTATAAAAATCATGTCTTTTTAGTCAACATTCTTTTCTTTTTCTTACACTTAACAGTCTAGTCGTTGTGGATAATTCAGTCTATGGGAGTGAGTGACACCATTAGGTCCTTCTCATGGGGGATAACCAACTCGAAACCCCACCAACAATGGCTATTTATGTATATTCTATTAGTTTTTCATTCTTTCTTATCTTTCTTAATGAAATCAATTTTCATGATGCATGAACATACACATAACACCTGATGGACTATGAGCCCACTCTATCATTAATCAAGTATCAAATAATATCATGGAAAGATTCAAGGTCAAGCATAGGTGGAAGGTCAAGAGCAATGAAAGAGAAATGGAAAGACTTTCCAAAACTGTCTACTTTCTGGCCTTTGATAGGTGTTTGACTATTTTGGCATTCAAAGAGATGTCATTGCAAAATATGTACCTCATGAAGATTATAGCTGACTTTCTAAGCTTTCTAGAATGGGTTGGATCACTAAATTCAGAGTTCATTTGCCATGTCAAAGGCCCACGGAACAGAGAGGAAAGAATAAGGAAAGTCCAAGTGTCCAAGCTTGGAGACCAAGGAAATCTCTACATGGAAACCATCCAAGTGTCCGAGCACCAATAGCTGCCAAATACATCTAGACTTAGAGAGGAAGAAAGAAAGATATTAATTTAATATTCTTTTAGCTAATTAACCTAGTTTTTATTAAGTAGAAAATCAGACAACTTATTCTATGAGTCAGTTAGGGTTATTATTGCTTAATTAGTTTGTTATTATTTTATGCTTTGTAATTGGCTATATAAAGTCACCTAATGCTTATGTTTTGGACATCAAAGTCTGAATACAAAAAGCTCTTTGCTTATTTCAAAATTGGAGAGATTCTTTTTTCAAACACTTTGGTGAGTTACATCTAAAGTATCCTTGTGTGAGTAATATCACAAGATTGGGCTCACTTGGAGTTGAGTGGATTCTCTTATTGGCATCTGCAGGCCTACTCACTGAGGAAAAGTTGTGAGAAGTGGTGTCCAACCATCAAGAGGCATCATCATCAACAAAGCAACCATTTAGAGGTTACAAGTTTCCATATTTGATAAATCCAACCACCTAAAGTATTTTCAGCATATTTCTTAATTCTTGAAGGTTATTTCCAAAGTTCTTGAATAGTTTTTTTTCTTATTCATTCAAGAAAGTGTGGTTCAAATTTCAGCCCAAAAGCATCTCAAACAAAAGAGTTACAAGCTTTCAAAGTTCACTTTCCAAAAGTGAATATCAGCCAAAACAAGGAAAGTGGAGTTTCGGTCGAGAAGCTCATCTGCATCCTTGACCGCATAGTTGACCACCGAACAGAAGTCAAATTTGTGTTGTTTTTCATACGAGTAATGCGACTGCAGCATCAACCGGCCAATCGACTATAAAGCTGTAGATTTCCTCCTTTGATTTATTCACAACTTCAAGACTTCAAAGACATATTTTCAAGTTATATTCTAATCCCCTTCCGCTGGTGCATCATTTGGTATCAGAGCTAAAACGTCTTACTAATTCATGTTATTTTTTACACAATGATGAGGGGCCAAAACTACTCATGGAGTTATACTTTGGGCAAGGAAGATTTAGAGTTCTCTATCACAACTTTTAGTGATTCTAACTATGCCGAAGATTATTGGGATTGGGAAAATGAAGTCGATAAAATTTTTCAAAAGTCCTACTTTTTGGAAAAGGTTAAGGTAAGAAGTATTTCTTCAAAGCTTAAAAGAAGAGCTTCAAGATGGTGGAATAATATGGTTACCTTCCTAAGAGAATACGGGGAAGAAGGCATCAAAATATGGTTTGAGTGAGGACACTTATGAGACAAGAGTGTGCTCCACCCTCACTACCACCAATCACAAGGTATGAGAAATCTTCCGAAAGTCTACTATCTCAACTCGATAAAATTAGCACATTGTTACAACAACGTGAAGCAAATATATTGGGTACTCCGACCTTACAAGCGCAAGACCACGACGAGGTATTAGAAGATACTCTTGAGCAAATTGAAGAAGAAATTATTTAAGCTAAAGAGGATCCACTAATATCTTTAGAATGTCAAATAGAAGAGGAAAAGTGTCAAGAAGAACAATTACATGAAACCATAGAAGATCAAGTTGACTACTTGACAACAACAACACAAGAGGAGCAAACTTTCCATATCCAATATTTAATCATTGATGAGAAGATTTGTGCTAACATGGTTTCATTGATTTTGGTTAAAAGAAATAGCTTGGAGATATCAATGCATGGCCTCACTCACAAATTTTGGTGGCACATTGATAAGGACCACAATGATCATTGCCAAAGTTTACATAAGAAAAAGGTAAGCCCTTTAATCAAAGATGAAGGAAATTGCACAAATTTGTCTTCCATGGATTTTAAGGAAAGTTTGAGTTGGTTGGGCGTCACACGTGGGGTGCTCAGACTTATTCTTGATGAAATGGACTTAGCTCGCCTTGCTAAGTTGATGGAGAAAGGATTAACTTGAGGGATCAAGTTAATTGATGTAGACTCACACTTCACTTGGAAATGACTCACCAAGAAAAATGGAGGCTAGTTGGATATGACTCACCGAACTACGGTTTGGATATGACTCACCAAACCTACTAACTCTCAATTTTGATACGAATCACCAAAATAAAGGATAGCAAAAAGAGAGTGAAAGAATTTCACAAACTAAACATAAGAGTTTTTAATTCAAAGTTGATTTGCCTTTTTGAATACAAAGGGGGGATATATATAACCCATCTTGGACACAAGTTACAATGCAAGTAATAAAGTAAATGTAATAGCCAACCACCTAAGAAGAGGAAAGGTCATTAGCAAACCAAGACAAACATTAATTACTTAAAAGAAGGGGGATGAGAAAGAGGGAAGATTCATCACCTAGGGAGATTAAAAGAGCCTAGAAAACAACAAGAGCATCTTGGAATATGAATTGCCATCTCTAGATCCTTCTTTGGT
The DNA here is from genome assembly GCA_022433065.1 of Begonia loranthoides. Lineage (NCBI taxonomy): Eukaryota > Viridiplantae > Streptophyta > Magnoliopsida > Cucurbitales > Begoniaceae > Begonia > Begonia loranthoides. The sequence goes on along the minus strand of CM039468.1, from coordinate 21,256,720 downwards.
GAGACAATGCTTACCTAGGAAGATGTAAAGTCCTTTAGTAACTTCAAGGCCACCTAATAAATTTAAGGAGAGCAATTGGGCCAAGGATATTGACTTGGCATTCAGACTTCAAGTGTGGGCTTTCTCTTATTCTCCAATTGGACTTGGTCCCACCCATTTGATTCAATGTGTGGGCTTAACTAAGTCCATGGTTGTTTGGTCATTCTCCAAGCTTTCATAGAAGTGAATTCCTAATTGTCCTCTGTCAAAAATGTGATTAAATGTCTAGGAGCTTCCATGTCATCATACGTTGGTTCATGCTCAAGTTCTTCTAGTTTATTCAATCCTGCAAAATAGCAACTAATTATATAAGCAATGAGCATATTGGCTCGAATCTGATTGATAGGATCTTGGGGTGCATCATTTCTGCAAATATGTTCCTTATCCTAAAACAACGTTGTTCACTCTACGGATTCAAACACTTTCGCAGAGACCTACGCTCTTGTGGATCCTAAAACTTTCGTGGATACTACCCTTGTACATTGTCCGCCATGTATATAATTCATTCTCATGCTTCTCACTTCCGCGATCACGAACGCTCCTGCATATTCGAACACTTCTGTAGTGACACTTACGCTGTCACATTACACAATATTATTTCACCCCCATCTTTTCTTACTTAATTAAAAATTCTTCTGTAGACATTATACCTTGTTTTTTTTTTTTTAAATTTCCTTCTACATCCATTTTCCTAATTTCTAAATTTTCTTAATAAATCATTTATTTTTATAAGCATAAAATCCTTCACTCCCGCCTTCAAAATTATGTAACCTACCTTAAAATAAATCTTATAACAATTGACAAAAATTCACCAATTGAGACAATAATTCTATTTAAATTCTAAAATATCACATTACATATAACATTATTTGTGCAAATTTTCTGGGTGTTATAGTGACACCATTTGGTCCATACGGGATAGCCAAGCTCGAACCCCAACCACAACAACTATTTATGTTTATTCACTCTATCTCTCAGTCTTTCTTATCATTTTTAATGAAAATGTTTTTCATGATGCATGAAACCTATACGTAACTCATAAAAATAGTCCAACATGCATGAACATAATAATAGTAAGTATATCCTCAATCCACGTCTCAACATAAGTAGTAAACAATCAAGTAGTAAATATATATTCGATCCACGTCTCAATATAAATAATAAACAAACAAACAATAATCATATTTTTAATCAACAACCTGTAGGAATCACGACATAACATCATCATGAACAAAACCTAAACACATGCTCAGTCAACGTTCACATAAATAAAGCAGAAACATATCCTGGGTCCATGTTCACATAAACAAGGCAGAAACATATCTTGGATCAACAACCATTAGGCATCATGAATAGAACAGTTATCATAAGCATAAATACCCTAACACTTTGTGATGTAGGCCAAAGGCCAAATGCATGCAAATATCATTTACTTGAAGTTCTTATTGAAGTATGTTCAGTCGCAATATCCAATTTCTTTGTTCCAACCAATTACTTATCTTGAAATTAGAAAGAAGAAGAATCAGGTTAGTATAACAAAAGAAGAAACTTTAAAAACCTACATAGTTTTTGTAGGACCATATGCACCTGTAAAGGGGGGTGAATTAGGCGATCTAAAGCTTTTCGTGCGATTTTGTAATCTAGAAACCCTAAGTGATTTAACACATTCAATGCATACAATTAATAACAAATAATAAAGAGTTAAGGGATAGAGAAAAAGTAAACAGTTTGTTCACGCAGTTCGGCAACTCCAGCCAACATCCGTGCTCCAAGTTTCAGACTTGAAGATCCTTAATCCATTAACCTCCCCAGTTAGGGATGATTGGCTTCACGGGTGCCAATCAAATATTTACAAGTTGACTATTGAGGGGCTTCACCCTTCTCTTGACTATTCACGAGGTCTCACCATTTGTTTGTCGTTTGAGTACAATAAAAATATAACTAAAAATCCTAACTCTCCCAAATATAAAATCTCAAGTTTGGGAGTTTGAGAGTTAGGTTTAACACTCAATTACAAAAGAGAAAATGAAAATAATTTTTGGCAGAGCTTCGCTATGGTGTCTCTTCATTAGTTTGAGTTTCGGAGTGTCTTTTATTTATAAAATATGCTCGACCGATTGACCACCCTCATTTCAGTCGACTGCCTCCTGATCGTTGGAATATAGCCTTTATGTGAAATGCAGTCTGGCGGTCGACCGCTTCTTTACATTCTAAAAACTGGCTCAAATCTGTTCATTTTGTGGTTGTTCAATTTTGACTTCGATATTTCCAATAAAGATTAATATAAATATAAAAATAATACAATTAAGTATATTCAAAAGATAAACTACTTATAATTCAATTTAAACATTCATCATCAAAACTATTATGTCTAATGACTCTTAAGCTAACAATCTCTCCCTTTTTATGATGACAACATATTATAAGTTGTTTATTCTTAATCTTAAGCATGTGCATATAGTATTGCATAATTTGATCTCTCCCCCTTTGTTTATGCAATATATCTAACTTTTAATTTCATGCACATCATGTTATTTTAACAACTTATATAAACGTCTCCCCTTTTGTCAAAATAAAAAAGAAACCAATGGGGAGGATAACCAAATTTATAAATAATTTTTCCCCCTTTGTCATTATTTAAAACATAGAAAACATTAGAGGGAACCAATTTAAGAAAATGATATCAATTGTAATAAAATTTCTCTCCTCCTTTTGAATTAACAAAAGAATATATGGGGGAAAGAAAACAAAGATATCATCAAATTAAATCAACATATGATTCAAAACAAATATTAGTCCCTCTTTAGACATTATCTACAAGAATAGTTGGGGCATGAGAAAATCAAAACAATTCAAACAATTAACTCCCTCCCCCTTTGTCATTAAACAAACATAATAGTTAGGGATCCATCCATCAAAACAAAACAATTATATTTCTCTCTCTTCGAAAAACAATTGTTGGGAGAAGTCATTGCAATACCAAGAAAAATAATTCAATTTACCAATTGTAATAATGAAAATATTTAAACTTTGATAACAAGAACATTCAAGTTAAAAACTTCTTCTCCCCCTATTTCAATATACCCATTCAATTCATTGAGTATCTATAAAGACATTAAAATAAAACAACCAACAACAATTTATGATACCAATTGTTGAATTAACAAAATTTAAACCTAAAGATACCAGTTGAAGAATTAAAAAAGACACTTGAAGAGTTAAAAAAAATATGATACCAAAAAGAATATGTAAATAATAGAATCATTATTAAATGAAAGTATAATATATTAACCTATGAAGCACATAATCCATTCAATTCAAATCAAGAGGATAAATATTAAGCAATTTAAATATTTTAATTACATACTCTTGATTCTCAAAATCAAGTGTTTTTCTTACGCACCCAAATCTTTTTGGCTCCTTTAATCTTAGGAATGGTTCCTTTTGGAACCCAAACCATTTTAGAATTTTCCATTTTATCACTCAATTTTAAAGGTCAACTAAAAGATTTATGTCCTATACAATTGTAAGAATTACAAGTAGTAGGACTAACAAAGAAATTTCATAATTTTTCTTCTTTGCAAAAGGTTGATAGTCCATTTCGGCTTTGTCAAATGTAACCCTTTGTGAACCTAAAAGTATGCTCAAGTTTTTGCTACCTTTAGTGAATTTCAAAACCATAAAGTTCAATTCATCATTTTTCAAATTCAATTCACTAATTTCAATCTCAAGTAATTTACTAGTAGCATCCAATTTTTCATTCATGCTTTTCATATCAACAATTTGATTATTTAAGGATTTAACCTTTTCAATATACTCTAGCATCAAATTGTCCTTTTCATTTTTCAACAAATTATATTTTCGTTTGAGCACATTGAATTTGTCAAACAACTCATTAAAAGCATCTAGTAATTCATTTTTATCATCTAAATCGCTAGAAGAGTTGTGTACCTTGTCTTCTTTGGCCATGAAACAATAGTTGGATACCTCTTCAATTTCTGAAGATGAATCCTTATCGCTATCATTCCATGTGGCCTTGAAAGCTTTCTCTTTTAAGGCTTTAGATTTCTTCTTTGCTTTGGGACAATCAGATGTGGTGTGTTCGGGTTTTCCACACTCAAAGCAAACAATTACTTGTTCCCCTTTCAACTTCTTTTGATGAAGGTATTTGTTGAATTTCTGGGTCAAGAATTTAACCTCTTCATCTTTTTCCTCGGAACTAATTTAGGTTCTTGATGAGGCTTTGAAGGCAATGTTCTTTGGTTTGAAGGGTTTCTTCTCTTTTTGTTCCTCCTTTTCTTTGCCCAACATCATGATATTGTGCATCATTAGAGATTTAATGAGTTCCTCCATCTTCAATGCTTTTAGGTCCTGTGCTTCTTGAATGGCAATCACCTTTGGTTGTCATGCCTTGGTAGGAACCTAAGAATTTTCCTAACCAACTCTTCGTTGGGGTAAATTCTACCAAGAACTTTTAAACCATTAGTAATATTAGTAAAACGAGTAAACATATGGCTAATGGTTTCATCCTCTTCCATAGAAAACAATTCATAATCATGAATAAACATGCTTAATTTATTTATTTTAACTTGATTAGTGCCCTCATGTGTAATTTCAAGCAATTTCTAAATATCATAGGCAATACCATATGCTTGTATCATATTAAACTCATCCCTATTTAATGTACAATATAAAGTATTAATAGCTTTAGCATTCATGCATAATTTTCTTTTATCTACATCATTAAATTCACTATACAATTTTGGAACATCTATACCATTTCAAATTTAAGTGGAACGAAAGACCCATTTTCAACAATATTTCAAATATCATAATCTAAAGATTGTATATATTATTTCATCATAGACTTTTAATGTATATAATCATTACCATCGAAATATAGAGGTCAAACTAATGATTGTCCTTCAACATTCATATTGAAGGCCCTAATAAAATATACAATCTATGAATTCAATCAATGTTAACCAAATGATTTTCAACAAGAAAAATAATTCAATAGATACAAATTAGAAAAAAAAAATTATACCAATAAGCACAATATCACACAAAAATTTTTATTAACCCCGCTCTGATACAAAATTGTAGGACCATATGCGCCTATAGAAGGGGGGTGGTGAATTAGGCGATCTAAACTTTTTCATGCGATTTTATAATCTCTAAACCCTAAGTGGTTTAACACATTCAATGCATACAATTAATAACAAATAATAAGGAGTTAAGAAATAGAGAAAAAGCAAACCAAGTTTGTTCACACGATTTGGCAACTCCGGCCTATGGCCAAGCTCCAAGTTTCCGACATAGAGATCTTTAATCCACTAACCCCCCCAGTTAGTGATGATTGGCTTCACGGGTGCCAATCAAACTTTTACAAGTTGACTATTGTGGGGTGTCACCATTCTCTTGTCTGTTCATGGGGCCTCACCATTTGTTTGTCATTCAAGTATAATAAAAATATAACTAAAAATCCTAAGTCTCCCAAATATAAAATCTCAAGTTTGAGAGTTGAAGAGTTAGGTTTAACACTCAATTACATGAGAGAAAAGGAGTATAAATTTTGGCAGAGTTTCTCTATGGTTTCTCTTCGATAGTTTTAGCTTCGGAGTGTCTTTTATTTATAAAATTTGCTTGACCGGTCGACCACCCTCATTTTGGTCGATCACCTCCCAACCATTGGAAAATATCCATCGTGTGAAATGCAGTCTGGCGGTCGACCACTTGGACCTCCCGGTCGACCACTTCTTTACATTCTAAAAACTTGGTTGAATCTGTCCATTTTGCGGTCGTTCAATTTTGACTTTGGTCTGAGACACTGATTGACTGCTCTCCATCATAAGTCGATCACTTCTTCACATTCTCAAAAATAAAGCAATCTGTAATAATTCTGATTGACCGCCTCTTTAAACCGGTCTACCGCTTTTCTGTTCTGGCTCTTTCTTCAGCCAACTGGTTGACCACTTTTTCACCGAAGTCGACCTGAACTCTGTGTTTTGTCTAATTTCAATATTCTAAGTCCCAATAATCAACCTATAGACTACATGGACTTAGACAAACATATTAGAACATATAAATACCCTTGTTAAGGGGTATTTCCAATAAATATAAAGATAATACAATTAAGTATATTCCAAAGATAAATAACTAATTCAATTAAAACATTTATCATCAAAACAATTAAGCCTAATGACTCTTAGGCTAACAATTTTAGCATCCATAATTTCATCGTCCCTCACCGTTGCCTTTCCAAAATATAAATCCTTAACCATTAAAGACCTACCTTTAGAAGTTTGAGAGAGAATTCTTCTACGCCTCATGGCTTAAGAATGATGAGGGCAATCCTTCATATTTATAGATTGTCAGTCTAAAAACTATCGTGGGAGAAATCCCGCATAGGAAGCATCTTGAAATTTAACCTTTTCTTATTAGTCTAAGAATCACATCATAACTCATGGATTTTGTGCAAAATCGTGTTTTAAATTTGTCCGCAATTATAGCTTGCACGTGAGCTTCCTCTATGAAAATCTGCTTGCCCTTCTCTTCTAATAATAATTTCTCGTGTACCCCTTTTTCTCTTAATTTTGCAAACACCAACGCTTCTGCGGAAGCCAATATTTATGTGGATTCCTCATCCGATAGATCTTTCTTAATTTACCTACCAATTGTTATCTGCCACGTACACTTATTCTTTCGGGGATATCTCTCTCGTGGACACCAACGCTTTCGTGGAAACTAACATTTCCGTGATAGTCATTGTTCCTTTTGAGTCGTTTAATCCAAAAGATGAAGTTATGTACCTTACTTATCCACCGTAGACATATTTCTTTTTGTGAATTCTTGTCACAAGTGGATTACTCTACCTAAATGACGATGTTTCTCTCTGTATCTTATCTATCGTGAATTCATTCCTTTCTACGAATATATTCCTTATTCTGAAATGATGTCATCCATTCTACGTATACAAACACTTTCGTGGATTCCAACTCTTTCACGAACACCTACGCTTCCACAAATCCTAACACTTCCGTGGATACCACCATTTTGCATTGTCTGCCACTAATTGTCTGTCATGTATACAATTTCTTTGCATGCAACACACTTTCTTGCACACAAATGTTTTCATGGATACATTTCTTTCTGCAACACCCTTGCACCGACACACATTTTCTTTCCAACCTTATTCCTCACCCAACATAAAATTTTCCATAAAATAGAATCCTTCTATGGGCACTCTTACCTTATCCTTTACAATTTCCTTTCTGCACCCAGTTTCCTAATTTCGTAATAAATCTCATATTTTTTAAAATAAAATCCTTCACCAAACTTTTTTCCAAATCTTGTAGCTTGCTTAATAATCCTTATACTTTATTAAAGTATAATCCATCAATACACAATACAGAAATTTCCCATTTTGACGTTATTCCTCTTGCTTATTCACCAAAATGCCACATCACACATGAGTTGCTCAAAGAAATTTTTAGGGTGTTACAGAGGTTGGATTCTATCCAACACCTTTATCGATGGAAGAATGAGAGCCACTATCTGATGCACCTTGGCAAGTATAGTATAAAGAGAAGGTTGGCGTGTGATAGAAAGAGCTCTACACATTTGAAACACATTATTATATCTCATACAAATAAACTAAAGAAAATAATTAATGCATATATGGACTTTTGCTTTTAAACTAAAAAACTTACAAGAATTCTGAGGGTTTGACTGCTCGAGAGGCCACTAGAGAGGATGCTGGAGGGGCTACTCAATCTTGCACAGGCCTCCTCATTCTCTGGAACACATCTACGACCGTCTCTTGATTGGCACTAAGCTCTTTAATTTGCTTGCTCATTGCCTCCATTCGCACATCCATTCGTGCCTCCATTATTTATAATCAGTCCTCCATGCTTTCCAAGCACTCCTCCGCTCGCTCCTTTATTCGTTTCATTCAGCTGCAATATGATGCAACCATGGAAGTCAAAGTCTCTAAGCAGCCTATTGAACCTCTCATTAACCATCGACGTAAAGTGAGATGACAGAGGAGGGGGTAAAGACATAGGCTGCGGAGTATCATTGTTCATGGGCTGCGGAGGCAATGATGTACAATGTTTGGCTAAGTGGATTGAGGTTGTCTGATTTAGGGGGCTAGAGGTGTAACGACCTAGTTTTTATTTACTTTAAAATCGTGAAAATTTAAAACTTTTTCTTTTATAAAATCAAAGTGAAACTTTTCTTATAAAAACTGATCGTTAAGACTCTTTACTTATAACATTTATCAATTGGCAGCAGGAGTAATAAAATCATTTTATGAAAAGCAGCGGAATTAAAACAATACGGTAAAGAATATTAACTAATTTACAAATCCCTTTTTACAAATAATTTCCTTTTAAATAACTCTTTAGCCCAACCAGTCACAAGATCCACCGTGTAAATACTCCATCAAGGGCTACAATTTGTTCTCGCACATATACCTACAATACGGGAAAAATAATGAGCCTAATGCCCAGCAAGAATCAGAATTAATGCAATACAAATGATGCATGAACATACAATGCATTACAGAAGAGAACCGTTTCTCTTCTGGAGGTTAAGGTGGAATACTCCCAGGGCCATGTGGCTGAACCATTTGACTCCAATGGGGAGATATATCCATCGGGGGTGTTCCACATGCCGGTATCCTCACTTTTGTTAAAGACGTTTGGGGTTTCAAAATGGGGTAAAGGTGAACCCAGCTTCCACGTAGCTAACTCTCATCTCACCGCTCTCTACGTGGGAGTATACTACCGTATGGAAGTGTCACCGATCACCCGAACCCCCACACGACCATTTACATATATTAGGTATGACATACAATATGTAATAATTTCATAATTCCTAAGGTGATGCATGAATGCCACCAAATAAATCACGGAAAATATATATAGATGAGAGCATCCAACAAAGAGCATGAAATTAACACGATTATTGCAATATAATTTCATGAAACTATAAAGCAGCACAATTGAAAGACAATGTATGAATTTTATTATCATTTCATCTTATTGACTAGATTTAGCGTACGATAGCATTATAAGTGTTCGAGACATTCTTTTAATATTTTGAGCAAGGAAACATGGTCAAGTCTATTCAAGATTTGGATTAAACTTATCTCTATTTAAACTGTACGATTTCATTCCCACATTTAATTCAAGGAATCTAGTTGTTGGTCATGTTCAGAGTTTAGGGATACTAATACTGATAGTTTACAATTCCTAGGTAACGGCAGTTCAAGTCCCAAAGATAGATCCAAGCATAAAAACTCTAAACGTGACTTATTCATGATAATAGAACCATTTCTCCTACATATAGTCAATACAGAGTTCCAGGTACATCAAGATTAACACGTGCAACTACTCATTCTTAACAGTAGTTAAAAGATGCTAACTCCATTATCAAACAGTTTATAACCACTATTCAGTTAACAATTCACATGAGCAATATATTCAAGTAATCAATAGTTCGAACTTCTCAAATGATTCATCACACTTTAGATTATCGTGGTCCATAAATAAATACCCATATTTCTCACCCATTTAACAATCAAACATACAAAACCCGTAATGTAGGGCCACCATTGGCCAATATAAATTCCAATTCTTACCTCAACGTGCAACAGAAAAATCTCAACAAAAGCAGTAAGCACAGAGGCAAAACGTTTAGCAATTGGCAGCAAATGTTTGTCTCCAACCTTCCAATCTCCCAACAATTCCTAACAAGGCAACATAAATGACAAATCCCACTTTCATGTCCAATGTTGACCCAAAACCAGAGCTTCAAAATCAAATAATGAACTCTTACCTTGTCTCAGTTCACGGTGGACAACAGAGTACTCTTCACAATCTATACTTTCCTTAACCCACAATGCACTTCACACTCACGTTCTCACAGCAAGTAACACTCTTCACACTTTAAAAATTGCCAAATGCTGAGGCACCTAGGGGAATTTACCTCTTATAGACTGCAGAAATAAGGCTGGCTATTGTGCAACCCAATGGAGGAGAGGTCCAATGAAGAAACGCCATGTGGAAGACCTCCACACCTATTGGAAGACGTCCAGCGTTGCAGAGGGAGGCTGGAGGATACTTTTCCTTCATGTAAAACACGAAATCGGAAGAGAGAGAAGAAGAATTTAAATGGGTTTCTCGCAGATTTCTGACTTTTTGGACATTATCAAGCGTCCACGGTAGATTTCGGACAGGACCAACGCGTCTGAAAACGCATAAAATCGAATACAGATTCAAATCGACAACGTCTGCATCGTCCACGCCAGATTTCAGACGAGACCGAGGCATCCGAAATCATCCCGAAAATTGTACGGATTCAAATCAACAACGTCCGCGCCCATTTTTCAGACGAGATAGAGGTGTCCGAAATCTCCCAATGCACATTTCCTTAACTTTTTGTACTTAGACAAGTTTTCAACATTAACCTTATACTTTCTAAGCATAATTTAACGCGTAATATCCAGCAATATGACGTAACGTGCATATATATTAAATTTTCCAAATTTGATACATCGTTAAACGGGGGAAAAATATATTTTTGGGGTATTACAAGAGGCTCGGCAACCTTGGATTGAGTCTTAGAGATGGACTTGATTGGAGACTTGGATATCCATTCTCCTCAAACTTTGTTAATCCCTATACGACTCACTATTTTGTTATTGTAGACGTCGACGAACTTCTCTTAGATTCTCGGCTTCTCATCTGAGACTGGTACCCCATTATGCTCAACAATCTTTTGAACAAGACAATTATATGAAAAACTCTTGGCTGGGTTGTTGAAGACGTCATACATGTGACTCAAAATCACATAATTGATGTTCACCCTCTTTCGGTTGAATATCTTCTCCATCATATAGAGATCCGTGCAGCTAACATGGTCTCGATACCCATCCCAAGATAGAATAATGTGTGTCATCATGCTATGGATCACTCGGGCTTTGACGTTCAAGTCCATGGATTTTGGCTTCTTAAACACTTCAATCTCAGGATTGTGGTGCAACTGTTGAAGCATTGCAAAACCTTCCTCTCCTCTAATGAAGTCTGGATCCCGAGAGACATGGTAATATTGCTTGCTTGGTTCTTTCGTCGAACAACCAAACAGCAGGTTAATATCATTGGGAGTCAACCTCAACTCCCGTTCAAACATGTAAGTTATGACCCCTAATGGTTGGGTGGACAATTTCAAATTGACATAAAAGAGTTTGACAATCCACTCACAGTAATTTTCATCTAATCTACACAAACCCGCTAATCCAACACTCTCAACCATGTCTTATATTCCCATATCAGACAATGAATTGAAATATACTTTTCTACATACAATAATTGAAAGATGTTTAATATCATCTTCATACCTATTGTTCGTTGACCTGTCTTAAAGACCGATGAGTAGAAACAATCAGATTTAGGTTGAAAATGGGCCAAATGAGATATTGATAGTTCTTTGCCATTAAGGTTGTGCTTCACCCTCAAGTTCTGCTTTGCACTGAAATTGAATGCGAACTAACTCAGTTACAGTTCGACTATGAGCGCATGCCGATTTGAGATTCTAGTTGAGGTTGAAACTCAGAGGGAGTAGCTTTACGTTTAAGAGTCAATTTCGCATACTTGGTAGAATCCATTGAACTGGATGAGACATTGTTGGTTAGGGTTCAGAGTTTGCTAAGGAAATCACTCTGACTAGTGTGCTCTATCTGGAGTGGAATATGAAGTTATATACTAGGGTAAAAGAAAACAAGTATCCATGGCAAAAATGACCCTTTTTTCTACGGAAAATTCTCTTTCCTCTATAGAAATTACCTTTTCCACAGCTGATACATGCCTTCCGCTGAGGAAAACAAGTGTTTGGATTATGACTTACTTTCCATAGTGGAAGACATGTTTCCACTGCAAAAAAAATATTTTTCACAGTGGATACTTGCCTTCTACTGCAGAAAGCAAGTCCTTGGATTATGAATTACTTTCCGCAGTAGAAGGCATGTTTCTATTGTGGAAAGATAATTTTTGTTGTGGATACTTTCCTTCTGTTGCAGAAAGTAAGTCCTTGACTAAAAATATTTCATGTACGGGTCCGCTGCGGAAAGAGGACCAATACGCTATAGAAAAAAATTGAAATTTTTGGCGAAAAACGTCACAATGATATTTACTTCATTTATTTTCCCTATTTTAGTGTTTTATTTGTTATTATTTGGTGTTTATCTTGTCACTGATCTCATAGTTTAGTGATTGTTTTGTTAGTTACCCTATATATAATAAATTTAACAAATATGATAACGTATTTTAAGTAATTTGATGTTTCAAAAGCATAGTATTATAATTCACCAAATAATTAATTTGATAAAATCACTTTTGAAACGCTAATTTACTAAACACCTCCAAATTGATTATTTTAGCAATGTATCTAACAATAATTATCAAAACAGTTGTATCAATAGGAAAATGAACCTAAACTAGGGGTTGCAAAAACCCAAACCTAACCCCTCTTAGGTCCATATCATTGTACGAATTGGGATTAATGCTTAATATAGAATAATCATTTTCTACAATTCGGTTCAATCGTTAAAACCAAATTGAGAATGACAAAATCCAGCGAAACCCTATTTAGATTTGATCTAAATCCAAAATTAACATGTGATTAGGCTAAATCCAACCTAAACTAGAGAAAAGTTTCCCAATACTAAATTTAGGGAAACTAACAAAACAACCACTATACTATGGAATCAATGACAAGTCAACCACAAAACAATTTTCGCTAACAACTTAAAAACTGAACTATGAGAAATAAATAACGCAATCATCACCATTACCTATTGAAAGAAACATTACTGCGAATACGATGCTGAAATATTACTCTTTGCAAGCTCTAATTTTACTTCAATTTTATGCATAATTGAAACAATATTACTATGAAGACAATTCCAAGAAGCTCTGACATGGTCTTCTCGTCATCGAAAACAACTCACACGTTTTCAGTTTTTCAAACATCTTCTCATCATCAAAAACAATTCCCTCCTCTCGATTCACCGTCTGGTTCTCATCACCATATTCACTTCCCTCTTTCTGGTCCATCGTCGTTGTCTAGTGCTCATCACCAATGTCTCACTTTTCACAGAGGAAAGTAATCTTTTTGCTATGGAACGTAATCTTTCCACAACAGAACATCGTTGTCTATGTAGATTGTAATCTTTTAAAATTGTTTAGTAGAAAGACAACGTTCCGCAATGGAATGACAATATTTTTTAATAGAACACATAATTGCGATATTTGTTCCGTCCATTTTTCATTGTTCAGTGTTTAAATTGTTAGCGAATATTGTTTAGTGGTTGACTTATCATTAATTCTATAGTACAATGGTTGTTTTGTTAATTTTTCTTAAAGTTATATATTTTAATAAAATTAATTTTATTTTAAAATCAAATTGAAACTATAATCAAAACATATTTTATAGTTGTTTGAAGACCTAATATGCATAGTTCTGAATTCATAATCTAGGAACTATTGGCTCTAGAGATGTTAAATGGGCGGGTTGGTGCGGGCCGCATTTGGCTGGTGCGGGTTGAGTTTGGCTCGGCCCACTACAGTGATGAGTCTAGCCTAGCCCGGGCCCTAGAGATGGGCTGAGCTGGGCCTATGTTTCTGGCTCATGAGCCAATCGAAGATTGGGCCAAGTGAGTTGGCTCGCAATCTGGCTTGTGAGCCAGGAGGGCCGCCCCAGTCCGAGGCCCGCTTGTGGGAGGAGGAGTGCACCGATGTAGTGAGACTGGTCAATCAAATGATCAATCGTTTGCTATCAAAATGACTGGTCAATCACTGGATCGACTGGTTCCATGTTTCAAAACTTTCAAAAATGCCTCTGTAATATGTAGCGGTCGACCATTTAATCGACCGATTCCTTCCTTGTCGACCGAAAAAGCCATTGTAATATTTAGCGGTCCACCATTTAGTCGACCATTTCCTTCCTTGTCAACCGAAAACATCACTGTAATATTTAGTGGTCGATCATTTAGTTGACCGATTCCTTCCTTGTCGACCGATAACGCCACTGTAATATTTAGTGGTCGACCATTTAGTCAACTAATTCCTCCCTTGTCGACTGATTTTTTTTAAACACTGGGCCAGGCGTGCGGGAAGGGAGGATTTCCCCCTCCCTTACCAACAGTCAAATGACCGTTGGCATCTCTCCCCTCTCTCCCGTCTCCCTCTCCCCTCCTATATAAATATTCTCAAATATCTTCAAATTTTTTTATCAAGTTTTCTTTCAATCTTTTATTTTCCTACTTTTGAATTTCTAGTGCTCAATCGAACTATCTTGGTCTTACCAATTTTCATACTCTTTCCATTCATTCAACAAAATATATATTACAATTTATTATTTAATGTATTTTTACATTATTGTTAATTTTACGTGTATGATTTAACAGTTTTTGAGTGAATTTTTGTAGGTTTCGTATACGTGGAGGTGATCACAAATTCACACCACATACGACTACAAAACTATTGTTGATCAATTAGATTTGTGGTATCAATTTGTTATTTGAAATTTATTTTTAATGGATTCACATAATTATAATATTGAGAATATTGATGATGATATTGAGGAAAATAGGGAGTTATCCTTCATTTTGAATAAGACAATCATCTGTACAAGCATCCACTTCTTCACCTAAAAAAAGGAACAAAACGTCTGAGGTATAAAAACATTTTGAAATAAAAGAAATTAAAATTGGTGGAAAGGTAGAATTTAGAGCTCAATGCAAATATTGTATTAAAAATTATTCATATGTTACCAATAGTTCAACGAGCACACTTGGTAGGCATTATAAAAAATGTCACTTAAATGAGCAAGTAAGAGACCTTACATAAAGATTATTGAATGCTAGTAGTAGGGGCATTTTTTTATATTCACAAAATAAAATAAGAGAAGGAATAGGAAAACTTATAGCACAATGCAGTTGCCTTTATCATTTACCAATAGTGATGAATTTGAAAAATTTATGAAAGAGTATGTTACTCCTAATTTTAAACATGTTCCTAGAAGTACAACTAGAAATGATATTATTAAAATGTTTAATGATATGAAAAATGAACTAATTTTATTTTTTTCAAACTCTCCTTCAATATCTATTTGTATTGTCTCTTATTTATGAAGTGCATATAATGCTATAGGGTATGTTGTTGTAACTTCTCATTTTATTGATGAATCTTGGCAATTAAATAAAAGAATTTTAGGATTTCGTAATTGTGAATATCCTTACACTAGTATTACTATTTATAGATATAGTGTAGCAATATTGCAATAATATTCTATTAGAGATAGAGTATTTAACATAATTCTTGATAATGCTAATGCTAACAATGTTGTTATTTCTCATTTTAAAAATTATTTTCAATTAGATACTACTCTTGATTTTTTTTTTCCATATGAAATGTGTATGTCATATTTTGAATTTAGTTGTTAAAGATGGTATGACATATATTTCACCTTATATTGAATTAATTAGATCTGTAATTTTTTATATCATTGGATCTAATTCAAAACGACAAGAATATAGAGATTTTTGTAAAACTGTCTAACTTAAACCAAGAAAATTAAAAGCAGATATAGATAATAGGTGGAATTTGACTTATTTAATGTTGGAAAATGCTAGGTCATATTGACAAGTTATTTGTGCTTTTATTATTGAGAAAATACAAAATATTAATCTTGATAAATCTAGTTGTGATGTAGCTAATATATTTCTTGATTTTTAAAACCATTTTATGATGCTACAAATGAATGTTCGGGAATTTATTATCCAACTTCTCATCTTGTTCTCTCAATTTTTGTAAATTTAACTTGTAATTTTGCACAATATCGACAAATAGATGAATTTAAAGATATATTTTATAAAATGGAAACAAAATTTGAAAAATATTGGCTTGATATTCCTCTTTTTTTTTTAAGCATGCATAATGGATCCTAGGTATAAATTAAGAGGAGTGACTCTCATGATTAATAGAATTTCTACTAATTTATATACACATAAAATTGTTAGTTTATATTCTTCTTATGAAATTAAATATTCTAATATTAGTCGTTCACGGCCTTCTTCACATGTTAGTTCTAGTAGTAGTGGTGGAGCTACAATAGCTCCACAATTTGGTATTCATGATGTTTGGAATGAATTAGATACAAGTATTTATTCTAATTTTATGTAAAATGAAGTAGATATTTATCTTGACACTCAATATCAATTTTCTCGCAATGAGAACTTTGATATTTTAGATTGGTGGAAAAATTTTTCCACTACATATCCTATTCTTTCTATAATGACATGTGATCTATTAATATCTCTAATCTCTACCATAGCATCGGAGTCTGCTTTTAGTGCAGGTGGACGTGTGTATGATGAACGCCGAGGATGACTTGAACCTGACCTGATGGAATGACTTATTTGCATGAAAGATTGGAATAATGCCATTACGAGAAATCAATAACGAGAGGACGACATACTAAAAGAATTAAAAATTTTGGACGTTGAAGATTAAATTTTTATTTAAATTTGGATGTATTGTAGTTTGAATTTTGAAGTATTTTTTTAACTTATAATTTTTTTGACATTTTGCACATAATTGACATTTAAATGGGTGTCAACCTAGTTGAGATGTATATAATTTGTATTGATACAAGTATCAAATTAATAATGAATGATATATTTTTTGTAAGCTTTAGTGATGTTTGGCTTATTTGTTTTGATGATGGTTCTATTGAGTGTAATTATAAGTTGTTTATTGGATAATGTTCTTAATTGCATAAACATTACATTTATATTGATATTAATTGGAAATACCCTTAATTAGGGTATTAATGTTGTCTAACGTGTTTATCTAAGTCTTTGTAGTCTAAGGTACAAATATTGAGACTTAGAGAAATCAAGAAATGCAAAATGAGGAGATGAGGTCGAGCAAACTGAAGATTTGGTCGACCAAAAACTGCCATGCAAAGGATCCAGTCAAGCACGCAGTCGAGTATGCGGTCAACGCACACAACCGAAACATATTACAAAGTGCACCCACGATTTTCGGTGGAGCAGGCGGTTGACAAAGGAGAAAATGGTCAATTGCACAGTATTACAGATTGCTCCCAAGTTTTCGGACGAGTATGTGGTCAAGTAAGCGGTTGAAGCAGTCAACCGAAATACAATACAGAGTGTATCTTAGTTTTCGGTCGAGTAAGTAGTTGACAAAAGAGAAAATGGTCGACGAAAAGTGCAGAACAACGTAACGGCTAGTTTTCAACAGTCAGATGAGGTCGACCAAATAGAAAGTGGTCGACCGATTTAGCTGAGACTATAAATAAAATACATTCCGAGACTCAAGATAAAAAGTGAGAATCCTATTGAAACGCTGCCGAAATCAATACTCATTGTCTCACGTATTTAAGGAGTGAAAAGAGCTAACTCTCTTAATCTACAACTTGAGGTTGACTCTTTGAGAGTTAGTTTCCAAAGTGTGATTTTCGTTTCGCAATTCTTGTAATCGAATGGAAAAGGTGACGCCCTTAGAATCAATTTGTAAATGGTTGGATTGACGTTCGTGAAGTTCAATCAATTGTAACCCAAAAGGTTAAGGTGAAAAGATCTTTAAGGGAGAACCTTGAAGTGCTGACGTAGGCGTGCTTTGCCGAACTGCTTTAACAACTCGGTTGTGTATTTCTCACCCTCTCTTATTGCGTATTGCTACTGTAGTTGGTTGGGTATTTGTTTTGAAATTAATTGCTTCAAATTAATTTAATTAAATTGAACTAATTAATCACATTAAAAAAGTTTTAAAACCTAATTCACCGCTCTTTTTAGCCTTAGGTTATATCACTATCGTCTATCATATTTTAACATTATAATAATAAATATTGATTATAGTTTTAATAACTAAAAATTAAAAAAAATATAAAATAATTTTATTATGTATGCTGGGCTTGTTAAGCTTGTCTCATTAGACTCGTTAGGCCGACTTGGGTTGAAAAATTTTTGGGGTCAGCTCGTTAGGCTCACCAGATTTATTAAGCTTAGCTCGTTAAGCTAGTCAAACTCGGTGAGCCGAGGTTGCGACTAGCTCATTTAACATCTCTAATTGGCTTACAATGGATTAGATACTGCATCAAAACGAGACCAAACCAGATTGAGCCCGAAACATGCACTAAATTACCCAACTATAATGTTCAAGAATGAATTTATTAACAAAAAGTTTTATTGAACTTGAAGTTTGAGAGAGAGAGAGACAGGTACCCGCGAAAATGCGAAAAGAGGGAAAGCGCGCGCGTGAAATGAAGATTTGAAAAAGACATCTGGCGCCTCTTAGAATTAATTATTCGCCTACCTGACCTTCAAATCCTCCAACTTCTGCACTCTCTTCCTCTCTCTGCTTGATAGTGAAAAGTCTTGAAAATGGGGGATACGACTCACCTGGAGAAAATGGGCAGCGAACTCAAGTGCCCCATATGGTCTCTCTCTCTCTCTCTCTCTTATTCATTTGCGAAAGGAAGGATATACAGTTCAATGAGTCTTGTTATCCTAATATTCTTTGTCACTATTGCTCTTGCAGCTTGAGTCTGCTTAATTCTGCAGTTTCGCTACCATGCAATCACGTATTCTGTCAGTAAGTATCTTAACTATAGTTCTGAATTTATTGCCTAACCATCCGAAAGGAAATTATATATTTATTCTGCTGTTTATTTTTTTCAGTTGCTGTATTGAGAAATCCATGAAATCATTTTCTAGCTGTCCGGTTTGTAAGCAGCCATACAGGCGCAGAGGTATCATTTTGTTATGTATTGGGAAAACAATGAAGTTCTCTTAGGTATTGCAAAGGAAAGTTTAGCATTTGTGTTTAGTTTAATGTACTGATGGATGCACATCATTACGTTTTCAAACTAATTGTGGGTTCGCATTGGTTAGCTGGCTAAAGAAACGTTGAACCAAGGAAAGAGATATAAATGATGCAAAATTTACTTAAACATACAAAGCGTCGATAGTTTAAGACATTCAACTCAGACATATTTAAAGTCGAAGAGCTCGGGTAGAGATTTAGCTACTATATTATGTTATCAGTGGAATCATAAAGAAAAAGATATAATTTGATGGGTTTGTGGTTAAATCTGTGTTGCGATTGAAATTTGGATTGCCATTCTGTTTTGTCTGTTTCTCAAACATATCTACCAATTTTACTTGAAAGAAACTTAACCATGTCTTTTTTTTATTAATTCGAATCAATAATCGTTAAATAACCTCCCCATATCAATTTTTACACGAGCAGAGGTTCGCCCAGTTCCTCACATGGACAATTTGGTGAGCATTTACAAAAGCATGGAAGCCGCTACGGGGATCAATATATTTGTCACTCAGAATACAGCACTAGCTGATTTGACTGGTAACTCGGAAGCTTATGATCACATTTATAATTCTTGAAGAGTAAAACTTCCCTGATTAATAAAGGCTGTCTGTTATGATTAAAATTAGACAGTACAGACTAAAGTAAGATCGACAGCACAATTATGCAGAGTCAAGTTATCCTATTTAAGTTTTAAATTATCAACTTTCAATTTGGCTATCTGGTTGACTATATTGGTTCACTTATGACATTCATCATCACCGGTTCTCGCTCATTGAGCAATTTCTACTAATTTAGAAGAATTTCTGAAGGCTTTTAGGGACTCTTTCGTAAAAGTCTTATATGTTTGTACTTGAATTTATACTAGAAAACAATTCATTTTGAGTGTCCAAGTAAGCATAAAAACATTTCTTTTCTTTAAAAGATGAAATTGTCTGACTTTTTGTCTTTTTCTTGTTCTGTTCCATTGAATGTGACCTAGATGCAGAAAATCAAATGAAAAGTTCTGGTAACAATGCTCCAGAAAATATTCGGGTAATCAGCTCTTACAAAGCAAAGAAAAAACGAACTTTTGGGAAAAAGTTGCAGAAACCATCAAAATCTATAGTAGAGAACAATGATTCTACTACAGTGAATCCTTCATTTCTGAATAAGAAAAGGGTTCAAGTACCACTAAGCATACTTTCCGAAACACCAATACAACTTGCCAAAAATAGAAGCAAAATGAAAACTATCATTCATGAAGAACCCAAAAAAAGTTCAAGTAGTTTGGAGAAGAAGCTTGTTGTCAAGGAAAAGGAAGAAGGTAATCTTTCACCTTTCTTTTGGCTGAGAGATGGAGATGCTGAAATGTCAAGTCAGCATACAGATAGTGATCAACTTTCAAATGGGGAAGCACCAATGCCAAATGTTCCTTGTTTCAGTGATATCAAGGATTCGGAAGATGAAAACCTCATAGGGTTGACTCCAACAGTGAGTAAACAATTTGTATTTTCTTGAATGGAATAGTTTTATTAAATTTTTTTTTTCTCTTATCTAGGACGCAAATATTCCTTTAAATTGTTCCATTCTATAGTGTTGTTGTATGCCCTATTAAAATTATTTCGAGAGTAGTTTTCCTTTTAGGTTTAAATATTTGTTTGCATCATGTTATGCCATATGAAAACTATTTATATCGTAGAAGATAATTTAACCTTTTTATATTGTAAAATATCATTTTTATGCCTCAAGGCGTTGTCGTGTAGGAGGCACACAGCGGAGCCAACAATGTTGCTGATCTCTTAGACAGTGACATGTTTGAATGGACACAAAGACCTTGTTCTCCAGAGCTTTGTACTAGCCCTTTGAAGATGCAGGTACTGCAACTATAAGATGACATTTTACTGCTCATCAAATCTTATCTATCAATTTGTAAGAGCTGATTCAATCCCATTTCAAATGATATTTTACATAATTATAGAGTATCCTAACTAAGGAAAGATTTCTAATTCCTAAATAAGAGCTAATTACAACCTTCAAATTCAAGGAAGCAATTATTTAAGATTGATATTGGTATTTTAAACAAGTTCAAAGTCTTACTTTTGTAGAAATTGTAATTTCATCTCCCTTTTTTTGTATCTTATTCATTCCTTTTTTTTTTGTATCTTAAAATCCATCCAATTAGCTTTTGCTTAAATTAGCATAGATGTTCAGGTTGAAGGTATTAATGGAAAGGAACTAAAGGATGCATCAGATTTTGGTCGTGGAAAGGAAAATGAAACATTGAGCAAAATCAACTCAAGAAACAAAGGTAAAAAAAAAGTTGGCAGAAACTCAAGAATGGTTCTATCCACTCTGGAAACCAATGCAAGTATTCATACTGCAGGTAATAAGTCTCGCAAGAAGCAGGTGAAGGAGAAACAAGGAGCTTGGTACAAGTCTGCAGATTCGACTGAAACATCTCCAGGAAATAGTATTCATTCAAAAAAAATGGCAGAAAATTCTGAAAAAATGCATGCTTGTCCAATTAACAACTCTTTAGCTATTGCAACAAGAAGTAAAAGGAATAAGAAGATTCTATCTGGTATCAGTGACATTCCCGTCGAGTCAACTATCAAAAATGTTTTGGCTAATTCCTTTGGGGCAGAGAGTCTAGATGGTGATGCAAATATTGCAACCCAGTGTCCTGCTTCATTGAATATGAAAGAAGATCATGAAGACTTTAGCTCTAAGAAGACCAAAAACAATAATTGCCGGGTAAGGTCTAAGAAACAAAAGGTGGAGCCATCAAAGAATAAGATGCTTGAAAGACTACCGGTTAATCAAAATAATGTTCCACAACCTCTACTTTCATTTTGTGCTATGGCTGGTAAGACTAGTAAACTAGTAGGAGAATCTGTTTCTAATGAAGCACTAGCAAGGAAGAGAAAGGTGAAACCATCCATCCACAATAGTACAGATGATCAATTGGTGCACGATCTTCCAGATGGATATGTCAATGCTCATGGAAAGCCTGGTGGAAGGATTGAAGGAAATCTGGTTGTTAGGGACGTAGTTGGTACTGGTACAGTTCAGAAGCTTTCTTCTTTGAGCGATGAGATTGTTTTGAGAAGATGTGAAAGCATCAAAATTCTTTGTGCTTTCTGTCATTCATCTGAAGAAACAGAGGTATGTTGTATACAAATTTGCCAATATATAAGGTTGTGGATTTTTTCCAAATTAATCCCCCTTTTAACTGTCATTTTATGATTACATGCGATTAACATAATTCAGACTACTGGTGAGATGGTCCACTACTCTCATGGCCGACCTATTGCATCAGATGGTTGCAGTTCGGATGCAAAGATTATACATTCTCATCAAAGTTGCACTGAATGGTAGTAATATTTGAATTCATTTGAATAATGGTTTTTAGTTTCTATCTTACAGCATGGAATGTTCCAGACCCTATAGTAACTAAGGAAAGTTTTCTATAAGTCATACTATACCCTGTTCAAATGTTTATGTTAATTGCGAAAACATAAAAGTTAAACCAGCGTGTTGAATTCATAATGTAATTTCAAGTTATTGACAAATTTGTAGGGCCCCAAATGTTTATTTTGAAACTGATACTGCAATCAATCTGGAAGCTGAAGTGAAAAGAAGTAGAAGAATTAAATGCAGTTGCTGTGGGATTAGAGGGGCTTCCCTCGGGTGTTATGATAAGAGTTGTCGCAAGAGCTTTCATGTACCTTGTGCAAGGTTGATCCCTCAATGTCGATGGGATGCTGTGAGTATACAATAGTATGAACTTAAAATCTTAGAATTTAGTGCATAGGTTGTTGGTTTCCATTTTTTATCTAAAGGCTTTTTTTGGCGCAGGATAACTTTGTAATGTTATGCCCTCTTCATCCTGATACCAACTTTCCCTGTGTTAGTTCTGGACTTGAGCACAAGAAGAAGGAAAGCACTCCAAAAGGGTACTTATATTCACCATCTCTTAGTTTTGCAGTTCAATTTGACAGAAGCTTTTGCATAACATGATTTTTCACCAGTACTCAGAATGTTGCTTCCTTTTTTTTCAGACATTTAGGAACTAAACGTGATTCAATTTTGATTAAGCATAAGATTGAAGACAGTAGAAACTGGAATGATTATGGATCATCGAAGAAGCTGGTTCTTTGTTGTTCATCTCTCACCACTGCAGAAAAGGTAAATTTGCTATTATTGTCAAAATTAATGTGTAGGAATCAAGTGGGACACAGAAATAATAGGTGAAATTACAGGAAACTATTTCTGAATTTGAGAGGATATCAAGAGTTACAGTGTTGAAGAAGTGAGATGCAAGTGTCACCCATGTTATTGCATCAACTGATGAAAATGGATCGTGCAAGAGAACACTCAAAGTTTTAATGGGCATTTTGGAGGGAAAATGGGTATTAAATGCTGGATGTAAGCACCGTTTACTTTTTAATGCACTTTATATGTAAACTACAATATAAGTATGCTTTGACAAAACAATTCTCCAGTATTAGTGTCTGAGTGAGCTCGGAAATGATTTGAAGAAAAGCTTACATAGTAACAAGCTATTATGACGAGATTCCTACTCTTTAGCCAAATCTTTGTTATACACAGGGATTAAGTCGTGCTCGCAAGTCATGAAGCTTGTGGATGAGACATCCTATGAAATTACAGTTGACACTCACGGATTCAGGGATGGACCTAGAGTAGGAAGACTTAGAGCCCTAAACAAGGTATGCTTTTTGGCCTACGGATCATTAATGCGTCTCTAAGAAAGAGAAAGCAAACCTTACAAAGGTGACTATCTTAAAATGTTGCGGTGAAGTTCAATGAAAAGTAGACATTATGAAGTATTTGTGAACATGGGGAAAATTTGTGATTTTTAAGGATATACTTTTTACACTTAAAAATTTGAAACCAACCGCTGAATTTAATTTTTACAGCAACCCAAACTCTTTGATGGGCTGGAGTTCTTTTTCATGGGACATTTTGTCCCCTCCTACAAGGGTTACCTCCAAGAACTCGTCATTGCCGGAGGAGGAACTATTCTACAAAGAAAACCAAAAATTTGCAATCTTTATGGCTCGTCAAATACTCAAACCTTCATAATTTATAGTCTTGAGCTGCCTGATAAGTGTGATCCGGGCAAAGGAGATATTATCCTTAATCATAGGAGATTAGATGCTGAGGCCGTTGCCAGCTCTACTGCCGCAAAAGTAGCTACCAATTCATGGGTTCTTGACTCCATTGCAGCCTGCAAATTACAAGGTCTTACTCAATAATTTATGCCCTCATTTCTAGCATGAATGTTATTTTGTACCAAGGAATTACTGTGTTAAAAATCATCTCATATTAGGACTAGTAAAGAGGACTATTTTCAAGTTAAAAATGCATGCATGTTCTGCGTTGTAAAGGCCCTTGTTCTTCTTGAGGTTTAGAGCTTTTGTTTTCTTTTTTTTTTTTGTGTTTATAAAACTACATTGCAATGTAAGTTTCTTTTATATGAATTAGCATCTCATTTTAGCTGATTTTGCTACTTGCTAAAAAAATCTGCATATTTTAAGTTTATTCCCACTTGCAATGGTAAGTCGGCATTCATTATTATTTTTCTAGTTTGGATACTTTAAATTGTACATAATTATTGTGCTTAGAGTAACATAAGTTTTGGTCCATCGGGGAACACTTTCAATCCTTCAATCAAACTTTATTCTTAATACCCTTTTTTAGAGGTATTCATTCACTAGTGTATTGTGATTGTTTACTTACCATGTTCTAGATCTTCTGTTACGTATATAGCTTGTCTTCCAATTATTATTATTATATTAGTAAAAATTACAATTGAATTTTCACATTTCCAAAGAGATGGTCATCAAGCAGTATCAGAGAAGTTTTAAAGTTTTAATATCTATAACAATTATTAAATTTTGAAATACATTATAGGTCCATGTTCTGGTGTAGGCCTATGAATTCACCTCCTTTCAAAATAGGGGATATGTTTTTAATCAGGTAATTAATAAAAAAATTTAAATTATAGGGCCAGTGATCATTTGAATTTGAAATTATTTTTGTTAATAAATTAAAATATTGAATTATGAAAAATTAATATAATGAATTTTTCAATTATGTTTTTTTGTTAAAAAATTGGGTTTCAATTAATTGCGTCAAATTGTGGTCGTTTGCCATAGATGTTTTTATTTAAACAGTGGGTGTTCGTGAAAGTTGCCTAGAACATAAGTCAAATTACAACTTTCTAAAAGCCTGTGGTTTACCACCGGGCGATTGCCATGGACTTTTGTATTTAAGTATCAGGTGATCATGGTATCGTGTATTTAACAGAACAAAGCCATTTTTGCTCAAACTCTAAATCCTCTTATGACTGATCTCTCTTTTGGCAAAGAAATTGATCGTATCCGAACCTTTCTCTTCGTTTTTGACCTTTTTATAATCAATTTTGAAAGGGAATTTGTAATTTTTTCTCTCAAATTTTAGGTATAATTATCAAACACTAAGTTTTTAGGTTAAAATAAGTTGGATATTTGTGAGAATTTATATGTTGTTATGGAAATGAAGTTTGATCCTTTTTTTGTGTTTTTTCCCATATAATTGGAGTTTATTAGTGTGAAAGCGAAGCTAAAGAGTGGAGAAATCAAAGTATTTGTTTTGTACACACTAAATGGCGTTGAGGAGATGTAATTTATATTATAAATTATTTATAGTAACTGATTTGGTAATGTAATTTGTGTGTGAATACTTTGTTATTTTAGACATAGAAGAAACTACTGATCAATAATCTGTTAATTGCGAAATGGAGGTAGATTCGATCTCGACATTTGTGGAAGAAGAGTTTCGTGCGTTCAATTATGAAGCTGCTTCAGCTGAAATAGAGGTGCATTATATCTAGGCAACTTTAGACAAAAATTTTCGTTCATTATGCAACTTCGAAGATGATAATGGAGAGAGTAGACCTCAACAGGAATATATAGTTTGTTGAGCGCAATTAGAGAAGTAGTGAATTATGCATTGAATAATAGTTATGGAATAAAGTTCGTCAAAAGTTAAGCTCATTAGTTGATGGTTGTGTTCTAGGAAGGATGCAATTGGTGAATCCATGCTTAAAAAATGCAAGGCAAACTTACGTTTCGAATAAAGAGTTATAGTAATGTTCACAATTGTTCACAACAGATGGGAAGCCGACATGCCTCTGCCAAATGGGTGGCAAATCAATACTTGGACATGTTCAAACCTCATACAAACTGTGATGTTCCTTCTATCATTGATACATTCAAGAATGATTTTAATATCAATTTTACACCAAGTCTTGCCAGAAGGGCAAAGAATGAAGTCTAAAAACTGAATGAAGAGGATGACGACGAACAATATAAACAACTATGGTTGTACAAAGAAGAGATTCAATTGTGGTAGCACATTAGTTGTTAGCGTAAATATGAATGAGCTTACGCCCTATCCGATATTTAAAAGGATGTATATATATTTGGCTACATGTAAGAGAGGTCTGCTCGAGTGTGGTAGACGTGTCATTTGTTTGGATGACTATCACTTAAAGGGCTCTTGTCCAGACCAATTGCTTACAACTATCAGCATTGATAGTAATGATGGAATTTAACCATGGTTTTTGCAATTGTTACTTATGGATATAGACAGTGCTTCGGGCAAGGGATGAACATTTGTTTCAGACTAACAAAATGTATGATGCATTGCCTTCGTACTGTCTGTTTATGTTATGCGTTTTATGCCAAAATTTATTTTCTTATGCATTTAGTGTTTATGTTTGTAATGGTTGGTACCTGCTATAGAGTAGTTTTTACCGTCAGCTGAATATCATTTCTGCTTCAAACATTTGTATGCGAATTTCAAAAAACAATTTTAAGGTATGTTATACAAACATGCAATGTGGAACACATCTAGGGCTACAACATCAGTGCATTTTGAGAGAGAACAGAAGAAATTATTTTTGGTTGCTGAGGTAGCACATGCATATCTACGAAGCATCAATCCGAGATTTTGGATGAAACATGCTTATATATTGTTCCCAAAGTGTGAAATAAGCCTGAACAACTTAAGTAACTCTTTCAATGTCTGTATCCTACCAGCTAGGGATAAATTGATTCTAACTAAATATTTGAGATGATAAGAAATAACATCATGTCTAGGATCATTAAGAAATATAAAAAGATGGTCGAGTCGACAGATCTATTGTGTCCTTAGATAAGGAAGAAGCTGGGCAAACTACAACTTGTAGCTTGAAATTAGAGTCCAACATTTGCAAGAGCTGCTCAGTTTAAGGTCAGTGATGGTAACGAATAGTACTTCGTTGATTTGGATAGACGTACCCGTAATTTTTACAAGTGCAAGCTGACTAGAATCTCATGCGTTAATGCAATCATGTGTCTGCATTTTATGAGGAGATTAGTTGAAGATTATGTTCATGGATACTATCATTGGGAAACATACATGAAGATGTACTTTCACTTTGTTCAGCTTGTTTGTAACGACCTGGTTTTTATTTTTTTTGAAAATGCGTAAAATTTAAAACTTTTCTTTTTATAAAAACGTCAGAATATTTTTCCTTTGTAAAACTCGATCATTAAAACTCTTTACTTAAAACATTTATCCATTGCAGCGGAAGTAATAAAATGCTTTTATGAAACGCAGTGGAATTAAAACAAAGCATTAAAGCATATTAAGCATTTTTTCAACCCTTTTACAAATAATTTTCATTTAATTCTTTAGCCCAGCCAGCCACAAGATCCACCTGTGCAAATCCTTCATCAATTTTCTTCTTATTTCTCGTACATACCTACACACGGGAAAAACATTGAGCCTAACGCTCAGTAAGAATCATAATGAATGCAATGCTCATAATATGCATGTCTTACGCTAATGCAATTCGGAAAGGAACCTATATTTTCTGCTATCCCGAGAGAATGGATACATCATTTAGTCAAGTAGCTATCCGTCATCCCTACATGAGGATACATCATATGACTTCACTACCATGACCATCACCACTCTCTTTTGTTTGAGACGTTGGGGATTTCTGGAACAGGAGAAATGATGAACACTATAGCCCATGTGGTTAACCGTCACCCCGATGAGGGGATACGTCATATAGTGTCCCCACCGATGGACAGTCACCATAACCGTCGAACCCCCACACACCTATTTACGTTTATTATGCATGCCATGTCAACAAGTTTATAAGTCCTAGGTATGCTGCAAGGGTGCACAATACACAACAGTAGCCGACATAGAGCACAAGATATGTACAACAACATTATAACTGCTTTAGTGGAATTAAAATAATCCATGCATGATCTCTATCAGACAAGGCATGAGGTATTATAATCTTGAAGTAATAAAATAACAATTAATGGTTGAGCTAAACCAGGAAAAATTATATACTACCAATGGGCCGCCCACTACGGACGTTCATAGGGAGAAAATTATAATTTTTAACATTCACAATAGAGCAAATATGAACAGTTTATGCAGATTTTTATATCCCTTTGTTAACCAGTGGTTCTTCATCCAATGCACCTTCTTGCATTTAGACTTGTCAAACCTGTCAAATTGCAGAGACTAGAATTAGTTATACCAGACCACCTAATTCCAATATTGACCAAGTAGTGTTTCATAGCTTATCAAGGGGTAGCAAACCAATATCAATGGGAAAATTCCCTTATGAAATGACAGTAAACATTTCTCACTGGTAGCCCATATGTTCTTCAAGTATCCGAGTAATCAATAGGGAAATTTCATAACAGGTATGTTCACAATATAAGTAAAAGAAAATTCCTTCAACCCAACAGGAGTAATATCATCAATTAACAACCCAGTAACAATCCTCAGCTAAATCTTGAATATTTATGTTATACGTATCATATTCTATCAGGCCATATCTAACAATTGCACGTCAGAAAGACTATACTCGTAGTAGGGAAACCAAACAACCCTTGAAATAAAATTATCAAGGAGAGAAGTTTCGCAGTCAAATCCGTGATAGAGGACCCTCCCCTCGGCAACCACATCCCCACTTTCACGATTTACAGCTTAATATATTTCCAACATGTGGTCCAGCAATCAACAGAGACATTCGACGAGGCAACTAAATCTAACAGCGATCGACAACCAATTTCAACACATCATCCACCAAATGACAGACGATATTCAGCGAAGCACTTTAGTTTTCCAGTAGAACTCAACAACATATTACAAACAACAAATCACAATTTATTCTAAATGATAGAATTAGATTTGAAAATTATTTTTTTAAAAAATTTAACTATAAAAATTTTAATAATACAATAAAAATTATAAAAATGAAATTGAAATGGCTTTTAAATTAAAATAGTTAATGTCACACTCCGAAACTTTTTGTTTATTTTTGTGTAAAATACTCGTACATTTTTTAATTATACTTTGTATCTTGCTTTTTTAAAATCCTTTTACATGAAATAAGTTATATTTCAACCACTTTAAAACATTTTTTTGTAAAATTTTTTATGCATATAAAACATTCATTCAAATATTATACAATCAACACATGGTTACATTAAAACCTTTTATACAAAATTTCTATCTTGAGCCATAATTTATCGATCAAAATGATAGTAACAACTTCAAGCACTTCTCATGAGTATGCATCATCAAGTGCGTCCTTGTCCATGTCTTTAAACGCGAGTCTCATCGTCTAACTCCTTACCAATATCATAAGATTTACCTATAAGTCTAACCCTTAGTATGTAATGCGTGAATGTTATGTACATGATAAACATCATCCATGTCCATGTCATGTTTCATGTTGCAGTTCAACATTGAGGACTACGTCCACCAAAGCTTCTTTTTCTTAACATTGGGATAAACCACCAAAGCGTCGAATTCATTGGGGGATATGTCCACCAAAGCTCAATTGATGACAATATCGCCAAAGCCTCTTACGTATCCTATATTTCTTCTTTATTCTTTCTTAATGAAAACATATGCATGAAAATCTATTTTTGCTCTTTTCTTAAAAAAACATGATGTATGTATCTTAACTTATCCTCTAACAACATGCTATTAAACAAATATTACAACTTATCCTCGAGTCACATAATTAATATTATCAATAACAACACAACAAAACAACATAACATGATAAGAATAATCAATAACACAACATCTTAATAGCTAATAGCATCACTTAATCACCCTAGCATTTTGTGATATAGGCTGATGCAAACATTACTTACCTGGAAACCTTAATACAACTATCACAATTTTCTTAGTTTTTCCTTCTTCAAACCTTTTCAAGACTAGAGAGAAAATGACTACGTACATCCTATTTTTCCTTTAGTCCCCATATCAATTAGATATAATTCTAATTAAATATGACGTGAAAATATCATGAGTTATTTGTTAAGTTAAGGTGTCAAACTTCTAACTGAGTATCTCAGCCAAATCAGTAAGAAAGATGTTTAGTCATTCCATAAAATTATGTCATCTCACCATTAAAAGTTGACAACTTTTCAACTTTTCAGTCACCAGCACATCCGCTGCGGAAACCTATGTATCTTCTGTGGATATCTATCACATACTCATTTCTCAAATGTTTGCACAAGTGTTTCACGTGATAAAATAAAAGTCTGGACGTTCGCTTCTGAGAAAGACTTAAACCCTAGATGTCAGCACACTTGCAGAAACTTATGCATCTGCTATAGAAAGCTACGCATCCACTTTAGATATCTGCTATAGATATCCGCTTCATAGATAATACCCATGGACACCCTCTCTTCCGCGACCAAGTTTCCTTCCAAAATCAAGTATTCGCAGACACCCTCACTCTCGTGGACACATCATCACATGACTAAAATCAAATTTCACGAACACTTGTTGTTCTGCGGATGCCCACACTTTCGCTGCAGATATCTGTCTTACATTGTCCGCCAATCACCATCCATCACATCACATATCTTTTTGTAGATAAATCTCATTTTATGGATTTCACCTCACATCCACAAATACCTACTTTTCCGCGAACACTCCCTATACGTGGTCACCCATCCTCATAAACCCTTAGGATTCCACTTCATCTCTCCATAAAATTCTAACTTAATCCAAATATATCATAATTAATCATTTTTTGAATTTTAAATTTCACTTTGTATGAAGTCGTAAGTAAAATGTTTTTAGGTGTTATATAGTTAAGAATACATTTTACTTTAAAAAATAAATAGAGAACTAGGGGCTATAATCATGCATAGTTTATATAATCCTACTTGTAACACCTCTTCATCGTTGGATTGGGCCATGCTAGACAAGGCCAAATCCAACCCACCAATTTTGTGGGCTAGCACTTGTCGGGAAAAAATCCTGAATTCTAAGGAAGACCAAAAATTTTGTGGTAGTTATTAGTAGTATTGGTTTATTTTATCTCAATTTTACTATAGTTTATTTAATTTTATGTTCATTTATTTTATCTGGAATAAATTTCATAGTGACTATTTTTTATTGTAAAATAATATATAAAAAAGACATGTTATTGAGAAAAAATAAAGTTACACATTTGATTTTATAATTTGATAAAATTGTAGATTTTTATGTTTTTGTTATTTTATTGGGCTTTTTTGTTTATCCTTTCATTTTTTTAAAAATATTTTAAGATTCTTTTAGACCGAAATGAAAGGAGGAGACTGTATAAAAATTGGACCGAATGTAGGCTTAACAGAAATGCTGGGTTGAATGACTTAATCTTTAATGAGAACTCGATTGTTTAGCTCAATCCTAGGTTGAGAGTGGAAGATTTAGCATAAAACAAAAACACTCCAAGCGAAATTAGATGAGGTCCAAAAAGTGATCACCAAAGAAGTAAAGATATTACAATAATAAACATAGGAAACTATACGGTGCAGGAATATGAAATCATTCAACACCATATATCAATTATTTCTGGCCAAGAAAGAATAAAATCCTCATTAGGAAAATGAATAAAGTACTCAAAGAAGAACATAAAGCCGAGAAAGACCTTTACAACACTCAATAATTTTGGTTGCCTCGATCTTTACTTGGAAAAGAGGAGGTCGTTAGGGGGTGAGTGAGTAACTCACTAAGAGACTTATACTATATATAACGCATAAGAAAATTGGTTTTATCATTTTACTTTAAAACCATTTAAAATCATAAGCCAGAGATGAAAATACTGTTCATGGATTTATATTCATCAAAATCTTTTTACCATTTTAAGAAAATCAGCTCCATGAACTACTTGTATGGCAATATAGAAAACATTGCTATATAAATAGGCAGTTATATTAAAATAAGTCTTCACCATTTTTCATAGAAAATAATCCCAGTGAAAAAGGAGACCTTTCACAGACCCCAACATGACGATTGCCCATAAAGCACATAAAGAATGACAACGAACCAAAGATCCAGTTAGTCACATAAGATAGAAAGAAATGATTTTCAGAAGACCAATCAACATGAATCGATTGTATAAACAAACACCATAGCTGAGTTTAGGGATTCTAATCCAAGGACTCATCATCACTATCCTATTACCCTATCGCATCGTATAAACAAAACATCTTCATGTAGCGGAAGGAGTATATGGATAACCTTATGTTTTTTTGACCCCAAGATTGTTAAAACAACAAGATGTTCATCCATGTATGCATATGTAACGATAAAATAAAATATCATGCATGTGTAAAGTAAACGTGTAAAACTAGTGTACATATAATATAAAAATTGTTAGATTTTGGTGTGACCCGAATTCTATTGGGCCAGGCCGATGGACCCGTATTGTAGATCTCATTTAGAGTTTTGTTTTCACTATAAATTTATGTAAGCTAGAGTCGCAAAACTCGCGGTTGTATTTTGATCTTCATAGTAGATTATTTCTCTGACCGTAGTTTTTTTCCTTAAGAGTTTTTCCACGTAAATCTGTTGTCCCACATCGTTTTTTTTTTTTTTTTGTTATCGTTCGATCTCTAACAAAAACAAATGTATTGTTAAATAGGAAACATCGAGTTTTATAGGAGTAGCTCACAAAATAATGGTTTAAAAATCCATAATGCAATGTAGTACAATATAAAAATCTCTACTTCAACCACGACTGCTCTTCTTACCACCTGGAGCACTTCTCTTAGGAATAGATTTAAAGTTTGTGAAATTGACAAAACTACAAAGAACAAATGTCAAGGATCCCTCTATCAACACTAGGGGAAAAGAGTGGATGAGCCTATACCAGAACTTAGAAATCCAAACCAAAAGAAATGATAAATGATCGCGAACCTAATTATCAATCTTTGGAGAAAAGAGTAAAAGAACCTTTAACACGTAATGGCTCGATTCTTTGTTTTTTTCTTATATGATTATTTCTCCTTCGAAAAACTCTATTTTATTGGACATTTTAGTATCTTTTGGATATGATTGACGATATATTGAAGGTTTATTTATCTTCGGAGTTTGTTACATTCAGATTTATCTAAATTGGTAGAAAGATTGAACCTTTGTAGAGCTGATCGGCCTGGAAATATGATTCATACCCAAATGGCAACTGGGAAAAAATTGAAGCATGAAGTGATGAGCAATACTTGAAGTGAGATTGAAGATTGTCAGGAGGAAGACCTTTGATGGTTCTATGGAGCAAAGAGGAAACTGGCGGAGATTGGCATGTTGAACTCGACAGATCAAAATAGAGGCTGGAGCAAAAACAAGGGTGATGATGGTGCTGAGGACAGCAGGCTAGACAGAGGTGCAAAGTTAGCCGGTTATGCTGTGCAGAGGAGGGATGGTATCAAAAAGAAAGAAATGAAATAAAGCTTTGTTCGACAAATCTCTTGATGGATGAAGACAAAGGTAATGGCGTCAGACCTGGTCCGAAGGCAACAGATAACAACATTAGTGGACTTGCTTATCAAGACGACGTGATCGGTGTTGGTGTTCTATGTTCATTTACAATTAATTACTGGCTTTATATATTTAATTATTATTATATATCAATAGTAATCAAATGTCAAATCCTGAAATAAAGATGAGTTTTAACATTTAATTAAATTATGAGATTAATTGAGTAGATATGAGTAGTTATGTTTAAATTCGATGATGAACCAAACTTAACCTATCCCACCATATAAAAATTTAAGGTTATGCTCATTAGGTCAAATGACTAGTCGTTTTCTCTTAGTCTCCCGTGTGCCGCAAGAAAATGGAGATTTGGTTTTCTCTAAAGAAAAGAAAAGTTGTTCTGATTTAAAAGATCAAAGTGACTTCCCTCGAATTCGACAACAGTGTACAAAAGCTAATAATAAAGATGATTTAAATATATTTTACAATTATTTCGTTTTGGCAATTCTAATATGAATAATAAAATTTTAGAGTTAATGGAATTCAGTTTTCAAAATTAAGTCTAACATTTTGATCGAAATATGGAGACAACCGACGACATGGGGCAAAAGTTGTGGCGTGTCTAGGTCAAACAGAAAAAACCTCTGCGTCTAATCAAACAATGGCATCATCTTCTCTAATGAACATGGCAATGCACAACAAAACAAAGGAAAAACAATTCCTGTTTTTTCTTTTTCAAAAAATAAAAAACTAACTTGTTTAATATCCACGACAGAGTTGTTGTTTTAATAAATCAAAACACAGATTCAAAACACTCTTAAAGTGGTTATGATACCAGTTGTTAAAATTATAATATGAAATTAAAAAAGAAAATACGAAATTTTAGACACCAATGATTTTATGTAGAAAAACCTAACGGAAAAAAAATCATGGGCATGTGAAAAAAATTCACTATTAGAAATCACAATATAAAATGAGGTTATGTGACTCAAGTGTGTGTGAGATTATAAAGATAAATTGGAATCTTAAAATTGAGGTTCATAAAACAATTCCGTTGGTTCGACCTGTCAAGCTCCAAAGGGGACCCGAGACAGAACGGGGAACGATCCGGCCCAAAAAGGAACCAAATCGTCCAACCCTCACTTAAATCCAATAAATAGTAGCGGAAGACTTAAACGTTCACGTTACAAATTAAGCCCAAAAATAAAGGTCCAGAAGTGACAATAATGTAATCCAATTTAACAAAGTCTAAAATTTAATGGAAATAATATAAAATATAACTAAGTTACAAACCTCACCAAAATATCTTTAGTCTAAAAATAATTAAAATTTGGGGAACTCCAAATTTTCTCTTGAGATGGCAATGGGGAACTACTCTGATCATTTCCTGAAAAATGTAGTCATATTTGGGGTGAGTCGACAAAACTCAGTAGGGAATTATTTTAATTTCAACTTATATGTCATATGAATTTAACAGACTTTTCAGTTAATTAAATTAACAGATTAACATATAAAGAAGTGTTGATGAGCAATAAATTGAGTAACAAAAATTAACAAAGGCGATACTTAGGCGATAGCAACCCAAAAAGACCCTGATCAGATTTAGGGTTTTGCGCCCAGGGACACGGCACATACAGCTGTCCCATTACTCTAGTTAACAATAAAAATAAATAAATGTAAATGAACTGAAAAGTAAAAGTGACATGCTCGAATTTAATTGAATATTTACATTTTAAGAATTAAGGTAAGTTAAATATAAAATAACCCCTACCTCGAAACTAGGTCAACAATGCTACAGCTCAACCAAAATAATCAATGAGACCCGACGGCAACACATCCAACATCTCTGAAGTTTTGAAACCTAATCATGAAATATACTATTTAAATTTTGTCCGAATTAAAATATGAGCTCGACCCACAATAAGGTGTGAACCAAATCCAATCAACAAATGCTTAATAATTTGGAATAAAGTGCCTTAATAATATAGGATCAAGGCCCTAATAGTCTGACCCAAAAAAAAATTCTCAATAATTTTTGTCCAAAAGCATGACATATGGCTCAAAAACCTTCACAATGGTCTTCTCAACACTTTGGCCCAATTCTTGTCTCATGGCCTAAAGCCTTAATAGTCTGGGTCGCAGCCATCGCGACCCAGAACCTCACTGGTCCACACATAGAAATATCAGTCTATGGACAAAACGTAAATCACAGTTTGGTTAATCAATCAATAACCATTTTGAATTCATTGTGAAGCCATTGTCCAAACAACTAACCATCGAGAAATCATCATAGTATCAACAATTTACTAGAGATTAAACCAAGCCAGATAGTAGATCAGACCAAGCTAGACAAATTCAGAAATTTGAAGAGCAAAGAATCGAACTTTTCATACCTTGAAGAATTCCTTCACTGTCCTAAGCTCCTCTGGAGTCAGACAATCAACACAATATCCAACTTCAACCTTTGGGAAGACAACGTCCAACATCAACTCAATCAATCATTCATTAATCTTTTAAAGATTTCATAAGCCTAGGGAAGAAACAGAGTTCAAACAAAAAACCCAATTTTCTTACATGAAAATCCCTTACGGTCGAAGCCTCGCCTAATTCAGCCACCAAACTCCAAGGTTCAAATCGCAAACTTCAACAAAAAATTCTATCTCTTACACCCAGCCTATCGAACTAACTGAGAAACCAAAATCATAAATCTAGACTTACCTTAACGGAGAAGATCCCCTAGCTTCTTTCTATCGATGCAACCGCAACCCACCATTGAGGGAGAGAGAGAGAGAGAGAGAGAGAGAGAGAGAGATCGTTGCTGGAAGAAGAAAATGAAGAGTAAGGGATGGAAGTGGGGAAAATTTTCCATTTCCACCATTTGAAATAGAGTGGGGGTTTAGATCCCCTTTTCTCGGCAACAATCACTCCCTGGAGGGGAGTTTTAAAATTTTATTATTATTATTATTTTTTTTTTTTTTTAATGGGCCAAAAGGGCCGGTCATTACAGAATGAGTAATAATTAGTGAAGCCATCATACATGAGTGTTTGAGATATATCTCTCAAAATGGCTTGTGTGCGCTCAGATTGTTGTATCTGGGAAAATCCTGAATTATACCTTGATGTCGGTGGTGGTGAAGATTCCTCATCCGAAAAATAATCCCATGAGTAATTTTGTGACCTCGTCATTGTGTAGAGAATATCATGAATTAGTAGGACGTTTTAGCTCTGATACCAAATGATGCACGAACGGAAGGAGTTTAGATCTGACCTGTAAATATGATGACGATGAATGAAGAAAAGGATTACTTTTAGAAAGTAACCTTAGGATAGTCCTCTCGCGATATGACTCACACGAGAAGGTCTTTGGATATAACTCACCAAAGGGATTTGAAAGAGGAATCACTCCAATTTTGAGATTAGCAAAAACTACTTTGTATTAAACTCTAAATTGTCTTTAAACATAACACTATGTGACTCTATATAGCCTTTTACAAAACATAAATTAGGAAATAATAAAATAGGAAACAATAACTAAACACACTTAAATATTCGGTCCATAATTGGCCGATTAGTATAAGCTATTTTAGTAACTTTCCAAAAGTATGATTTTAGTAACTTTCAGCTTGCTTTGTCTTCAAGGGAGGTGATATCTTTGGTAACTTTCCTGTCTTTAATTTTGCCTTGTATGAAGTTACTAAATTCATGATCTTTCCATTGTGATTCTCGGTCGATAAGGAAAGTTTCCTTAATCTTTGACTTGATATTGTTTGATGGATTTAATTTTGCATTATCATCTCCGGATTTTTGAGGATTTGACCTCTAATCTTTTTTCTTTGATATGAATAAAGTAGTCTTTAACTTTCTTTCCTTTATTTCTTCGCAATCCTTGGCTACTTGTTCCGGTGGAAGTGGGGTTAGCTTGACTATATTTCCATGAAGCTTGAATGTGTCACGCCCCAAAGGGGACCCGAGACAGAATGGGAAACGATCCGGCCCAAAAAGGAACCAAATCGTCCAACCCTCACTTAAATCCAATAAATAGCAGCGGAAGACTTAAACGTTCACGTTACAAATTAGGCCCAAAAATAAAGGTCCAGAAGTGACAATAATGTAATTCAATTTAACAAAGTCTAAAATTTAGTGGAAATAACATAAAATATAACTAGGTTACAAACCTCACCAAAATATCTTTAGTCTAAAAATAATTAAAATTTGGGGAAACTCCATATTTTCTCTTGAGATGGCAATGGGGAACTACTCTGATCATTTCCTGAAAAATGTAGTCATATTTGGGGTGAGTCGACAAAACTCAGTAGGGAATTATTTTATTTTCAACTTATATGTCATATGAATTTAACAGACTTTTCAGTTAATTAAATTAACAGATTAACATATAAAGAAGTGCTGATGAGCAATAAATTGAGTAACAAAAATTAACAAAAAACGATACTCAGGCGATCGCAAGCCAAAAAGACCCTGATCAGGTTTAGGGTTTGCGCCCAGAGACACGACACATACAGATGTCTCATTACTCTAGTTAACAATAAAAATAAATAAATGTAAATGAACTGAAAAGTAAAAGTGACATGCTCGAATTTAATTGAATATTTACATTTTAGGAATTAAGGTACGTTAAATATAAAATAACCCCTACCTTGAAACTGGGTCAACAATGCTATAGCTCAACCAAAATAATCAATGAGATCCGACGGCAACACATCCAACATCTCTGAAGTTTTGAAACCTAATCAT